>OX439353.1:21411986-22653091 GCA_949319445.1 Mythimna lalbum | reverse complement strand
AATGCGTGTGAATGTACACTTAATATAAATCGGCGAGCAATCCTCCTCCTTATCCTTACAAGTTTTAGAAGCCACATTAACGCATAAAACGTGTGCGAACGCATAAAATAAATGTCTAGAGCCTTTTTTACGTGTTGCGGTCTTTACAAAGGTTTAATTTTATTGCTATCAATAAAAAACTAAAAAATCATTTATCACCGCGTTAATTGCACAAAAAGATGTTAAACGTTGCAATCGCAAATAAGACCACAAAAAGTTCAAGCATTTACTTTTAGACGGAGATTGATAGCTCGCATGCTACATAAACGTACGCACACAACAATGAAATGGGTACTAAACTGCGCACGAGTCGAAGGGTCGAATCCATCACTCTGTCAACGTAAAAAACCGAACGGCCGTCGTCCAATCGGAGAGCGCCATTTGAATAATTGTTCGTTTAGTGACGACCAATCGCGTACGCCCGAGGCACTTCTTATTCTGTATTCAAAATGATTAATGCTACACTCAGACGTATTTACGATCGGGTTTCAAGAGAGTTTTAATGATTTGTATGACTGACGCGTCAGTGCTGAGCCAGATTTACGATTGCGTGTCGGCTAGGACTCGATCCGGGTTGCAACACTATGACGGATGACAGCCGTATTTTATTATATAATTCCATAGATATGTAGAATAGTGTTGCCATGTTGTGCCATGATGACGACGAGTACGGCAACATTGTAGGCCGATGAATATTTCACATGCAAGAAGCTATCTAATAATATGTACAACTTTACGATCTGATGTGTCTTGTATGTAAATTGTGTGCGTTATTTCGAGATTCCTCAGTTTTTCATATGCATTATAATCAGGAGGTGACATTGTAAATTAATAATTTGAAATATATTGGCTTGTTTATCTTTCATGTTAGGATTTTTTATTGTTAAAAATTCATATACAAACGGCTCCAAGTATTAATTGATTTTCTTCTTACTAGCTGGTGACTTGTAAAACACAGCACTATGCCATTTGAAGCGCGAAAACCTAATTCTTTTTTTTTTTAATAAAAGTAGCATAAGTTAATCTTTATTACATCAGCTATTGACCAAAGAAAGTTCCGCCATACTAACTGACACAAATTTTCAAATATTACATTTTGCTATAAATATTTTTATAATATTACGAGCAAACAAAAGATGTATAAGCTAGAAGCACTTCCCTACCAGCAAATCACCGTCCAATACACCCAAGAAAATCAAAAGCAAATCTAAATAAACTATCTCCAGTAATTTGCAACTTAATGTAGCTCTTTAGCAAGATTTCACACCCTGTATTCAAATATGGCGCTCAGATAAGGCTTGTGGATGTATGGTCCCATTTAGCGTAATTTAAAGCTAAGGTACGTGAGTTAGCGCATCGCATCGCTTTCTATATGAAAGCTACTAAAACAACGTTATAAATACTTGGAACTAATCTTGGAGTGATTGCGGACTTGTTACAAGATGTCTTCGGGTATTACTGACTAATGATCGAATTAAGTGTCGATTTGTTTGTCGATTATATCGGGCGTGTTTTTATTTTGTCATTCATTAGAATTGCTTTTGATTCGATCTGGAATTTGTCAGTATCTGGTTCCTTCATCTATTTTGGATATTTGGATATCAAGAGATACGTTGTAGTACCCGAATCTTTGATGAAATTATTCTTCAGTCAACGAGTAGTATAATTTGAAGCCTTTTTTATTTTGGAGTCGGGAAAACTATTCATACGGCCTTCTCACTATAAGCACTTCCACATGAAAGAGGTCCAGTGACCTCGTAATACTGTTTAAAGACTTAGAAGCCTAGAGACTATGTTTAAGAATTAAGAGTGAAAGATCACTATACCACTGTCTTGACTGAGATCACCCGTTGAGAAGACAGAGTCCCTACTCTGAGCATTCTTTATATGGTACAATCTGATAACCTTAAGGTCCTGAGAAAAAGATATTCTATCATCGGACTGGGCATGTCATCAAAATTTCTATATAATTCTGGACTTTATGGTAATCACAGACTGATAGAATGTATTTCATATGCCTAGAGCCCCCGGATCTTTATATTTCGAACAAAAGTCTAGGAGTCTATTCATCATCATCATCATCAATTGCTGGGCATAGCCTTGCCTGTCCATATACCTAAGTTCTTTACCCAAATTCGGACCATTCAAATCAATCGATCCACTACACTCCTACGTCGAATGTAACTCCAAAATGATGTAGTGTAAAAACTAGTTAATTATCTAATCGTGGTAGGGATGGGTCGGCGGGCATCCTCTCACATAAATCTGTCACGCGCCCGCGCAGGCCGAGTAACGCACATCTTGATCTACGCAGGGCCGCTCAACGCGTAGACGTTGTTTTTTTAAAAGGATGCTGGAGTAGTTAGTGAGGAATATATGGGGATTTTTAATAAGATTCTTTGAATCTTATTAACGTCTGGATGTTTAAATTGTTAACAAGTTTACAGGGACTCTGTTGGGTTACAGTATACAAGCAAAGCTACGAATAATTGAAAAAGTAAAAAAATAAACGCAAATAAGTGCTTATACAAATCAAGTAGGAAAAAAATACAAATGTCAATAACAAAGTAGGTACAAGACAAGTATTTATTTTACATGTCAAAACAAAGTACATAAGAAGTTAAATAGAAGTAAAACCACTTCTATGTAACTTAGATTATATTAATTCAGATACCTTTAAACTACACATATATGTTTGCGATCTTATTAGAAAGCAGCCAACTTCTGGTATCATAGTTCTGATTATCTTATGAATTACGATGTTTAGTGTGGCATAATTTCAGTTGTAAGTATTTTTTTTTCAAAGAAATTAGGAATTGTAAAGCAATCACGTCTTACCAGTATTTTACCTCATGGATATGTAACATTGTAGTAATTTGTCAGTTCGCGTGATATGATGGGTTTTTGATATTTAAGTCTATTTATCTATTTAATGATTTTGATAAAATTTTGTACGGATTAACCTTGAACTCCAAGGAAGAACATAGGCTACCTTATATCTGGCTTCGACTTCATCTCCGCAATAACCGACATTTACATGACCAAAACCGCTGGCTGAAACTAGTCTTCTATATTTTTATATAGTCTCTTTTCCTAGGAGTAATGTTTTTTATTATTATTTTTATTGATTAGTGTTTGACTGCGATCCCACCTAATGGTAAGGCGCACTAGTTTGATAAAAGCCTATTCACTCTTGTCTTGAAAACTCTTAAATATCTTTAATCGATCTTTAAACATACACAATTTACAGCTAAGTTAGTGAAATTCCCTGTCAGTGTCTGTGTTTCCTGATAGCTACAGTAAAACCTGGAAATCATTGAGTCAAAAGTGAATAGGTTACTTCTAAGGCAAGCGTGCTCCTTCATCGGTTACTATCAGGTGAGATAGTAGTTAAACACAAGCCTAACAATAATAATAAAAAATGTTTTTTCTAACATAAAATCTGACGGCATATTGTTGTAAAGTATATCAAAAACAAGTGCTAAGTGATGATACAAATCTCCAAGTTCATTGACTCTTCTTTTTATTTAAAGTTATGGCCACACGTTGCCGACTCCTATCAGGGCTAGTCGGAAAACCGCGTGATTTGCGACCGCACCTCCACCAATTTATAGTACTGATGAATATATTCTTTTGTTTTGATTATACCAAGTATTTTATACGTGTGTCAAGGTATTAATCAGTTGGCGATTTAAGATGGTAGCATTCGAATTTTATTGGTAAGGGAACGTTTAAAGTGGTGTAGGAGTTATGGGTGTTTGAGATAGTTCGTGCTGATTTAAGAAGCTAAAAATTGATAGTTATGGAGAACAGTTTTGTGTCCTTTATTTTTGTATTACAAATTTGGGAGAGTTTTATTATCACACAAATATTATAAAAGCGAAATGTTGTATACACGTGTAGACTATGCCCTGGAATATTACTCAGAATATTTTTTATTCTGGTAGTAAGTTTTCTTGGTATAGTTTTCTTCTATCACGTAGACGAAGCCGCTAGCAACAGTTAGCATCTTACATTAAGTTTTTGAAACAGATTGTGACTACGCTATTGTTAATCAAGAATGAGCTTTACCCTTATAATAATAAATATTGTATATCGTCTGGTCTGAGTGAGTGCTCATAAATTGTAAATTTTCCAAACGCCTTGTTGACACTTCGCTTGATTCAAGGGCTGTTTTTTACCTTAGATAAGGGATAAGCATTGCCATACAGCGTAGCAATGGCGCCAATCTCTTGGGTGTATTTCCAGTCGATAGTCATTCGGAGGAGTTTTTCGACGTCATACTTAGGTTTACTCTTACTTAATTCTTGAGGGTCTTTATTATATTTTTTGCCTAGTGCAAATCCATGTATTAATGATAGATAGCAAAGTGTTTTTTTTATATGTATCTATCACGTAGTAAATAAATAGTATAAAAGAATTGCTGAAGTCTAAAGTGCGATTAAAAATTTTAAGGCAAATTCCAAACCTATATCTTTGAAGCAAGCAATTACAAAAGCAATAATCCTATTCATCTTGAAGTATTGGTCAGTCGCATTCCATGTTCCAGTCCTATTTTATTTACGAATGAGCCTGATGAAACTCCGTACGAAAACAAAATCCGAAACCTTCATCACGATATATCAAGTAAAACTGACGTGCAACTGATACTAGAAGATTTATATTGAAAGTGGATCTCTGTATCTCGAATCTTTCATTGCGCTATTGCGCGTCAAGCGATGGCAGATCTAGATAAAACAAAGACTGGCCAGTTCCTGAGTTACGCTGCACACAGACGGACAGACAGCCTCGGGGTTTTGTGCTCTCGGAATTTATGGGAACAGCACAAGATTTAGGGTTATATTTAGAAATATGTTTTGTTGTTTCGAGTGAAATTTTTGAATTGTTTATTGGAATGTTTGGTTGTGGAAGATACGAGTAGGTACAAGAAACACGAGAAGTTGTTTTTACACTTTTCTAAATGAAACTTGTTCAAGTCACCATCTAATGAGCCACACACCCATTTTACTTACAAGTTTTATTAGGATTTCTTAAGAATTTTACATAGATTAACAGTAAACAGACCATACCAACTTTTCGTATTCTAAATCTTACTTATGTTATAATACAAAACTTATAAATCTTGCTTTACACGATTTTACAATAGTTACTTTGACAGCTTGGCAAATTGGAAAAAACCAAAGGTTTTTGCTGGTATATGTTGAAACATCCTCACCGTTTTAGAGCAGTGGCGATGAATTCGGTAAATCCCAGAGCACCTATATATGACACCGAGCAATCCTCATAGTGCCTGCTTTTTTTAAAGTGGGAAATCATCTAATGACATCTCCTGCCCTTGGGTGGAGAGGAGAGTCAGACTTTTATTGACTAAAATCCACTCCTGTTCCTTCTTTGCCTTCATTCTAGGGCCCTGGAGAACACTTTCGTACAACCCATGACCTCAGTAGGCTTCGACCCTGCTGGCCCCTAAGTTTTTGCTGACATGTTCTTGAGGCAGCGCGGCCGGACAGCGAGCTGCCCATTGCTCGCTGTCCACAAGCCCGCGGCTACGGTGGCTGGAAATCGGGATCGGAATCCCGATTTCTATTTCCACTGGGGCGTAAGGATCATACCCTCGCGCGTGCCGTCTACTTTGCTAGCATTATAGGGCCTGCTACGGACCATTCCTTTTCCTGAATAGGATGCCTGAAGCCTAACCTTGACGTGTTAAAATGTCAGGCGTGCGAGCGAGAATAAGGCATGGGGATATCGAGTATTTCAGGAAAAACATCGTAAGCGACAATTTGAATTTTTTGTGGGAATGAGTTTTCTCTACTTCCTTAATTAAAAAGTATAGAAATTATGTTAGTAAGTAGCAACAATTTATTAGATCGGTAATTATATGAAGTTATATTTTTTTATAAAACTTTATTATCATGATTGAATACATTTTAATTATGGAAGAGAAAATCTAGTCCTGCTAAAACTCTCACTGTCGCTTACGACGTTCTTCCTAAAAAGGCTCGAAGTTCCATCTCTTTAACAGTTCAGTTAGGTCGTAAAATGGATTTCGTTAAGAGCTTGTGGTAGGACCTGCAGTGGGAATATGCTAGGGATGATTATGTTATATTATGGTCATGAGAGCAGTTCAGCAGTGGTAGCCCAGTGGAAACGGGCACGACTAAGAGTTGGAAGTTGCTGGTACTTGTGTAATTTATTACCACTGCTCTCAAAACGGTGAAGGAAAACATCGTGAGAAATCCTAGAACCAAAAATTCGTAAATATGTGACATCCACCAATCTGCACCGGGCCCGCGTGGTGGATTATGGCCCAATACCTCACCTAGATAGGAGGTTTGACTCCTTGCTGTGGAAACATCATAAGGATGATATGCTATGCTATGCTATGCTATGTTATGGTATCCTCAAACATTCCTATCAACTTTATAGCTTTTCTAAAAACCCATAAACCTACAAAACTACGCTAACCGCATCAACCTCCTGTTCTCATAAAACTAAGAACCGTGACACGTTTGATACAATGTAATTTATTGTTGTACCTGCACATCAAAAGATTTATAGTTCATACTGTTGGAGATAACCAAGTTTATGAGTTTAATGAGCAGAAGGTACAATGTAGGTCATGGATGTAATATGTTAGGAAAAGAAAAGAATGTATAGCAGACATCTTTTCTGCAAGGTTGTAAACATGGAATAACAGCCCCCCTAGCCAAGTTACAACCGTTTCGCTTGCATCGAACGCTTCGAGTTGACCTTGCCGCCAATTCATTTGTTCTGACAACGTGACTGAGCGTTGAGACGTGGTTATTCCCGTACATTTGATGCTTTCTACAAGCGTTAACTATTGCAGAATATTAACTTGGCTAGGGGTACAGGTCATGAAACATAACTAGTTGAGGTTTTGAAAAAATAGAAGTCTCTGACTGTGTTTCTGGTTGTGAGATTGTTCAAAAGAGTCAAAGGAAATTGAAGGAACACCAATGGGTTTTAGTTAGTAAAAGTCTCACACTATCGCTCCACCTAGAGCAGGAGAAGTCATTTGATGATTTCCCACTAATAAAAAAAGATTGCGGGATTGTTCGAAAGAGTCATCGCGATCCTGAAACGTAAAAGGCAAATAAAGGAACATAGGTGCATTTTAGTCAGTACAAGTCTGACAATCCTGGGAAGCCAACGTATGAGAATGATATCCCATCAAAAAATTTTTAAGAAGTTTGTAGTTTTGTAGCCAGCTATGCTCAGACATATTGAAAATGAATGCATCATTGTTTTATATAAAAAAGAATGAAGAGGGAGATAAATATTGTCAAGGTAGGTCATGGTAAGGAATAGGTAACAGTCACATTGTGACTTACTGTGTCAATGTTGTTAACTGTCTTGAGGATAACACGATATTGCCGTCTTGTAACCTAGTCTATTATACATAAAAAGAAAAACTGACTGACGAAATTATGACCAAAATTTCCTTTTATGGTGTAGGTGAGCATAAAGTGAAGTTTTCCAAAATACACCCCTTAAAGGGATGAAACGGGGGTCTAAAGTTTGTATAGAGAAATATTCTTTCATGAGGGCGAAGACGATGCCAGAAGCTAGTATAAGATCAACATTTCAACTCTCAAGCAGTTTTTGCTATCACTCAACTCAAAAAAAAGAAACATGATGATATCTCCATATTAAGAAACGAAAAAAAAAATCTCATTAACAAAATAGTAAGAACGTTGGAGTTATTTTTTCAACAGATACCCATTAAAAGAGTGATTTATAGTCCAATGTGAAATTAACTAGCGCCTTTAAATAACAAAATATCATTTCTGTATGTCTGTACGATTTATGGGGACTGACGACCCCACCCTGTACGCCAGTGGTAGCCAACCTTTTGTTGTCTTTGTGTTACGCACACCAACAAGTTGCTGTAACTTGCTAGTGTTACAGGAGTTTTACGTTCATCATCCATAATTAATTGTATAATGTCAAAAATATGTCCTGTAAACTACTGTCTCAATACAAAAAGTGATAATTTAAATAAAAATGCAATTTCATTCGGATTTTGATTCTTAAACTAACAATAAAATTACTTTAACAATATTGTAATAATGGCGCCATATTATTAAGTTGTCAAGAATATTAATGAAGTAAAAAAATACAATATTTGTTTATCTTAAAATCCATATTTTCGTGACATAACAGTTTTTAATGGGATGTGTGATACGTGAAATGTAATGTTTACTAACTAAAATGCGGTGGTAAACTTATGTTGCAGAGTTGCATGTGCCTTTTTGGCTATGGAAAGAAAAACTACCGATGCAAATTATATCTGTCGGCAAGTAAAAAAATTAAGGATTAAGGCTAAATAGAAAGATTCTTAACACTTAATTCCTTTTTTTATTATACACAAAAAACTAACATAGTACACGGTGATACAGCCAGTTAATGTACAAAGGCGAGCTTAACTCAGCAATGAGTTTTCTTCCAGAAAACCTTTGCGGAGACCTTAAATACACTATAAAACCATTCACGTATTAAGTAAACTTAATATTTAAAGAACTAAAAACTCGTCCCGCAAAATTCGTCCCATATTTACCTCCCCGCAGGTTGAGCACCCCATCAATAAGACATGCACAAGTCGTTATTTCGTGAATCATTTTAATTTTACCTGTAATTAGTTTCGTAGTTCGTCTAGTGGCCGCTACTTACTCATATTGATGGAAGTCGTTTAGTACACAAGTTTATGGACTTCATGTTTGTATGAATCAAGTCATCGGTAAAGCTTTGCGGTGTAGAAAGTATGAGAATGAAATTTAATGGTAGAGCTATATAGTATGCATGTTTTTAAAATATATGGGGTAAATAACTAAAAGTAACTATGAATGGAAATTATATATGTAGGTTTATTTTAATTATTACTGTTAGACTCGTGCTTGACCACGATTTCACTTAGTGGTAAAGTAATTAATAAACAAAATTATAACAATCAAAACAATACAGTAATACATTATTTATAATACAAATATTGCAATTTAATTTATAAAATAAAATTTTTACTACCTAATAAAAAATATAAATTCAAATTCTGAGTATACTCTTGACTTTTTCACATCACGTCTAGATCAGACATTCGGGCATAATAAAAGTATGGTATCCCGTATCATTAAAATCTCAGTCTTTTCATTTGTCTCGTTCAAGTGGATTGAATACACGCAGACGGACATCGAAGTTTCCTTTGTCCCATTTCACTAATTATGTGTGTATTATATGCTGAATAAAATGCATAATTATATTGTTCATTAACACAGAGAGCTTTTTATACTGACCATGCAATAAAAATATCTTATTCATACTTACGCTTTAATGCCCAGTAAAAAATGCAAGCTTCGTTTTAGCTTAGCGATGCAACGATATATCGAATTTTCGATAATATTGACCCTAAAAAATGAAAATGTTAGCATCGTCGCAATTAATTAATATGTTGGTATTTATATGAAAACAATAAAGAATATACGCAACCAAGAATTGGTAATTCGGCAACATTGATTGGTACTTTTTTTCTATGGTAATGATTTATACATTTTTGATGTTTTTGTTCATTCAACTTCAAAGTAGTTTGTTTGACAGATAATAGATGTCTATAGCAGTTTTTTTATTTGATCTATAGTTTATTTATCTCTGTTTAATTGTTGCCTTTGAGTGTGTAATTTTTACTTACTTAAAATATAAATGATTATTTAATAAAAATCCTTTTTACTTAACCCTTAACACATTTTTGAAAAATATTTCATTAATAATAATATTGCTTCAAAACTGTAGATATTTTTTTTAACTATACATAGGCTCGCGTTTGACCACTAGGTATCTCACTTGATGGTAAGCGATGATGTGGCCGACGATGGAATACGCTTGCCTAGAAGTAAACTATTCACTCTTGACTTAAAGACCCCTAGGTTATAGGTATCAGCAAAACACAGACTATGGCAGGGAATTCCACTCCACTCTTTAGCTGTACGTATAACGGATTTCTATCTAAATTTTATGTTTAATGTTTATCTTTTTCCTTTATTCTTTTTTCGATAAAAAATATCGATATACATATCGATATTTTCATCTACATGCGACCCTATTTCTGCCCTATGCCGTGGGAAATATTATAAACGGATGTCCTAAGATTTTTCAGTATGATAATCTCCATTTACTAATTACAAGCAATAAGATTGGCGTCAGTTGTCAATCGATGGATTCCCACAAGCTGGTGAGCGGTAGCTTTCTCTAACGAGTATTGTGCGTCACAAGTAATCTGTACTCAGTACTCAGTGCATTTATAGAGAGGTCATTGAGAGGGAGGTGCAAGTTAGAAGAGGTAACGGTGTACAAGTCAAGAGAATTTTTAGTTAGAAATTAGTTTAATTCAGACGATATTATCATACCCTGAGTCTGATCCAGGAAAATAACTTTCTGGTGTGGTAGTAACTCTTATTATATATATAGACTAGTTTTTGCCTGCGGCTTCGCCTGCGTAGCTCTTTGTAGGCTTCTCTATACAAACTTTAGACCCCCGTTTCACCTTTTAAAGGTTGAATTTCCAACAACCGCTTCTTATGCTCACTTACGGCATAAAACGAAGCCTTTGTTCAAATTTTTATGATTTTTGTCCCAGTTAGTTAGTTTCAGCTGTACTTTGAGATGTCAATCAGTACGTTTCTGCTTATATAATAGAGATAATATAAAATCTAATTGGAGTATTGCTTCTGCCTTGCACCACACACACAGTACTCTGATACCGTGATCTTATGGGAATGCGCTGGTACCATTCCGATGCTAATTTAATGGTACAAGACCATTTGAAATAACAACAAAATGTCCCTAACTTTAGTTTGATTGATATCTTTATAGCCAGCAGCCTGTATGTCTCTCCGTCCATTAACGTCTTGTAGATTGAAGATATCCATTCTATATTTACATAATTTGTCCACCATGATATCGATATAAGAATTTTCTCTCAATTGATTTCGAATAAGAACTACATGATAATTTTGAAATTGGTAGGTATCGATTTAATTATCGAGGAAAGTTCGAGATGTTTGATTATGTGCATAAATTAAAACCAAACAAACAACAAACAAATGCATAATAAATATAAATGTGCAACTGCGCCTGAGCTAGGCCGAGCCTGTATTTCAGGACGCAGTTCTCTTCCCAGAAAAGAAGTTAGACAATATAACAGCATTTGCGTGTTACGTTTAATTAATTTATCACTTAACAAAAAAATCTTAATTTGCAATCGATATTGTGAGTTGTGTGCATGTGTTTTGTGTGTTTGCGGTGTAATTTTATGTCAATGTTTTAAAAAGGTCTTCAGTAGTTTGGTAATCACATGTGAGTAGAAAGTCTAATAATTTAGTTTTGCATTCCTGTTTATTTAGTGCGTAAATATTTAGAGTTGTATTAAGTTTGTTGTAGAGGAAACGTTTTGTTAGTTTACACAAGAAATGCTATAATTACTTATACCATTAATGTTCATATATATATTACTAGTTACTGCCAGCGACTTTACCCGCTTTAACGCAGACGCTTTGTCTTAGTGCTCTTCTAAATAAAAATAAAAAATCTTGTTCAAAATTTCACAATCCTAGTTCCAGTAGTTTTGGCTGTGCGTTGATATGTCAGTCAGTCAGTTGCTTTTCCTTTTAATTATTTAGATCACAATAATATATAATTACAATAACTTTAAGTCAAGAGTGAATAGGTTACTTCTAGGCTAGCGTACTCTATCTTCGATGTCATCATCACTTACCATCACTTGAGATAGTCGGTAAGTCCCCTCTTTGAGGCGTGGCTGGAAAGACCTCACGGCGTCCTTACCTTCCGCATGACGCAGGTCCTCACCGGACATGGCAAGTTCGAGAGGTTCCTGCATCGGATTCGAGCGGAAGAGACGCCCGGGTGCCGCCACTGTGCGGAACGCCCGGAGGACACGGTGGAGCACACAGTTGAGGTGTGCCCTGCTTGGGCGGAGCAACGCCGTGGGGGTGATCGGCGGCGGAGACCTCTCGCGCCGGGCTTTGGTTCAGGCCATGGTCCAGAGCGAGGAGGAGTGGCAGGCGGTCGCCTCCTTCTGCGAAGCAGTAATGCTAGCAAAGGAGGAGGCAGACCGCATCAGGCAACGGCGCCCCCGCCGCCGCCGCCGGGATTCCGATCCCGATTTCCGGCCACCGTAGACGCGGGCTCGCGGACGGCGAGCCATGGGTAGCTCGCTGTCCAATCGTCCGGTAACTGTCCGGACCGAGCCAAGGCGTCGACGGCGCGCACTGTTCCCGCGCGCCTCAAGGAGTTGTCAGCACCAGGAGGGGCCCATCTGGGTCGAAGCCTACCGGGGTCGGGGTTATCCGAAAGGAAACTAGAGCCCCGGTATGAAGGCTAGAAGGAACGGCGCGGGGTTTTTAGTCAGTAAGACTCTGACACTGTCTCCCGCTCCACCCAAGAGTGGGTTTCGTCAATGATGATTTTCCCCGTCGAGAGAAAAAAAAAATCACTTGAGATAGTGGTCAAAGGCGAGCTTATCAATAATTAAAAAATATCGTCCAGAGGTGCTGCATTGTTCGAAAGAGTTATCGTGATCCTAGAGCATAAAGGGCAGTTGAAGGAACTCAGGTGGTTTTGGTCAGTAAAAATCTGAACGGGAACTCGCGAGAGCGTGTATATAAAGAGGTCTATAAGTTTTTGACCATTAATGTCTAATTTATCAAAATATTTTCAAGTCTCGTATAATGTAGATATTTCTCAGTTATGGGAAACAAATCAGAGTCTACAGAATCCAGGCAAAAATTGATGTGGGAATAACATCAACTTAAAAGTTTAGGAATAATAATGTTGAAAGCTTTCATACCTTACTTAGATTAGAGAGCTATCGTTTCTAGGTATTTCTTCTGACACTAACCACGCTTGTATAAGAGAGTTTCATTTGTAGATACTTAAGGAAAAACAGCTTTTTCAAACGAAAATAACATTATAAAGAGGTAATCATATCGCACTAATATTATAAAGGCAAAAGTTCATATGTGTTTGCGTGTGCTTGTAACATACACGCACACACATTTGTCCCAAACATTTGTGATTCCTTCACGCTTATATTACTGAACGGATTTTAATGAAATTTAGTAAACGGGTAGACCGTATTTGGATATTGCATATTCTTTTTATTTCTGTTGTGCTTATTTTTTACTCTCACGCGAGCAAAGCCGCTGGTTTGTAATAAATAATCTTAGGAAAACACTGAATGAAAGTTTAAGTATCGCTGAATATCCTGAGCTTACTTATATTAAAACAGAATAAATGCATGAACATGCTAAGTACATATGTAGACCACGGTGACCATTGCGAAAAATATATTTGATAAAGTAACAATTTTGTTTTCGACCCAATCGCTCTTACCTTTTAACGCAATAGGAAAAACACAAACAAACAAATGGTAAATCCTATTGGATTAACCCTTCAAACTACGGAAGAAAATGCCTTCAAACTCCAATCAATTAAACCCAATCTACCCAAACTCAACAAAACATGAAACAAAAACCCAATACATTCTTAACTAGTGCATCAAAATCAAGTCAGTGACCTCCTCGATACCTAAAACATTGCTGGAATACAATAGGACGTAAATTCCTAAAGCGGCCAAAGAATAAACAACGCACTCACACAGATGAGACGGTCGTATTTTACCTAACAGCATTAGCTGGCCGAGTACCAATTAAAGTATGTTTAAAGTGAATTTAGACGGGTATTAGAGCAGTATTGTAGAAATAATGCAGATCAGGAACAGAGGTGGTATTGTTTTAAGAGTAAGAATAGCAATGATTAAAATAATTACATTTTCTCGAAATGCATGTCCAAGAGAAAATATCCTCAATATTCTTCTACCCCTATAGCCAGATATAGAGGAAGAGTTAACTAACGATAGATATGTGAAAGACTATATGGTTAGAACTTAGATGACGGTGAAGAAGACATGCTACGATGACTCCAAATCCACCATCATCCTACTGCCTTTGTAATTGCTGATGAGATAGAGGACTGTTATGTACTGATGTTACTGAATATAGTAAGGATGATATGGATGAAGAAATCAAATTGAAACGTGACTATTATAACTACTTAACGATAGTAAGAAAAGAATTTACTACTTGCAATTTTTGACAAAATTCAATAAACTTGAAATCAATGAAATCATGGTTTTATACCTGGAAAGTTGGTAATAATAAAATGACAAAAATTTAATATATTCAAGAAAAATATGCTATATTGATCCCAAGTAAATTGGGATGAGACAGAAACTTGATGTTTAATACCATAATATCTGGAATTATTAAATTATCGTCATAACCCTTAGGTGCTAGGATTACGATAATTATTGGTAAGAGTTACCACGGAACGCAAAGGCAATTTAAGAAACACACTGACACTTCCTCTCGCTCCTACCAGAGAAGAAGACGGAATTTGATAATAATTTCCTATCTATTAAGATGGTCAACATTTACGATGACTTGGATTTAAATAAATGAACAAGCATATTAGCGAGGTTTTTCTAATATACAATTCTGCTAACACTCCCAGATTATTCAGCACACTAGCCAAAGATGTCACCGTCCCGATCCAGAGCCGGCTCGGTCGAAAGAGTCCCTTATTCCATAATTCCGTTCCGTAACTGTTTCCGTTTATAGCGGTTCTCACTCAGGCCGATTGGTCGCGTACCAACGTAGGAAATTGTCTATAATAAGTTACTGCTAATAGCCACATTGTACTGTTTCTCTTATCCTCAATTTCTGTGAAAGCGATTTTAAATTTTGATGTTTGTCCTGTTTCTCTGGTTATGGCTGGATTGTTTATTGAATTAGTTGCGAGATTGCTGTTTGAATTACTTTAATAGAAGTTTAAAATAAATTGTGGAAAGGTATTGTTTTCTAAAAGATTTTTCATTAAGTTTCATGTGACTTCGAAATGGGAATTTAGGACAACTTGACTATTTATAAGTAAACTGCTTATGAATTTTGTATTGTGGTATCTTAAGTTCATCTATGAAGCAAATTCTGCATTATCGTTACCACATAATAATACTAGAACGTCTTCTTTCTGTAGTAACATCCTTATCAACGCGACTACCGGCTTTACAATTCAGTAGCCATTCCAAAGCCTCACTGATGCAAAACCTTTCTACCTACTTCCGCGTCTCCGTCCTGATCTGGCAGGGCTATTCAGAGCCGTTTATGGCAGTTTTCACTCAACGCGATTGGTCGCTAGCACTGAGCGCTGGCAGAATGGCCCTCTATTGTGGTAGTGCATTGTCTTGTAACCGGCCGATTACAATGATTGCGTTCGGTTTCTTTATTCGATAGTTTACGTTGATGACCTTGTAAATATTGACAGTTTTAGAATCTTAACTGGTTCTGGCAGTAGCTGGTCTGTTGGTAGTTAGACGGTAGCAACAAGGTGTGGATCGATTGTCGTAACTGAATATTGCTTTAGTGACATTGTATTAGAGTTGTTACAGAATAGGTTTACAATTTAATAAACAGTTACTGTTGGAACCGTACTTTGGTTCTGTATAGAGGTCAGAAAGATAGGCATCAATGTTCTGTGAACTGTGCATGTGGTTGCCAATCATATTGCCAAGCATTGCCATCAAGACAAGATGCCTGTAAGCTTACTTATCAACTGGTAGACCCGACTAGATAAGACAGAAGATATGCATGAGTATGCTGCTCGTGTATGTTTAAGTAGGAAGTTTTAATATTCTGTAAGTCATTATTATTGGTGTGAAGATTGATACTATTGACGGTTTGATGAAGGATACCATTTGGTTAAGAAAAGTTACGAGCTTCGTTTCAACTAACCAGAAAATAAGAAGTTAACCAAAAATTCTAGTAATATTTTTTTTAATACTTAGTGCTGGACTGCGATCGTACCAGACTTTTTAGTAAACAGTGATACAATTGTTGATGCTGAAGTGAACTAGTTTATTAAGAACCTATTCACTCTAGTCTTGAAGACACCTAAATTATAATCGGATGGGAATACTGCAGCAGGCAAATGTTCTAATATTGAAAAAAGCCTATAATTCTTAATGTGAGATTTTAAAACTAATATATTATTTTGTTTTTAATTTGGTAGTATTTTTTTTTCTTATAGGTAATATTATATAAATTAGCATGTTCTTTAGGATAGGAGCCCCTCCACTAGTGAATGCCTCTTCCAGTATTTCCATTTGTCCCTGTCATATAGATTGCATAAGCTGCTAATCATTTCTTTTTGTAACTGTTAAGTCTTTAGCTCACCTTCTCTCCGGTCTGACTACTCTTCTTCACTAACGAATAAGTAACTTTTAATTTCCCGTAGGTTTTCCGTAGGGATATTCTTTGTAACAGTATCAGCTGTGTTTACGTAAGCAATCTGTCTCCCATCAATTGCCAGCCTGGTAATGTGACCACTAAAGCCTCCAATGTGTCACCACCCCATGGTCATCGTCCACCTTTTGTTTACCCAAACGAAATCTTCTCAAGTAAACAATTCCAAAAGGAACCACTCAGCTTATTTCCTTATGGCATTTGCTTAGAATTATCATTACCGTACCGAGTGCACCACAGGCAAACTTCAACCTTAGCTTCTGAATATATAGTTCAATTTGCATTGACAAGTTTTCTCGTTTGCGTTCCGCAGTCACATTTTTGCGATGTGTAGTCCTTATTGCAGGGTGATAGAGTTGAGTTTTGAGGGGTAGTGTCAGGGTATTGTCGGCAAGGATGGACCGGTAATGCGACAGTTTGTAAGCATGAGATCCGGAGTGTAAGGTGGGGTGCGGGCCGGGGAGGGGGGGGGGTGTACTGTAATAGTAAAGAAATACGTACAAGTTGTTGTATGTAGGACGTTGACTTGAGTATATATTTTATTTATATTTTTTCGCGTAGGTGCTTTCAGGAATGTGTCGTTTTTTGTTTTAAATTGGACAGAATTTTTGTGTTGACCTGCAGAATAGAAACGTGTAAGTGAAACCGTGATACTGCAGCGTTTGGGAAATGCTAAAGTAGTATATTATCTCCTTTATACTTTGACCGACTAAAGTTAATCAACTACTCTTTATTCCAATATATAATTCTAGGTTAACGTTCAAAAGGTCGATTGAAAATGAGCAGGCACTTAAAGTATGGGGCGTGATTCACAAGCGAAAGCGGTTATCGTTCCATGTAACTTGTCATTCAAAGCATGATATCGGTTTGGTTTCTTGCATAAACATATAAGAAGCCTTACAGTGTTCTCATTGCTGGGACTTAAGGTTCGCTAGGACGGGGTATGGGCCGTAGGACATGGGTGCACTGCTAATTGGTGGATGGCACAGTGTCTTCAAAGTTTTGGTTCTAGGGCATACCAGTGACACACGATGATTTTCTTCAACGTTATTGAAAGCAGTAATGATAAAATAAATAATACAAAGTAATGCGTACTTAGACGCTGATAGATGGGCAGTGACAGGGCAACACCCCAGAAAATTGAACCAAAAAAATTCAAACGGGTTTTTCTGAAAATCGCAGTTACGTGGGTAGACATCCTGTTCAAGACACAGGATTGATTCCTAATTAGAAAGACAGTGGCCTTATTTATGGGAAATAACCACTTCCATTTTTGGAGTTTCATCACTGATGTTACTCATAGGCTAATCTTTTTGCCTCTTAACGATTGCCTATTTACACATGCTAACGAAAAACCTTTAAAGAAAAACCGTATCGTCACCATCTCCACCCAATATCAGCAAACGTCATCAAACTCGAAAAATTCATATCTGCCGACTGGAATCTCCAAAATAACAAGAACCTATTCCACCCAAGGCTATAGTTATCTACGAGAACATGTTCACAAAACCCGGACACGCTTCCGTTTTAGGGCCTCGCCATATCTATAGGCAATTTATCGCGATCGACAAAAAACTCGACTCTGTCGATACTTCTTCGGATACCTAACAAGTACAGTTAGTAACAAAAATCCTTCGATTTTTAATTAGCAGCCCCCGATCCGTTTCGCACGTGATCGGAATGGGAGGGTGCTCATTGCATAACTCGCCGGCCGTCCCGGACGGCGCCTCCGATGTCGTATTATCGGAAGAATGTAATGAAGTTAGGTAGCGTTCGATTTGACTGCGCAATTAACGATTGTACTTAATGAGCTGCTCGTCTTTTTACAATGTACTTTTGTTGTGGACTGTACGAATTTGATTAGGCACTGCTAAATGGTACGTTTTCAAAGGAGTTCAAATGAGAGTTATGTGAATGGAGAAATGATTTTGAATTATAATTCGTGCATCGAAGGACTGGAATGCTTTGCCTGCTGCGGTCTTCCCAACTGATTAAAATTTAGGTGTCTTCAAGACTAGAGTGACTTGGAGTCGTAATAAACTAGTATATCATACATATCTCTAACTATCAAGTATATTATAAATACACACATATATCTACACACCTCAACTTACATTATGAGAAAAGAAGACACGCTGCACCGTCCCGCTATCCCCAAATAATACATAACTAATGTTAAAATTTTGACCCACCACCTAAAGAAAGAATCAAGCTTTGGGAAGAATATCACCTACTACCATCCGACTGCTTCACTGCGACGTCATGGTGGCTTAACCAGGTCAAGACGCCAAAGAAATGTATGGATTCACTGCGTGGCCAACAGTAGCCCGGTGATGCACAGGCCAAACATTATAACGATTTTACCATAATTAGAAAAGAAGAAGAAAAAGAATGTAAAAGTAACTGTCTTTATTACGCTTTCACGGTTAAACTGCTGAAACATTGTTGATGAAATTTGGTACAGAGTAAGCTTGAACCATAAAGAAAGATATATAGACTACTTGTTATTTGACCTCGACTTTACTTCGACTTGACATTCAAGCCAACTGAAGTCATGGACAAAAGCTAGATAACTCACAAATCTATAGGTTGTTCTTTACCTAGTAGTTTAAATAGTAGCCCCTGTAGTCGTGCTTTTTTATTACTCTTGAAGTTCTAAGAATCACGGTGCTTTTCAAAGGTCAGCGTGCCACAAAAACCTCACGCAAAGTGCATAATACATTAGAAAACCATAACCTATCACGAAGGGATTTCTTCAATAATTAAACAACTGAAAATCAATGAACACTACAATGACATCATAGAAAATTGTTTATATGTGTGTCTTTCTACAATAGTACATAGAATTAATTTTATCTCAAAAATATGTTCCCTTGGGATAATTTTTGGCTTTTAGGTGGTTTTCTGAAGAAGAACACACACAGAAGCTAGTGTTAACAATGACGTGACGCCGTAGTTTTTAGGGTTCCTTATCCAAAAGGGTAAAGACAGAACCCTATTGTCGTCAATTAACCGTTCGTCTTTCATTGTGTCCGTATCTCGGGAACCATGCTAGCTAGTCAGTTGAAATTCACAGACGACGTAATAAATAAAGTGGGGCTCTTGACTTTTTCTGTTGTTTTTTCCTTTGGACGGTATTTAACCCTTCGCGCCTGAGACCAACTCGCACACATGCCCCGCTCTTAGGCGGTGCGGAGTATGTGTCAGATTATTATTGACTAAAAACCCACCTATGTTCCTTCGTTGCCTTTCATACCAGGCACCTATTCACTCTTGGCTTAAAAATCCAATAAGATAAGATACGTAATAAATATACTTTTTAATTACTTCTGGATGCAAAATAAATAACTTATATACTCTTCTTTCCTGTGGTTACAGCATCTCACTTACTTATAATTAAAAATGATCTATGAAGTTATGTGTAACATCTCGTCCAATGAGATTCTTTCATTCGTAATCACGGATGTTCTAATAAAACTTAATGATATAGGAATGTTACGGTTGATACATAACGTTTACGTAAAAATTGTTGAGTGATGTAATGTCCGGTGAAATTACGCGCTCGTGTGATTTTTACTAGATCACTTTTATCATCAGCGAAACGGTTATAATGCAATTGAGCCCTTATTACGGACTTATCGTAAGCGACATCCTTTTAAAAATGCATTTTAGATCTTATGGCCTTTTTTTTACGGTGGGCAAAAATCATCTTATGACAACCCCCGCCCTTGGCTGGAGCGGGAGATAGTGTCAGACTCTTACTGACTAAAAACCCACCCCGTTCCTTCTAGCCTTCAAATCAAGGCACGAGTTTCCTTTCGGATGACCCTGGCCCCGGTAGGCTTCGACCCAGCTAGGCCTCTGCTGTTGCTGACAAACCTCGGCTCGGTCCATTATCGGACGATAAGACAGCGAGTTACCCTTTTCTCGCCGTCTGCGGCGTCTACGGTGGCCGGAAATCGGGATCAGAATCCCGGCGGTGGCGGCGAGGGCGCCGTTGCCTGATGTGGTCTGCCTCCTCCTTTGCTAGCATTACTGCTTCGCAGAAGAAGGCGATCGCCTGCCATTCCTCCTCGCTCCCGACCATGGCCTCAACCAGAGCCCGGTGCGAGAGGTCTCCGCCGCCGATCGCCCTCACGAGGGCACGGCGATGCTCCGCCTAGGCAGGGCACACCTCAACTGTGTGCTCCACCGTGTCCTCCGGGCGCTCCGCACAGTGGCGACACCCAGGCGTCTATTCCGCTTTAATTCGGTGCAGGAACCTTCCGAACTTGCTATGTGTTATGGCCTAAAATTTAAGATACAAAATAGCTCATGGAAAGTCGCGCTGTAAGAGCCCTTCAACATCGCAACTCGACTGCCTGTTACCACTGTAATTTATGGAATAAGTAAACAAATATCGAATGTAGGCTATGATTTAGTTCATAAGTTTGCATTTTTACCGACTTCCCAAAAAGGAGGAGGTACTACGGCTGTTTGTATGTTTTTTTTTTTTTTTTTTTTTTGTATGTTTGTTCGTCGAATACTCCCCCAAATGTGGACGGATTTTCAAAATTCTTTTTTTGTTCGAAAGTAGATAGTTCTGAGGTGGTCCCATTATCACCAAATTAGGATCTGATGATGGGATCTTGGAGAAATCGAGGGCAACCTTCAAATTTTATAGGCTCACTTATTGATTTTCGCATATTTTATGAAGTATCTTGTGTATTTGCGTATGGTCGTCACCATCTCAGGTAGCTGGGCTGATGATGGAAGGTACAACTCCTTAACAGTAAGAAGTTACTCGAACAGGCAAGGACTGTTTTAGTAAATTGTTTTGATGTTTGATAGGGCATTTGCCACATTTGGTTTCACGATCATCAAGACATGACCTGATGCTGCAGTCAGGATAGTCTGCAGAGTACCTAAGTCCTCGACAACAAACAGCAGATATATCGAGTTTAGGCTCATTGAAAACGGCTCGATGTGTGGATAAACGTACTGCTAATAAAGAACACCGATAATAAAGTACATAGAGACCTGATGCTGAAGCCAGGAGCATCAGGAAAAGTACAAACCTTGAAATTACACTCCGTAGTCGTGTTTGGGCTCATTTTAAACAGGACTAAATTTTAAGTTCATTGCAATGTTGACATAAATCTGGCCTGATGCTACAGCCGGGATTATCAGCATCTAGTCTAATGACTGATTGAAAGATTTACCTTTCGGCTTCATCATCAGATCAGTTCGATATATGCTTTCCCTCTCCAGCATCTAGTCTAATGACTGTTTGAAAGAAGAGGGGGAGAGGATATATCGAACTGATCTGATGATGAAGCCGAAAGGTAAATTAATGTAATCTAACCGTGTTTGGGATTATTAGAACCGTTATGAGATGCGCTCTGACTATAAGGTATTTAAGTTTGACTGAGGGGTACTTTTTAGTGGTGGTACCATAACTAAAAAGTGTAAAATAAAAAAAACTTTTTACAAAAAAAATATAACCGACTTCAATGATAAAAAACACTGAAAAGTATCAAATAACTTTAATTTTAGAAGTCGGTGTTAAATAACGAAGAGACTAAAATATTATAGAAACACCGACTTCTAAAATTAAAGTTATTTGATACTTTTCAGTGTTTTTTATCATTGAAGTCGGTTATATTTTTTTTGTAAAAAGTTTTTTTTAAAAGGATGTCGCTTACGATAAGTCGGTAGTAACGGCTCACAATGGTGTTGTATAGAGCTAGCTTTTACCTGCAGCTTCACTCTCCTGGTCCTAGCGAAGGGCAACTGAAGGAGATAAACCAGAAACCCATGCGGGTTTCCTTTCTTTAAAGTTCCTCGTAATAGTTCGTGTTTTAGTTGACAAGCTCTTTTGCTCCACCATATAGCGAGAGAAGTCATAAAATGATTTCCCACCTCACAAAAAAAAACCCTTAATATGAAGGAATTATCAATTCGTTCAATGACTAAGGGTGTTTTAATATCGCCCGGACTTCCTCAAGCATGCAGGTTTGCCCTGTACGCAGAAACTTTCAAAATACAACAAAAAAAAACGCGGCCCGCGTACGTATTCCACGCATTATAATAACACTTGTATGAAATGGACATTTGCGGGGGTAACGCATGCGGAACAATCCCGCATGCGTGATCAAACCCGCACGAAACTAAAAATACTCTTAGTGAATAAGATAAAAGTGCTCTTTCAACTCAGTTCTATAAAAATAATCGCATTTTCTAACTGTAATTTCAACAACAGTCACGTCAGAAGCAGAGAGCAACACGTAACATCTAAAATCTCAACCCCAACAATTCAACTAGATGCAGGTACTAAAGATAACTTTAAAATTAAAAATTTCAACCCTAAATAACTGCGTTCAAAGGCTGACCGTTCGTCAGTCACCCCCCGAGGGGTAAATAGGTAAAAATAAACCCCCCGACGTATGCAGGCGTTTCTTTGCTAGAAGTTGCTTTGAGGCGATTTTAATTCGCTTATTTCGCTAGCGGGAAATTGCTTATGTGTTGCCGAATTAAGGGTGGTAGGTCTGTGATGAGAGGTGGCGGGAGCGATGGGAATACTGTAAAAAAGTCTAAAGATACACAGATTAGAGGACGGTATTGTAAGGGTGCGTAGTTCAAATCAGATTGACCTAGTAAGCTTTATAATAACAGATAAGTAGATACTTGTAATAGATAATGTAAATCCTCGTCACCATGTCCGATAACAGCGTATTAGACATTTTTTTTTTGATCTCACCCAATTCAATATTATTTGTAAGCTATTTATCTAAAAGAAATTACGCAGCAAAAACATAATATAATTGAAACTTTAAATTGTCATATAAACCACACAAACACACATTTTCTAAGTATATCGTTTTCCATTCATCAGCAAAAAAGACCAATCCAGGGTTGATCTCCACGAGCGATTGAAGCATCGTTAGCATACATACGCCGTAGAAGTTGATCGAGCCACATCATAATCAGCCTTTTTTTAATGTTCCCACTGCTGGGACTCAGGCCACCTCTCTAAGAGGGGATCGAGCCACAGCGTGACAAAATGGGACATTAAAATAATTTAAGCTTTCTAGAACGGTTGTAATGATTCATGACAAATTGTCAAAACTTCACATGTAAGTTTGACGCATCAGTTTAACCATTAATAATGTCTTCCCTACCTCTTTTTAATCGCTCTTGCTCCCGCTTGTCACCATAGTCACACCTCGTTGCGGCGGAGCAAGTCTGCGGACGTCAGCCTGGCGATTGTAAAGGCGCGATGTGATCCTGTATGCACTCAGCCCAAAAAATATTATCCGTTCGCTTTTGTGCACACGCCTTTATGCTCTGAACAAAGAAAGCTAATGAGTGTGTGTTTGGGTTAATTATTATGCAAGTACTAAGCGAGTATTTATCTCGTCTCTTATACTGGGTGGTTCCATTAGAGAATTTTTAATATTATCGGGTGGCTGGTTTTTAAATGAACGAGGCATGGAATCGGTCACTGTGCCTCATCTACTTTAAATTGACGAAAAGTTTGACGTGTAAAAGTGTTTTAAATAAACCTATTTTCAAAGTAAATATCATTTACACTTGTTTACTGCTTGACGCCAATTTTTAAACTTTGTTGTCCCCATCATTTTGCATCTCCTTGAGGTGCGCGTGGATCACAATGCGCCGTCGACAACTTGGGCTCGTTCTGGACGATTACCGGACGGTCGGGCGGCGAGCTATCCATTGCTCGCCGTCCGAAATCCCGCATCTGCGGTGGATAGAAATCGGGATCGGGATCTCGGGATCCGGAATCCTTCGTGCGTGCGGTCGCCATCTAAGCATTAGTGTTTCGCAGAAGATGACAGCCGAGACCAACAGTTTAACGTGCTTTCGTCAGAGAAATGCTGGCTATCCGTTCCATTATGCTTAAAGCTCTATGAGGTTTTCTTAAGTGTCACATATAAGCTTTAAACTCTCAACCCTTTGCCAGTGGCGTAGCTATTTTTAAAGGGGCCTTGGGATTTTTTTTATAAAGTATACCCTATTAGCACAAAGAGAGTGATGATTCGCAATAGGCGATGACGACTATAGCCAGTGGAATACACGTTACGATTACTTGCACATGTTGAGGCCTCTGCACCCCGGGGTTACCATAGCTACGCCTCTGCTTTTCACTCTCCATTCTGACACCTTACTCCTCATACCGACTTTCTAATTAAAATCTCTCCCTAATATCTTTATTTATCTCATTACAGAACCGCTATCCAATTTCCTACATCCTTTCATTACCTTCTCAGTAGTCTTAACCCTCCGCCGTCTACAAACACTGCGGAAAAAAATACAACTCAGGGACGACACGTTGATATGTAAAGCTCGCGTGCTGTAGCAAATGAAGGTTGGTTTTTGTTTAAAAAGAAAAAAGAATTGCAAAGAGACAAAAAGAATTAATGGGAGCAAGCTACCTTGTGACAAAAAGAGGGGGGCTTGATTTGAAGGAGGGGTTAAGAGTTGTGTTGTTAGGTTGGTAGAGATGTGTGTCAGTGTCAACAACATAACTGTGAAGGTATGCAGAATAATAAATACCATTTGATAAACACTAATATAATTCTTTTTTAATTATTTTTGGGTGTTTTTCGTCAAGTCGTTGCTTAGTAGCCTTGCGTTGAGGTACACGAATACTGACAAATGCTTGTACTGACCACACAGATTTCAATGAACCTATGCATCACTAAAATCTGTGTGGTTCTTTCCTCAAAAGAACATCTAAGTCACCAATGACCTAGGTTCTGTTGTGATTTGACCATTAAATGTTTACTGTAAGGACTTTAAAAGAGACTTCGACTTCTAATTTTGTTTCGGTGTTTCTTTTTCATGTCTTCGAATTTTTGGCTCTAAGACATGCCGGTTTCATCATGATGTTTTTCTTCACTGTTTTAAAAGCTGTGGTGATGAAATAAATCACATAAAGTATTGTACCTGGCTGGGTTTGAACCCGTGACCGTGACTCGTAAATCGGGGCCGTTGCCATAAGGCCACCACTCTGAGAAAGAAACAAGAAGATAAGGAAGCAGTTCTGTATCAAACATTTCCCAGCCTACTGCACCTCAGTGTAGCGGTAAATTCGTAAATATATATATATATGTGGAGGCCACAACACATTGAAATATATTAGGACAGGTGAATCGCGTACGATCCGTGCCGGCCCGCCCCGGACGCATGTGGTGCCATGCAGCTAGCGGCGATACGGTTCGGGCAGATCCTATCGTGCTGATGTGTTTCGAGTAGTATATTAATTTGAAGGTTTTGTTTAGACGGTTGATGACCATGAATGAGTGCTTAAATGTAAAATAAAAATTAGGTTTCTTTTTTAGTCAGAGTGTAAGCTTGTCTGGTCGATATTTCCTCACTTCCTTATGTATTCTATCATCAAAACCAGATTTTGATAAAAATGGGAATGGGCTGCTGAAGTATATTCCTTTAGACAAGAAAAATATTTTTTTTTTTTAAACCAGCTCAAACCTGACGAACATGTGAATTAATAACAAACAAAAGAATAAAATATATACAACTGAAATAAGAACCTCATCTCTTTATGAATTCAGTTCATCATCATCATCATCATCATCATATTATCAGCCGAAAGACGTCCACTGTTGGACATTTAGGCCTCCCCCAAGCGTCACTACAAGTCGGTTCAAATAATAATAAATCATTATTTAGATAAATTTTAAATTGCACTACAAGAGCTTCTCTCTTCTTCTTTCCCTTATTACTAGAACTAATTATGTTATTTATGGTATTCAAAAAAAAAAAAAAACAAAAAAAATTACAATTAAATTAAAACCAAAATCAAAATTAAAACATATCAACCGTTACTTTGAAACCATAGCCAACACAACAACATATTCCTGTTTTAAAAACCGGGCGCCATGTCGTCCTCGTCAAATCGCCTCTCGCGACAGGAAGTGACACAATCGCATGACACTGACAGCTGAGTCTCGCTTCCGACGGATTGTCTATAATATTTGCAACTGACAGCTTTGTGATCAAATCCTATTTATTGACGCGTTCGAGTGTAGTTTTAGCTGTACGGAAAGGACGTGTGTTAACATGTTTTGAAAATTGCATTTATGATGGTTTTCAACGGGTTTTCAATCCTGTGGAAAAGATGACGTAATTCTTGTCGTAGTCCAATATGTCTGATTCTGGCTCTGGCCCAGAGCGAGAGGGAATGAGATGCGACTTCTCTTTCTGTGAACCAGTAATGCTAGCGAAGGACATGGCCGCAACCGTGTGGGAACAGACATCTCCACGTCTTTGCCGTAACCACAGAAGACGCCATGGGCGCCAGGAGTCACAGAGCATTTCCCGGCTATCATAATACGACGAGCAATAAGTAGCTTGCTATCTAACCGTCTAGCCGTCCTGTAAGGACTAAGCCAGTCCACGGCGCGTTGTTTTCTACGCGCGCCTCAAAGTCTCAAAGAGCTGTCAGTAAAACCGTAGGGGCCCAGTAGCAGCAATGCACGCAAAGGACACGGGATTTTTGAAAGAAATACTGTGATACTGGAACGCAAAGGGCAGTAAAATGGTACAGATAGATTTTGGTCAGTAAAAGTCTAACAAGCCTTCACTTTAGAGCGAGAGAAGTCAATATATGATGTCCTATCTCAGAAAATCCTATAAACAATCTTATAATGTCGCAAGTGTCAACTTGTGTTGTGAATTCATTTTCAAAGTACGTTGTGAAAATTGGACCTTTTAAATAAGATTTCTTTCCATGAAAACCAGTTTTAATTCAAATCGAAGGTACTACAGTTTCTTGGATGTTTCCTTTTGACAATCTTGTGTATACGAGGCCTTTGTAGCACACACTCCTCCGTATCCGTCCCGCCTTTTGTATAACGGTCGTCTGACAAAGTACGTAGTAATCAATCAATGGACACACAGTGTTCATGACAAACTAAGACATAGCTTCATCCTGCTCTATATTTCCACATAACATTCACATAACTACCGCATCCATATTGTTTCTGCGAAAAAAGAAAAATAATGACATCTGTCATTCAGTCCATGACCACAGAATGATTACCATCACGACTCATTATCCCAGATTACGGGAGCGCGCAGTACTCACTAATCACGTGTTACAGGGACCCATCACTCAGCGTCCACCGGTCATCACTCACAGGCAACTCCACGGCAATTTTCCTATTACTGCCACTGCAACTTTTATCACAGAGGCTTAGAGTTGAAATTGGAATAAATAAAGTGTAGCATCAATTTTTTAGATGCAAAAGTCTTATTCAACTTGAGCCCTAATTGTGAAGTTATGTAATGTGATGGCAGGTCCACGTTGTTTGGACATTTCGACCGTATGTCACAGTACATTATCGGAGTTTCTTAATTGAAGATAATAAGGGGGGACATGTGTCTTTGTCGCGTTTTTATGGCGTGTAAGAGAGGGATGTTGTTTTTTCCGACTTTTGACTATTAATTTTGGGATTTTTTTGTTTGTACCAATCGAGGGTCGAGTGTATTGTGTGGAGTGGAATTTTCATTTGGATTCATTTCATTATACGTGATCGCAGGTTATAAAGTGAGAAGGGACGTTAGGTCATTCAATATTCAATTAGATTGGTATGACTTTTGCAATAAGTACGGGATGATCGGTGTTTTGGTTTATTTGACAACTTATTTAATTTTTATGTCTGGGTTTTACAAAATGAGTTGTTTTTATGAATATCATGATTAAAGTTTTTAAATCTTTTACCTTTTCGTTTAACTTCATTATATTGAGTTTGATAGTGTACGTGATTTCGTAAATTATGGCAGCACGTTATTTCATCAAATTAATATTATAAAGATGAAAGTATGTTTATGTGTGTGTTGTGGATTTAGATGAAAGGTCTCACATGTCTTTTTTTAATGGCAAATCATCCAATAACATTAAAACGACAAAAAAAAATCACGAATGTACCTTTAAAAAATACTTTTATCGATTAAAATGATGACGAATATACATGCAATAATTCTAATTGTTTATCAGATTATTCTGCAAGCAACGTTTTACCATTATAGTGTTGTATTTTATAATAAAATCTGTAGAGTTTTAGTAGGTACATATATCACTAAAATACTTTTGTTTTCCAAGCATTGTGTCTTTGCACATCTCTTACTTTTGGAGTCATTGTCGTGCCCCGGTATGAAGGCTAGAAGGAACGGCGCGGGGTTTTTAGTCAGTAAGAGTCTGACACTATCTCCCGCTCCACCCAAGAGCGGGTTTTGTCATAAGATGATTTTCCACGTCGACAAACAAAAAAAAACCCCCGCTTTAAGCCATACAGTCTTCTTAAATGTTAAACTTTTCTTAACAACACACCTATTTTAACAACGTCCACTACCAACTACAATTTAAAACCCAACACAAAGTACAGTCAACGTAAGACACTACTTTATAAATCGTTGTGCCGAGATGTGCCCACCTGCACCGTGAGGCGATATCAATCCATCTGTAGTCTGTACCCCCGTGGGGTGCACGAACGCCCCCCGTCCGTCTTTCAGGGGTATTTAATTTTGTGCAAATGACGGCTTGCCCGTCCGTGCCATCGTGTCATGGCGCTCACTCACTTTTATTTGGTTTCAGTTTTTCCGAGTGATGTGATGAAAATGAATTGTTTTTCGGTAATATTATTCAACTGCCATTTTAAGTTCTCATTATGTTTTTTTGTTGAAATGTGAATTCTTTTTTAGTTCCCAAAGTTCAATCATGAAAGTTGATTAGAAATACTGAAGTGAACGAGATTGAAAAAAACAGCGATAAAATATGTAATAAGTTCAAGCAAGACACTTCTAGCATGATATCTTTTAATCAAACTCTATAATCAAAAATCTTTCTTTCAAAATTTCCACTTGCCTTCAATCAAGCAGAAAACTCAAAGTCGTAATCTCGAGAAAGGTCCAGTAATGAAATGAAAAATTGAAAAACCTTTCTTCAATACTTCACTTCATAACAGAAGTCGCAAAACTCTCCAATAGAAAATTAATAGTAGTTATATTTCTAAAAACATACATTCGTACAAAAGATGCCTCGACTTGTGCGCTCCTCAGTGCATAACCCCCTTATTATCCGGGGTGGGTCAATATGCACCCCCTGTGGTGGCGGGTGGGGGTGGCGGGGTGGCTCTCCGTGTCACGTCACTGTCTCAGGATCGCCATCACGCCGGGCCCGGCGTCTCGTTTGCGTCCATCGCCGTACTTTTCAACTTGAAGTGTAGCGAAATAGAAATGTTTTTAGCTGTCTAATGGCACGTGCTCTGCAGTTTTTGATGCGGTTTCATTATTTTCTTCGTGACTGTACTAATTACAAAATACGTACTGTCTCTTGGTAGTTGAACTATGTAATTGGGTAAAGGGATGTGTAATCAGAGTCTTCACACTATGAAAACCTTTGCATGGTTTTTAACGTGCATGTAGGGTTGTACGACCGTTACAGGCGTATGATTTAAATAAACTGAATATAAAGAAATGGTCTGAGATAAATATTTTCTGTTTCATTATCCTTTGTCTGCATTGTTCTTTGTGTACGTCCTGCTTTCAGAAACTCTACATTATAAAATCAAGAAATAATCAAAGGTTTGATTCCAGCGACAGATATTGAACATGATTACTAATTACTTAATAAAGAAAGCATTATTCAGAAGAACAACAATTTCCGTTACAAACAAACAATACGAGTCGAAACCAAAAAGAAATACAGCCCCATTCCGAAGCGCGCAAACATAATTCCCCATTTAATTCAAAACTATAACAGTACTTTATATTTTTTATTTCCCGTATGCTATCGCTTCTTACGTCTGCTCGGTGCAGCAATATCAATCCATCTGGCGGGAGAAGAGGGTAGGGGGCGCGGAGCGAGGTGGTGGGGGTGTCACGTCACTGTCTTAAATGACTGTCACGGGTGTACTCTAGCCCGTCCTCTGAAGAACGGCGGATGGACGGGTTTACAATGCCATCCTCGGGATATTGCGCCGTGTTATGTTCTTATGGTGCAGTTTTAATGGCGATGTAGGTCAGGATTTATTGAGTTTAATGTCGTTAAAAGTTTTAAACAAAAGCTGTGGAAGGATAAAGAGAAGAATAGAATAGAATGAAACTTTATTGTACACCAAAAATTTAACACAACTTATACATAACTATAAATGATATCGATATCTACCAGACAATCTTAGTATGGATTGAAAGGACTAAAATAATACAGGGGGTAGTCAGGGGGGGTTAAGATTGTGACAGAGAAACATGAATTTATTTTTAGAACAATTCAATTGAAAATAATGCGCTTGAGATATATCGCAAATGTATAGTAAATGACACAAAAAAATGCGAGTTTCTGTAACGGTCAATCAATTCAATTAAATCAATCCTAAGTCCATGTCAATTTCAACATCGTCATCTTCCTGCTCTTGTCTTGTGTTAGTAATACCCGAGGTCGGCGCAACGCATTTTTCTTCCATTCTATTAGCTACACACTATCACTGACTCTTTTCTTTTTTAAGTCACACAATCCGTCCATCTTTTCTTTGGCCTCTCTCTCACTTTCCATGTCAATTTCAACAACTTCAGTTTAGTAAAAAAAAGCGTCAAGAAAGACTGCATACAATCTCCGCACTTGTCAGTTCCACCAACCAAGAAAATAGAGACGTGCCATCAAAGCCTGTTCCAAGAAATCATGGCTCGACAGTTGATAGTTTCAGCGCCTGAAGTTAAAACAACCGTCGGGCACACGCTTGCATTATCAACTTGCATCGAGATGACGCGAGCATCCCTGTCGCAGCCACGTCCCCAAGTTTACTCGCCTCCGCTGGAAATTTCACTCCAGACTTGCTTTTGGGGCCCAAGTAATGGGGGCCAGAGATTTGGGAGACAGGGCTGCCGAAATTAAGACTTCAAAATTTTTGCGTTCCCTGTGTCTTGGCTTCTTTTAATTTACACCGACTACTTTATCTATTGAATTGACTTTTAGGTCACATATTGCATATATTCATCAAATTCAAAATTCATCCATATCTATTCCAAATTTTTACACCTGCAAATTAAAATAACGTGTTTTTGCTCTGCATTTGTGGTGTCAACCAAATCAATTCGAAGTGGTTGTTGTCTTACTTCTGTACCACTTGCACCACACACTATCTAGTCAGTAGTGTCACGTCAGAACGAAACTGTCACGCCCGACAAGGACAAGTCTTAACTGTACCAAGACATTTCTTACAGCACTATCTGTTCCTTTAGTTTGAAGCATTAGTACTTCACAAGTTGTGACGGTCTCGTCTCTCAGTTCTTAGGCCACGCCACAAGGACTCTGTTATAACGTCAGTGCTACTGTCACGCTGCTGACGATTGTAAGACTGTTTCTAGATAGTTCTTAGAACCGTTTATTTGTGCTCTGAAGTTTGGTTGTCCGAACTATCGTAATATTGCAATTGTGTTCTATTTTTTTATTTTGTTGCACGTCTCTCAAAATGTTGGAAAATTGTTTCATAGTAAAATTTGTTGATTGTCTTCTTGATTACTTAGTCGGTTCATTATGTGTTTTACTTTAATATTTATCTTTAATTCAACGTTGTCATTAAGCGGTCTTTTCACAAATGAAAGCTAGGTTGAAAAAATTATACAACATCGACTGTACTATTGCTATATTACGAAGCACAAGGCATGCATATATTTAAAAAGGTGTTCTATTTCGCTGTTGATTATTATTTTCTTTCGCTGTTTTTCTGCAAAGCAAATTCCACCATTCCGTCTTTGCATTTCTTCTCTTAAATTAATCTGTACTAATATTACAAAGAGATAAGATTTGGATATTTGGATTTTTGTTTGTAATGAATAAACTCCAAACCCCGATTCTGAAAAGTCCTTCAGCAGTAGCAGCAACAGCTACTATATCACTGAATGACATTGCTATATATTTTTTTCATATCACGCAGGCCAAGTCGCTGACCGAAGCTAGTAATTTATATTTATTAAAAATCAGTCTTGTCTCTTATTACTCGGTCCACACTGGCTGTCACATCAGCCTCAGCACTGTCTCCCTGACAGCCGCGACTGAATTGTTCAGCGCTGTCTTACTGACAAGCCCCGTCTTAGTTTGTTGTGCTGTCATTGATCGTTGGATGCGATCGCAGCTGATGGGGAAGTAAGATTGAGCTTTGTTGGGAAAAAAGAAAATAAGTTAATGTTTCTACAAAGAATGCATGGATACTAAAGAACCTGTCTTAGTTTGAATGTTGAAACAGATAATGGGTTGATGTAAGTATTGAACGGACTTTCATGAAATGGAAAAAGATATATAAAATTGTTATTACTTACTGAAACATTTGTCCCATGGGGCCCGAATGCACGTCATCTTTCCAAAGATATTTCTCACCGATTGATCGACATTGTGTGACCAGGCATTGCTATTCTACGTGTCAATGTAGCTAGATATTTTGTTATTTTCAAAAATATTGAATGCAAAAACTATTTAAAAAAATTACAAATGTGGTTTTTATCATAACTTTATACATCGTAAACCCAGGCAGAATTATGCATTTTCTACCGTTCAATCGAAAATGGTGGTCAATTGTCAATTTAAACAAAACAGGGCAGGTATTTTCTATTTGACTACAATGAGAAGAAACAGTAAAACAAAGTCAGAGATGTGTAAGACAAAATTGACAATCATTATAGTGTTTATTACTGGAGCAGCTTGAAGACGAAAGAGATGAGAGGTTTGGGTAACCCAAGCCTTTTGTCTTTAAGATTCACTTTTACAGTATAGAAAAGCTTTCTGTCTTTTAAATCTTATACCATCCAAAAATGTATTGATATATTGTATTATGTTCAGCAATAAGGTTTTGACTTTGATTTTCGATTCACAAATCGACGGGTGCAAAGTATAAAAAGTTATCTGCAATTTTGCGATTTTCTGATAATTGCAGTAACTTAACAAATATTTAATATCCTAAGACATGAGAAACCTTTCAAGTGTCTAAAACGAAAAAATAATAGTTTTCTTTTTAATAATATTTTTGAAAAAAAAATTACCTACTAAATAACTGCTTATTGTTACTAATACAATAAAGATGATAGAAAATCACAAAATTGCAGATAACTTTTTTTACTTTGCACCCGTCGAAATTATTTAAACTTACAAGGGCTTCCCCACACAAAGCTGCGATGCGTTGCGATATGATGCCGTATCGTGCGATTCCATGCGGTAAAATATCAATTCAGGAGACCATACAACATGTGATCTGAATCAATTTGCAAATTCTTGCGATTCAGTTTCATGTTTGGGCCCTAAAGGCATAAGCTTTTATTGAGGAACTAATTCCTTCTTTTCTTTATTTCTTTTCCATCTATCTTTTTCTTTATTTATTTTCTTCATTCCTTTTTTTATATAACATTCGATACAAATGAATGCTGCATCGAAAACAACTTGATTACAGAACTGTCACATCAAATGAGTGAGCTGTTTTTATCAATATCAATCGTTCGTTTTCATAATTATGATAAAATGCGAACATAAGACAAAGTTTGCTCTTTATAGCTCGAAAAAATTGAATATTTACGAGAATTCCGTCAGTTTGATGAGACTATATTATTCATTCGGGTTATTGACATAACGTCTGTCTCTCCAATGAATTATTTATTGAAAATCATTCATATATTTCTCAAAAAAGATTTGTGAACATCGGTTGTATAATATTGTGCAATATTGGCTTAGATGATGGGTCTTAAAATGTGATCTATGTCATTCTTAGTAGTCATATAAGGCTTACCAGAATCTTGTGTGACGTGAATCGAAAGTCCGGTTGATCCAGTTTGTATCCTGCGGCTTATGTACGTAATTTTAATGTTTTTAAGTTCGAAGAAATATTTACTTACAGGAAAATGTATGATTATTAAATTTAGAGGTTTTCCCCAACCTTTTGTATAAGTCGATAATCATCATCACTTTTAGATATAGGCCTTCACTAAGTATCATCACAAGAACAGTCCTGTGCATTTCTCATCAATCAGATTTTCGCGATCCTTACCAAGTCATCAGTCCCACTTCTAAGAGGCCTTCCATCACTACGTATTCCGATACGCGGTCACTACTCCAGAACAACAATATACTCTGCATACTGTCACTAAGTTTGGCGATTCTTCGGGCTATGTCGGAATGAATCGATCATGTCCTGGTTTTTTTTTTAACTATTGGCTGCCACTGGAGTGGTAGTCAACTGCCAAGACTGCGTAAAGGGGGAACTACATTAAATACACTACACAAATACACGTGGGTCACACCTGACGTAGAACCGCGTCACGTGGCGTGGGTCTAATGTAGCTCTACAACAATTATAATGAAAGGTATAGAGACCGACGCGCCCATATCGGCGTACGTAGCCCACGTGTTCCCAATGTAGTTCTAACTTCATTTTTATAAGTTATCGATAAACATAAATTTCTTTGAATGATATCAGAATCAAAATTTATTCTCTCTACAAATTAACAAACTGTTAATTTTCCAGCACAAAAACTGTGTCTAGCAGTGGCATTGTATTTATAAGCTGCATTTCACTTGACGGCACTGCAGCCTGTAACTGACAAGTTGTCACATCACCGCCACAGACGTTACTCGCAAGAAATTCAAGCCCGTACTGTAAACAATTTTCACAAAGACCCAACCCTGTACTGCGGGCGGGTCCAAACGACCCGACTTTTAATTCGGGTTTTGATTAGTTTCTGCAGTCGTAGTTTTGTTGAGTTATTGACTTGTAGAAGTTGGTTGATTTTGTTAATATTTTTATATGTATGTGTAATGCTTTTATTTGAAGAATTAGTTATGGATTCATTATTCATATCTTTATTTACGTACCATAATGACTTTAAAAATGTTATAATAATTGCTTAAAGTAGCTAAGATATTTATTTTTTGTTAAAAGCAAAATAAATAATATTAACATAGTATGTTGAGGTAGGACGTTATTCTGTAGCTTCTGTTGTGCACAAGTATTTATGGTACAGTTAGATTTAAAGTTGTCTTTGTTGATCAATAAAAAACACTCACATTTGTGTTATATGTTTGAAGTTTAAGATGTAAGTTTTTAGAATTTTAAGAAGAAGAAAAAACGCAATCAATTTTTTAAATTGTTATAAACTAGTGCTTGACTGTGATCTTTCCTGATGGTAAGTAGTGATGCAATCGTTGACGGTGATAAACTAGGGTGATCTAAATTATAATCGAACGGGGAGACCGTTGCAGGCAAATTATTTCGATCCTTTTATTCACATGCAAAAACAACTAATAACGCTTTCACAAAACCCAACATCAACATCCAACCATCAGACACTCAAAACTGCCAACGTTACAAAAAGAACTAAACAATTAACTCCATCCTACTACCGAGTCCGCACAAAGACGCATCAAAGAAAGTCCTCACGTATGCACTTGATCGGGGCTGCACTAACGTGACGCCGTCCATCGATTGTTGGCGAGTGGGTGGGGTGGCTCCCCCCACGGGGGAGAAGAAAGCTTTAAAAACACAGAGAGCCAGCGGCGTCTCAGCGACGGCCCAATACGTCCCCGACCGGCCGTCGATTACGGAACGTAGCTGCATACGCCGGCGGAGGGTTAGCAAATGTAATGGAGATTTTTGATAGTACTGAATTTTAGATGGCTGTGAATTTGCGGGACGGATCGACAGAGTTGTCGTGTTTTTGACGAACTGAAGGGACCAAAATGGGTTTTAGTCAGTAAAAGTCTGACTCACACCCCACCCAGAGCGGGAAAGTAACTTTAAAAAAATAAAATTGTCTATGACGGAATTGTGATGTGGTCATTGTATCAGACATAAATCTCGTGTCACTGTATTTGTCATCGAACTCTTCCGAGTCCGCTCGACTGATTTTAATGAGTTTTTTTGGTATATTTGGTAGGTAGGTATGAAAATATATTTTCTTTTTTTAAACGCAATTTTTGTATTGTTTTTTTTTCGGCTTATAGATACTTACATTCGATTTCTTTGATAGTTTTTTTATCGTAGAACAACGTTTGCAGGGTCAGCTAGTAAATATATACTTATGAATTGGTGGTAAAGTTAAAATAAATAAGGAAATTAATTAATACAATTTACTTGTATTTGTCTCGGAAAATTAACAGTTTCATAAGGTTTTATTTTAAACATTCATTTTGATATTGAAAATATTATTATTGAAAACGATCTACTAAAGTCGAAAAATATTTATCTATCAAATCTTATCACATCGTTTTTGTCACTGCAAAAAATAAAACAAAAATTACATTCATTTTACAAATATTTAGATTGTTTTGCTGTCGGTACAGGCGGGTGCACGGAAACACACGATCGTCAGTAATACAACATTCGTTATTTTTCGCCACCTCCCCGTATTGATTAGTGCTCATTGCGATGTAGCATGCAGGTGCTTCCAGTTAACTTACATATGTACCACGCCAGCTTTCCAATACTTACTTTTCATTACCGTAGACTAGAATAAAATACAATTTATTGTACACCAAGATACCCAGTACACACACAAACTTATATCGATGACGGATGACCTATAGAGATGATACAAGTTTTTAACCGACTTCCAAAAAAAGGAGGAGGTTCTCAATTCGGTTATATTTTTTTAGAAACGTTGCCTCACGTTACATTTACCTTTGATTACTATGGTGGCCCAGTGGCCACAGTCCTGACATACAAGTTGTAGGTCGCGAGTTCAAACCTAGCCAAGCACATTACTTTGTGTAGGTAATTCATTTCATCACCATTGCTCTCAAAACGTTGAAGAAAAACATTGGGAGGAAACCAGTGTGAATTAAAACCAAATATTCAAAGATTTGTGACATCTATAAAACCTCACTGGGCTCTGGTGGATTACAGCCCATTCCCTCTCCTAGAGAAGAGACTTCTTTATAATGACATTAGGCACAGGTGCAGATAATCACTTGACCACTTTTTAGTACACTTTTATCTATTTTCTTTTAATTCATGAACACGAAATCATAATTAGTCACAAAATAAGTAAGTTATCAACAAAATACAAACTAATTTGTGTCCACGAGCCTTGGACTGCGGCGTTTGACACGTACTTTATATGAAACTAAGTTTAATTCGTAAAGTTGACTGCGTCGCTAATTTTGTGAGACGGCCAAGACTGGTACACTAGTGCCCCGCTGTCGGTTGTGAAGCAGTACTCACATTTAGAATATTTACAAATTAAAACCTCAGGTGTACAACCCTGGGTACAGCAACAGACTGCTGTAACGTAACATGCAATGTAACACGCAATGAAAGATTTATTATTGTAACAGAGTACCTATAGGGTGAAATGACTACGCACTAGTACGATAAACAGTAAGTAAATTTGATGGTCAAAAGTGGTACGGATAAGAGCAGGTTTTCGAGTAACTGTACCTATTGAAAAATAATAAGCAATGTCGTATAAAAGTATTCTCTAGTTACTTGCTCAGTGTAATTTGTGAGTAAACTCTGACTGCATAACGTTTTCCACCCTTCTGCGTCGTCGCTATCGTGTTAAATCGCTTGTTTTTACGTCCCAAACTTAGATGCCCGTTGCATAAATAAAGTTTTTCGGTTTAAAATGAATCTGTCATCTGCTTTGCTCTACTTTTTTGCTTGCTTGTGTTGGAATGAAGTAAAGGTGCATTCATATTTATTTCTTATATCATATATCATACTTAGTTTGGACTAGACTTACGTGTGACTCAAGGTTGTCGATAGAAAATCTTGTTAACCGACTTCAAAAAAGGAGGTTCACAATTCGGTTAAGTTTGTTAACACACGTCTATGTAATTTATGAACTGATTTGAAAACTTTTTTTATGTGAGCGATGTTACGTCACAAAATAAAAAAACGAAAAATACCGGTTTTCGGAATGATTTTGCATTTTTTAGCTTTTTTTATACTTATGTAAGTTTTTAGTTTGACATGAAACCAACATAGAATGTATGAACTTGCACAAAAGATTGTGTTTATTTAGCTTTGTCAGATAAAGACTGAAATCTTTTTAGTCGCGTAATTCATTTAATCTTCATGCACTGCAAAGGCACAAAAGTGGACTAAATGCCTTAGGCTTTTTGCGAAGTGGTGGAGAGTTTTCACTGTGTACGGTAGTTTTAGGTGGGTATGGTATAAGAAAGCAAACTGTGATGGCAAGCAAATTGCCATTATTTCGTAATACTCGGAAAATATCCTGAAAAAAAAAACAACTCCTTAGCTTTGAGCTGGGAAAATCATCCAATGACCATCCACCTTGGGCGGCGCGGAAGATATTGCCAGACTTTTACTGATTAAAAATCCTCTCCTGTTTCTTCTGTACCATTGTTCCATGGCCTCGGAGATCTTTTTTGCATCACCTATTGCCCCAGTAGGCTTCGACCCTACAGTTGCTGATAACTTCTTCAGGAGTGCGTGGAACACTTTACGCCGTCGACAATTTGGGCTCAGTCCGGACGATTATCGGACAGTCGGACGGCGAGCTACCCATGGTTCGCCGTCCGTAAACCCGCTCCTACGGTGCCCGGAAATCAGGATCAGAATATCGGCGACGGCTGGTACTCTTTAGCTTAGGACAACGTTGTTAACTTAAAAGTAACTTACTTTCACTTACAAACACGAAAATTACAAGCTTCTGAAACATGATTATTTCCATTAAAAAGTGCATGAACTGTGTATGAAGTATTAATAAGCTGTTAGTTAGCGTTGCGACAGTTTCTTTAGGTTCGACAGTTGGGCGTCGGCAGTCAGCGCGGGCGGTGGTGCAAGTGAGAGGAATTAGCGATGACATCGTATTATTATATGGTTTAGACTGCCAGTGGATACGCCCGTGTGACAGTAGGTTTCTCCTTACGAACTTTAGACCCCCGTTTCAGGCTGAATTTCGGAAAAATCTTTTGTTAGTGCTCGTCTACGTCAAAAAAATATTGTGTATATTTTGAAAAAAATTTGTTCCATGGAATGAAAAACCATTAGAGGCGTGTTTTATTTAACGGTTTTTATGAAAAACAAATTAAAACGTTTTTTTTTTCTAAAAACCGATCAAATGTAAATCGAACTTGCGTACGAAAGGTTCCGTACATCTATAAACCCTTAAATGTTTATTATATTACATTATCTATGTTTTACTTTTTTATTTGTTGTTATAGCGGCATCAAAATTACATCATCTGTGAAAATTTCAACTGCCTATCACGGTTTATGAGATACCACCTGGTGATCAACAAACAAACAGACAGACAGACGGACGGACAGCGGATTCTTAATAGGTTCCCGTTATAGCCTTTGAATACGGGACCCTAAATATTGACTCATTTACTTTACGCTCTTCGAAGCGAAGGATGACATGAGTACTATCTAAATTTTCTCCAATTGCCTAATTAGCATTGAAATCTAATTAATTAAGAGAACGTCACGAAATATGTAAAGAGAAATGCCTATAAATATGTCTAACTGTGTAATAAGTAATGGTTTTGATTCTCCAATTTATTTTCATAAAATAAGCATTAACCTCGAGACATATCAAAAATATCAATATTTTGTTATAAACATATCAACGTAAATATAAAACTGACATTATTTATAGATTTTTAAAAGCAGATAATTAATTATTTTTCTGTGTCATTGCTACTTAGTTTATGTAAATGACTAATTAATGAGTTTTATCATTAATATTTAAATTTAAATCGTTTTTGTACAACTTTTGGGCGTTTTTAAGCTGGATATTGGCGTAGCAGTAATTAAAATAATGTGTTAATGCTGTATATTTATAATAATTTGTGAAGGACTGGAACAATTTGACAACCTGATGTACGGCGAATGTCCACCATTACATTGTTGAGACCTCTACGGTCCAAACTAAGCGTTTTGAAAGATTAGAACAATTTACCTGCTGCGGTCTTAGTGTCTGGTTAGAATTTCTGGTGTCTTCAAGGCTAGAGTGAGTAGACTCTTAATAAACTAGTGCGCTTCACCATCAACGAGTGTTCCACTGCTTACCATCAGGTGGGATCGCAGTCACTCACTAATTTATTTCATTAAAAAAACTTGGTTCCTGTTGTTTGAGGTGGAAAATCATTTAATAACTCCACCCAGTTCGGGTGGAACAAGAGAAAGTATCATTTATCGCCTAAAACCTATCCATCCTCCTTCAGTTACCCTTTGCGTTCCAGGGACGTGGTAACTCTTTCAAATACCCCGCATCTCTGGTAATACTTTACTCCTAAGATTTTTAAAACCAATTAAATTGAATTTTATTCCTAAAATACATTTTGAAAACCAATTAAATTGATAACAGTTATATGAATTTAGAAAGTAATTAACACTCAAAACTAAAATATTTAATTTAAATAATATTCCCACGTGAAATTATTGTGAGGAAAATATATCTTTATCATAAAATCCTCAGGAAGTCATCACAAAGTTTAACGGCCCATCACGTTTATTGAGCATCATAACTCTAATAACGTTATATTATTTTAAAATACTTATTTATAAAACTTTTAATATCTTTTTATATTTAATTTGATCTATGAATAGTTTACTACTTGGCAATATGGCGCCTAAGACTGATTTAGAACACTAGTGATATAATAAATTACTTTTCCACTCGAAAATCTTAATAATAAAACATGTTTTGAGTCATAGGTAGGAGAATGACGTGAGGTTATTATTAGTTTTTATTATGTTAAAATAATATTGTGCAATGATGTCTTTCTTCTACGCTTATCTACACTAATATTATAAAAAAGGTAAGGTTTGTTTTTAGTTTCTTGTTGTTTGTTTATAGGTGGTAATCTTTGAAAGTACTGGTCTGATTGCGAACATTTTTTCATTGATAGAAAGCTGCTTTTTCCTGATACATACATATGCTGTACGCGGGGACGCTGTGGGCAAAAGCTAGAAAATTAAAACAGGTTGTGAGACGGCGTCAAGAGTGATCTAGGGATCTAGATAATCTCCAGTATCGTGGGTTTTTAACTTAGGAAATCATCTAGAAACTTTTCCCGCTCTGGGATGGAATGAAAGGGTTAATCACGGTTTTTTTTTTAGGAATTCCTCGTAGTAGCATCAGCTTTGCTAACCACATAACATTTAGACGGAACAGCTATCTGTATAGCTGCCGTCAGCTTCCAAAGCAAAAGTAAATATTTTTCTTCTGAGATTCTTGTTCCATCATTCCATTGTAAATTTCAACTCGCTATTTTTAATCGCTATCGCTTATGCCTCAGTCCCTACCAAGTCCGCGTTTTAAATCGCCAACTTTTCGCTGTTTTAATTAAGTTGACGTCACAGTTACAAAGCTGTTGATTTGTTGGTGAACGAATGCGCTAGAGGCAGCACCGCTCGGGAAACATCGGGAACCATCGGGATCACTCGGTAAATACATTCAATAGGAAAAGGGGTAGATGAATTTTCTTTATTGTTAAAAAAAAAAAACAGTATGAACTTAATATGACTAAGTTTTACCAGCGTCTTTACCTGAAAAAAAAAATAACTAGCCAGAAATGTAGGTATCTCAAGATATAAACCCTTGTGATAAAAAATATATGATAAATTATACCCTATTGCAAGACACACGCCTACTACGCCACTCTATACTATACTATAGTAGATATAGATTATAAAACATTAAGTATATGCGAAACCTGAAACACCAGTCTAGTATTTCTATTTTATGTAAAGAATAAGAATCTATGTGCGAAATGTCAAAACTGTATTATGAAAAATTAACAAAGCTTGTTATGTCAGCAAAAATACATAGGCACCGGGCCATCTACGCGGCTGTGCGTTGGCGCCTAATGCCCGCTATGACCTGCCGTAACTTGTACTTAGTATCTTTTTTTTTAATATATTTGGGAAAAATATAACATGGTGTAAAGATTATTGGAATCGGTTAAGTTACTGATTCTGAACGAATTATGATCGCCATGTTCGGGTTTCGAATAAAATAATGTTGTAGAGATATCCTCTTTTCACCTTCTTAGCCCAAAAATTGGCCAATGGAGGTACCTAAACTAATTATGTCCTTTCAACTTCCAACCAAACAAGGCATAACAGAGCATAATAACATTTCGCAACTAAAATTCTTAATTACCATCGTCACCGAACTGCATAATATAAGTTTGCGAAGTTGCCGTCACGGGTATAGCGTGCTTACCAGCATTGAGCTAAATTAACATTGGCTGGGAGTCAAAAGCGAATGAGTTAGAACAAGTTGGAAACAAAAAAACGAACATTTGAACATGTTTACAGTGATTTGTGTCGAACGAGACGGTTTCTGATTACGGTTGGCTGGTGGAAGTTTTGATGGTGTTTCTAGATATATTTTTCTGTAGCTGGAACTGTGGAAATTAATGGTTTGAAATGTATTTGTTTAATTTACTTTGTTGCTGAAAAAATGCCTCTCGAATTTTGTGTCTTTAAAAAAAAATACTTCTTAAATTTATCTTCTTTAGTGGAAATGGCTATGCTACGAGTTCTCTCGCGTGATCGAATCAGAAATGAAGATATCCGCAGGAGAACCAAGGTTGCCGGCATAGCACGAAGAATCGCCAAACTTAAGTAGCAATCGGCAGGGCACATTGCTCGCAGAACAGTTAGCCGTTGGGGCCGAAAGGTTCTGGAGTGGCAACATTGTACTGAAAGATGCAGCGTCGGAAGGCCTGGACCTGCCGATGACCTGGTGAAGGTTGTGGGAGACACAGGATCGATCATTGTGGCGACACTTGGGGAGGCCTATGTCCAACAGTGGACGTCTGTCGGCTGAAATGGTGATGATGATTATGAAAAAAATTCTCTTCTAATTTAATTTTAATTAGTCATAATCATCATCATTGCCACTTAAGTTTGGCGATTTAGAACTAGCTTCAGGCTAGCTAGAGCTGCGAGCATTCTTAACGCACTACGTTGTATTTTTGTTATGGTCACCTCTTTTTTTGTTGTGAGAACCTAGTGACTTGCCAAAATATTTATTATTTCTTTCGATGTTCAAGAAACTGATAAAAACTGACTAATCTGAGTAAGGTTACAAAATAAATAAATTCGATTCGATTCTAATGTAAAAACATATTAATGAACGTATTCTCTCCAATCAAATTAAACGAAAAGAAAAGTTGAAATGGACCACTGAAATTATTAATGTCCAACCCCACTGGCTACACTAGCAAAAAATATGTGAACAACTTTTAAAAGCTCAGTCAAAAGTCATAAATTGAGTCAGTCCTTAGTCCTAAAATTAAAAGATACACCGATACTGTTTCAGTGTCGAGATAATAGCCAGAACAGACTTGCCTGCCACTTAAAAACGACAGTCGGCACAGACCGACGTTTTTTTTTTGGTGTCGCAAGAACTAACGACGCGACTTTTTAACCCTTCCGATGCGCGTGACAGATCCGACGCGGACTACTTAGCGAATCTGTTAGGAATATCACTTTTTTTCGCTCAATAGTGTGCCATGGTTAATTTGGTGAGGATCTCATTTATCGAGATTTTAAGAATGAGTGCTTTAATTCGACGTTTGAGTGTTTTTTTTTTTTGGGTTATAGATTTGGATATTGAACTTTTAACGTGAAATGAGTATTTAATTTGGATCAGAATAAGCTTTTCCTTCCATTATCAACAAGTTGAACGGAAGCAAAAAAAAGCTTTCATTACAGTTTCACTCTAATTTTCTAAAACTAATATCATTACAGAAACTTGCACGTAACTGACATAATATTTGCTAAAACTAACCAACTAGACTTCCGCAAAACCATAATCTTATTAATATTAAACCCGCATCTAATAAGCCCCTAATTTCTCCTAACTAGTAGCAAAAACATCTGCGTTCACCGCCGTCATGAATATAACATCACTTAATTAACACTTATAAAAACACAGTTTGACCCTTCCAAAAGTTCTGGCAACCAACAAAAATAAGTAAGTTACCAAAGACATAAACCGAAATTGGATTACAGCTGAAACGCGAACTCTCACCGCTGCTCCCTCATAAATATTTTAAAAAACCCAAACCCTGTGTGTCCGTATCAGTGATCTTTTAACCCCGAAAATGCCACGGCACACATTCCCGGGGCCCGGGACGATATTAGATGGGCAGGTAGGACCAATATTCGTTGAATCCCATCACTGTATTGCAAAAGAAATCAAATTAGATATACAATAAGCGGGATAGTGGTCCGATTTACATAAGTATCCAAGCTATTTGGTCGGTTGATACGAGATTGCGGCTGGGCAACAATATTGCTCGTGTTTACAGCGTCTGTCTTGACTTCGGTAGCGTCGGCTGATGTGGATCGCGCCGATTTGTTTTTTTTTTCAATAGTATTTTGTGGCGCTGTTTTGAATAAAATGGTGTAATAGCAAACATTGTGAGTGCACAAAGGTGGTTCAATTCGTGGACAGATGTGAAGTTTTCAATAAATGGAAAACAATAGTATCTCTGTACTATTGGATTCATGTATTCAAAGTATGTTCTCATAATATTTTTGCTGAAGAAAGGAATAAATTCAAATAATCTCATAAATAATTTCTATTACCGACCTACACTTCCGCATGGAGGAATAAAAAGGTTAATAAAAACAGTTCCTTGTCCATACCTAATTCGTAGAAATCATTTTTATATCCTGTAATAAAAATTTAAACGATATTTGAGTATTATTACGTGCCCCGAAAAGGGTTACTCCAAATCCAGTGTCGTCTATCGGAGGGGTATCAAATACATGCAAATCCGCAGGATTGGACGTTAAATAATACATAAATACAAAACGATGGTCGCGCAAGTAACTGGGCTCAATAAAAAGTTGTGAGTACGTAAAATAAAATTCGATCAGAAGAGGTCTGGGCGACGAGACGTGTTATAAAATTTCAGGTGGCCATTGCAGGGTTAAGGTGACAGGGCTGTGCAGACGCGCTCCTGTACTAGAATATCCTATATTTTTTTGTTAAATCGCTGTTTTTTTATGTTTATCTCAGAACACATTTAATGGATGGGTTTTCGTTGATTATAGGCAAGCACTAGATTAGTGCTATGTGAAGTCAGTTTCAAGATTTTTTTTTCTGTTTTCTAATATAGAAAATATAAAGTGTAGTATAGTAGTAGTTATTTTGGTAAGAAGAAAGTTGTAAATCAATATATTATGCTCTATGCTCTTGTCTTGGTGCAACACGTCTTTTTCTTCCATTCAATGTTATCACTTGTCACGCTATCACTAACTATCTTTTCTTTCATATCACTTTTCACGCAATCCATCCATCTTTTCTTCGGCCACCCTCTCCATCCATCCACATGTATACTCATAACTCTTTTACTAACATATTAAACCTCATTAAAAATACTTGACGAAAAAAAAAAAACGTTTGCTTGTCCAAGCAGTACCGTTCAACCTTTATCAAGCACATACGTCAACCATTTTCCGACTGTCGGTAAATAAATCAAATAATCGCGAGACACACAAATCGACGGTGTACTCCAGCCGCTATCTTTGGGAGCGGCATTCTTCCCGATATTAAATCCACTTCATTGTATAAGGAATTCCAATGGACTCCGGACTCCATCCCGCTGGCTCGTTCCATCGAAACGGCGAAACAAGAGGGTTGACTGGCGAATCGTGTAGTAAAAAGTATCTATGTATCCCCACACAGGGGAAGATTTATTCTTTTAATAATAAAAATCCGTTCAAGTTTTAGATGTTTTTTTTTTAGGTGTGAAATCATCTAATGACTTCTCCCGGTTTAGGGCAAAGCGCGAGGGCGTGTTAGACTTTTATTTATTTGTTTAAACTTGCCACAAGGCATTCTCTACTATTCAACTAAATAAATAAATAAATAATCTTTGGAAGTACTGATTCAATTGCTAAAATTTTTTCATCAATAGAAAGCTGCTTTATTCCTGAATGACTGGCTATGCTTAATATACGTGGGCGAAGTCGCGGGTAAAAGCTAGTTTATAATAATAAAATACTTAAATATGTTCAAACTGTAAACGAATAAACACTATGAAAAAAAAAACTAATCATTAACTTAAAATATAACAATTATGACGAAGACTGAACTAGGGTTGAGAGGACTTCAAGGACTAGTTCCGACTTTTACTGATTAAAATCCACTTCTACGTTTCTTCGATGCCTTGCATTCCAGGAAACCGGCTTTTTCTTTCAGAAGAGAACTAATGGCCCCAGTAGATCTTCACTTAATAATATTATAAAGAGGTAAAGTTGGTTTTTTGTTTGTAGAAAGTAATATCTGGAAGTACTTATCCGATTGGTAATTTTTTTTTACTGATAAAAAGTTGCTTTATTCCTGAGTGACCTAGGCAGGTTTTATGTAGCAGGCAAAGCCGCGGGTAAAAGCTAGTACGTAATACACTGGTCGAAGATTTCTTGTCAATTCTAATTATCTTTTTATTTTTGTTACAGGTAAGTTACACATAAATACATGGAAACTATAGAAGGAAATAGATGGAAATTGGTGCTGTTAAAATGTAAGTAAATAAACTAGACACTTTGGTTAAGTTACTCGCTTCTCATCTGTTGATATGAAAATATTTTTTCACACCACCTGCTCGAAAATGTTAAATTATATGTCAGGCAACCTTAACCTAAAGTGAGTCATTAGTGGCCGGGGCATAGAAATATATTATATCTATGGGCCGAGGGCACAGCCGGTCAATAATGTTGTACTGGATTTTATTATGACCCGCTGGTCAATAATATGACTATTATTTTCTCACAGTAGGTGTAAAAAGTAGAGTATCCTCCTTTGGGCTAAAGGTGTCTTTGCCTTGGGCTAGCTTGAATCCCTCGCTGCATTCAGGATTCTTGTATTAACTCCCTCGCTTTGCTCGTGAGTTAAATCCCGAATCCTTCATTGCGCTCGAGATTCAATATGACGCCCGTGACATAAGACACAACTTTAGCCCCTCGGTGCATAATCTACTATTATTGAAGTTTAGTATTTAATAAATAATAAAAAGTACGTCCATGTTGTGTTTTTTTTTGTTGGCCGAGTGATTGAGCGATTGACTACTGCGCTACGAGTAGCAGGTTCGATTCCCGCACGGAACAAAATATATGGCCTATAGATAGTTGTTGCGAGTCTGGGTGTCATGTTTATGTGAGTTTACATGTTTGTGAACGGACCACGATACAGTAGTAATTCCTAGCATAGAGCAAGGTTTAAAAAAAAATAGAAAGAAGTTCTGATTACTTCAACATATTTCATCGAAACCCTAGTCATATCTAAGTAGGTAGGTACACTAGTGAAGATCCTATTAAAATTGTCGCATTACCTCGCGGCCCGGGATTGCCAATCACTCCGGGATCCCAGCGTTATCCCGGCTCGTCCCAGTAATAAGTGCATTTCGCGAATATTCCCCTTACTTGTGGAAATTGAAACATTTTAAATTTATTATTGGAGCCTGTGATCTGTTTGTGGTGACGCAATTTAAATATGGCCGATGATTGATCACCTTTCGATAAGTATGCATAATCTCGTAGGTAGTGGGAAAATACAAATGAAAATACAAAAATTTTAATATAATAAAAATCAATATAAAAAATTTAATTTTAGTATGGTTATGGCTTTGTTTTATTTTTGGTTTAGGTGCTTGTCACTTGTGTGTATAAATAAAATTACTTTTATCCTATAAAAAGTTCCATTTAATTCCATTAAAATGAACTTTGGGGGCTAACTGCAATTACCTACTGAAGTTAAGAATCAATGCAATAAGACCTCATTGGATTCTTATATTGATAGGTAGTGTATTTACTAAGGAAGGAAGGATTTGAAAAAATAACCAGCTTTCTTTTTTCCATACGAGAAAATTATCCCAAGGGAATATAACCTCGAGATAAAACTATGTGCTATTTCAAGACAAGATCTACCCGTGTACCAAGTTTCATCGTAATTCGTTCAGCTGTCTGATCGTGAAGGAGGAACACACATACTTACATACACACATGCATACACTTACTACATGTGTCTTTAGAATTCATAACTTCAGCCGAAAGTCGTCCTCTGTCGCACATAGGCGTCCCCCAAGTGTCACCACAATAAAAGGTCCTGTGCTTCTCGCTTCCATCGGATTCCCGCAACCTCTACCAGGTCATCGGTCCACCTTGTATTTATAATAACGTAGTGTAACTTTAACAGCTACAGTTTTCAGTACAACTTTCAGTTTTTCTTATAAAGATTTTGGTGTAGTGTTAGACAATATTGGCAAAAAATAGCTATGACATTATTTTATAATTTCTTGTTGTTGTACAACATGAATTAAGATTTCACTCTCTTAACTGAACACTCCGAGCCATACTTTGAGAAGCAAGCTGAAAAACTCCCAACTTCACAATTTCCATTTCTCTATTTATCAAAATAAAATAAATCAACACTGCAAGTTCCCGACTGCATTTAAGTTGAGCATCTTAACTAGTGTGACGTCATCGCGGGCCGGGAGTGGGGGTGACGGGAGGGAGACTCGTCACTCGTGCCGCCGCCGCTGTGCCGACATGACGTGATTGACAGCGCTCCTGATAACACGGCTGGAATAAATACGTTGTGATAGAATGGATTATGTGGAATAAAAGGCTATGATGCGGCTGCGTTAATGTAGGGATAAAAGGCTGAAAATTATAAAGGCTTTTATTTATTGAAGCTGGTATTGTAAACTAAAATTCTGTAGTACAGGCGAATTTGCCACAAACTGTAACAAAAAACTGGTTTTACAGAATTGGGAGTTTTATGCACGTTTTTCTCCATAGAGATCTACGCTTTGGAAAGTGCAATTTAGCTTCACTTTTTTTTTGACTGACTGACATGATAGTTTAAAAGTGCCTTTAAATGGTACAAGTGAAATAAACGTTTCCTTCAAATAGACCATTAAAAAGCAAACGTTGCCCCACGTAACTAAGTAATACAAATATTATTTTTTCCATACGAGAATCGAACACACGACACGCAACGCAGCAGCTAATCTCTCAACCACTTCACCAATTGTGCCTCCAAAAAATCAATCATTCCATCATCTAAAAAATACTGTAATTTCCCTATAAAAGTTAAACCCTTTACGTGCACACTCCGATTCCTCATTCCACATTACATACTTACCCGAATCATATTCGGGAAAAAATCACCCGGCGATATTATAGCGTTACGACGCTAGGGGAGAAGGGGGTGCCGATAATTGAGTATTAACAGACAGTATCCGTCACCCGGCGCCACTCGCGGTTAGAAAATTGAATGGATTCAATTAATTTTTCCTTTTAATCCCGCTTGTTGCAATATCGGCCGCGAGGATAATTAAACTGTCTGTCATTATGATATGCAAGGGAATTTCGCGCTTATATCACGTTCGGAAAGGTGATTGTCGTCTGACGTTTTTTTTGATACGTTTAATTGGCTGGTTTTCGGGAATATTTTGACGAATTATTGGGGATTGTTTTTCAAGTGAATTTTGTTTTTTTGAGCTGAGATTTACTGTGAATTGATTGATAAATAAAAGACCATAATCTGCCTGATATTATAAATATTTACTCTAACGAAGTAATGGCAGGCGGTCGCCTACTTCTGCGAGGTAATGCTAGCAAAAGAGGCAACGGAAATGACTTCCTCACGCTTAAGTCGCTGGGATCAAGACCTCGATTGCCAGCTACTGTAAGCGTATGCTTGTAGACGACGGGCAATAGGTAGCTCGCCGTCCGGCCGTCCGGTTACCGTCCAGTCCAAGCCCGAGTCGTTGATTGCGCGTAGTGTACCACGCGCGCCTCAAAGCGATGTCAGCAAACCGTAGGGGCCCAGCAATACTAAAGCCTACAGGGGTTGCTTCCACGTAGAGACCCAGCAAAGCCCGTACTGGGGTTACTTTCGAAAGAAAAACCCGGGTCCTGGATTGCAAGGCAAAGAAGGAACGTAGGTGTGGTTTTAGTCAGTAAAAGTCTGACGCTCCGCTCTAAAGCGGGAAAAGTCATTGGCTGATTTGTCACCTTAAAAAAAAGCGATGAATGACATTTTAAATAGTGATGTATTTGTAATTTAACATCTTGCTGTTTCTTCTATAAGTACAATAAACTTCGTCTATATACAACCAGACAGTAATAACAACAGCCTCCCTCCACAACAGCCAACATTCCTCTTAAATCTAAACTCTTAACCCTAGGACACAAAAGCGTATAATCTAAATAACAACGCAGACATAAAGTCGCGCGCACACCGCCTCGACCGGAACGGCCGCGTCCCCACGGAAGCGACATTAAAACTTTTGAGTGATTTCGCTCAGTCAAACGTTGCAAGACGGGCGAGGTCCGGCGAGTAGGGTTACCACGCTCACGTCCGAGTTTTAGAACGGGGAGTTTAGTTTTGTTCTGAAGTGTGGTGGTTCGAGATAATTTGATGTGGAGGAGAATCGTTTATGTTGGCTTGAGAATGAGATTTTTAATTTAAAAAGTGTTATTTATAGGCATTGTTAATGGGTAATTTTATCAATTGTTATCCAGTTCAAGCGATATATGCAATACGATTTGTTTTTGAAATGTATATTTTAGAATTCATCATCGTTATTTCAGCTGACTGACGTCGACTGTTAGACAAAGGCCAAGTGTCGCCACCATCTCGCATCCATCGGATTCCCGCAAACCTCACCAGGTCACCGGTCCATCGCGGTTGCGACTACGGATCTTTCGGCCCCAGTGGCTATCTGTTCCACAAGCAATGTGCTCTGGCCAATATTACTTGTGTTTAGCGATTCTTGAAGCTATGTCGGTAACCTTGTTTCTCATGCCCGGTCAATTATAGGCTCACTACATATTTTTGTGTGCCCATTCTAAAATGCATAGTTACAATAAGCCACAGTTCAAAATAGTACCTGAATTTAGTTTGCAGTACAAGTTACTACTGAAAGGCTATTTGAGGTTCCTGTTATCAAAATAATAACTAGCACCTAACGCTTGCACTGTCAACTTATAACACAACTGCAGCAAACTTAAACTTCTCAGTCGTAACACGACGTGTCCATCTAGTCGCAGCAAGCTGGCGACCCTACGCGGATGTGGCGACGTTGAGTGTGGAGAGTTCTGTCCCGACTAATTTGTGAATAGTTCTCTCGCTCGACCGATTCGCAGTTGATAGTCGTTTTCTGACACTCGTTACTGCCCATTGTCTACTACGGACGTTTCTTAATGAGTTCTGTAATTGTATGTTTAATTAGAGATTTTTTAGTTTTAAGATTTGTTCGTTTGAATAGGTGTTGTTAGGTATGACTGCTAATGTTTCTTTATTGATTTATAAATTTGATATATTTTTCAGACAAAGTGTAGTCATTATAGGCATCACGCCATCACCATTCACAGTAGTTAAATGCAAAGTAATAAAACTAGCTTCTTACAATTTGAACACATGGACAACATATACTTATCGACGTAGTTTTCGTCACTCAGAAATCGAACATCAATTAATCTACCAACCAAACGGAAAATTCTAATCCTAGATCCTTCATTTCACTGCTACGTGCCACTCAAACGTATTAATCCACAAACGCCAACAAAACAAAATAAATAAGAAAACTGCGACGTTATCAGCACATCGCTAAGCATGTCCACACGTCTACTTACGAGGAGGTGTCCCCCTCCCTCCGGTGAGGAGGGTGATGGTGGGTGACGTCTCCATCGTCCGGCGTCACCGCCAGATCAATGCTGGACAGTCCCCACCTGCACTTTTAATCGCGAGACGGGAGGGACACGAGACGGCATCGCTTGAGACGGAACATGTTGCGAACGGACCGTGTGCGCTAGTGTGCGCGCACCTTTTGTTTTGTTTCTTTTTGAGTTTCTTGCCTGATGCTTGTAATTGTCGTTTGAGTTATTGAATATGTTAGGGTTGTTTGTGTGTGTTCGTTGGGAGATGAATAGTCTCCGCAGCTCTGGTGGAAATGTTTATTGTGAGTTTTAAGTTATTATCATTGACATTTTATGCAGATCAGTTTTAATGAAGCTTAGCTTAACTTCATTTTAGTATGAAACAACCGCAGTTGTACGAGCAACAGTTCTCGACGTCAAAATTTAGACAATATAGGTTCAAATATTTTTTTACTGTTGATAGGCTCGCGCATAACCTCTATCTCACCTGATGGATTTATTTGTGTTATGATTTTCATTGATGATATAAACTAGTACACGTCATGGTAAGCAGTGATGCAATAGTTGATGGTAATTCACACTAGTTTATTAAGAGTCTGTTCACTCTAGCCTCGAACCTTTTGCTCAATCTCGAAATCGAATTCACGTTTCCCACAATTTGACTCAAAAAAAATTAACCCTTCGTAATTCTTTCAAAGATTTATTCTAAAAATAAAACTGTGCCGTTTAAATGTAACCTAACCCTTCAATGTCAAAGACAAATTGTTTCGCTTTTAACTCTCAATAGATCTGACAGACCATGATTTCCCTCCGCGACGAATAAATAGGAGGGATTAAACTACTTCTCAAGTTTTGGGACATCTTACTAACGTTAAGTAGTTTTGGTAAATGTTAACTTTTAGCGTTTTGTTTTAAATGTGCCATGTTTAGTCCCCAGTGGTGGGTTGTATGGACTAAGTTTTGATTGTCAACGGTTCTGAGAAGATGAGGTAGGGTTATGCTGTCCAGGGAGAACTTGGGTCTGTACCTAAAAATGTAATGTACGATAGTTTACCATTTATTTTGTCTTTAAAAAAAGTATGACTAGTATCGCAATCTAAGTATAGTATGGCAGAATCTTGGTTTCTCGCCCACCCTTGTATTACAGTACGCGGCAAATAACTTTGCCGCTCTGAAGTTAGGCTTTCCTTACAACGGCGCAGGTACTATCGAGTGGTATAGGTGCGAGCGGAACACAAGCTGGTATCGGACGTATACGATCGACTGAGATAGAAACGTAACACTGAGGTTCGCGTATGCGCAGTGCTGTCTTTTTCGTAAAATTGACTAATGCGCAGTGAATGTAGCCAACTTCAGAGCGGCAAAGTTATTTGACGCGTACTGTAAATAATATTTTCTTTATTGTTATGCTCGCTTGAGACGGAACATTTTGCGATCGGACCATGTGCGTTAGTGTCCGTGCACCTTAAGGTTTTAATGAATCGATCTATAACTAATATTATATTATAATATAATATAATGATATTTCTCTCTCCTAGAGAAGAGGCCTGAGTCCCAGCAGTGGGAACATTAAAGGCTGCTGATGATGATGATATTAGATACTAACAATATTATAAAGAAGAAATTAATATTTTTGTTTTTACTAAACTTAAAAACCATTGGACCAATTTTGAAAATTTTTTTACCGGTAGAATGCAAGTTACATAGGCTATATATTTTTTATGCGAATTTAGCGGCGAGTACACGCTTCTAATAAATACATAAGCCGTTAAATGGCTGGCAGCTTGTTAAATGGTACAAACTAAAGTGTGTAGTGTTTTTACAATGCGTTTGGTTATATTTTTTTTTTACTTATTTCTTACACATTACAGTAGCTTTGATTTGTGAGTTTACCATTTACATAACTAGTGTGCCTTGTATTGTGCCATTTTTTTTTTAATCTCTTTCTTTATGTTTAAATATTCCGTTGTAGGCAGATGTCCTGTCATTACAAAGTGCACTTTTTATCCAAATAAAGTCAATACCGTAGATCAATGTCCGATATTTATTTCACCGCATCGAATTACTTATCTATTTATTTATTTAATATGCACCATTTATTAAAGAAACATATCAATTGCCTGTCAAGCAGCTGCGAGATATATAAACGACAGATAAAAGGCAAAATTTCTTAAGAACCCACCATTTTTTAACTAGCCACAAAAAAAATAAGATACCTTGATTCATTTACCTATATTTCATGCACACAATATGGCCGGGGACAATCGCTCGTTCGGTCCAAAGATAAGAAAATTTATTTTTTTCATACTTTTTTAAGCGACGGAACTCAACCCTTTGGACGCTATCTCGATGACGTCACTTGACATCTTGTCCCGACTCGGGAAACGGAAACGTTTTGCGTTAAGCTTTGTTTAAAAAAAAAAATTGAATTTTATATTTATTTAGTTCGCTTTTGAGATGAACTGACATGATGAAGTAAAGAGTAAAAATATTTGGGGTGTGTTTAACTTTCTGAAACGGCCAAGAAAACTCACCATAGTTATTTTTTTATATATATAAACTAGGGCTCGACTGTAATATTAAAAGCAGTGATGCAATCGTTGATTGTAAAGCGAAAGTATACTTAATGAAAAGTTATTTGGTTTATGAATGAATAAGAAAGTGAACAATGGCACCGATCCCAATGAACTCCAGGGCTACAGAATATTCGAATGTACACTTAGGTTTTGATTAGTAAACAAGCTTTTAATGAAAATATTTTTTCATAGTTCATTCAAGCTTTTATAGCTCGGTATACCTATATACTTAAAGGAATCATTCGAGCCCAAACTCGATGGGGTTGTGTCGTTTAACTACAAAGTTCCTATAGCTACCTTCCAGTTCCATCATCAGATCAGCTCCATGTCATAATAATTTTACATAGTCATCTGATTTACACATTCATGCAAATTTTCAACTCAATCGGTAACTGGGAAGAGGGTCAAATTTAATTAACAAAATTTGATGACAGACAAACATCGGGACAGGTGAAACTAAATAAAAGCTTGTAAAATCGGACACTTTTAGCTATAAGACCACCAGTGTGATACCCTATTAATTTTCAGTTCCCATTGTCATTTTATTTTTGGTGTACAAAAAAGAGTACCTATATCTATTCCCGGGATAAAAATGAAACTAAGTTCTATTTCTGGATATGGTCTACCCGTGTGTCACATTTCATCCAAACCCGTTCAGTCGTTGAAGTGTAAAGGAATAACAAAAATACACACCCTTATACCTAATGTTTAATACACGCTATGATTTAAAAGTTCCCTCTACAATATCGACAATCTCTAAAGAGTGAACTACCTGTATATATATACTATTATATACTAAAGTCGGTCCCAGTCTTGCACGTCCCTACTTCTTCTTAGCTTGTCAAACGTCTGCTTACTTCGAAAAATCAATCCAACAGTATTGACGGCCACACCGTGAGCGGACCGGACCGGACCGGATACGATTCGTCTTAAATTATGTCCGAAACGTGATAACGAGCGAGCGCAGAGGGTGACCGGCAGAGTTTAGCAACGCATATGTTTTTCTGATTGGATTGATTTGCTTGGACAGCATCAAAACTTGACTGAACCCATCGAAAGAAAGAGATAGAAAAAATAATATTTTATACACACACTGTGAAAACAAAATTTTATTTAGACAAAAAGAAAAACATACTGACACATTGTGTGTCTCACGGCTGCGCCAAATAGGTGTAATGTTCCCACTGCTGGGACTCAGGCCTCCTCTCTAGGAGAGGGAATGGGCCGTAATCCACCACGCGGGCCCAGTCCAACCCGCATGCGGGTTGGTGAATGTCACATGTCTTCGAATTTTTCGTTCAAATAGGTCCAGTTTAGCAAAAATGCCAGGCAACTAAACGGTAGTCAGTGGCATCGACTTATATTCTAGTGATAGACAAGCACGTTCATGGAAACGATTTGTCAAATTACAGAAAACCTAAAATAAAAGTTCGCTGCATCGCCACATTGGCATAATATCGTCTAACAGAATTATTAAAACATACAGCCGTAATAGCTTTTAAAGGATACGGATACTTTTTTCGCGACCGAAATGTCTTAAGCGCCATGAATTTCGTGGCACTTACGCGTTTCGTTCAACATTATTGTAATGATCAAGATGTACGGACTACATTACACCTGACCCGATTGGAGTGAGTGTTCGGCTCGCGTAATCTAGTGTATAGTACATGTATATCGATGACTAAAAGGTATTAATTTCAAGTGTTGCTGACATTTCGAACCCAATATATTCGGATACAGCATCCAAATTGGCACATATTATAGGTTCCTTATAGGCTGTAGACATCCGCTAAGAATGAATTTTACGAAACTCAAAACGGGGGTCCAAAGTTTATATGGAGAAACCTACTTTTACGTGTGTGAAGCCGCAGGCAGAAGCTAGTTTAAAATTAAATGAATAAATACGAGGCCTATTAGACCTCGTTCCGCACTGTACGTGTTAACAGATTTAATAGAACCGAGATAGATAATGTTCAAAACTAAACCCTTCTTCACACGTCCACTTGGTTCGAAAAATCAATCCAACAAACAGAATTGACGGATACATCCGAGAGTCGGACGCGTCGGACTCGTCTTAAATTATGTCCGGGGCGTGATAACGAGGGGGTGGTGGAGTGGGAGGGGTACTATTTACTTTCGCGACGCATATGTACGTATTGTTTTGTTCTGATGGCCCGTGTGGGGATGGGAGGTGGCTCTAATCAATAGTTCGGGTTGATTGAGTTGGAGACATCTGGAAAATAGGATTTGGACTGCTTAGCCTGCGTAAAAAGGTTCGTTGTGCAATAAGGAGAGGTTCTGATTTTTTTTTAGCTGTATCGCTCAAAACCGTTTTGGGAACATATTATTTGTGCGTACAGCTAAGGACTGGAATACACTGCCGGGGTCAGTGTCTCCTGATGGCTAAAAAAGCCGAGAGTGACTAGATTACTTCTAGGTAAGCACGCTCCATCGTCAACCGCATCGTAGCTTTCGATCAGGTGAGATAGCGGTCAAGCGCAAACCTATTCTTTTTTATTTTATTTTTTTGTTCTAGGTAAAAAAAACTGTTTTAAAGTCAAAGTTAGACTAAGAAATGTATTTTCAAATAGACCATTTACAAACGTACGTACAAAATAAATAGCACTTTTGAATTGTCAAAATGTCCGTCAGTCAAAAAGTGAAGCAAACGTGCAAATTAGCACCTCCCAAAGCGTAGAAAAACGTGAAAGAAACTTCATGGATACGTCTTTAAAATCACATCTATCAAGCTAGTCCTAGAATTTTCCTTTAAAATAATTTTCGATTCTCTACAAGCAAAGCCAACATCTACCAACAGTACTAAGCATAAAACTTTAAAACAAAAACCCACTTAAAAAAAAAATTGCCCATTTTAAACCCAAACTATTACCATACCAAAACTATCTGATTTAGTCACTCGAATCGGGGTACAATTATTATAAATATGGCGTCTATGTGGGTCAGGCGAATGCGCTGAGGCGACCCCCCCGGGGTGCAAGATGGGAGGAGGTGGGGGTCAGGGGGACACCCGTCAATCGATTGTCAAGGAGTGCACCGGGCAACGGGATACGCGAAGAAGTTTTTAAACTGTACTCCGGGAATTCAGGTATAAGCATGAGTTTAGAGATGTAGGGGGAAGGGGGGGAATTAGTGCATGTGCGCTCGCGTATTTTCAGGTGAGAATGCATTAATATGTTAAGCAGATTTGAAATAGCTTTGATGATAAAATAAAGTTGTATGTTGGCACTAAACAGAGGAAAAGAAACATTTAACGTGACGTGTAAAAATATTCAATACTTCTACCATTTTTAGACACGCAGTTAACTGTTTCCCGTACTAGTGCGGAAAAGTGTGCGAACTCATCCCGTCAAAACTTACATTTATCGTATAACGCTGGGCTAAGCGACCCTCACGAGTGGCGCGTCTTTTTCTAAGTAAGTGTATTGAAAAATTTCGTTTGACGCACGTGGTAAATCATTGTAGCTCTCGGATTTCTAACACCCTCGCCTGCGACTCAGACAAATTCCGCCTTAGTTTCAATGAACCAATTTTCTCCACTTGTATAAAAATTTACTAGGCTGAGGCTAGAAAGTTATCAAATAACTTCTCCCTTTCTGGTTGGAGCGAGAGAAGAAAAAGGATAGACTAAATATTATATTACTCGGAGTTTCCTAGTGTGATCACATCAGAAACGAAAATATCTGCAGGAGAACTAAGGTTGTCGACGAAGTCCGAAGAATCGCCAAACTTAAGTGGCAGTGTGACACATTGCTTGCACCGAAAGGTTCTAGTGTAGCAATCGCGTACCGAATGATGCAGCTTTGTTATGCCCCCCACAAGGTGGACTGATGACCTAGTGAGAGTCACGAGAATGCAATGTAAGCGAGATGAACAGGACCATTCGTTGTGGTGAAAATAGGGGAAGACTTTTGCCCAACCGTAGACATCTTTCGGATGAAAAGATGATGATGTTGATGTATACCAAAGCAAGACAAAGTGGCAAAATTAGGAAAGCTTCAAATCTCCAGACAGATCTCTCATGAAAAACGGTAAAAAAGCAGAGATTACAGAAGTGAATAGAACAGATTAGAAGTATAGTGTAGTCAGATGCGAGAGTAATGTGCTTAATATCGCGTTGATAGTCGCGTGATATCGTTGACGTTGTCATTGGTGTATCGTTGTCGTGGGAAGACATAAGTCATAAGAATGAGGAAGTAGGAATAGATACTAGCGATATGAGGAGTCTTGGTTGATAGAAACGTAGCATTTGGCGTATTGCATCCAGGAATATTGTATTTTTGAATGTATTTGAGCATACAGACTGGGGTTATTATGTATAGTCCATACTGTCCTACTGCTGGGCAGAGATGTCTCTCCATTCCTTCCATTGTTCCCGGCTCTGAGCCCCTTCTTGCTCCAAAGGAAGACATCTACGTCTTCCTACCATCTTTTTCGTGATCTGTCGTGACTTTGTCTTGCAATTTTAGGACACTGATGGGAATACTGACTAAAATATTGATTTTTAACTTGATTGTTTAGAACTATAGCATTACATTGTTCTTTCTATTGTTGAACCTATCCATCCATGTGATTTAAGTCTTATCTTATTGGAGCAAGATATGCAACAACAATTGATTTTTGAAAGGTTCCCAGAAACTAGACAGACAGATACAGATAACTCACCATTTTTATTACCACGTTGATTTTTTTATTCGACTTTCTACACATGTTGCTGATCCAATTTATCTTCAACATTTTCGACACACTTTAAACGCACGACGTCTAACTCATCACTTTACGCCTCCACCAATTGTATATTTTTATTTGTTCTAAGAATTTCTGTTTGACAATATTTCAATGTAAGTGCCGCATCCACCTCGCCATCCATCCTAGATAATCCAGTTTCTTGAGCGACACACATCAGAACTATTCTCGAGCTATTCAAGCTATAAATATAGTTTATAGCTCCATCAATCGCGCACACAACAGCTGTAGCAATCGTTAAGGAGACGATGATTGATCTGGAAGTAGCGACGTGTCGCACCAGAATTATATCTCTCGCACTGGATTAGGGGATTTATCGCGTCTAAAAGTGATTTTATTGTTGGGTTTTTTGTGTTTTTCTTGGACGATGTTGATGATGTTTGGATATATATGTTTGATAATCTTTATGATCTGTTATTTTCTAATGGGTTTTCTCGAGACTGTCACCAAGCTGGTTAGCAACAGGGAAAAGTGCTGGTAAAAGACAGGATTTTGTTAATTTTAAAACAAAAGATTCCTAGTATAAATCATTGTTATATAATATAATATAAGTTTGTTATAATCATTGTTTGTTGTTATTGTTTTTTACATTGTTATTGTTGTAGGCACGATAATGACGACATTTGTATCTTCTATTCTAAAACCGAGCTTTTTTAAACAAAAATATTTCCTATATAAATACTAACACTAGGCTAAGTTGTGCTACTACTAACACATATGGATGTTTATCTGAAATAAATATTTTGAATTTGAATTTGAAAACCGAAGGAGGTCTGGAAGAACTAATAGAAACAACAGCATCTGTACCAAATCCGAAATATCATCACCGTCTATCAAACCCTTTCCAACAATTTTGAGGTCAGCTTCCAGTCCGTTTGGTTTTCTTACATTACATTAGAAAGATTGCATTGTCAGTCTCTGCATGTAAAAATCAGTACTATAAAGAATTCAAACACCACAATCAGCTACCTACTCAGTTACTAGGCGACACGACACTTTTCATCCCTTCCTAATAATGCTTGTAAAAACCATAAGCAGCTATACAAATAAAACCTTAAAATAACTCCAAGCGCGCACTCTCGAATTCTAGACGGGGGTAAAAAATTTGACCACGGAAGACAAAACTATGATGTATAGCGCGAAACGAAAAAAGAAATGAGAGGCAACGTTGACGTGTCGTGATTTATACAGTAAACACATAAATCTGAGTTGCTTCTGTCAGCTGAGCGCCGCACACCTGCGACTTGCGACCGAAATATTTGTCGACTGTTTTGTGGCATGTCGGTACATTTTTTAGGTTACTTTTTAGTACGCTGCTCTTGAATAATAGATGTAAGAGAAAAGTGTTTATTTGAAACTAGCCGTCTTTCGCGGTTTCATCCTGGTTTTTGGTTACTGCTCAGTGCTCATGGACTGTAGTTTTATGGTATATAGCCTATAAACTTTCTGGATCAATGAGCTATCTCACATTAACTCTTCAATCGTGATAATTAGAGACACAATAGAAAGACAATGGGTGCGCGAATTAAAGTAATTTTTCAATTCTAACCAGCAGTTCTTGAGAAAGGCGCGTCCATACCAAATCAGCTCGGTTTTATAATATTAGGTATAGATTTACTTCCATAGGTTAGGTTTCCATAGGTTCGTGTTTAGTCATGATATGCACGTACGTGTAAAACAACTAAACATCAAAAAGTAACAAATCGTGACATGGAAGGGACATTCTGATGAAACTCATGATATAAACTTAAATGAAGACAGTTATAATTCTTTATCTTCCATCTGTCCTTCCATATTTGAAATCATTTATTACTTTAAAGTTTCTTAATATCTGAAACTGCGACAAATAATCGCACGTCTACATCTCGCTCCTCTTTCGCATAAAACGTAACGAGTTTAGATGAAAATACAGCGATGTGTCACGATTAACGGCCGATGGATCGCGACAATTCCTCCGGATCCCGCTCTTAGACACACTCGAAATAGATGCAGACTGACGACATTTCTTCACGCTTCGGTATTTACAGGGTAAACAGGGCTTTAGTAGATTTTTAGATACGTTAAGGTAACGTTTAACATTTTGGGTTAGGGGCTAAGACTTACTGGGCAATCGTGTGTTTTATAGAACAGTAAAACATTGACATAGCAATTACAATCATTAATGCGTTACCTAGTCTTCGATATTGATTTACTATTAATCTAAACTAAATGAAGTTTGTTCAGCCTTTAAAGGTAGTAACATAATATATGTAATCACAGATAAACCTGAAATTCGAACCTTTAGGATACTGTGCTCCATGGCTCTCTAGCCCATTAAATGTAAGGCAAAATCACGGCGGTTCAAGACGAAGGTGGAAGGTTGATCTTGACTCTTATCAGGACTGGCGTGCCATGGCAGAAGATACACGTGTGTGGAAATGGGAGAAGGAAGTCACGAGCAGATAATAAAGATAGATAGCCCAATAGATATAAAGATAGATGAAAAGATGTCTATAGACAACTTTTAACAAGAGTAGTTCCGCTGCGCTCCAGAAGTGGCAGATTTTTTTCTTATTGTGTATAGACTCGCAATTGACCACTATCTCATCTGATGGTAAGCAATAATGTGGCCGACGATGGAGCATGGCTACCTAGAAGTAACTTACTCACTCTTGACTTATATGTATACTTCTAAAATTACGAAAATGCCTTTACTGTTATAAAATTAAAAAAATCCTTTTTTGCTTTTCCTTTTGCCGCCTTTGTACTTTAATGTTGCATGAAGTTTTAATAAATAAATAATAAAATGGTATCCTGTATTAACTGATACAGCACTAAAAAAACTTCGCAGTTATACTTTCAAACCCCTACCACAGCACACAACCTCTGCAACTCGAACGAGTCTTCAAATCGATACACTAGACGAAACCCGACCACTGTGCAGCCATTACCATATTTTTGAGGCACACAGTACTCGTAAACATGGGACAAAATGAGCACTAATTTCTCGACGGCTGCTTGCCGTACAAAGAGAGAGCCCGTTTTACATAAATTTGTCATATTTGCACGCACCCACCCCTTCAGCAACGCGTGCCAAGTTTTAAGCCCGCGGTAAATGACTTGATGGGGCCTAATGGCAGCCGTACATGCTCTACTGAAGAATTGGGAGAAGATAATCCGAAGATAAACTGTAGTAGTTGTACAGCTTTTATAGTTGTTCGTATTAAAATTCCTCGTTGTTTAAATTTGATTATGGGAAACAAAGGGTGGAGGATCCAGGCTGTGTTAAATAATGTCTGCTGTAGTAAGTTTTTGTGTAGAAGTTCCATCCTTCAAAGTGGCGCTAACTGTGCATATTGTAGATTGCAGGCCATTAAACTCAGATAGGTGGTGGGGACTTCTCATGTCCGGTTTTAATTCAGATCATGGTATGGGAGGTGGTCATAGAAAGTGGCTCAAACCTTAAAGTCAAGACAGAAACAGCCTCAACCCCGACCCCCACCGGAGATGCCCTTGGCACCTGTAGTCACAAGACGATTTCCAGCCACCGTAAGTTTGTGCTTGTGGGCGGTGAGCAATGGGCAGCTCGCCGTTTTGGCCGTCTTGTCAGGATGAAATCCGGGTCGACAGTGCGTTGTGTTCCACGCGCGTCTCAAAGAGAGGAAAGAAAAATTGACTGGGTCATTAGGGCCAACACAGGAATGCGGGCTGTTCGAAGGAGTTACCATAGCTCTCGCAAAAAAAAGGGCAACTGAACATTATAAGTTTTAGCCAGTAAACGTCTGATACTTCCTCTCGCTCCACCCAGAGCGGGAGAAGTTAATTGATGGTTTCCCGCGTGAAAAAAATACCATTAATCCAAAGCCTCACCCTTATTACATGAGACAAACTAACTTCCGTAGTATGTGTGTACTTCTGCCATCGGGGAATATAATCCTTGTTTCAATACAAAGTTTTATGGCAGTCAGAAGTCGGTCGTATTGGCTGTCGGTCCAAGATGACTGACAGAGTGACAGACTACACGTCATGTTATGTAACGTGATCGTTCCATGGATCGACAGTGTTGGCGTCATTGTCACGATAACTCGGTTAGTTTGCAGAGTGAAGGAGATGCGATATATTTTGTTTTTGGATTAACTTCAGAGAGGGGTCTTCATAGTGTGGGTGGTCAAAAGTATTTTTATGAATTTTGAACCATGCTTATGATTGTGATGTTTTAAAATACAGGCTAATTTATTTTTTTGTCACTCCAACAGTATAACTACTACTTTGTTCAATAAACAAAAATGTTGCATTGAAGTATCTATTAAAAATTATACCCTCTTCTGCATACGACCCTCTTTTCCTTTGTACCCTACTTTCTATAATCCTTTCTGGTTCTGTACATCTCTCATACATGTGGTTTAATGCAACTTTTGTTATGAAATTATACCTATTTTGAATTGATACCATTTCGTAATTTACTGAAATATTTTTTGATCGAGATAAACGCAAGAAAAACACAATCTTTAATACTATTTATTTTATTTTTCAGGTAAGTCCAAGTTGTAAACACAAGAACGATGCGAACGACTGAAGTTGGTAAGATTTTCATAGTACTTACTAGTTCTGATCTTTGTTCTTTTAATAGTACGAGGTCACGTCAACAAGCTTCACTGATGTCGGTGGAAACTTTAACTCCAATAATTTTATACGAAATCTGTAGAAGAGAGGAAACGTCAAGTAGGAAAACATTGGAAGTTCTACTGTTGATGTAATCGTTAGGGTCGCTGCACACAGACCATCGGCCACAACCACAAAACGCGGCCACCGGCATATTTCCTATAATTTTCATACATTTTATATGAATTCGCCGCACACAGTTGAAGCCGGTGGCCGTCACACGCTTCAAAACGCCACTGCTTGCTTCTTGTGGCCCGTACCGGAATTTCAAAACAGTATCATGAAATATCACAAAGCTTGTTTGTCAGCAAAAATACTTAGTCACCGGGTCAGCCAGGCGACTGAGGGGTTGTTTTACACTTTTTTAGGGACTTTGATCTCAAAGAGGATGTCAGCCCCATTGTAACCTAAAATAAGTTTACACTTGCACCCAGCTGTCTGCAAGCACCTGTGTTGTACTTAGTGTCGGTGATGTCCAACTTGTTACCTTTTAAAATATTTTTGGAGAAAAATATAACATGGTGTAAAAACTATTGGAAACCATTCAGTTACTGATTCTGAACAAACTATATTCAGGTTTCGCATAAGCTAAAAATAATGTTATATATTAGAAAAACAATGTGTTTCTATTTCTTTAATTCACCGTAATTGCTTAAATATCAATATTAATGAAAAAAAAAATGAAACTTATATTCTTGTACAGATAACTCTGTAGGCATAATACCATAAAGTTATGAAGTGCACCTTCCGTTAATTCTTACTCTATGGCGCCGCGAAGGCACTCCATAAGTTAGACGTCTTGTAGCTTTAAGTTACAGTAGTTTTACTTAACACTAACTTATCGGTTCAACTTAACTGAACTTCTGGTGATGTGTGACTGATGACAGCTGAAACTAACTTGATGCTATTAGTTTGCTCGTTTTTGTAATGAAAGTTTCTGATAACATCTTTACGTAATATCAAAATATATTTTTTTTACTAAATGCATATAAAAGTATATGTGACAGATATAGTACCTATATAAAAAAATAACAAATATTAGTAAAATATTTTTTTATAATATTTTCTGTGTCTATGTGTTCCAGGTAATCTCGGAAACGGCTTCACTGATGCATATAGCTGATTTTAAGATTATTTTATTTTAATTTTAAAAGAACTAATTAGTAGTCCGCACCAAAATACATTTTGAAATTGTGACCAACAAAATACAAAATTTGGCTATGATAGAGTACATGGTCAATATTGTGACAAAAACTCCTTAATAAAGAAAAAAAAAAGAAATCGCGTGCAGCAACCAGTCATAAATAACTAAGTTTATTCCATTAATCCGATAAAGTATGTCCAATAAGTTACTAGTTTATTGTTAAAAAAAAAACATATGAATAATTAATTAGCGAGATACAAAGTCAAAGTCAGTCTTACATTGTTAACGTAAAAGTCACATCACTAAACTTCAATTCTTTGTTACCGCGTGTCTTGCAGTTACTGACACAATATGTCGTATTGAGAACTTGAGAGTTCTTATGTTAAAACAATTGTTAGCGGTTCTACAGACATACATTCTTCATTTAACTCACCACGACTCGCATTCTGACGTGTGAGTTTTTTTTGCTTCCAATCAATCGTTTGAACTGTTCATTCAATTCATTGATCTATGATTTTTAGGGTTCCCTACCCAATGGGTAAAACGGGACCCTATTATTAAGACTCCGCTGTCCGTCTGTCCATTTGTCTTCGTCTGTCACCAGGTTGTATCTCATGAACCGTGGTAGTTAGTCAGATGAAATTTTCACAGATGATGTATTTCTGTTGCTGTTATAACAAAAAACACTATGAAACAGAATAAAATAAATATTTAAGCGGTTTCCCATGCAACAAAAATGTTTTATTTGCCGTTTTTTTTCTACGGAGGGTACTGAACCCTTCGTGTGCGAGTCCGACCCGCACTTGAGTTTTTTACTGGTGACATAGGTTGCTAAAGTAATAAATATTCGAAAGTTAAAGCTCTTAATTTATAAGGTTGAACTAAAAGTCCCGAACGACTGTGAATCTTTTAATATGGCGCCTAAAATTCGCTAAACTTACGTCATGTCAACTAAGTTTTCAACGATAAATGTCTGCTGTCTCCAATAAATAGTCCACCCGTATCTTTTTTAAGGTCATTACTTACTATACTTCATCGGGTTAGGCAGTTATCTCAAGGTAAACAATCTTGATACTTGTGTCTTTTTATTTAAAATAAAAGTTATACAAAGATTATTTGAATTTAGTTAATTACTTAACATCGATTTTGGTGACTGAACTTCTACTTCTTCTTCTTCTCTTTTTCTTCTTGATGTGTGACTGATGACAGCTGAAAAATATATTTTTTTGATAATTTTTAAAGGTTTTTTTTTTCAATAAGAGACATGTTAAGATTTTTTAGATTTAGTTAACAAACTAAACAGATGGAGTATAGTTACTTAATAATAATAATCTATAGTTCAGAAAATGTTTCACTTTAATTGGCACTGGTCTCCACACTAGGATCCCCTGTGTCGTGGTCTAGTCTAGTCTTCTTCGTCTTACAACAGTACATAATACACATAACATAACCAGCCTTTTAATGTTCCCACTGCTGGGACTCAGGCCTTCTCTCTAGGAGAGGGAATGGGCCATAATTCACCACGCGGGCCCAGTACGGGTTGATGAATGTCACATGTTTTCGAAGTTTTTGGTTCTAAGACATGCCGGTTTCCTCATGATGTTTTCCTTCATCGTTTAGAGCAATGGTGATGAAACAAATTACAAAAAGTAATGCGCCTGACTGAGTTTGAACCCGCGACCTTACATCTCGTAAGTCGTGGCGGTTACCTCTCGACCACCATTGTTCAAATAAGCAAACTTACAACAGTAATAGTAGATATTAGGGAGGATACTTTATCTTAAATAATAAGATAGCATTGGTTAACACTAGATACTTAGAATCATTTAAAATTTGGACCAATAAAACTGACATCAGAAGTTAGGGAACCCTTCCTCCCTCAATCGAACCTAAAATTCAAACCTGATACTACACCGACAGAAAACCACATCAAAACCAAAATGATTGTCACCGGCAGCCTCACAGATCACGTCACAACCATCTTTAACCCCGAGCAGAAAAAGGGAATAATTTCTTTATAAATTATTACACCCGACGAGAATTGAACTGGTATCCTTCAAAGGGGGGATGGAGGGGGTTGAAGCCACCCGGGACGCACGCTGTGATTTATAGGGCTATAAAGTATTATAATTAAAAGCTGGAAACGAGGGGTGAAACTATAGGGGGGGGAACTATGGGCCGTTTGCTGTGGTCTACGCCGATGATGGCCAGGTATGGGCGGTATGAGTTTTACGGGAGAATGTCATGTTGATGGCGTCTTCGTGCTTTGTCTTTAGGGGCGGGTGATGTATTTGATGTGGGGCCTTATTTTGAACATTATTGTGGGTTGGTATAGACTAGCGAGTTGTGTTTTAGGTTTAATAAAACAGCTACCTGTGCTGTTGTTCTTTTATATATGAGGAACTTTTATAGGAGGTTTCTTTAGCGTTTATCGAAATGTCTACCTTATATATTAATATTGTATTATAAAAATACTAGCTTCAGCTAACGGCATCGCCTTCGTATAAGTAGGTTTCTCCATACAAACATTGGACTCTCATTTCATCACCTTTGGGGGTGAATTTCGGAAAATCCTCTCTTAGTGCTCGCCTACGTAATAAAAAGTCAGTCAGTTTCTTTCCTTCCATTTTTTTTTAAATCTATTTTTCTAGTTATTTTTTATATAGATTGTAAAATCAGTATTTTTTTTTTTAAAGAGTAACCAGGGAGTTTCGTGCCGGTTCTTCCCCATAGGCATAAACCAAACTACCAATTGTGCTGTATAGACCTACGTGAAACGTACGTCTTTAGATTTTTTGTCACTTGTCAATATTTAAGACTTTCTCTTAGATAAAATTGACTTTAAGCCACACATGTAAAGATATAGTAAAGAACTTCGTCAAAAATAAATTCACTTGATCTTCTTTCTGCATGTTTCAAATATAGTATCATTACCAAAAAAAACCTATAAACGGAACCAAACATCATCTTTTTCCATAATAAATTCTCCCATAAACTCAATCGGCAGCATCAGTTAGTCTAGCACAGACCGGTCGACCGCTCGTCGCGTCGAGTCTTCAAAACAGCGCAGCTCGGAGGTTCTTCCGTCTGTCTGTCCACTGTAATTAAAACTAGACGGACTAAGGTCAACTTAGGACACGTTGCGAGCACAATGGAAATGGATTTGGAAGTCTGTATGAATATTGTTTGAATGCAATTTTAGGGGAGACTTTGAAAGGATATTTTAGTTTCAATTTCGCGTTGTGTGGTAGACTTTGTGTTAAGATATTCAATCTTGATAGTTTATTAAATGATTGACAAAACATTGCAGTAAAAATATGCTTTTAATTCAGGTGTATAGAAGTTATAATCGTTTTTTTATTATTATTGGTAGGGTCGCGTTTGACCACCATCTCACCTGGTGGTAAGCGATGATGTGGTCGACGATAAAGCACGCTTGCCTGGAAATAACCTATTCACTCTTGACTTAAATAACCCTAAGTTGTAACTATCAGTTGTATTTTTTATCTTTATCTGTTGTTTAATTACTAAAAGCTGTTAAGGTGTATAAAATTGTGTATGTATATCTCTTCTTTATGTGATGGAGTACGGAATGTTTTCCTTTACATGTATTAGTGTACTCATTGTTGAAGAGACATAAAAAGTGGTGAAGTATTCGAAGGATTGCTTCTAGGCAAGCGTGTTCCATCGTCGGCCACATCATCGCTTACCATCAGGTGAGATAGTGGTCAAACGTGAGCCTATTCATTATAAAAAAAAAGGATTCAATTTATTATTAACCATAGTAGAATGCTCAAATTAAGATTCCTTAGATTTTTTTTTTTTTTTTTGACAGCTAGTTATTACAACACCCTCTGTTCCTCTCAAACTCGCTAGCAAAACTCTCTTCTGAATCTAACACCACTTGAATCCTACTTACAACTCTTAACCAACACTATGACAAAACTTGGCCAAGCTTGGCGAGTTGGCGACGCATAGTCTGCCATGACAAACGTTCTGTTTATTAAAGTCTAAACATAATACCGGAGTGGTGTAAATCATCCACCACGGCATTGCTGCCCCTCCATCCCGCTTCGCCCCCCCCTTCAACCCCCCTCGACTGCCTCACGTCCACTAATTTTCAGAAATGGCCACTGAAGTTCAGACGCTTTTGAAATCTGCATGTGATCTACGTGCGGGTCTTGCTTGTGTTCTTTTTTTGTTTTTCTTTGTTGTTGTAATCTTGAATGTTTTTAGGTGTTTGGGTGCTGAAAAAAAAAAATTGATCATCGGCTTATTTGACTTATCTATAAAAAAAATATGTTATCTTGTATTGCATTGTACTTTTTTAGTAATGTAAAATGTACTCTCGTTCATTATTTTGCTGTCCGGAGGCAATAAATATCAGGTTAAAATATTTAAGTTTTCGTCGGGTCGACTATTTTTTGCAACTGAGGAGTGGACGATTTTATTATTACATTAATACTACAGCAATAAAAATACAATCTCATTAAAGAAAGCCATAATTTCAAACAATAAATAATCCTAAGAAGCTAAAAATCGACGATAATGCAAATGACTAGGAGTCATTAAAAATAATTCAAGATATTCGCGACAGAGGGAGCCACATCGTTGCCGTAACGAAATTAAATTCTGTCAGAGACGGTACAACAAATCATGTTTATTTAGACCTAAAAATACCTCGGGTGCCCATTATATCGTACAAAACGTGGACTGAGCGCCGACCGCTCGGGAGATTAGGCAAGAAGGGACATTAAAGTGAAAATTATTTATTTAGGGCCCCCACCAGCTAGATTACATTACTCCATACACATAAATAACGAAAACAATAAGAGCTATACTAATAAATTATCTTTTTATTGCCGGATTGTGAAAATTTTAGACACTTATCCGGGGGACGGGGGCGGGTCGCGGGGGGTGAAGGTTTTGTCCCAATTATTTATGACGGTCGAGACGCTAGCGTTTTGAATTCGTCGGCGTTTGTGACGTACCATTCTTATGGAAAGTTCTTTGCTTGTTTTTTTTAATTAAAACTTTAGTGTGGGTTAATTAATGGTCGTGAATAAATGCACGTCTCTTTTCAAACGATTATCGGCCCTGCTTCCGGTGGGGCGACATTTTTTTGTTGTATCTGTTTTAATTGAGTGCGTTCGACAATGAATTTTATTGCTCCTAAATTACTCTGCCATATTTTATAAATAAATTGTTCCTGTAGTTTGTTCCGTTCTTTAATTGCTATAAATTATTGGACTGTTACAATTTAATTGTATGACAAATATGTCGGTAGTAGATATGATTAAATATGTGAGTCAGTGTTAGTGGTTCTGATATTATCATTGTCGTCATAGGTGGTCTGAACATGAAGTTATCTCGTTAATAAGCTGTTATTTTGATCAAATTAGAATATTAAAGGAGATAAGTATCATAAACTGCCATGCAGTAGGTGCTAGAGCAGTAAAAAGATTTTATTTTTGAGCTTTAGTTTTGAAGAAATCCTCTTGAATACGTTGACAGTTTTTTTTTAAAGTAAAGTAATCTTATCTTCAGAAAATTCTTCCATGGAGTTCTAATTGATGAAATTCTGAGCCATCACCAAAAAAATCCTTATGTCACACACATCAACGCTTATCACCCATCTAACATGCAAAACCCAACGTCTGTGAATCCAATAAAATCCATAAAACAGCCAATCCCCGTTCAGCCCCATTGTTTGACGACACGACATACCACACGATAGGACACAAATCAATCAAACGAAAAAGACGAAAACGAAATGCAGTGTTATGTCCCAAAGACCAATACGGTACAGGGCCTCTCTACCATGAATAATCTAATAAATAATCTTTTGAATCGTAATTTATTAGCTACGGCATTACGGGACGGAAGCCTTGGTAGACGGCGACAGCGATATTGCTGAGCTTGTGTTAGAAAAGGATAGATAGAACGTCGTCCGTCATAAATAACAGCAGGCAAAAACAATGGACAATGGATCGTGGTGGTGAGATACGTCTTCTTTAGTCCCCGTTGTTCCCTCGCCCCCTTGTCCCCTTGTCCCGGGAAGGGTTGGGGCATTCGGGACAGTCTCAGATTGTCCGGAACGCGTGCGCATCCTAATATAGAAAAATATTGCATTTATAATGGGTGCTGTATGGGGAAGGTGACTTTGGATTGTAATTATGTTGAGATGATAATGATGTTTTATTAGGTCGTTTGTTGGAACAGGTGGGTTGTCTATTTTATTTTTACCTTTTTTTTTAATACGTGATATTATTACTAAGAATGCCTTGTTAATTCCATTAATGAATGCACTGCTTTTTATGCTTCTTCAATTCAACTTAAAACATTGGATTTTCTTTTAAATACTTTTGATTACCTACCTTATTATTCTTTACTATTCCGATAGCTGTTAATATAGTGCAAGCTTTTCTTAGCGTCCCGGAGGAATTTACACTCATGGTCTATCTTGTCCAAACTAATTATGTTATTTGCAATGATTGATAAATATTATTGTGATCTATAAATTACAGTAGCAATCAGGTTTCTTAGGCAACAGCATAATCAGCTTTATACGAGTATTGTTTCCACTGCTGGAAATCAGGCCTCCTTTCTTGGAACAGGCTGCAATCCACCACGCGGGTTCACTGCGGATTGTTTAATGTCACATGTCTTTGTATTTTTGGTACTAGGGTTCTAGGACAAACTAGTTTCCTCACGATGTCTTCTTTCAGCGTTTAAGGAGCTAAATAAATAAATCACACAAAGTAATAACTCCTGGCTCGATTCGAACCCGCGACCTACAACTCGTAAATCGAGCTGATACCTGACAGCGATCTAAGTACGTAAATACACACTTCATATTAATGAGTAAATAAGCGACACGTTAAACTGTGAAAAACAGACAAACTGATGATACTTACTTGCACAGATGTTCTCTGAAATTAATTCTATTGTTTCAATTAATTATTTATTGTTTCTCACTCTTAATACGGATGTACTTATTTGGGACAGGCAGGCTACCTGGTCATCTGAAATATAGCTTACTATCCACTTGTACCAGTTTCATACGTGAGAAAGTCAGTTATTCCAAAAGATGGAACTCACAATGGACCGATTTTTAATAAATAGTGAAATTATTACTACAGTATTTATATATACTTTATTGTACACCAAGACAATTAATTATATGACAGAACAACTTTTGCTAAATCAGCTAATGGGTAAATATGGCCAATTACTTCTAGACAAGAGTGTTACATCGTCGACCACATCGTCGCTTACCATCAGGTGAGATGGTAGTCAAACGCAAGCCTATCAATAATAAAAAAAAACAATTCCATCATCGGATATGCTATATAGTATATTAGAACATTGTCATCTAAGTTATGTGAAAAATGTTTATAAAAAATTTTGAAACTGTATTCTGAAAAACCACAAAGTTATAAGCCTGTTATGGTACCTGATTGGCGACATAAATACATGGTCACTGCGCCATCCGGGTGACTGAGGGGTTGTTTTGATTCCGCAACCAGCTGTGCGCAGGCGCCTAAAGCCCGCTATGACCTCCCATGTCCAACGTGTGACCTTTTTTAAATATTTTTGGGAAAAAAATATACATGGTGTAAAAATTATTGGAGTCGATTCAGTTACTGATTCTGAACAAACTATATTGAGGTTTCGTTTAAACTAAAAATAATATTGTATATTTTATTATAAGCCTTATTGTGGATAAGATAAACATTCGCAAACTAAGTGTAGTATGGAGTAATAGGAAACGACGGGAGACCGTTAGGAGGATGGGCTCGACTCGTTACCTACTTATGCGTTATTGATAACTGTACGTAGGATACACTAATCAAATGGCTTCTAACTAGGCAGCGATACTAATTGTGATTATAGTATCTCCTTCCACTGGGTGTCATTCTGCACGATAGCTTTAAGATCAAGAATTATTTCTTTTACTTCTTTTGTGGTTTATCTTTCTGATTTGGAGTGCTCATTCAAAACTATCACGATTCATAATCATTCCATATCACTATATAGAATCATAATCTTGATAATTGGCACTGGCCCCACATAATGGATTCCCTCACCTAGACGAGAAGGCCTGAGTTCCAGCAGTGAGAACTTTATAAGGCTGAATATGCTTAAAGTGAGGATTGGATAGGGAACATTAATCGCTGAGTTGGTTGATGCTCCATGAGGCCGATAGATTCTGGAGAGGCTCTGGTGTACTGGAAAACGTAGCGTTGGAAGATGTGGACAATGTGGACGGATGATCTTAGTGGTTGCGGGTATCCAGCATATGCGAGACTTACCAGACCACTCGTTGTGGCGACACTTGGGGAGGCCTATGTCCAATACTGGATTTCGATTTGACTGAAATGATGATGATGACAGAATTTTATCATGTTGTGTGCTCTATCCTGGAAACCAACGATCTTATCATACTCATCATCAATAAACCACCTATCCTCATAAATCTAAATCTGTCACCAAACACTAACCGTGTTCCCTCTCCCTCCCACCCAATCATATCCTAATTAAATCACCCCTTTGTTGCACCGAACACCCACGAGGTGCGCGGGCGCAGCTGTCTCCCGCAATTACAAGATGGCCGCCGCCTCGGCACGTACTAATTGACTTTTCATGTAGCCAATACGAATTTTAATGAAGGCTACCTGTGTGTTCGCAGTAGCCGTGTTTTGTTAATTATCTAGTTTTTATGGTTTAATATGGGAAAGGAGAAGAAATAAATTAGGACGTGTCTGAAAAGATACAGCTGAAGAAAAACCTATTTCAGCCGTTACAATTTTTCGTTATATCAACATTCTCGTACCTTATATCTGCATGCTTATTTTGGTCTCACCACGAAAGCTCTTAAAAATACTGATTCTCTTCTTCAAATCCATCAATTAGATCTATATGATTTATTTTAATAAAGCAAGTGGTTTTTTCTCTCTTTTTTTCCAATCGCCATTTCTTCTCCAGAAATAAATAAACAATGATAACATAAAGCATTCTTAGAACCATGGCTGACAGGTGAACTCTCCGATCTTGGGGCAGTGGATACGAATGCAAACAGTCAAATTCGTCAGGTTTGGTGCACCTCATTCAGCTTAGAAAAAGTACCTAATTTTTTTCCCTAAGTTACTAACTCCAGTTCTAAGTTCAAATTGTTACTAACAAAGTATAAGACCGTTATTATTATTTATTATAAAGAAAGTAAATAAATCACTCTCTAAATGTACTGTATTGGAAAAGTGAAGGAAACGAAACGCCATTCTCACAAATCCTTTTAATTACAAAGACCACTTACAGTGCTTTCATCCTTTAATACAGGAATTTGAAACCCGATAGCTATCCCTCTGAATCTGTCCGTTCATATGTCACCAGAAATAGCTTCTAAAGTGCCCCAAATCCCAACGGACGGGCTGAACTCTTGCGCAGCTTTTTTAATTCAATTTGATAAATGGCTATGTCTTTGGTCGTGTAGTTTTGATTTCATCATTCGCTTGAATGAGACTGATGAGTGAGTGTTTAGTTTTTTGAGGAAATTGGCAGGGAAGGATTAGATTTTAAAAATTATGGCGGATGAAAAAGTGTGAGGGATTAATGTGATTGAGGTTTTGGGGATGTAAATGGGACGTATTGCTTGTTAATGTTGGTGACAGTTTGGGAATAGTATGGCAGAAAATAGAAACGTGCCGGAAAATGCAACATCAAGAAAGACCTACCGTGATGGTCGTGATGGCCCAGTGGTTAAAGCTCCCGCCTCTCATAAATAGACCAATAAACATAAAAAAAGCTTAAAGCACGTGAAGTCGTTGGTCTCGGTTGTCATTCATAGATCTTTGACAGTCATTCCAGCTCCAAGTAAAACACAGGTATTCACTCGCATCCGGTTAGAATTGAACCCAACCCCAAGCTAGTTGAGGAAATAATATTATGGAGATGATGGCATTGGAAAAACATTATGACAGATCTTCTATCTTCATGAGGGTCAACACCCACCACAACCACAAAACGGCATGTTTCCTGTAGTTTTCATACATTCTATATGGACGAACTTCACACTTACGACGCTGGTGGCCGCCACATGCTACAAATCGCCGCTGCTCACTTCTTATGGTCCGCACTGACCACTCAACGCCGATACAAATCACGCCGTCACATGCCACTCGCGCATTTAAACTTTCTTCATCTGAGTTCTTTATGATACAGCGCGTATGGGTTAAAAAAAAAGTAGCAGCCACCAGCCACTATTAGCTGTCACGCGCTTCAGCTTCCTTTGTGGCTGCTTCTAGCTTCTCGTGGCAGCGTTTGTGGTTGTGGCTGATAGTCCATAAGCGGCCACACTAAGGAATGTGGTTCAAATCACTACTCATGAAATATGACCTAAACTTCAGTTCCCCATCAAATGCAGAAATTGGCAGAAAAGCTAAACACTTCAAAAAACGAACACGAACCTGCCACAGAGTATATCTCACAGACACACAAACGTTCATCTCCTCACATAACAGAATGTTAACAACTTTTGATCCGTCGACCTGCCTGCAAGATAGTAAAATTTCAAAGCGATTGTGGACGCTGAACAGTGCACGTTCAGACAAACAGACAGTTGGAAGCAAATCGATATGAACAAGCTAGGAATGACGGGACTTCGAGTATTGGAGATATTGGGAATCAAACGAGCTTACCTGGTATTCTTGCGAATTTTGTGATTATGTATACATGGTTCTTAAATTATGATTTAGTTTGCTGCGGAGTCAAATTAACCTTTCGAATACCGTTATTAGAGACACAGTAGAAAGACAATGAGGGAGCGAACGCCGGCGTTTGCTTGGGGTTTAAATTAAAGTTGTCCAGCTATATAATATGAATCAAAAGTAAAAGGAAAACTTTGCTGTAGGATGTTTAGTTAGTTGATCACTTTTTGTACACGATGAAATTTCTTATCGGCTATTATTTGTTGTTAGCTGGCTAGCCTGTTGAGTTTTGTGGTCAGTCAGTCAAGCTCTGGCCGCTATGCTGGAGGTTGTGGGCACGATTCCCACCTAGGATAAGAGTTTGTGAGATGAGCACGATCTGTTCTGTCTCTGAGTGTAATTTTTCTAGTAGATGTCCACAAGCTCTGCTTTGTTTGGGTCTTGATGGCGTTATGTGAAAGCAGTGGAATATTATTTATTAAGGAAAACTGCATTGAAAACAGTTGGAGCAGGATTATAATGACAACTGAATTACGAGGCAGGTAATTGGTATGTCACTTCAAAAAATGTATAATCTTGATTCATGTGCTTCTCCAAAAGAGATCAAATCTCAATCACATACCGTCCATATGTCAGAGACAGCGGGCACTTACATCCGTCAGTGGGTGATCAGCGACGCTATGTCAGAGGTGATTGGCGCGGAGCCAGCAGACTCACGATATTAGGCGTATCACTGAATAGGATGGAACGAAGGGTTGATATATGTAGGTAGAATTTGGATTTGGTAGTGGAAAAAGGTTACATTTTTTTTTACTGGCACGTGCTGGAATTCTAGTAGTCTAGTACGAGGAAAAACAATTGGTTTCAAGTTTTTTTTTTCTTCTTCTTTTCGTGTCGATGCTCTCAAACCATATTTTTCCTGACCAATATTTGACAACCTTGTATAGATCCTAAAAACTGCAGATATTGCAGGATGGGCAGCATAGCAGGTGGGGCATGTCCTGAGGAGAGGCTCCACACTGGCACTGTGCTAGAGATGGGTCGAGTAAGCCCCATTTGGCCAAAATGTTTTTACAGCTTCCAACCTGGGTTCGCAGTCAGTTTAGAGATTTCCAAATTATTGTTTATTGGTTTCATAGGTTTATTTTTAATTTTTCCGGGTATTGATAGACGCGTACTTGACTATATCACACCTGATGGTAAGCAATGATATGGTCGACGATAGAGCACGCTTGCCTAGATGTAACCTATTCACTCTCGACCTAAAGACCCCTAGACTGTAGCTTTTCGCAATCAGACTGCAGTAGAGAATTCTTTAGCTACACGTACAATGAATAATATTCATAGCTAAGGAATTTTCAATCATAGAATATAGGCATAATATGCCTGATTGAAGACCGCTCGAATAAATTTTGCAAATATGTCAGTACGGATATTATTGTTTATAAAAAACATCCGGTTTCAGCCAAGAATTTGCAGTCCTGCCAGTGACTCAAACCATGAACCATGATACAAATAAAACATCCCTACTCTAAGCGCCAAGTTCACTGCCCTACCACCACTAAATCTCAAAAGATTATTATTCTTTCCCGCTGTTATCCAAAACAATGCTTCCATACACTTACCAGATATTTACAGCTTTTGCATCGCTCGCTGATTGACCGGCCATTTCGCGTATTTACGTAAGCAACCCTGCACATTTTCACCTGGGTGCATGCGGTGCATCGGGTGCATACATCAGCGAACGCATAATTCAGTGCACCTGTTTAGTTTCATTCACGATGGTGACAGGGACGGATTTGGGGGCTGCAATATTTTTTTATTCATTTAAAAAAAAGTAAACGTTGCGTTTCTTTACCGAGTCTTCTTCATAGGAAACAACTAATTAAAACGTATAGCCCACGATCTATGCGAAATTAGTGTTTAAGTATTGAATTTATTTTTAAAAAAATATGAGATATGATAGTGAATATCATTAGTCTTCTGAATGACTAGTTTTAGTTGAAATGCTGTTCATAACAGTATTGTAAATAACCTGTACAATAAACATAGTTAAAATAGTAACATCTGGTCAGTATATTAATAAAACAATATCATAAAAATTAAGCCTTCTTTATTCCGAACTTTGATAAGAATATAAATTATATATTTTACTCAACATTAAGCACTAAATGCCAGTAATTTGATTAACATTTAAATTTGAAATAATGTTCGTTGCATGCAAATCTAATAGAGTAGACAAAGCAATATTACCATTTAAACTATCTTCAAACAATACCGACTATATATCAACGAGACATTCACCAAAATTATCTGGGACGTTCTCTATTTACATTTTTGACTCATCTGCTGGCTAGTCTGAAGTTTCAAAAAACATGACGATTTTATTAAGAGTGATGTTGTCTTGCCACTTATTTACTTGTTTAAATGAATATGAATCTTCTCCATTGACATTTTCGTCATCAGGTGCAGCAGTGTGACGCATAGGTTACCTTGACTCGCCATTTGTGTCATTGCTGGTCATTTCAATCAATCCGCCAAATCATTTCCCAACTATTTAAGGCCAATTTCAACCGGATGCAGCTGAATACCTTAATTTTATATGGAATGACTCCTGGTCATATATGTTTTTTTTATTACATCCCTGTTATATTCAATCGGTCTACTTCATTGTGTCTAAATTGATGTTTGAATTATTTAAATTCGTAATTAATTTTTCGTTTTATTAAAACGTTTCATAACAGTAACTGATAAGTATGTCATTATAGTACTGGATATGACATCTTTTAAGCTGCACCACGGTACTTGCAGCACCTTACAATTCTTGCAATCAGACAGTGTCAGACTTTTATTGACTAAAACCCACCCATTTCATCTTTTACCCGGTACTCTTTGTGTTACGACGACAGTTTCGAACAATGTGGCAACCCATTTGCACTTGCCCTCCCACCCTTGCAGGTGGTTAGTTAGACTGACTTAGTACCACAACTCATATCTTACCTTTAAATCATTTCTGGCTCTCTAAGCATTTAAAATCAATGCACCCTTTCGATCGTCCTGATTACGTCCCTGCATCCTTAAGACACACTGCAAGCTGCACTCGATGAGTGATCGCAAGGCTCGCGTCAATCGCAGCTCGGCGATAACGTTGGCACGCAGAGTGTTGTGTTAAACTGAGTGGGCCCAATAAATTAGCGTCATGTTTTGATTTTAATTTATCGCGTAATTGATGGGTCATGGTGATGGCTTTTTGTTATTAATCGTTGATTGTATTCATATATCAGTATTGCTTTGCAATTTATTTTTAGCTTATTTATGAACATCAGTGAACGTGTTTTTTTTTTTTGTGGTGGATAATCATCCTGTGTCCTTCGGTTGCTTTATGCGTTCTAGGGCTTACGCTCTTTCTTTTCAGAAATTCCCTTATGGTTATGCTGACTTCTCTTTGAGGTGCGCGTGGAATACTATGTGCCGTTTATGACTTGAGCTCGGTGCGAAATGTAAAAGTAAAAATCATGACAAAACTGTTTTTATGCTTTGAAGTTGAGTCAAACTAATAGATACGACTAGGGATATAGAGGTGAAATGCTTGAACTTTACAGTTTAAATACTTGGGACTGTGATTGAATTCGTTTTTCTATCGTACCCAGTACCCATTTCGACATTTCCTTCACATAATTTAGACAAAACACGCCATCAATCAGGCTCATATGCCGCATCGTAAAGTCAGCTTCTAAATGGGTCACTGCTCTTTGGTATATAACACAAATAGCCACAATAATGTCTATCAACATACATAAAAACGTTTTATGTATTATTTGATATTCATAATAATTTGAATGTTAATGTTGTAGACATAAATTATGTTAATATATTTGCTTATGTAATGCGAATTGTTAGCTTGTGTGTAAGTGTATTATTGTTTTTTTGTTAGGAAAAGGAATGAGATTTTTGAATTCTGCAAAGTTATAAATATATAAATAATGGCAGTATATGGTAACTTTTTTATGAGAATGTGAGTGGATGCTTCGTAACTCTCCAGAAATTATTTCTTATTTCTTTAATTGAAGTGCCTATCGGTTGGTTGAAAAAAATATTATATTACTTAATAAATAGAAAAGTATGTTTGATGTTACCTATTAAAACTTGCATGTTTTATAATTTTTGTTGGTCTCTATTTCTGTCCGTTGGTTTCGGCTAATCTCTGAAATAGCCGAACTGGTTTTAGTGAGATAGACTTGGTAGATACCTAGCTTATGTTTATAGAAGTTCCTAATGTTGGTGTTTTAGTTTAAGAAAAATAATAAGATTGTGACCAAATCGCAATGTGCAAGAGGACAAAGACGCGGGTACCAGCTAGTTTCGACATAAATCTTCAGTTTTATTTTAGTGACTTTGTGTTTTAACATTTTCCATCAGCATAAAATTGTGGGAAGCCTGTTAATGTCCACACTGAAATAAAGTCTCTTTTAGACGAATCATTTAGAAACGTTGAATCCAGAACAGTTCTGGAAAAGTGCATCTTGTTACACAGTAGTAAAGATAACAAATTTTTTATTTTACTAAATGAATAAACTGCGTGACGCACAGGACCGGTCGTTGTGGCGACGCTTGGGGGAGGCCTATGTCCAGCAGTGGACGTCTTTCGGCTGATATGATGAAATGAATAAAGCAAACTCGTCAGAAAATACTAAATAGACTACAGTGAATAGGCTCTAAATCTACACTAATATTATAAAGAGGTCATCATCATCTTCCTGCCCTTATCCCGTTTTATTTGGGGTCGGCGCAACATGTTTTTTTCTTCCATTCTGTCCTGTCACTCGTCACGCTATCACTAACTCCTTTTTCATTCATATCACTATTATCAATCATATCATCAAAAAATCAGATTATAAAGAGGTAAAGATTGTTTTTTGTTTGTGGGAGATAATCTCTGAAAGTACAAGTCCGATTGCAGAAATTTTTTCACCGATAGAAAGCTGCTTTATTCCTGAGTGACATAGGCTATATTTTATCTACGAGGATGAAGCCGCGGGCAATAACTAGTAAACTATATAGTGCACTTCACCATCAACGATTGTATCACTGTTTACCATCAGGTGGAGTCGCCGTCAAGCACTAGTTTATGTTTAAAAAAATAACTAGTTTTTAAAAAGAAGACGAAAAAGACATAATATTGAATATATTGATGTTAGATCATTCCCAGCGGTGACATTTTAACTTGTAGTGATAATTAATTATGTGAATTATGACAGCTAGTTTATTCACCAAATTGGTGGAAAACAATATTAATTAATATTTTATTATAGTTGTTAAAACAGAACAAATCAGGAACATTAATATTGGAACTGTCAAATTATGAAAATGTCACTAATCTCGGGTATTAAATCTCAAAATAGTGCTTTAATCAATTCATCAGGCTTGAATTACGTGATGGCATGATTTAATGTGATGTTTTGATAATGTTTAAGGAAGATCAAAATCTGGCCTTGAACCCTAGTCAGCAGATTCAATATTTATTAGTTCTTTATTATTTATCTCATCTGATGACGATACTTAAATAAGTTCCATCGTATGGAAAACGTTCTAAAAAAATCTACCTCTGCACAGTAAGCTCACCGAATATAAGTCTGCGCTCACCGAACTCGCCACACATGGAAATCTTCTGCTTCTATTACTACTACTTACTAAATTTTCGATTGTTCTTCATGGAGTACTGCTCTCATCTTTAAAATGGATTTATCAAATATCATCTTTATGCTATGAAGTCAATTGAGAAACGAGCCAAAGAAATCATCAACAGTAATGCACTTGTGGAGCACCAAAGTTTTAAGCATAGATGCCTGTTGTTTTTCTACCGGTTTCATCGGGAAATGTGCGAAGAAATGGTATGTTTTGCTTCCACTCACCTCATTCCATAATTGGACCACTAGATATGTACGGCAATGCATTACCGGTAAATGGTGGACAATCCACCCATATGGGTTTTATTTTTGCGTATGCACAAAACGATTTGGAAAAACATTCATTGTGCGTACAACTAAGAAATTCTCTGCCTGAGTCTGTGTTTGCTGATAGATAAAGACCTGAAGATCTCTATTATAAGAGTGAATAGATTACTTCTAGGCAAGCAAGCTCCATGAGTAGGAAAGTTTGGATCATTGCTTACCATCAAAGAGAGGGGTCAAGCGCGAGCCTATCAATAATAAAAATAAGAAAGCATCATTATGTTTACTTCTGAAGTTATTTCAGCAGGTGGGATAGTCACCTGACTAAACGAAAATAAAAACACGATCAGCGATCTTGGAATTCGGGTCACCAGACATCAATGCTCCACCGAGGCATCCATCATCGAAATCGCTCTAACAAGCACACACAAATGTTTTAGTCTTGCAAGAAACCGCGACCGATACCAGTGGGCGTATTCTCAAAAAATGCCATCATAATAGTTATTTACGATCATAAAATCAAATGGGTTTCTGTCATAAAACATGAAAAATAACGCTTCACTTGATGGCGAAGTGGGCGAGAACAAATGGCCGACAAGGTGACACTTATTTAGTGGTTATATTATGAACATTGGTTATTTATTAAAACAATTGTGGCAGAATTGGCATTTACGAAGCTTTAATTAAAATTTGTCAGGTTAAACCAGCCTTCGTTGAGCTCTTAACGCGATCTATTTGACGACCTAAACTGAACTGTTAAAGGGATGAAGCTATGTAGGGTATATAGCTCCATGACTCTGTAGAGTTTGACACATCATCACCTATCTCTAACACAGTGCCAGTGTGAAACCGCTGCACAGGACATGCGTCACCTGCAGAACCACTTGTACTTTACAGTATCTATACGAGGCCAATAATAGTTCGACAGGTTGCCAAATACTGGTCAGAAAAAATGTAGTTTGACAATACCGACACAAAACGAAGAAGAAGCTCCATCCGCTACGCTTGACATATTAACACTTCATGATAAGGCCCCTGATCTTAGAGGTAGGTAACAGATCAACATAAAATTTTCATTACTGATCATCTTCCTGACCTTGTCCCGTGTTATTTTGGGGTCGTTGCAATTCGTTTTTTCTTCTTCTCTGTTTTCATCACCTGTCACGCTATCACCGATTCTCTTTTCCTTTATATCAGCCGTTACACAATTCATCCATCTTTTCTTTGGCAGCTCTCTTCCATATCTATTCATCCACAAGTACCTGAGAGTTTACCTGATACCGTTGTGTTTACAGAATTTAGATTATGTTCGATTGAAAGTGATCTAACTCAAAAATTGCAATTACCCTCAAAATGTAATTTTTAAGTTTCATATTCATTTGAGTATAAAAGTTTTCAAAATACGTAATTTTGATACGAGTAAATTTAAATGTATCGCTACCGCGTTTCTTTCTTACTCATATTTCGGCTGGTATTTTGATTTCAATCATTTTCATTTTAAGGGTGCGATGGATCTTATCTAGTGTATAAACTATGGCATATTATACTATGCAATAGAAAGTTTAGAAAACACAAGGGTTCTGGTTTCTTGACAATTTCTAATGACTTCTTCAATAATTTAGCACGAAATACCTCGGAAACTATAGCTGGGTATTAGGTAGCTTATTAGCAAGTTCTGAATATTCACCATACTTACGGTATAGTTTGGCTATCATTTCATTTAGCAAAGGTAGAGAGATATTTTCGTTGCTCGTACCAATGGATATAATAGAAATAATTTTTCCGTTATTTCTAGGTGTCTTTTGCAAAAGCAGAAGAGATATTCTCTTTGCTCTTACCAAAGAATATACAAGAGTTAATTTTTCCGTTATTTCTCGGTGTCTTATGCGTAAATACTTTAGATTCAGTTTGACTGGTCTGTTGGTTAGTCGCTCCGACTGCTATGCCGAAGGTCGATTCCCATCCAGGACAAAATAATGTTTTTGTTAAGCGCACGATTATTTGTTCTGTGTCTGGGTGTACTTTATCTAAAATATGTATGTATTTAGAAATGTTTATGTATGTTTAACAGTTGTCTAGTACTCATAACACAAACTCTGCTTAATTTGGGATTAGATTGCATAGTTGTGGAAAATATTTTAAAACTCTCCTTTTTTTCATCTCTCAATTTTCTCATATCTTTGACACCATAAGATCCAACTCCATTTTCTATGTACAATGATTTATTTTCCCTGTATTATTGTCACCTTTTATTGACACTTATAAATTCTCTTCATATTTCTCTCACCACATCATCACCGCTGCTCACTTCTATAACAAAGTAGCACATCTCCAATCTCATTATATTTTTAATAATCACATTCTTGGCACACATTATAAAAAAAAATCTAGTCAACACAATAGTACGCGATAAATTCAAAAAAAGAATAACATAAAATTGTACGAAACGATATAAAAATGACGAAGACAAGCCAGCAAGCACGACAATGAACAGAAGGCTCATATCACTAATTGTTGTGGATAGATTTTTTTTACGGGGTTGTCTGCAGTCGTGTGCGTTAGCTTACTCTCTCACATGGGTTGACAACCACAATTGGGCACGCTAACCTGATACTGATATCTTTACTTTCAACATTTTCAATTTTAGGTTCTGCTATTTCACTCTACAAAACAGTAGATATGTAGTACAAAAACCGTGTATACCCTATGCCAACACACCAGGTGCTAATATTACGATACTTATATCATATTATTTATTTTAAGTAAACTATAATTATCCTTATGAGAACAAAAAAAAATCTTTAGGTAAACCTAATTTCAAAGAAATCCCAACATGCAACAAAGTTAGGCTTGTCTTACAAGATAGGATGCAGCCATACAGGGTATATTAAAACTATAGTCACGATTACTTTGTAGCCAATTTCTCACAGATTTTAAGGAGTGAGCTTTCTGTTTTTTTTGTTTCTCAAGTTCGAGACTTGTTAAAGTCGCAACACATTAATGATTCGTCATCCGCGCGACTGGTTTACGAGTTGTCGCGGTAAGCTTGTCTGGTTTTATATCGCTGTGTTAGTTTTTAGAATGGCCTGTTTTGTCTTCGATTATGAGTTGATTGTTTCACTGTTTATTAATGATTATTGTTAATTTATTATATCATACCGAATACCACAGGAGCTATAAAATTTTGCGTGTAAAGATATTTTTATTAAGTACAATTTTAAAGTCAATTTGTCTCAGCAGTTAGAAGTTTTAGTCGCTAGATGATAGGGCACTAATAATACTAGTAATTTATTTTTATGAATTGATAAATATTTTAATTATCATGAGCATATTTTACATGTAAATTAATTAAACCTAACGATTTAAAAACAGGTGGAAGCGCCGTCTCCAACTTCCTAGCCCTACCAAGTATAAAAAGCTTGCATATAAAAAAGCGATAAAACTAACCTAATAGCTTTCGAGTTAATACACACCGGCAGACAAATTTACGATTCACAAACAGACATAAACACACAGTTTTGTATAGATATAATTCAGTTTTATAGCGTTTTACATGAGTCTTGTGAAACGCCGCGTTTTCCCGCGCAGAAAATTGTCATGTGTTCATGACTCACGGATGCAAGATGTTTTGGTAACATAATTTAATATTATAGTACTTTGAAATTGTAACGAGGTTTACACACTAGAGATATTTTTAGATTTGTCGTTCGAAAAAATTTGATAAATTTAGTAGCATTTTGTGAACGTCAGTTTACACATGATTGGCTGGCCTGTTGGTCTAGTGGTTAGTGGCCCTGAATGCTGCGCCGGAGGTCGTGGGTTCGATTCCCACCCAGAACAAATGTTAGTGTGTAAAGCATGATCATTTGTTCTGTGTCTGGGTGTAATTTATTTATATTAAGACACCGTCAGTTTAATTTGATTGCACTCACCTTTTCCATGCATTATTTAGCTTCTGTTAAATAGCAACACTTTTTTATTTAAGATAATGGTAACACTGTCTTTTTCACTTCCTCCTAAAAAATCTTTTGTAATAATATTTGCCAAATATAATGACAGTTTTCTGCTCAATTATTTTAGCATTATATTTATACACAGTCTAATTACATCGAGTGGTAACGGGCTTACTAGTTGTAGGTCGCGGGTTCAAACCCAGCCAGGCGCATTACTTTGTGTAATTTATTTCATCACCACTGCTCTCAAAACGGTGAAGGAAAACATCGTGAGGAAACCGGCATGTCTTAGAACCAAAAATTGGAAGACATGTGACATCCACAAACCCACACTGGGTCCGCGTGTTACGGCCCATTCCCTCTCCTAGAGAGGAGACCTGGGGAACATTATAAGGCTGACTATGCTATTCTAATTAAAACAACATTTTCGTGTGACATCAAACACGTTAGACACGACACGACGTCACAATCAACTACACAGACACAGCTGATAGCGACGCGACTGATATAAATGAGTCACCATTAATAGACCGCTCGACGGGACCAAAATATTCGCGTCAGGTCCTCACCGCGTCATTATTATTCACTTACTGGTAGCGCCATCTCTTTTTAATGTCTTAAATCAAGGATATGTTTTTTGAGATTTCGCGGGCGATCGATATCCTATCCTATATATCATTCCTTCATTCATTCCATTTCCTATTTCGTACGCCTTCAACACGGGTCGACAGAACGAACCGAAACTTCTACGTGAACGGTCCCCGTGTCTCAACCGCCGGCTCCAAACCTCATGTCTGGAGACTGATGCATCTAACTCGTTAGATTGCCGAGGACCTTATAAACGCGTCTATTGCCCGCCTCTCGGATACAAAAACAATTGTGCAAACTGTGTAAAGTGTGGAGTGTGATTGAGGCCGTCGCCATCTTGGAGCAGAAGATCACCAGCTCGCCGGTCTTCGCGCCACGTGGGCTAACTTCGAGTCTCAGGTAAGGCGTACGATCCTCACAATCCCATATTACAGATCGCCCGATTGCATCCGAGAATATTTTCCCGCCTTTTAGCGCAACAATTGCCAGCCGCCTTCAAATACAGTCCACTATTGAAAATAGGCACGAAATTATAAGGTTTCTCAAACCCGCTATACCATTTTTTTGGTCATTCGAACCGGGTATATTTCTAAAATATATCCTTTTACCATAATTTCTTACGTAGGAATCTACGTAAAATTCCTACTTGGGTCGTGGCACCTAGCCGCCTACCCACATAATCAAGTTGTAAATGTAAACCCAATACGTGGTTCCATCAACACCGCTATAGCAGGTACACATAACGTATCTACTATAATTCATTCTTATTTAAAACTAAGTTGTCGTATTGTAAATTTCCATATTTCAAGCGCCTTCTAGTTTAACCGCCCTTATAGGAATCACCTACCTCCAATTATAAATCGTGAATAAGTTACGTTCCGAATACCGCGGAGTAGACATTCATTCTATAAGAGAAAAATAAAATAAAATAGGTGTACTACTTATAGGTACCTACGCAGTATAAAATATCATAACTTTACCGAATACGTTTCGACGATTGCGGGCTATAAGTTGCATATTTATACCTACTTATTTGTCTTAGACAATATTCGTACTTAAAAATAAAACTAGCGTGAATAGTGATGCTATTGGCGTATTGTACTTCAATCTAAATATTTGGTTTAGTAGGTACTACGAAAAAACTTATTTCGTCATTACCTACGCAGCTGTTAATGCGAATACCGTTACCGCAGTACAGTCACACACAGTAGTACTACTTTTCTACATACAGTTGTCCGTTTAAGTTTTATATACATAAAAATAATTACTTTTGTTTGTGTGGTTATTTGTAACTACATTACATAAACATGTCGCGTGATGCGAAAGCAATCACTTCTTCGGAAGATCAACAGTTGGTGATTTTAGAAGCTAAGCGTAATATACTTTTCGAGCGTATGCAGTCAATTTATGATCGCTCTAAAGTCGCTAACACTTCCGAGGCTGAGAGGGAAGGCTTTCTCAACTCTTGTGTAACAATAGATGATATTCGAACGGACTTTCATAAATTATTGGATGTTTATAATGCAAGGTTACTGGCTGTATGTCCCAATGCAAAGCCTAGCTATCAAGCCTACGCCTCACTCGAGGATATGTATTGTTCCGTTAAACGTGTGATGTCACAGTTTGAAGATAAGCCGTCCGGGAAGCACAGTGTGGTTGATTCTGCAGCATGCAGACCAAGGTTGCCGCCAATCGAACTCATGTCATTCAATCAATCAATCAATCAATCAATCAATCAATCATTTATTCATTGTAAACATAGGTACATTATAAGATCTTATTTAATATATTGAGGGCGCTATGTTTTGCCTCTAGGGCGTACAAAGAGTAACTTTAAATGCAAACAAGAATTCATTACATATTTATATACCACATAGAATTAAATAATTTTTGATCATTTATCACATTATGAATGTCTTGCAAAATCATGTTGAAAATTATCGATTATATAATAATTAAATAAATTATGTATGTGAAGTATGACAAAATAAAATAATGCAAATAACAAATGTCCGCAGTTATTATATTAAAATGAAAAAATTTTCAGCACTTATTAAAGAATTTGAATCATGTCATAAAATGTAAAATTTTTATGTCAAAACGTTAAATTAAATGTCAAAAATTTTAAATTAAATGTCAAAAATTTTAAATTAAATGTCAAAAATTTTAAATTAAATGTCAAAAATTTTAAATTAAATGTCAAAAATTTTAAATTAAATGTCAAGAACTAAAATTAAATGTTAAAATGCAAAATTAAATGTCAAAATGTAAAATTAAATGTCAAGAACTAAATTTAAATGTTGTTTTCGGTGATTGACATATCTAAATTAGTTATCTAAGGAAAAGATTATAGAATTATCATCCAAGTAGTCCTTTATTGAATAGTAGCACTTATCGATTAAAATTTTCATGAGTACTCTTTTGAACTTGTCCAGATTTAGTGATTTTAACGTTTCAGGCAGCTTATTAAATATTTTTTTGTCCATACAGAACGTACTTTTATTCATTAGGGCAGTTTTGCCATGTGTTATTTCGAGCTCTAGCTTATTTTTGTCTCGTAACTTTCTATAGTAACTTTTGGAAGCTATTTTATATTCTGAAATATGCGCTTTAACAAATACATTAGTTTCGTAGATATACAATGATGGTAGGGTAAGAATATTCAGACTTTTGAAGAACGGTTGACAGCTGTCGGTGCTATTTAGACCACACATAGATCTTATACACTTCTTTTGAGCTCTAAATACGAATTCTCTATCGACTGAGTTACCCCAGTACATGACGCCATACCTAAGTGTTGATGCAACATAACCATGATACGCCATTAGTACCGCTTCTAGGCTGACAGTCTTTGCCAGTTTGTACAGAACATATGCAAATTTACTAATTTTTTTACAAATTTCGTCGGTCTGAGCTCTCCAGGTTAAATTTTTATCTATTATGATACCAAGAAATTTGGTGACAGTAGTTGACTCTATTTGAGTCTCGAGATAATTAATTTCAGGGATTTTACTCTGTACTCTCTGGTGAAAATGCATAATTTTAGTTTTTTCCAAATTTATAATGAGATTATTTTGGTCAAACCAAGAGATAATTCTTTTCAAAGTCATGTTTATTTCATTTTCATACGTCATAGGGTCGTCACATTTAACTACTACTGTACTGTCGTCAGCAAACAGTACCATTGGATGGTTTATGTGGCTGGGAAGGTCATTAATGTACAGCAAAAAGACGGGAGGTCCTAGCACGCTGCCTTGTGGTACGCCGTATTTTACTGTCCTACATTTTGAGCGATATTTCTTCTCATAACCACCATTTGGTTTTGTGCAAATTTGTGTGATTTCAACAAATTGTTTTCTATTTGTCAAATAGGATTCTATTAGTTGAAGTATATTTCCTCTAATTCCATATTTTTCAAGTTTTCTTATCAAAATTGTGAAATCTACATAATCGAAGGCTTTGGTTAGGTCCATATAGATAGCACAAACAGGATTTCTGTTGTCCACATTAGTTAAAATAGGAAGGAGAAGATCATGAATGGCCATATTAATAGTATGTTGTTTTCGAAATCCCTTTTGTTCCCTGACTAATATATTTGACTTCTCAAGATATGTATAAAGGGATTTATAGATAACTTTCTCGAATATTTTTGAGAAGACAGGTATCAAAGCAATAGGTCTGTAGTTTTCTATAAATTGTCTGTCCTGTTTTTTGTATAATGGTGTAATTATGGAAGTTTTTAGTCCGTCGGGAAAGATTCCATTAAATATACTCATGTTAATGATATGACTGAGATGTGGAGCTATGTATTGAGCCACTTCTTTTATAACTTTAGTGCAAATTCCGTCATAGCCAACACTATTTGTATTTCTCAGGGAGTTTATGTGGTGGACAATGTCTTGCGGTATAGTTGGTTCCATAAATAAAGAATTAGAGGTTTTTGAGATCATAGGAACTGGTATTGCCTTATTCTTAGGTTCAACAACTTGGTCAACATAGAAATTGTTAAAAGAATCGGCTATTTCTAATGGGTTTGTTATTTGTTTTGTACCTGTTCGTATAACTGTTATAGGCTCTTTAGGAAAGAAGGTTTTAGAATTATTGATGACTGTCCATGCTGCTTTCGATTTATTTTGGGAAGTCTTGATATAAAAGTTGTTTTGTGATTTTTTGGTCAGTGATATAATTTTTTTAAATTTAGCAGAGTATATTTTGAAAGTATTTTTATTTTTTGATGTAGGGTTATTTCTATATTGCCATAGCAAATGACGTTTTTTTTTACTGCATTTTTTTATACCGTTGGAGATCCATTTTGCTTTTTTCGTTATCGATATTGTTCTCATCTCATAAGGAAAACAGAGATTGTAAAAACATTGAAATAAGTCTAGAAAATAGTTGTAGGCCTCGTTAACGTCGTCAGTGCTATAAATGTCTGAAAAGGTGAGATTTTTTATGCTATTTTTAAACTTTTCTATATTTTCTTTACAATAATTTCGCCTATTCACCCGCCAGCGCTTTAAAGCACAAGTTTTCTTAACTGGACATTTCAAAAGTTGTGCTGTATGGTCTGACAAACCGAATTCTATAATTTCTCCCTTACAGCCCTTCACATTATGCGCAATATTGTCTAAACATGTTCCACTGCTTAGCCTAGTCGGTTGAGAAAACTGCAATTTTAGGTTATAGCTTAACAGTGTATGTTCAAAATTCATTGAATGAATATTTCTTTTCAACATGTTGATGTTAAAATCACCGCACAAAATAACTTTTTTACTAAGTTTTATACATACCAAATATAATATATTGTTTAAGTTTTCGTAGAATTTATCTAAATTAGATTGTGGCACTCTATATGCACATACAATAATAATATTGTGTTCCAAAAATTCTATCGCGCAACATTCAATTACGTTATTCAGAGAATAATTACTTATATTTAGGACTTTATATTTATGGCCAATCCTAGTTAAAATGCATGCGCCACCTCTTCTGCATCCCCTAGAAAAACTCGCTGCTAGGCAGTAGTTTTGTAAGTTTAGTAGTTCTTCCTGTTCAGGTGTCATAAAATGTTCAGTTATGCACACAGCATCTATCCGTTTCCCGTTACTTTCTAGTTCTTCCAAATAAACGCTAAGAGTATCACTCTTGTTTAATAGTCCCGCAATATTTTGATGTAAGATATATATATTATTGTAAACGAAAAAAGTTACAATTTTCCTCCAGGTCTGTATCTGTAGTGTTAGAAACGCTTGCATGCGTATTGTTTCCGTTTTGCTGTTCATTTGTGTTACGATATAATTTTAAATCAACCAAAATGTTACTCATAATATTATCATATATGTTCCTCATTCCGTATTTATTGACTCTGCCCGTAGTGAAGGAGAACATATCTTGTGTTAGGTCACGATTGCTGTCGAAGATGTATGCATACTTATGATTTTTGTTGTCTAAATGAAGAAGGTTATTGAACATTTCAACTTTGAAGTTGTATATTAGTGATCCTGTCTTATATGTAGGGAGACAGATCACTATATTGGTATGTGTAACTCTTCCGAGGGATTGATTTAACATATTTATTACGTCTATAAAATTGGTATCATAAGTATTAATATCGTTTTCTCCTATGAAAAGTAGGCAGTAGTCATTTAAAGTAAATTCCTTTAATTTTTGTTCGATACCGCTTATAAGCCGCATTATGTTGCAGTTGGGCATAATATAATGACAGTAGTGAAAGTATTTGGAAAAAACGTCCTCGACTAAAGGCGCAGTTTCCTTAGTTTTGCTGCAGCTCAGGATACATAGCTTATTCTTTTGCACAGACTTTAATACTGTATTGGTTGGTTCCTTCGGGGTAGGGATATTTTGTTTCCTTTTGTTTGGCGCCTGACTGTGGCAAGAAGTACTTATGGTTTGTGTTTCTTTATTTTCTTTATTTGTCGCGCAGTCATAACGACGAGGTTGTTGTTCGAGCTCACTGAGCAGGATTTTTGGTGAGCTTATTTGATGCAAAGTTTTGTGTTTGCGGGTCGGAGTGGCATTTTTTTTATCAGGCGTCGAGTATATTTTCTTAAGTGTATTAACAGTCCTAGTCATGTTTTGTAAATCGGTTTTGAGACGAAAGTTTTCAGTGTTTAAATCTTCTATTTCTTTATGTGCACTTAATAATTGATTTTTAAGTGTTTGGATTTCTTCAGTTAATTCGCGAACGTCGTCAATTGTATCGTGTAAACTGTCAGGAATACTCAACATTGTTGTGTCGAGTATAGTTTTGTCGTTGTTGTTGGTCATATTTTTATTAAGGTCATTTAGCGAGCTCGTTCTACACCGATTACGATAGGTAACGTTATTGATGCTGGAATCCATCTTTACTTAAGTCTATGGTGGCGCCCTCGGTCGTGGAATTATCGAATTATCGCCTTCAAATTGATCGATAAATCTTGAAATACAAATTAATAATTCACAAAAAGTGACGAAGTCTTTAGGGGATTCGAACTTGCGATCAGTCGTGTAGTGATGAAGTGGCGCCTTTTACGCCGCTGGACTAATTGAACTTAGATGATGTGGTCCAAATTGTGTATCGCATTAATTATTTCCAATATTTGTACGAAATGAGACGGTTGGTATGACTCATGCGATAAGAATTTTTTCACTGTCAAATATCAATTCACTTTGTTTTTGTTTTATTACTTACAGTTTTTACACTATTTTGCTCACTTTTTGATGTTTGTGAGTATTGGAAACAGCTTGTACGTTCATTAACAATTTTGTCTTTCTGAATTGGTTGTTTTAATTCACTTTTTGACGATGACTTTGTTTTTTATTATTAAAAATGTTTGTAAAAGTACTCTTTAGGATCAGTTCACTTGTCTTCACTTATTATTTATTGTGTTTTTGTTGTTGTTGTTATCATTGTTATTAGTTTGTTTTAGTTAATAATTTTTGCACAGTTTGTGGTGTATAATACTCGTAGATAACACTTTCAATCAATATCGACGGTGATATACGAAACTGGCCATTATTTTATGCAAGTTTTAAATCTACCGTTCATGACAATATGTCGTTGTCGGATGCAGACAGATTGTACTATTTAATAGGTAAGCTGTCGCCGAAGGCTCAGTCTGTGTTCGCGGGCGTCACACCCTGCGCTGAGAATTATAAAGTCATATTCCAGGCGCTCCTTGATAGGTATCAGGATATTCGTGCCCTCGCATCTACCTATTTGGATCAAGCTATAAATCTTAAACTGTCCGGTCCCGCGTCTGTTTCGAATTACCAGCTATTCGTGGACAACTTCGTTACCGCAATTAATTCCCTTAAAAATCTTAAGTTAGTTGACCTTCTGGATTTTATTTTATTGCACCTCGCAATAAAAAAGTTTGACACTGAAACTATTCGCGCTTTCGAGATGACAGAACGTAATCATAAGATGCCCACTCTAGATAGTTTTGTCACCTTCGTCAAAGATCAGTGTCGGATATTCCGTAATACCCAACCATCCTCTTCTAACAATAATAAGTCTAATAATTCAGACAATTCACATAAGTCGAGTAAATCGCGTAGTTTTAATAATAAGATTTCCGCTCCTAATTCGCAATCATATGTAGCTTGCTCGGAGTCAAATAATTCAAACAAGTGTCTGTGCGAATCAAACCTACATGAACACTTATATAAATGTCCCGCCTTTGATAATTTGACTCCGACGGCTCGTTTTAAATATGTGAAAGACAACAATGCGTGTGTTAATTGTTTGAGTATTAGACATAAGACAGTTAGCTGTTCTTCTAAATCAAAGTGTCGCACATGTAATCAACGTCATCACACATTGTTGCATTTTAATAAAAACGAGCGATTATCATCTGCTGTGATGTCACATCCAGAGTCGGTTCCGACGCAGACTATTACGTCACAATCCGAGGTATCGTTGTGTACGACATCTGTCGCCTGCGCTGCTCAGTCGCGTTCGATTGACGCTCGGTGCGTTTCGGCGTCGCCGTCGGCGAAAGATAGCACGCAATGTACGGCGTACACAACCGTTCTGCTCGCTACTGCACAAGTAGTGATGTACGATGCGGATGATAAGCCGCACATAATACGTTGCTTACTAGATAGCGCTTCACAGAGTAATTTTATTACTTCTGAATGTTTTAAGCGTCTAAGACTTTGGAAAAACTTTCATACTTCTAACTTAATAGTTAAAGGAATCGGTGGGTCGGAAAAACCAGTTAAGGGTTCCGTAGATATTAAATTATATTCTCGTTTTAATAGTGATATTAATTTTAACGTTTCATCGCTTATTGTTGAACGTATAACGGAGGCACTGCCGACCGCTCTCGTCGATGTCTCTAAACTTACACATCTCAAAACATTACCGCTCGCAGATTCGAAGTTTGCGGAGCCGAGCGGTATCGATGTTTTGATTGGTGCTTCTATATTCCCGCGCTTGCTATTGCCTAACATAGTGCATAACGAGCAACATAATATACCGCCCGCTATTGAAACTGTGTTGGGGTATGTGGTTATGGGTTCCGTACCTACAGCACATACTTCACACTGTTCGAGTACAACATCATGTTGTTCTGTTCTTGAAGAACCCAGTTTAGATTCGCTTCTCAAGCGATTCTGGGAGCTTGAACTAATCTCCGCCTCGCCCTCGCAGAGCCGTCAGGATCTCGAGTGCGAAGAACATTTTCGCGCTACCACTGTTCGCGATGAGAGTGGTAGATATGTTGTGTCGTTGCCATTTTGCGACGACCCGTATTCGCTAGGCGACTCGTACGCCGCCGCACTTAGGCGTTTTCATTGTTTAGAGCGCAAGCTTGATGCATCCTTAGGGTTACGCGGCGCTTACAATGACGTCATACGAGACTACATAAATAAAGGATATTTGAGTCCAATTGTAAAGGATGACAATGTTGCTAATCTGTCGTATTATATTCCGCATCACGGTGTCGTTCGCGAAGATAAGACTTCCACTAAACTTTGCGTGGTTTTAGACGCTAGTAGCCAAACTACATCGGGTCAGTCGATTAACGACATTCTACATGCGGGCCCAAATCTACAGGGTGATTTATTTAATATCATAATTCGTTTTCGTCTCTTTCAAATAGCCCTGTCTGCTGATTGCCGCCAAATGTTTCTCAATATCGGCGTTCGCGAATCAGATCGTAGATTTCAACGCATCTTTTACAGATTTAGCAAACATGAACCTATAACGGTTTATCAATTTAATCGTGTTTGCTTCGGATTTAAGTCAAGTCCATATCACGCTTTACGTGTAGTCCGCCAGTTAGTCGCTGATGAAGGCGATAACTTCCCCGCAGCAGCTGCTGCTGCTTCTTCCGCATTATATATGGATGACATCGCCTGTAGTGTCATGTCCATACCGCAAGCAATTTCGCTTTGTGATGAGCTTATTCAGCTCTTCAAGCGAGGCCAATTCGATCTTGTCAAGTGGACAAGTAACTCGAAGGAGGTTCTCGCACACATACCCGATACTCATAAGGCTTCTCCTGATATCGAGTATGAGAAGTCTGTACCGCATAAAGTCCTGGGTTTACGCTGGGACAAGTCCTGTGACAATTTCCGCTTTGACGTCGTCACACCAGATGACAAGTGCACTAAGCGAACCATACTTTCCGCAGTGGCTCGACTATGGGACTTAATGGGGTTTGTCGCCCCCACTATTCTGTATGTCAAGCTTTTAATTAAGGAGCTTTGGCTGTCAAAGTGTGACTGGGACGACATACCACCTGACCATATAGTCATCGCTTGGAAACAGTTTTGCGCTGAGCTTTCTGCGCTTAATGAAATTATTATACCGCGTCATCTGGGGTTGATCGATGGATGCACCATGAATTTAGTAGGTTTCGCTGATGCCAGCGAGCGTGCTTACGGCGGAGTCGTATACATGCAAATAAGAATTGGTTCTAACTACTCCGTGCAGTTAGTTATTGCGAAGTCTAAGGTCTCACCTGTGAAAACCATTTCGTTGGCTAGACTGGAGTTGTGCGCGGCGCTACTGTTGTCTCAGTTGCTTCGAAAAGTACAAGACACAGTATCGCCCCACTACCGCATCAATAAGATATACGCATTTACTGACTCTAAAGTAGTGCTCGCCTGGATAAATTCCTCACCGCACCGTTGGCAAACTTTCGTTGCCAATCGGGTTACTAAGCTAACAGAGCTTATACCCGCTGATTGTTTCAACCACGTCGCTGGTACTGAGAACCCCGCTGATTGTCTGTCTCGTGGTGTTACGCCAGCTAAACTCTTGCATCATCCATTGTGGTATAATGGACCCTCATGGATTTCTCACGATCCATCTGAGTGGCCCATACATAATTTTGACCACAATGCACTGCATGAAGGCGTACCCGAACAGAAATCAGTCGCTCATGCCGTGGTTTCCGATGTTACGGAATCACCAATTTACGCGCTAGCACTACGTGTGTCGTCATGGTCTAAACTGCTGCGTGCGATTGTTTACGTCTATAAATTTTTAAGACAACTGCCTAGTGCACATACTGTATCAAGCTCTGATCTCAAATATGCAGAAATTAAATTGCTGCGAGCTGTACAGGATGTTCATTTCCGTAACGATATTCTAAATTTAAAAAACAATAAGCCATGTACGCCTGCCCTACAGAAGCTTAAGCCGTTTCTCGATGAGCACGGCATCATACGTGTTGGTGGTCGTCTCACGAATTCTGACGAACCCTACGAATATAAACACCCCTGTATACTACCGCGTCATGACCATATTGTCGATCTACTTGTTGATTTTAGTCACAAGAAACATCTTCATGCTGGTCCAGAGTTGCTTATGTCCTTACTCAGGCATAATTATTGGATTTTAGCTGCTCGTCGAATAATTCGCCACAGAATCCACAAGTGTAACACTTGCTTTAAATTCCGCCCGCGTCCTGTTCATCCACTTATGGCTGATCTACCTAGCCAGCGTGTAAACCCAGTCGACAAGGCGTTCACTCACACCGGTTGTGACTATGCAGGCCCACTGCAGTACACACCATTTCGTGGTCGAGGTGTCAAAAGTCGTAAGGCTTGGCTCTGCATTTTTACGTGTTTGACAACGCGCGCAACGCACATTGAAGTGGCAACAGATTTAAGCACAGTGACTTTCCTTGCAGCCTTAAAACGCTTTCTTTCGCGACGCGGTCCTATTAAATGCTTATACACCGATAACGGTACTTGTTTCGTAGGTGCAAGTTCTTATTTGCGCGACCTTCATAAATTTCTTAAAGATTTTCGTCCTCATCTCGAGGAAGAGCTTTCCTTAAATCATATAGATTGGAAGTTTATTCCACCTGCTTCTCCACATTTTGGTGGATGTTGGGAGAGTATGGTTAAGGTGGTTAAAACTCACCTTTTCAAAGTTATAGGTCAACAAATCCTCTCCTATGAGGAACTTATAACTGTCCTTAGCCAAGTTGAGGCTATAGTTAATTCGCGGCCACTCACCGCTATGAGTAGTGACCCTGCTGAACCATCAGCGCTGACCCCTGCGCATTTCTTGCACACGGCGCCATTGTTGTCTCTACCCGCTCCTGAAGCAGACACGCTCAGCTTGCTTCAGAGACATACTCTGCTAGACAAGCTTGTGCAGTCGTTCTGGCAGCGCTGGCGTTCAGAATACTTACATCAACTTCAGGCTAGATCCAAATGGAATAGTCCTGCACCTCCTATACAAGAGGGTACTCTTGTAGTTATCATTACTGATAACTCTCCGCCTCTTTCATGGCCGTTAGGTATTATTGAAAAATTACATACCTCTAAAGACGGTACAACCCGTGTTGTTACTGTGAAGACCGCGAAGGGTAGCTACGTGCGCCCTGTTGTACGTCTGTGTCCGTTACCGACGCAATAAGGCCTGGCTTGATGGTTAGGTCTCTTAGTTTTAGTTAGTTTCCGACGCAACATAATTGCTTCTCTTAAAATTTAACTGTATAGGTATGTAACTTATAGTATTATGCAACTCGCAGCTATTATTACTCTTAATTTTAATCTTAAATTTTCCGCATCTTAGTCTGTATTACTGAATAGGTATTTGGTAGTACACCTCATAGAGCTAAGTTTAACTTTCATTAAAGGTGACCCTTTAAGGCCGGGGAAATGGTAGCGCCATCTCTTTTTAATGTCTTAAATCAAGGATATGTTTTTTGAGATTTCGCGGGCGATCGATATCCTATCCTATATATCATTCCTTCATTCATTCCATTTCCTATTTCGTACGCCTTCAACACGGGTCGACAGAACGAACCGAAACTTCTACGTGAACGGTCCCCGTGTCTCAACCGCCGGCTCCAAACCTCATGTCTGGAGACTGATGCATCTAACTCGTTAGATTGCCGAGGACCTTATAAACGCGTCTATTGCCCGCCTCTCGGATACAAAAACAATTGTGCAAACTGTGTAAAGTGTGGAGTGTGATTGAGGCCGTCGCCATCTTGGAGCAGAAGATCACCAGCTCGCCGGTCTTCGCGCCACGTGGGCTAACTTCGAGTCTCAGGTAAGGCGTACGATCCTCACAATCCCATATTACAGATCGCCCGATTGCATCCGAGAATATTTTCCCGCCTTTTAGCGCAACAATTGCCAGCCGCCTTCAAATACAGTCCACTATTGAAAATAGGCACGAAATTATAAGGTTTCTCAAACCCGCTATACCACTTACACCTGTACCATTTGTCCGCGATCGGTCGGACTCGGAGTTGTCATACTATAGCTATGTCGAGGTTGCATGTATTTTGGGGTAGATTTTGCTATAGAGATTCTTGTTCATGTATATTCATGTAGTTTATTGATAGGTTTATTGTATAGCTTTTTTATGCGAGATTACTGTTGACTTTGTAGACTCGTCTGATTATTTTATTTACTTATTTATTTAAACTCCATGTACCTGAGTAGTCCATAGGGGCTGACAGAAACATATGGAGGAATATCAGTGAGAAATACGACGCAAGGAGGAGAGACAGTAGTGGTACATAGGTGGACTTAATGTATCAAGTCATTCTCTACAATTTATTTGGATACACATTTCTGTTATAGGTATGACAGTATAGTGTAGACCAGTGAAAAACATGTATTTATAAACAAATAGGTTTGTAGTTTCTTGCCGGTTGTCCTTCACAGAATAAAACACTACCAATTTGAACCCTGTAATAAATAATTTGACGTTTTTAAGTGATTATAAATATATGTGAAACAACATGTTTTGAATATTCGAAAGAAAAAACACTCTTGTTACTTTACTACTTAGTACTATAATTAATTCTGCAATAAAATAGAATTGATTTGTCTCTGTTTGAAGGGCAAAAAAATTATGACATTCTTTAGTTTTGGCTCAGGTCAGATAAGTCAAGTCGTCACCTATAAATCAAGGTGGCTGTCAAATCGTTAGTTAGTTGTTATAGAGCTAGGTGTCCATAAAAAGGTGAATATAAGGTTGTATAAATTAAAGTATGATGTGTCATTTTAAATTAAGTTGCTTATGTCAGTTTGGCAAAGTCCATTTTGTGAGTAACCCTGAGCTTGATCGTCATCCCATAGAAGTATCCTTTGTGTATCCATTCTCTAAGCCACTCTTTGAGCCACATCAACTAACCTAACTTATTTTTGTAAAATAGAAAATAATATATAACTTATGTAGACATAAGGAAATGGTGATAGATAATCCTTACTAATATTATAAATATGAAAGTCATTCTGTCTGTCTGTTACACTTTCATGGCCAAACTACTGAGCTGATTTTGATGCGATTTTGTACAGAATCAGCTTGAACCAATAGGCTTTTTATCTGGTTTCGACTTTGATTTCGCGTCCACTATAAGCGACATTTACGTAGACTATGGTGCGGACAATAGCTGTTATAAGTAGGTACGAATATAAATAAATTTATTTCTATAGAAATTTCTTTTACCAGCAGAAATGCGAAAGGAGTTATCCTGTGTTATCTGGGGTTGAAACAACACGTTTCTTTTTCTTCCATTCTGTCCTGTCACACATGCCATCACTTCACATCCCTTTTTTTCATATCACTCCTCACACAATCCATCTATCTTTTCTTTGCCTTCCATATACCTCTCCATCCATCCTTATGTATACACATAACTCTTTTAGAACAGTGCCGTGCGTTTCATCCCTCATCTTCACATGACCATACCAAGGTAAACGATTCTCCTTCAACTTTTCAGTCACTGGCGCCACATTCAAACTTCCTCTAATATACTCATTTCTCACTCACACCCACACAACCATCTCAAAATTTTCATCTCCGCTACAAGTAATCTTTTTTCATCCATGTTTTTCACAGCCCTACTTTTTGATCCTGATGAGAAGAAGAGTACCTGCAGTAAAAATAATGTTGAGTTTTAGATGAGTTCGATAATTGTAGTTTACATAAAGTTTAGCTTAATCGGCATTATACTCGTAATGTTCCCACTGTTGGGAATCAAACCTCCTCTCTAGGAGAGGGAATAGGCCTTAATCCACCACATGTCTTCGAATTTTGTGGTTCTAGGATATGCCGGTATCCTCACGATGTTTTCTTTCACCGTTTTAAGAGCAGTGGTGATGAAATAAATTACAAAAAGTAATGCGCCTGGCTGGGTTTGAACCCGCGACCTACAACTCGTAAGTCGGGGGCGTATCCACTCGGCCACCATAGCTCTCATAGTTCTCTAGTTTACATAAAGCAAATTCTAGTAAGGTATTTGGGACGTTCTGACATATTATTCAAATGTTACAAAATGGACCTGTTCCTCATTATTCACAGTTGACTTTAACAAATCAAAAACACTATAAGTCTTTGTGTTTTCTAGAAATAAACACAGCATAATAATTACGTGACTAATTAATCAGAATATGAGTGACATAAGCGATTCGTTTATGTTATTAATCTTAAGAGATATAAACTTTGCGTTGAATTATCATATTTTTGCCATAAATATGAGAAGACAGGTGTCAGTAGAGGTGACACATGGAAAAACACTGGTGATGCTGATTCATAAGATGGTCAGACATCAATCTTGGAGTGATGTCATTTTGTGAGTTTTTTGAGGAAAAATTGGGTTATTACTTTATTTATAAAGACAGGGCACACGCTGGAACACTTTGTATAAATTATTACTACTACTAACTTGTTACTTACTATCTGCTTACCATCAGGTGGGGTCGCAGTCAAGTAGGTACTAGTTTATATCAGATTAAAAAAAAAAAAAAAATTGATGTCAAGACTAGTAAAGCTCAGGTAAACTCAGCAGCTTTTTAGTCAGTTTGGTTGGTCAAAGAACCTTTAACTAATATAATATCGAGATTAGTTGGATCTGGAAGAATCCATACCAGCACATAATGATTTCAGCAGACCAAACTAGTAAAATGATATTCTTTAGACCTGAAGATTGCGGGCTTGCGGACTACGAGTAATAGATAACCCGCCGTCCGCTCGTCTTATAAGGAACGAGTCCATAGTTTTCTACACGCGTGTTAAAGAAATGACAACAAACCGTAGAGCCACAGCAGAGCTGATGTCTGCTCGGGACTTGGAGAAAAGTAAGAAAGCAAAAAGTACAGGCTACTGAAAGAAGGTGTAGAAGGGAAGGTGTAGGTGTGGTTTTATTCAGCGGGAGAAGACATTACGACCAGAACGTTCAAGAAGTTACTTACAAACAGCAATTATTTTTATTAAGATTAACAAGCAACATACAATGAAGCCTTAAATCAGCAACCCACAAATCACCCATCCACAAAAAGTTGCCCACAATCGCGACATGCGCGCTAACTCTTAGCCGATTGACATCCTTAACACAGATGGCGCGACATAAATCAAGATTTGTCTTCAAGACGCGTTCTTTACAACTAATAATACGACAAATAAATCAAATTAGCAATCCGGACAGTTTTATTGAGATACTAAATAGCATTTTTGTAACGAAATGTTTGTTGTTCGTGTGATCGGAACGTTAAATGTAAGTGTACTTTTGTAAATATAATTAAGTACGTGTCAGCGAAGTCTTCAAGCTTCATTCCATTTTTTTTTGTCCCACTAGGTACTCTAAACTCCTTTATCGTAGGTACATTCTAAGACCACGGGTTACCTTTTCAGAAAATCCCCGCTATCTTAGCGGGATCTGCTGGACCCCTACTGTTTGCTGACATCTCTTTGAGGAGCGCGTCTGCGCGTGGTATACTACCCGCTGTCGATGACTTGGGCTCTGTCCGGATAGTAGACGGCCGAACGGAGGGCTACCCATTCTAAGCCCGTGTATACCGTGGCTGGTAGCAGAGGTCGGGGTCGCGGCGACTGGCGCGTTTGATTCTTGAGATAGAAAAACTAGATGGTGCGCTGGTTGTCATCACAAGTAACGTAGCTCTCTACCTACTGACACCAACAGAATAGGTTTTATGATCTAAGTCGGAAGTATATTACCTAGGTCTTATAATGACTTAATGATAGACATTAAAAATAAATTATTAGGAGAAACACACTCTATATCGTAGGTATTAGGTAGGTATAGTAATTCCAAACTGGTGACCCCAGAGTGATTTTGACTAGACTACTATTATTTAGGAAAAGTATTTTCAGTTATTTATTAGAACTAAAACAGTAGATATTATCAGAAAAAAGCTTTTTTATTCAACGCCCCGACGCAACCGCAATTACTTGTCTATCTAGTTGCCATTATAATATCTTGTGATTTTCTTTTTAATGTAGATGTTTACTATATCGACCAAAGCTCTTAAAACAACATAAATCCACTCCTACATATCCATCAACATATAGAGTCTATTCGGTAATAAAACGAATGATGTTATTTGAATGAAGTTGAAGAAAGCAATAAAAATAATCCAGTTTACACTGCATACTTCTCTGTCATAGCCAAAAAATATTAAAAGCTCTAAAATAAACCGCCCACAACGAGTCTAATGAGACACGGAACCAATAAACTACTAGTTTTGTTGTAAAAGAAATAATAGTAGCGACCAATGTCACTACTACACTGTAATGCAACGGAACGACCGCGCCACGACTACGACACGACATTCAAAAACAATCCAAAACAAACTTTACTTCCAAAGAAATAAAGTTGATTGTCCCACAAAGTGGACACCACGCACGAATGGAGAAAACACAATGGAATTAAAATTGTAAGTGGAAAGACCTAAGGTCGATTTTTCCGTGTAAAGTGAGAATGTTCAAGATTTTGAATTTGAGTGCGAATGCGATGCATTAAATTGTAATCGAACACTATGGTGAAAACATACGAGGCGGCGCCCGGCGCGGGCGCTACTTTATTTAGTAGACGGAAAAAAGCGGTTTAAAATAGCCTTGTTTATTTGCAAGCTGGTTTCCTTTGTAGGTTGTACTAGATTTTAAGTGATGCCAGTGTTGCCAGATATAGAAGTGGGGACTTGTAGTGCTGAAGTTTAAAGGATAGGACAATGGCATATCAGTTACATGTTTAATTGCGGGTCAGCTTATGTTTGGATGTGTTTAGTGGTTATTTTATTAATCAATAGTTTGAAGCTTCAAGTATAATATTATAACTGCCATTGCATTTGTTTATGTCTTGTTATTTTTTGGTGTACAATAAAGTTTATTCTATTGCAAAGTACACATTATTTTTCACGCTGTAAATGATAAACTAAGGTTTGCTGCAATCTCCTTGTTTAATTATAATTTTAGTGTCTTCAAAGCTAGAGTGATTAGGCTCTTAATCAGCTAGTGTGCTTCATAATCAACGATTGCATCATTGCTTACTGTCAGATGGGATCACTGACAAGCACTAGTCTAAAAACTATTTATCTACCATTAAAAAAAAAACACGAAAAAATTTTAACTTCAATCTTTGTATTTATGACTCTGATCATCATCAGCCTTTTAATGTTCCCACTGCTGGGACTCAGGCCTCCTTTCTAGGAGAGGGAATGGGCCATAATCCACCACGCAGGCCCAGTGCGGGTTGGTGAATGTCACATGTCGTCGAATTTTTGGTTCTAAGACATGCCGGTTTCCTCACGATGTTTTCCTTCACCGTTTTGAGAGCAGTGGTGATGAAATAAATTACACAAAGTAATGCGCCTGGCTGGGTTCGAACCCGCGACCTACAACTCGTAAGTCGGGGCCATTACCACTCGGCCACCACTGCTCTATTATGACTCTGATAACTTATAAATTAAAGCAGTTCCTTAAACTTTGCTCAATTTCAAGTCAAATTTTCCCCATCAAACATCTAAAACGCATACATCTCAGCAGCAGACTAGTCTAGCCTGGTCGGTACCGATACGTTTCCACACTTTACAGTGACGGTCGCTACGAAATATCGCGTACCGATTGTATAAATATGCAGTTATCTTTCTTTTTAGCTAACGTGCTTCTGCATTATGCAGCCCAGCCCAGGATGTACCCCACGTGTGCTTCCAATAAAATTTTACTACGCCCGCATTGTTCTATATGGGTTTTTCGTGGGTGCGAGCGAGAGGGAAGATAGGCCATTTTGTTACGGCAATAACGAAACGGGCCAAGTGACTATAAGTCGAATCCGCCGCGGCGTCGGACGGTGTAAATGGCATTATTTTTTATCGGCCGCCAGTGTAAGGTAGTTGGTAAAATTTTCTTTTACAACATTGATTTTTTTTGGTGTATTATTTCTTATTTATTGTATTACTTGTTGTTTATTGTATATTTTAGTGGAGCCTTCTGGAGGTATGGAATAAAAAAGGTATTGATAATGAATGGAATGTGCCCGTCACTTATCAATAAGTAGACAGCCTAGTAAAAAAGAAAAACCTTATGAAAAATTATATATATACCTACAGTATATTTTTTTTTGCTGCCGTGTATTCTCAAGAAATATGTCATAGTATGTTAATCTATACAATTTCTTTAAAAAACGGGTAGTATATAATTATGGTTTTGATGGATAAGACTTAAGTGTGATACAGTAAAATTAAACTCCTTATTCTGAACGGCGGAGACCTCTCGCGCCGGGCCTTGGTTCAGGCCATGGTCCGGAGCGAGGAGGAGTGGCAGGCGGTCGCCTCCTTCTGCGAAGCAGTAATGCTAGCAAAGGAGGAAGCCGACCGCATCAGGCAACGGCGCCCTCACCGCCGCCACCGCCGTGGTTCCAGCCCCGATTTCCAGCCACCGTAGACGCGAGCTCGTGGACAGCGAGCTATGGGTGGCTCGCTGTCCGATCGTCCGGTAACTGTCCGGACCGAGCCAAGGCGTCGACGGCGCGCACTGTTCCCGCGCGCCTCAAGGAGTTGTCAGCAACAGGAGGGGCCCATCTGGGTCGAAGCCTACCGGGGTCGGGGTTATTCGAAAGGAAACTAGAGCCCCGGTATGAAGGCAAGAAGGAACGGCGCGGGGTTTTAGTAAGACTCTGACACTGTCTCCCGCTCCACCCAAGAGCGGGTTTCGTCAATGATGATTTTCCCCGTCGACAGAAAAAAAACTCCTTATTCTGAAACTAGGTAAACTTGTAGTATCGAAAATACAAGAGACTGTCAATATTTGCGACTTCATCACAATAAGACGGACATTGAAAACAATTTAGTGAACAGAAAGACAAACAGGCTGCCATTGTCTCTATTGCTATTGTTACCAATACAACTGTTCAGGTCAGTCGTTCGGTTACGTGAATATTTTGAAGATTTCATATTATTTTGATTTATATAAGCTCTTTACAGATTTCAAAATTAATAACTTACATAGGTAATTGCTGTTAGAAGTAACAGTTTTAGAAAATAAATCTATGTATGTAATTTTTTTTTCGATTATTTATCTAACCATGAGCTAAATTGTTATACATTTACTGGGTTCTTAACCGTCATACAAACATTTTTAAACTAGGTTTTACCCGTGGCTTCGCCCGCGTTTATTAATATACTTTAATTCCCTCTGTCTCTTCCCTCTGTCTCCCCCTTTTCTCACTTAAAAAAAAGCATATGTCCGTCTCCAGGGACCCAACTATCTCTGTACCAAAATTCATCAAAATCGATTATCCCATTTTGGCGTGAAGACGTAACAAACAAATAAACAAACTCACTTTCGCTTTTATAATATTAGTAAGGATTACCGATTGAATCAATCTTGTATAGTCATAACATCAATTGAATTTCCACAATAACTTCATCAAACAAAACGTAACAACCTCAAAAGCCTCTCTAGCCAACCTTTTAATCACCTTATATTGTCGTTTCATTATATTAATAACGTCTTTTTTCTTTCACAGGTAAGCCAGTCATTCCCAGTCCCACGTATTAAAACAAGGTAACATAAAAACGATCAAAAATACTTAATTAATAATGAATCGTGTGGTTGATTGATTAATATGATAAGTCCTGACGTCTGTCTGTCTGGCCACAGAGTAAATGCATTGCAGAAGGCACACTTTTTAAGGACGAACGATAAGCACTCATATATGACTCATATATGTTAAACACAACAACATATACGAGCCCAAAAAATGCTCGCGTTGGAATAGTATTTTAATTAAATCAAGGAATTAAGATTAAGAAGGAGTTAACAACTCCTTCTTATTACAATTAACTTCTTCCAACTTCTTGACTTTTGAAAAGCGCCTGTAAGTGGTTTAGTTCAAATAAAGTGCTTTGAATCAGTTATAAAATTAATTAACAGTGGTTTAGTTCGAAATATTTTTGTTGACAGTAATCCAGAGTAAGTCTTGAACTTCTATTCACTATCCTGTAATATACAAACCAGTAAAAAAGCTAATCCATTCAGCGAAAACTTTCAAATTAAAGATTGGAAAAATAAGTGTTATGACACGGTTCATATCGCTGTCAGAAATGGCCCTTCTGAATATTTTTTACTCTATGGCCTGTCTGCAAAATGATTGACAGATTTTGGTTTTAATTGACGTATAGCGGGTAATAATTGAGCGACGTGTCAGGGGCAGCCGTTTGTGCTTACTTCGACTGTACAATGTATGTTAATGTTGTGTTTAATCATATTTTAATAGGTCAGGCCAGTTATTTTAAGCTGGTTGTTATGCAATATGTATGCACTTGCACAAAGTAATGATATGCAGACGTTGTCAATTGTTTGAGAACATCAATTGTGATTGAGCATGCGCATTACCTTGTGTGTTGTCTTGCCGTTTATCAGAATTATGACTTTTGATAAAGGTGTATTTTAAATTCTTCAAACACAATTTCTACAATATATTATGTATCTATCAATTTATAACAATAACAAGGGTTTAGGCTGCACATACAGCTGCCACCCTACACATCCACGCTAGGTAGACTGGTAGAGAATGCCTAAGGCATTAAGTCCGCCTTTGTACTTTTATGTTGCATGAAGTCTTAATAAATAAATAAATAGTACTGCAAGCATAATGTGCAGCACGGGCAGCCAAAAAAATCAATTTACAAATTAAACGTAGATAAGTTATGTAACTAACCGTGTTTTACAATTTAACATATTCATTTTGTGGTCATTTTTGTATCTGATACTAGGACTATTCTGTTGTAACTATCTACGGCGGAACTCATGGTAAACACACACAGTCACTACTCTATAAACTTACTCATTACATGTATTTAATGACTCAATAAATAATAAAAATAGCTCGTTTATTAACGATAATGTCCTAAAACACGGCGACCTCGGAGCCGACATACACAATTATGTCAAGTGCAGTCGACCAATCAATATCAAATGACGTAGAGTGAAGAGGAGTACAGACGCGGCGAACGATTGCAATGCATTTTCCGCTGAAGTCGAGAAGCGTTCTATAGATGTTGCTTTTCATCTATAGAAATATTAAAATATCTATGTTGTCATCTGTCAGTAATAGGCGGACTATCACATTTTATATGAATGTTACTTATAAAGGAAAATTTGTATGTAAATGAATTGTGTGTGCATATGTTACTCTTTCCCACTCAAACAGATATAGATTATATCCTGGATTAACACATAGACTATAGTTATTATTATTTTTTCATTTAAAATTGAGAAGCTCAGATTTATCAGTGCTGTGCAAAAAGATTTAAAAGTTGCCGTAAAGCTTTTGCATGTCTTATAAGGCTACTACAATGCAACAATGACGCGACATTGAACCCATTTTTAAATAAATCGTTCTACAGGTCTATTGTAAGTAAAGTAATATCAATGAAAATCAATAATTTTAGGGGAAGACATTTGTAAAAGATTCGATACATTTATTTTTAATTTAGACTGCTCTGAGTTACTTTTAGGAAAAGCCTTCCTTCGTTCCTTTAATCTTTGACATTCAGAAAATTTCTTTCGCATGATGCAATTGTCAAAAGTAAGAGAAAGGCTTGCAATATCACAGTTTAACCTAAAAGATATGATGAGAAATAATAAACCTGTTAACTTTGCATGTGGCCTTTAGTAAACTATTATTTACATCAGCAAGTATACGGCGTGCGATGAAGAGATTACTTTTGATTTATAGCATCAACCAGAAACACTTGGAAGCTTTAATTTTACCGATATGCTAATTTTATGTGATCGCCACTGAAATAACATGAAAATAGCTGGCCTTGCAGTAACCTACACTAAACAGTACTTTATAAGATTGGGCTTGTCTATCAAGTCTTAGGTCTGTGGGTGCATTTAATATATTTTATTATAGCTGCCCGCCCCGCCTTCACCCGAGTGCAATTTTTTTTTTTGGTATCTTGCAGTTTTCTTTCCATCAAACTTTGTCTTGACAATTTTTAACTAACATAAAAAAAAATATTGCCGTTCTGAAGTGTCGCGCTTACGTACACATACATTCATCATCATCATCATCATCATATCAGCCGAAAGACGACCACTGCTGGACATAGGCCTCCCCCAAGCGTCGTCACAAGGTTACCGACGTAGCTCAAAGAGTCGCCAAACTTAAGTGGCAATGGCCAGGGTACATTGCACGCAGAACAGATGGTCGATGGGAACGAAAGGTTCACATACATTCGGCAATGAATTATTATTTACCTATATGGATCATACGTTCATATCCTACGTGGACATTGATACCACTATTGGCAGCAAAATTCACTGTTTTCATTCGCTCATCAAGTCATTACTGTATCTTCAGAGAACACCCACGTGTCAGCCATTTTATTATTTTTGTCAATGTCGCTTCTTGCAAAATACTCTTTGGCATCTATTTTCCTTTAAATCAACACGCCAGCAACGGAGGAAAGTTTTATTACGAACTCAAGGCAGTTAACATAATGAGTGATTGATACGATTTATTTTTAAATGGCAATAAATGCTCGTTTTATTGGTCCAAATAATTTTGATATATTGATGTCATTATACATTTACGAGTTTCGAGGTTATGTAAGGAGAGCGTGATGTGTTTGTACTGATATAATTATGTTCGGATTAAGGTTTATTAGTTTTTGTGAAAGGAGGAAGGATCCGTCAGTTTTGGAAAGTATTGAGTCCTGTAAGATTGGATGGAGAGTGATTACTGGAGAAATCTGCGACAGTTCATTAAAATTTGTCGTTTGTAACAAAAGTAAGTTATAAAGAAGATAAGTTTAAAGAGACTCAATGCGTTTTCAGTCACCAGAAGAAATAGCTGTTAAAAAAGTGACCTTATTTGTATAAATCCAAGCATGCTGTTTTTACATTCTTTACCACCCTTTGAGATCTTTCGTTTGGAGTAAAAAATTATCAAATAACTTCTTCCACTCTGGGTTGAGGGGAGTATCAGAAATATTATTTTTCTTTGCATTTTAGGCCCACGGTATCTCTTTCGATCCCGCAGCCCTAAAGCCTTTGACCTCTATCCTTAAACCTCTATTGTTTTTTAAAATGTTAATCCCACAATAAAAATAAGTCCTGTACCACGGTAGCGTTTACAAATACGTATGTAAACTAACATACACAAGACACTTGGCCCTGGTACACTTTACTGAAGGCCTTACAAATATTTGTTCTGTGGGGAAATCGAACCCACGACAAGCAATGCCGCAGCCAATCGCTCAACCACTGTGGCAACCGTGCCGTCATTAAATTCATTGTACACTGTAAAGCCGTTACCTTCCCAATGTTATCTAACAATACAACATTCGTTTTAGTATATGCAAAACCCGATACACGTGTCTAGTGTTTTTGTACAAAAAATCTATGTACATTTCATAACTGTTTCATGAAAAATCACAAAGCTTGTTATGTCAGCAAAATTATATAGTCACCGGGCTAAGCGACTGAGGGGTTGTTTTGCACTTGCAACCAGCTGTTTGCTTACCTAATGCCCACCATGACCTGCCGTGACCTGTGTTGCATTTACTGTCGGTGGTGTCCAATTTGCGACCTTTTTTGGGAAAAATATAACATGCTGTAAAAACTATTGGAATCCATTCAGTTACTGATATTGAACAAACTATATTCAGGCTTCGCATAAACTAAAAATAATGTTTGTATACGTATGACGTCATCAACAGTTTCTCATCAGTCACCTATCGCTTCTATTAAACCAACATTTCACCCCCTTACTAAGCAGTTGCAACATTGTCCCGTGAAAGCCATCAGTCAGACGTCACCCGTCTACTGCAGGGGTCAAGGGGTCTCACGACACCCCGCTATACTCCGCGACGCCCCCCTTCACCCCAACCTGGGGGTGCAAGTCCGACTTGATTGATTTCCTAGATGTTTACACATTTCTACTTCTAGTACAACTTTCTGATGTAATTTTGTTTTACTTTTTTTCTGAAAAATGGGGATGTTGTTAGGAAATGCTTCTGATCGAATGTGATAAATGTGGAGTTGGTTGGTGATTACTTCAAGTAGTAATGTTTTTAAAACGATTGGTAAATAAGGACTGGCTTCTAATAAATAAATACTCAACTTACTTTTGTTTAAGTGGGAAATCATCCAATGACATCTCCCGCTGTTAGGCGGAGCGCGAGGGCGAGTCAGACTTTTACTAACTAAAATCTATTCCTATGTTCCTTCGTTGCCTTGCATTCCAGGGTCTTGGGTCCTTTCAAAAACCATGCCATGGACCCAGTAGGCTTCGACGCTACTGGGCTCCTAGTTTTGCTGACCTCTCCTTGAGGCGCGCGTTACCGGTCGGTCGAACGGCGAACTGTCTTAACTTACTTAATAAATACTTATGTTCTAGTCTCTTCACTCGTTACTTCGTTATTATTAACTAGCTTTTGCCAGCGGCTTAGCCTGAGTGAAAGTAGATTCGAACTGAACACTGAAAAGATGTAACCAGCATAACGTTATATCTTTTTAGGGGTGAACTTTAAAAAATCCGCTCTTAGTACTCGCTTAAGTCATAAGAGGAAAAATTTTACAAAATTGTACGCTCCCAGTCTTAAAAGATTCTGCTGTATTGATACGTCAGTCAGTTTCTCTTTTTACATACAATATTATATATGTATAAATAATACGTTTATAATATCGTATGATAAGCTTCATCAAGATGCAAGTTTGAATTACTTCAATATGGAAAGAGCTATGTTTGGTGTTTCCTTGCGTGGTTACATAAGAAATGAAGATGTCCACAGGAGAACCAAGGTTACCGACATAGCTCGAATAATCGCCAAACATAAGTGGCAATGAGCAGGGCACATTGCACGCAGAACAGGTTGAAATCATATGGATGCGAGACGCGCAGGAGCGGTCGTTATGGCGACGCTTCGAGGAGGCCTATGTCCAACAGTGGACGTCTTTCGGCTGACATGATGATGATTACAGTGGCATAGAGACCTGTCCGCTTTTCAACATGTTTTTTCTCAATTTCTCTAATTCTAAAATTTTTCTTAGTAGTCTAGTCAAAAATTTTTTTTTACTAAATCAACAGTAGCAAATTAACTTCAACATACACAATCGTGAACTCAGTATTCCTCGTCAAACAGCCACCACATCTATTATTACCCGCATTTAAATATCAAGACTCATCGGCCGTCGTAATATCTTCGTGAAATATTAATTCTCATCATATCGTAGATGATTGACGGGTGTCTACGAGGGATATATCCGTCACAGCCGCGGTAAACAGACCCCCTCCCTGTCACCCTCTTCCACCCCCTTTCGCCCCCACTAGCCGTCTCGCCCCCCGAGTGGAATATCTCAATCTTTAGCGCGATTTATTGATTGATAGATTGATTCCGCGCGGTTTCGTATTAAAGCGATTTATGTTGTTTGCGGACGATTCGTGTAATTTTGGATAATGTTTGGATGGTTCATGAGTTGTTTGAAGTCTCTGTAAGTATAAAATCTTACTTTGAATTAGTACATACAAAATAACGCTCAGCTTATTTTCAACTGTGTTGGGGTTTTTTAAGGTGGGAAACTATCTTCTCTAGTGGGAGCGCGTATTAGATTTTTACTGTCTAAATCCACACTCATTTTTCTTAAGAAAGAAAGAAAACATGTTTATTTGGCACACAGGTACACACAATGAGATAACATTTCTTTCGCTTGCCCTTTGTATTCTAGAACCATGGGTAATTCTAGAATACATAAAAAATACAGAAAAAGTAACCCGTACTTACTTTTTCAGAAGTCGAAACATGGCCCTAGTAAGTTTTGCTGTCATATCTTTGACACTACAATACTATGCCCCGTTGACGACTGACGGGTACTGTATGGCAATCGGGGGATAGACTAGCATTAATATTATCTTAGAACTCTCACGCTCCTATAAACACTCCAAAATAATATTATATCTCTATAGCTAGTTAGCAAAAACTTCAACTACTAAATCCTAGAGCAAACAACGAACAGACAGCACCCAGTGCTACAAACTCAGCCAATTTCAAGCCAAAAAGAAATATCTAAACCGAGCAAAACGCTATCTTATTAAGAGTTTCCACGACCATTCACAATAAAGGAACTTCTGTTTCAAGTTTGGAAACAATCGCCGAATATTGCTTGCCAAGTGTTCCGAGGCGCGAAATGCGAGGAAAAAAAGTGCCGTAGACCTCCCACTTGTGAAGCGACATCTGTTAGCTATTTGTCAAACATCGTTGACTATTTTCGTCGGGCAACATCCAGTTTGTCACACTGTGCATCGAATATAAGAGCTTTCTGGTTACTTGTGGGCTTCAGAAGTTTGTTGAAAACTTTTAAGCATTTTTAATGGCGGTCGTTAACGTTAAAGATGTGGTGTTTAATGGCTTGTTTTTGGAAGCCAGATTATCTTTTGGTGTTTCTTTAATAGAATGCTTATAGTAATAAAATAAAGTTTTGTATCAGCGAGCTAATAATTTTATGTTAGAAAGTTCGTCAAAGTTTTTAGATTGATAGAGTTTTTTTTTCTAATCCGTCAATATGTACCGCTAGGTACAGACAAAACAAAATAACAACAATTCTAAATGACAAATTAAAAAAAAAAAACTGAGCTGATTTATTCCATTAAAACTGCAGCTTGGCTTTAAATAATGTGCATGCCAAACAAATGACAAGTCTTTCATAATTTACAAAAATCAATACTTAATTTATTCCCAGACCTCATGTCACATAATTTAAAAGCTTAAAAGATTAATACACGATATCTTATTTCAGAAACAAGTTTTTGTAAATAATCACAAAAGTGCATTGCCATTTTGACCTTAGCGCCTTTTTCTTTTCCACATTTAACTCAAAGCATCTTTTCTTTGACACTTCAACTGTGACGTATGATTTCCTGATGACAGCTGCACATGACAACATCAACTATAACTATTTCATGTCACAAAATCCTTACTCCCTTGAAATATAGTTCACAATTGCTTATTTCCACAGCAAAGATATTTGCAGCACAATGCAAATTTTCTGCAATTTTTTACCTGCAGTCGCATTGAATTTCAATTCTGTTGTTATAAGGTTGTATTTCGTTTGTTCTGTGGTTGGGTTTATATTGGTTGAAATGTTTAAGGTTGTTTTGATGGAGTGGAACGTCAATTAAGTAGGAGAGGGTTGAGGAGGTGCGTCTTGGGTGTGATTGAGTGCAGTCATGCAGGCTGTGGAGGTATAGCTGGGCTGATATGAGAGGATTTTATTTGATTATTATGAGATTTGAATTGTAATATGAAAATCTTCACATCTGCTATTTTTCCATTAAATGAAGAATTTGGACTGGAATACTTTGGATTTCGAATATCTATGCTGTCTGCCATTACTGAAACTTTTAGGTGTGGTTGGTTACGGTTTACAATAAACTATTTTTTTTACGTTATTGTTTTATTTTATTCTATATCCACTGAACCACTCTCCAGTACGTTCTATTATTGGAAAATTGTCTAAGTCTCGCCTTAAATTACTTATGACTCGCAATATTTTGGCTTAAACATAGCATAATCAACGTTTTAAGGTAAGAACTACACTGCGCACACACGCCAATCTGGGCGAGTTGGTCTCCATACATTTTATATGGAAACCAGACTTGTAGAGCTACACTTGATCCACGCCACGCGACGTCGTTCTACGTACAAATCAGGCGTATGTAGTTATAGATTTAATGTTCCCACTGCTTCGACTCAGGCCTCCTCTCTAGGAGAAGGCCGAAGGACCGTTATCCACCACGCGGTTACAGTGTGAATGGAAAGGATATGCCGAATTCCGCACGATGTTTTCTTTCACCATTAACTGCCGCAATAATTGGATACAAAAAAAAGCCCTCTAAAAATCGTGCCCACCTACTAATGTACACCAAATCAAGAAAGCTTTACCCAAACAAGTGGCTACCACCAACAAAAACGTAGCCAGTATTTGTGAAGGCTACTCTGTTTGTGAGCCTGCATTAGCCAGTTATTCATAACGCTATTTACACGGAGGGGGGGGGGGGAGGTGGAAAAATCGATCATCAGTAGACTGTCCAACCCACATCGACTTTGTGCTGTCAGGTTTGATTGAATCAACACGGTGAACACAGATGTAGTTTGTAGAAGCGACATGTGTTTTTTGCAAACTAATAATATATTAGTACGTTCCGGTACGATTCCACGGTCCGGACCACGTGCATTGAAAAACTGGAACAATTTTTATGTTGTGGTCTTCTAGTCCGATTATAATTTAGTCAACGATTGCATCACCGCTTATCATCAGATGGGATCGCAGTCAAGCACTAGATTATATCAAAAACAATAATACCTTCTGGTGATAAATTATTTGGAGTGGCAAAGAAATATTGTTGTTAATTCATGAATCCCCAAGCGACCACCGGTGGCCGCGCATCTATTGTCTTACTATTGTGTCTCTAATTGACGGTATCTGAAGGGTTAAATCAACTTGCAATCGTCCCTTTGCTGCCTCTTCTGCATTAGAAAATTTGAGGTACGAATTGACCCCCAAGCGCTTATTTAGGTGTTGGCAATTTAAGATATACTACGTCCGGGACATTAAAAGTGGGAGTCGTATTTATTTCCGAAACAACTTTAGTCTACCTCCCATGTGTTAAGAACTACAAGTGTATATTCTACAAAATAGTAACCTATTCGACGCATAGTATTATTTATATATTTACATTACAATATTTCTGTTTCGTATATCTAGTTTTCCCATCATTTACATCAAATTAGCTTTACTAAATCGTATTTTAGTTACAAATCAACTACTTAAAATATGATTTTAATAGAATCCATCAAAAACCTGACCAAAACACTCCATCGATTCATTTCTAAAAATCGCCCTAATTAGCGAAAGGTCAACCAAGAATAAATGTTTTTCAGACGCTGTCACTTCTAGTCGTTGCGTGTCCACGCGAAGAGTAAATAAAGCTTCGGTCGACAAAGACGTCCGTCTGCGCGCGACATCTGAGCGACGTGTGTCGCCCCCTCCGCCCCTGTTCGCCCCCTACTTTGCCCCGTTTCGCCCCCACCCGCGTCCAACGCCGATAATGATGTTAACTCACCGTTTGAGACTGGCCCCGCTTTGTTGAGTTTTTTCTGAGCTAATGTTTTGTAGTTTAGTCGTGTCTTGTGTTAATTTGGATGGGGGATTTATAGTGAGAACAACACAATAAGCCTGCGTTCATTGTATTGAGATACAACCTTCAGGATGTATTTAACAAAAATATCTGTTAAGGAACTTTACAACAGGAATGCCAGTTTGATCATACGGCACGCTATAAACATCTCATAAATAGTATTCATGTCGGTTATCAGCACTGTTATGAAAGTTCTCGTACAACTACAATCCCATCCCAGAGAAAACAGAACGATAAAAAATTCTATTAGCCGTACTTTCTTCCGAATACAAATAAAAGTTACTCACAGTTTTATAAAAATCACAAACTGTGTTCATACATAACAGAACTGGAAAACATACATTCCCATTTCCCCGCACAAAAGTCCATAAAAATATAAGTTCCAACGGTCGCTATGGAAATCCCATAACAGAAGGAAACTGCAACACAAGTTGCTCCAAATAAATTTCATCAGTGCACGAATCCCGGACGGCGAACTCGACTTGTACAGTAAATTGTCTTCAAGAGCTGACCATCCCCCCTGTGCACCTACAGGGAGAAGGGGGTTCAAAGGAGGCCACCGACATTCCCCCGTTCGTCTTGCTTATGAGTGACGGCCGGACAGCTTGAGTGATTGAGAGTGACTGCAGACTTAATGCGCGCGGCGAGATGGGTGCCTCACGGCGAAGTGCGCCAAGCGACGTGCCGCCTCTGTGCGATATATAGCTCTATGACGAACGTTTACGCTCGCGTTTCCGTTGAATTCATTTTGCGTTTATAAAGAGAATTATTGTAAAGAATATTGCACATGTTATTATTATAAATTAAAATATACGTTGGATCGTTTTAATACGGTTTGTGAGGTGTTTGTAATTAGTGATGCGCGCTTGACGGTTGATGGATGGCCGCGGTACATCCGGTGCGACGGTGTTATTATAATTAATCGCGACTGAGGGCAATGTGCACACAGGATTAAAATTAAATATATGGTTAGTATGCTGGTGTTAAGGCTTATATATAGTCGTCAATTCTTTATGTCATTGAGTAATGTGTTTTACAAGTTTTAATTTTAGCCTGAAAGAATTTGCAGTCTGAGCATGATCCTTTACATAATTTTGTTGAGTAGGTTTTTAATTATCTTAGCAATTAATTTGATTTCTGTTGTCGTCGTGTTGTAGATTTGATTAGGATGGGATGGATTGAGTACCTAATCGATGATTTAAGTCATTAATCCGTCCATCATATGTGATTATGTTAATCTAATTAGAACATAAGATTATAGTTATCACTCCAATAAGAACATAACATTCTAGTCTCTTTAAATCTGTCAAAAACTGTTGAATATTTGGTATATACATACATTACACTACCCTTAATAATAGCGTAATACACACATGGCCTGACAGGGTTGTTTCTGTATTTATGATGTTCTGTGCGTCTGTTTGGGCGGAATAAACGTGTTTTCTTTCTTTCTTTCCTTGCCTCAAGCAAAGCACGTGAAGCTGTTGGTCCTGATCGTCATTCGTAGATCTTTGACAGTTCTTACAGGTAGTCTGACGCCAGAAAATCTGACCATCAGACTGTCCGGAGAGTTTTGTATTGTCCAGTAACTGGTATAGAGATATGGATAGGCAATCGCTCTTTGTAAAACCGGACTGGAAACCGACCTCAAGCTAGTTGAGAAAAAGCTAGGAATATGATGATTAGGTACCTATATTTTTGAAAAGTTTTTGACATTGATTGCTAAAGGAATGAGATAGGGACATTATCAACTCTTTTTATTATTTTTAGGAAGAACATAGTATATAACCATTAGCGTTTTTTACCTCCTCCTCCTTGCGTCGTATTCCTTAATACTGAGGGTTGTGACCTCCCTGCGTCAACACTTTAACTTTTATGATATTTTTTCATCTGTTGCTGTCTCTGGCAGTCTGTAGAGTCAAGAGCGAAGCGGATTTGGATTTAGTGGTGCCCGAGATGCCTTTTCCCATCCACTTTACCGGTCACCATGAGCCTTTCGAGGTTGCCACCGTCTATCCTTGTAATGTGACCAAAGTATTGCAGAACCTTGTGAAGACAATCGGACGACAGCCGTGAGGAGATTTAGAGTCCTTGCAAAATGGATACGATGGTCCGAAATGCTGTCCAAGTGATATGCTTATATCCATGCTTCTCCAGCACCACCTCTCTAATGCGTTGATGCATTTGCGGTCTGCAGGCTTTAACGACCAAGTCTTAGCGCCATACGAAAAGATCTAGAAAATTATAGTGTGCGTACCAGTTCGGTTTTGGGTGTTTACGGAGATGTTGCGATCCCTCCAGACTTTATTAAGCTGAGACATGGCGCTCTTAGCCATGCCAATTCTCTTGCGATCTTCACTCTTGCACAAACCAGCGTTTTTTTACAGCAAGGCCTTTTTCTTTCTTAATTAAAAAGTAGTAAAGTAAGAACTGTTGATAACAATTTGTTGTTATTTATACAAGATACCGTCCATTACCTTATCTCTCGCTACCTTTTAAGTCTTGACAGCGATCACAAACAGTAGTGCACATAAAAAGTGCGCAAACACGATACCTATTTATTATTAATATCAAACAAAAACAAAATCAACGCTTGCACGCAACGTTAATATGTCCGTCGGACGGACAGACGGACAGACAGACGGACAGGCAATCAGTCCGGACCCGTCTGACCCGTCACTAACGTAAACGTATAATTTTTGCTCATATTTTCTGTTTTCAGAATAATTGTGATGCTGATTATTGTGGCTGGTTAGTTTGTGGACAGTAGTTTTTTTTTTTTATATGTGGTTAATTGTTTCTTAGATACAATATTGTTTTTAGTTAAACTGAAACTACACTAATATAATAAAGAGGTAATAGTACATTATGATGTAAGTGTGTAATGTTAGTGATTTCCGTTGAGGCGGTATTTAGACCCGAGCCATGGCGAGGGTCTTAAGAGAGCCGAGAAAGAAAATAACTGTAAAACTTGTAAACTTTGGTGGCGGTAAAAATCTGTTATGCGCGCCTATTTAAATTTTTTTACCTTCGTGGGGGACGACCTGCGCCTATCCTGATACGGTAAATGTATGAGGTTGAACGATAAGGTTTTAACCACATTATAGCACTAGTGCGTAATGGTGTCACAGTTTGGAGTCACTTTATGAACAAGTGTATTGAAAAGTTGGTTTTTATGTTTTTTTGTTTGTAGGAAGTAATCTCTGGAAGTACTGGTCCGATTGCTAAAATTTTTTCTGCTTTATTCCTGAGTGACATAGGCTATATTTTATGTACACGGGTGAAGTCGCAGGCAAAAGCTAGTAATATATAGTTTGTGCAATAACTTATACGCCATGTTATATTTCTTCCCAAAAGTATTTAAAAAGGTCACAAGTTGGACACCACCGACACTAAGTACAACACAGGTCAAGGAAATTCGCGGGTATTAGGGGTCAACAAAGAGCTGGGTGCAAGCGCAAAACAACCTCTCTTACGCCTGGACGGCCGGTGACTATATATATATTTTTGCTGACATAACAAGCTTATATGTTTGTAATTTTTCAAGATACAGTTATGAAATTTTGTACATAGACTTTTTATACAAAAATACTAGACAGAATACACTAATGTTGTATAAAGGAGAACATTGAAGAAAATCAATGGACAAGTTCATTCAAATATGTGTGGTTCTTTCCCCGAAAGAACATCTCAGACCCCAATCTGCATGGTTCTCATATGATTTGACCATTAATGTTAGCTGTATCGACTTTTAAAGCAACCCTTGAGCGTGTTTCTTATTAGGGTAGTCAGCTAGGAAACACCGGCCTCATCAATTGACGAAGAAGTTGACGTGTAAAATATTTTTTTCTAAACGTATTTGCAAAATTAATATCATTATCAATCAGTATTTAAAATTTGACAGAGATTCTGAATTCAAATTGTGCATAAAAACTTTTGAATCGTGAATCTTAATTTATTATTATAATAATTTATTGATCCAGACATCATTGATCCAATGATAAGTAGAAAACATATCATCTAGGTTCAATAATTAAAAAAAATACATCTGCACTAATATTATAAAGAGATAGTTTGTTTTTATTTTTTTGTTTTTAGAAGGTAAGCTTTATTTTATCTATGCAAGCGAAGCCGTGGGTAAAAGCTAGTATTTATATAAATAAGATACTTTATGGTTATCAAAGTCGTGTAATGAATAGGTGGTAATGAAATAAACACGTAATATTTTATCAAAATTTATCTTAAGATCGACATGAAGGCACTAAAAGGACGCAAATTACTCAAGGAGATTACAACAATTTATATGCAGTTGATACAAACCTTATCACTTGAGACATAGAGCCGGTTTTTGGTTAGTAAGGTGGACTGTTAAGTTTGTTAGCGTGGGAGTCAGACACGATGATCGGTCGACAATTTGATTCTGAATATATCGCCACGGTCAAGTTGTAAACAAGTGGTTGTAGGTGGGTACGGGTTCGATTCTCGGCCGCGAAAGTTCTGTTTGCCGTGTGGTAGTAATAAAATGTCTAGTGTGTTCAATATTTTTTAGACTTAAAGAAGGAACTTTAGGAGACTTGTTGTCGTTCATTCTATAGTTTAGAGTCTGTTAGAGTTTAATCATATTGTACTGGGGTATTATGGGGAGAAATATTGCGGTATGGAAATCTACATGTTGGGGATTTTTTACATGTTGTTCTTGCGGTTGCTTGTTTAAATAAAGATGGGTAAAAAGATGAGTGTGAATGTACTTATTCGTATGCAGGTCCTAATAAAATATTTTAAAGTCAAATCACACTTTTACTCGTCTCTCCTCGAGATTTTCAAACCTGAACTTGTGATTTGTAATTCAAGATTATAATTGAAATGTCTTTAAGACTAGAGTGAATAGGCTCTTAATAAACTAGCGCGCCTCACCATCAACGATTGCATCATTGCTTACCATCAGGTGGGATCGCAGTTAAGCACTAGTTTATATCAATTTAAAAAAAGATGAATTTCTAAGTTCCACTCAAATAATTCGCAATTTTTTGGCATATTTAATAAATTGTTTAAGTAATTAACGAAGTTGCTGTTACTGTGCCGTCTCAAAAATCAAAAACAAAAAAAAAAGGATAATAGTAATAATAACATTTCAACATAAAATTAAATTAACCCGCCACCAACTACTGTACTGTCTAGCAACAATTGATTGATCAATGAGCTCAGCGTTGTCACACGTCACATGTCAATCAATCAGCATGATTGAATGAATCAATCCGCAGGTCATTGCCAGGCGACAGTTTGTATGTACCTATATCTTTGTGTGTGTGTGTGTTCGTTGTTGTCAACGTTATTTTGATGGATGTAGAATCAATTGATTGAGTGCTGATTGAGTGCATTTTTTTATCAATTGTTCAAAAGGACTTTGGACTGTTTGATTGTCTTGGAAAGGTTATTAAAAAGTACTTGAAAACAAAATAAATCTAAAAAATGTTTATTGGGAATTTGCTGGATATGAGAATCACAGACACATGGTGACAATTGGGGGAGCTCTATGTCGAGGAATGGAGGTCTCCAAAGAAGAAACGATTGAGTGAAAAAAGAAATCATATTGGGTATGGAGGACTTGGAAACTAACCGATTATAAATTTAGGTGTCTTCTAGGCTAGAGTGAATATGCTCTTATTAAACTAGTGCAATTTACCATCAACGATTGCATCACTGCTTGCCAGCTGGTGGGATCGCAGTCAAGCACTCATTTAAATCATTAAAAAAAAGAATCTGTGCTTTCACCTAATACGTCAAATACGTATACATTTAAAAAAATTGTTTTGTGTGCTTCACAAAACAATTTTTTAGCAGGTCTTGTTAAAAAGCAAAATTAACATGCTCGAACAAAGGCAATTAAAGAAGAAACAGAAACAACTATATTGTTGCATATCCACATTTAAAAAAGTATAAATACTATTGACAGATAAATAATAACCCTAAATTTTCCAGCCAGCAACCATGAAAACATCAAAATAAACAACATTTGAAATTGGAAAACAAAGTAAATTCGCATCACGTCAACTGTCAGTCGCCGTTTGAAATGACGGTTGATCGAACGCTCGGCTGCAGTCTGAAACAAAATAGATTTTACTTTAAAACATTATTTACTGATTTTGTCAGTTCTGGTTGAAATGTAAATAAATGTGAAGCCATCGGATTGTCAGGTTGTTGATATCGTTTTGATTTTGAAAATAGAAGAGGTTATGACAACTGCTTTTTTGGATGCTATCATTAAATAACATCTTTCGCTCTAGGTGTTATCTGATTTATCATTCAGCCAAAAGAATTCCATTGTTGGAAATAGACCTCCTTCAAGTATCACCATTATGACTAGACCTGTGCATCTTGTATCCATTAGATTTTCACGACCCTCACCAGGTCATCCGTGCACCTTGTTGAACGCCTTCTGTAATCTGATTGCTAGACTCTTACTGATGGGTGAGTTTCACCCGTGTTCTTTCATTTTGCATTTCAGGACCGCTATTACTTTTTATTATTCTATGTTTGTTTGGATGATAGCATTATCGTTTCTCAGTCTCCTTGAAAGCAAACACTAGTTCAGTCAGTCATGCTTAGCAAAAAGTTCTCAATTCTTATTAACAGAAAGTGTGACATCATTAGACTTATTATCTCATCCATCATGCTCGACAGATTGCGCACCTATTGTTTCTTTTTTATTTGGGTTATTTGTTATCTACATCTATGTTCCGATTTGATGTTTATATCTTCGACAACGTCTTTTGAAACCTAAATTTGATTTTTTGACATTGCAATAAATATCTTTCTCTAGGGAACGGCAACGTTTTAACTTACCTAACAGAGTCTCTTTCTTAGTCTTATCACCTTATATTCTATTATCTACAAACAATGCATGTTCTGCTTACTTCTCTTTCTTATATCTACAGTTCATTTCTTTGGCTTAGCGTATTTATTTTTAAACTCGCCTGGCAAGATATCTTCTTCATCTTTGCTTTATACCTCATCCTCTATCATTTACAGCTAACATTTTCAATCGTGCTAGTTATAAGAAGTCACACGTTTACCTATACTCTTGTTGTGTTAATGAATACTTCTAAAATATCCGTATCATCATCATTAAATTTATTATACAATGTCTTCTCACTAGCAGCAACAATTTTTCTTTACGGATTAATTACATCAGAAAGATTTCTTTCATAGCCACTAGTCTAGCTACCTTAAATTCTGTCATCTGCCATATAGATAGACACTTCCTTGTTTCTCTTTCTTACTTAGCCATTTAGTAAAAGCTAGCTATATTTCTAGTATCCGCATTATCACCTGGCTAAATCCTATCTCCATCTCTGGCCTGCCACCTCGTATTCTATCATCTGCAACAAACAGTTTCAAACGCGTTAGTTATATAAAGTGATGGGCCCGTCCGTAACTGTTGTGACAGGGGAACACTTCCTGATTTGTTGCGCAGGTGGGGCGTTGCACCTAGCAGGGGTTGCGTGATGATAGGCGGAAGCGGGAGCGGGTTGGGATGATAAATAAATTGAATAGGAATTTTGTCGATAAAGCTTGTCTTCATACATTGGGATAAAGTTTAGAGAAAGAAAGATTACTACTGTCTCCAAAATTGAACGTCATAGATACGAATATTTTGTTCAATCGAAGATCTTGAATCCTTTGGATTCTGATGGTGTCCATCGTTTAGTTGGTTTACTTTCTCAGCTAGTAACCATTGGGGTCTTACTTACCATAACTTTTCAAACCTAGGATATTAGATAAGTTCTTTTAAATTTAATCTACTGGTATTGTAACGGGTGCAGCAGATTGTTTTAATTTGTTCATAACATGAGTGGAATAGAACACTGTTTCTAGAGATATGACTATACAAAAGTTATTGCAATATGACATGGGAACAATCTGTTTTACCAAGTCAACCCGCCATTCTTCTAGTAACCTATCCTCTGCGTCAAACGTCACGGATCTACAATGTAACCTGACGCGATGTGCGCGCGCGCAGGATTCTGATTAAGGGCGTCGACGCATGCGCGTTGCGAGCTCTCGCAATTATTACTGCAGCTCTGTGTTTATACTGTATTTGTGGCTGTTGTGTTAGGATTAGATATTTTAATATCAGCTGCTTGATTTATTATGTTATCTTACGTAATTTGGTGGGTAGAAGAAGGAAGCCACTCGTGGTTACTATGATCAAATACGATTAGGTCATTTGTCGTTCTTAACATACTAAGATTCCGGGCTACCGGGATCCCGATCCCGATTTCCAGCCACAGTAGACGTAGGTTTACGGACGGCGAGCAATTATAGGTAGCTCGTCGTCCGGTCGTCCAGTAACCGTCTGGACAGAGCTCGAGTCGTCGATGGTGCATAGTGTTTCACTTTCCTCAAAGAGATGTCATAAACCGTGGGAGTCTAGCAGAGTCGACGCCTACTGGAGCCATAAATGCAAAAGTGTACCCTGATGCCTGGAAAGATAGCAAAGAAGGTACAGGAGTAGGTTTCAAAGACTTCTCTCTCTTCCCACCTAAAAAAAACATACTATGATTCCTAGGCAAACACGCTAAGCCATTGGTCCTGGCTATCATTGATAGCTCTTTGATAGTTGGTACGGATAATCAGAAGCCAAGAAATCTGAAACCAGTCTTGCTAAAGGGGTATCGTTTTACCCAATTGACTGGCCTGTTGGTCTAGTAGTTACTGGCCCTGACTGCTGTGCCTGGCCATTCGGTTCCCACTCAAGGGATACGTTTATATTGGATATGCGTTTTTTTTTTACGGTGGGCAAAAATCATCTAATGACCAACCTCGCTCTTGGGTGGAGCGGGAGATAGTGTCAGACTCTTACTGACTAAAAACCCACCCCGTTTCTTATAGCCTTCATACCGGGGCTCGAGTTTCCTTTCAGATAACCCTGGCCCCAGTAGGGTATTGCATATGTGTGTTGAGTACGATCACATGTTCTGTGTTCTGGGTGTAACCTGTACTATATTTGTATTTAGAAATTTATAAGTATGTTTATTAGTTGTCTAGAGCTCATAACAAAAGTTCTGCTTAGTTTGGGCCTAGATGGCGTTCTATGAAAGTTGGAGAATATTATTATTACTGGGTTGTGGAGGTCAGGCATAATGACTGACGTGACTTGATGAAGCAGTACTAGATTAAACAAAGAGAGCAACTATTATCTACGTAATTAAATAGAAAAGGATATACGATTAATTAAAGGCTTTTTTGTAATCTAGAAATTTTGTTATGATTATCTTTCATCATCATTTGTAATAGATAAAGTGTTTATGTCTGAACGCCTATCCGCCTATCCGCCCTACAAAAAAATAAATAAAAAATAAATGAATTGTTTACTAACTTATTATTTATTTCATTGTTTCAGGTAAGCATTGATTCTACAACGGGGCAACTAAAATTGAAAATTGCTAATTTATTGGATATTGAGTAAGTAATCAAAATATACGCAAAAATTTCATAAAAATCGGTCAAAAAAGTCTGTTTTAAAAGAGTTCGTTATCAAAGTCTCTGACATGAGATGTTTATGTGTATTTTTTTTAACCTCTACAGATTTTAACGTTTCTATAAAAATGCATCGTTCGTATTGTTGAAGCATTATCGCTTCGCATTAGTTGGGGAACACCTTGATTCGAATCTTTCATAAACTAAAAAAGAATCGAATCGAATGAGAAACAATTCTCACCTCACCGCGTTATCTATCGTCACTTGACCCCGTACTCGTATGTACGGGCTCATCTCGGTTTAAATCGCATCATACACGGTGGTGTTATCTGCGCGATCTGCTACGACTCGGAATGAATCCTGCCCCGAGCAGTCGGCTGATTGATGGCCGGCTACATGGCTAGGGCTTCGGTCCTGGCGATTTGACGTTGGTGGTTTTATAAGAGAATTATTTAAGTCATGAAACTAACTTCCTAGTTATCTATACTAATACTAATCCAATAGAAGGAGAATTTGATTGACTGACATATCAACACAAAGCTGAAACTGCTGAATTCAGAATTTAATAGTTTTAGTTTCACATAGGCCTACATGGGCACTTATAAGGCGTGAGAAGCTAGTGCGCAGTTCCAAATTGGACGTTTCCTATGGAGAAGAACCGGCAAGAAACTTCATGGTTACTCTTGGACTAGGAGCGTAAAATTTTGCATAAAGCTTTCGTTTGTGACGAAGACGACCACTAAGAGACGGTTTTCCGAAATTGACCCCTAAAGAGTTAAAACAGGGGTTTAAAGTTTGTAAAGAGAAATCTACCTTCATGCGCGTGAAGTCACTGCAGAAGCTAGTCTTTCCAAAAATTTATGGAGGAAAAATTTATATTTTGATTTATTATGAATTAACTCGATAAATAATTTTACAGTGTCGAAAAACCCGACCGCAAAAAACCCCTATAAAATTAAAGCAATTGGTGGAATTTATTTTATTTCAATTATAGGTTTGACGTCATCAACTGCATCAGATTGCTTAAATTGACTTTTTACAAAGTTCTAGATGTTTATAGCGGTTTGGATTTTTGACACTATCAGCTTATTTATTTCCTATATTTTAGTGAGTAATCATTTTGAAAACGCCTTTTCGAGCGATTTATTTTATACCCTCTGTGACATGAAAAAAATAGTTAAACATTATTTGACACAAAAAAATCGCCATTTTTTTATTATCATTTTGAAGTACTCAGTGTCACTTTCACAAATAAGTTGAAACTAACGATACCTTTCAAGATTCAATGCGACAAACCGTTTAGGCTCTAGGATTTTCCAAAGAAAAATACTTGCACGCTCCTTCTGTCACAGTCGGATAAAAACTGCTGAACTGATTTCAATTATAACCCTTCAGATACCGTCAATTAGAGACACAATAGTAAGACAATAGATGCGCGGCCACCGGTGGTCGCTTGGGGATTCATGAATTAAAAATTATTTTCGAAGTAAAATGTTATTTATCAATGAGAGACGTATAAATAATGATAATGATGATGATGACTTTCAAGTCAGCACGGCCACTAGTAGAAACTAGAGCTTTTTTTAGGTGAGAAATCTTAAAATATTCATTCTTTTTTTGATGATGTTGTTGATGTGTTCTATTACTTAGTGATGTTAATTAAACAAGTAAAGATTTTTTTTCAATTTTAAACCCAAAGAGAGTGTTTAATACTGCTTTTTATTAGTGATACTTAGGTTCTAGGTTCACACTTTTTTTTGTTTAATCACTATCTCACCTGATGGAAGCGGTGATGTGGTCGAGGTTGGAGTACGCTTGCCTAGAAATAACCTCTTGACTTTAAAGTCCCCTAAGTTACTACTATCAGTAAAACAGACTGTGGCTAGGAATTCCACTCCTTATTTCACTAAAGTAAAATCAACCTATTTTACAAACCTCATTTGCTTTTTATGTATTTAAATTAATTACCATCAATGACTTTAATTTATTGAAATGGCAACCCTGCGCAACCTGCGCACACGCTTCAGTGCAAATTATAAAATGCACGTTACGAACAAAGCCGATCTTATCGAGCGCCAATGATAGAGTATTCCTTTTGGCGGCGACTATGTTGCGCATTTTAGTCGTATTTTCACGCTTCTTAATTTGTAGACAAGGCAGTACTTGATATAGAAGAAAAGAGCTTTCTTAAATTATATAGTTGACCCAAAAAAAAAAAATTAAAACAATATGCAGTTTAAGTAAATTGATTTAGTTTATTTGTGAAAAAGATGGAGGTAATGGCAAATAATAAGCGTACCTATGTGGGAAATAAAAACAGGTTTTGCCCAGCAGTGGGACACAACGTGTTTGTTAGATTGATAGAATGCACGTAATTTTTATACCATGCAACAGCAAAAATTATTTCTTAAATGTAATAATATATTTAAGTATCGCGTAGTGATATTGGAAATGGGCACATATACTTATTTCTTAAAAAAGTAATGCAGAAATCCTGTTACCAAGAGATCAGTTTGATTAAAAAATTAGAAACGACTGCTAAATAATAATAAAATAACTTTTTCATACACCACTTAGTAATAAGAAACAAAAAAAACAGAAATCAGTCAGCGAGTCAAACCGTCGCATGCGCATCAATCAAGCGATAAACCAATTTAATTGATTGCGTCACTCAATCAATTACTGTCGCTCCAAATTCAAAACAGGAAGCTGGTCATTTTTTGAGTTGCCAACTGATTGGATTTTAATGCCGGTGTTGCAATAGTTTTGTTTTTATTTCTTTTTTTTTTGTAGAAATTCTATTCGAACGTTCTTTTTTTTCCGACAATTGCTTGCCTCCCACTAAAAATAATTCACATGAAATTTTTAAGATTCTTTAATCAATTTATTTTAAAGCTGTATTTGTTGATAGAATCGGAGAAAATCATTATTATGAATTTTGTAACACCCATTTGGTGATCTAGAGATGCGTTGGTTTATAATAATACAAATTTGACAGCGTCAATTTGTTGGTCAAGGCATTTTATTGTTTCTTTCTATATCATCGTGATCCAAAGAGTTAAATGTTTTGGGGCCATTTATGTACTATTGATGTAGAACAATTAAAATTATATATTTTAAATCCCCATTAAATCTCTTCATCTTATTGTTATCTCAATTGTTTTCTATAAGTTTATTTCTCTACATTTTATGTTGTAATAAATAAATGTATTATCTATCTATCAACTTTTATGATCCATAGTTAACTCAGCCTGCCTAGCATGTTCGAAGTTATCCTCAACATAGCTGGAAAACTCTAAGCTTCCTGTCCCATCAATTGCAGCTATTTGTCACCATTCACAGACTCCTGATCTCCATAACTTAGTACTTGAGTAATCTAAACTTCACAAACGTGACAAAATAACCCTTTCACAATACCAATAGAATTAAAACACAACACAAGAACGAGTACGTTGCATCGTTACATCTCGCATTTCGCCCTCGCCAATCACCTCCATGCTGTCTTCAAGTTCCGTTCATCTCATCAAACGTCGACGGCGTCGCCTCACATCCCCGTCAATGTTTTCTTTTTGCGTCGACGTCGTCACCGGCACTCGATAAGGACGTCAAATAACGTACAAAGGACCAGTCGAGACGGTATTCTGAAATTGTTTGTTTTAAATGTTGTTTTTAGTATGATTGATGTAAATTTTGTAGGTTTTTGGTCTTTGGGTAGTTTTTGGTAGCTTGGTCACGTAGGGGAATAATGTTAAGATATCATTGTATTGGCGATGTCGTGATAAGATTTCTTTTTAAACCGCAATGTCGATGTACGATTAGATTTACTTACACTTTTGTTAAATTTGATGGCATTTTTTTTTATTGTTTCAGTATTTTATTTTTTCGCATCTATCGCTGAACGTTTATTTATTATTTTATCATTTACCACGTGTTAATTACACTTAAAATACTAATATATAAAGTAATTTGCATCTGTACACTCACAGTAAGGTTCAGTTGAAAACCAGGTCAGGCAACGTTAGTTGCTTTTGGAATGCCAGACAACTACATATTAACGTATCTGGCATTTTTGTTAAACTGGACCTATTTGGAGCAACCGTAAGACACAATGTTTGTATTATTTTTTTTATATTTCAAGTAATCCTGAAAACCTAAAAAAAAATCTACACTGTGTACATCTATGTGCGCTAAATGAAATATTTAACTTTTTTGCATGTAATTTTGTGCATTATTCAGTCTTCGCCTGCCTGTCCTCAGGCAGCGAGCGAGGCTGCGGAGCGGAGGAACGGAAAATATTAATACCAATATTGGATTGCCTTGGGTTATCCGAAAGGAAACTTGAGCCCCGGTATGAAGAGGCTAGAAGGAACGGGGTGGGTTTTTAGTCAGTAAGAGTCTGACACTATTTCCCACTCCACCCAAGAGCGGGGTTGTCATTAGATGATATTTGCCCACCATAAAAAAAAAACCAATAGGATTGCACAAAACCTCCGCTCCTTTGGTTTTGTCCACTCCACAGCCTCACTCCGCTCCTAGACAGCCAGCCTTAGGCCTCCGAAGAAAAAAGCAAATGCCACCATGTCACCCACAAACATATTTCTATGAAAATTATTTACATCTCTCAAAATTTCTGTTACATCGCGTCTGTCAGTCAGTCTGAAATCATTAACTTAAAATTAACCCTTCAGATACCGTCAATTAGAAACACAATAGTAAGACAATAGATGCGCGGCCACCGGGTGTCGCTTGGGGATTCATGAATTAAAAGTAAACTCTACAATCGGTTTATAAAAACAAAACTTCAATTCTTATATAAGTTTTCATCGATTGCCAATATAAATTGACTGACATATACATAAACACTTCAAATCTGTCAGTTTTACTTCAGCTCCCATCATATTTAATGTGCTCAAATAGAATATACTCTGTCAATATCTTGGCATGAGCTGTAACCACATAGCCTCACATAGCCCATTTCAATAACTCTCATTGTCATTTCTTACTAATTTTATAAAATAGTGACCCAAACCGACTTCACACGAAAGCAAACTGTATACGTATTCCTCTTTGATTGGTCTTTCTATTACTGAAAACCTCATCAAAATCAGTTGGGTTTTTTTAATAAGAGTTGCGAATAAGCAGATAGACGCAGATAAATTCGGCACACAGGTAGAAGAAGTCACTGAAAAAAACTGGTAAGAAACAAAGTTGTTGTTTAATAACTAGCTGATGTCAGCGGTATTGCCTGCATGATCGGGAAGGGACAAAAATTACTAAGAATAAGAATACTGTGTATAATTATAGTATTATTTGTACTATTCCGAGACATGGTCTACCCATGGGTCCCTGGTACATGTGCCAAGTTTCAACTAATTTTTTTCGGCCATTTGAGCGTGAAGGAGTAATAAAAGAACACACATACAAATAGTATAATTTATCAGACGTTAAACGATCTTTCGGGTTTTCTATAAAAAGCTTTTTATTAAGAACTAAAACTCTTATGCTCACCGTTTTAATTTCTACAATCGCTTTAAACCATAACACGATCCAAAACTCAAAACTCATTCCCAAAAAACAGCACACTATCCAAACTCCCCCTTTACAGTACTTTTAGAACATTTATAGTGCAACATAAAGCCGGGGCGATATGCAAATGACTGCAGTTCTTTGCTCGGTTCATCGTTATTGCTCCCGAGCCACCTTCGGGCTGGCTCACCTATGTCTGCCGTGTGTCTTGGCCTTTATCTCGGCTTAGTCGTTAACGCCAGATTCGGCTTCACCTGGAATTATTGGAGGTTAGATTGAGATCGTTTGAATGGATCTGTCTGGATTTGCGTTGGGAGATGTACCTACGTAGCTACTTGTGTTATAGTGCACTTTTGTTCTACTGCAGATATTTAAGGAATAAGACGGTGATTACTAGTTAATGTAAGAACCATTGTCTTGAATTTGTGGCTTGACACCAACTTTCGTTTTTTTTTTCCGATAAACAGTTCAACTCATAGAGACTTATCTACAAAACGTTTTGGGAACATATTCATTGTGCGTATAGCTAAGAAGTGGCGTTCCTTGCTGAATTTCCTGATAGCTACAACCTAAGAGACTTTAAATCAAGAGTGAATAGGTTGCTTCTAGGCAAGTTTGTTCTATCGTCGACCACATCATCGCTTACCATCAGGTCAAGAAGTCAAGTGCAAATCTAATAAAAACGTTAAATAGTATAAAAAAAAATTGTTATTTGCTTCTGTCTAATTCTACGTCTTACTTTTTCTGAGTAACGTAATTGATTTTAAACGGTTTTACTTATTAAAACACCTATATACATATATATTTGGATTGTTAGGTGTCCTGTAATTCTGTCATTGTTACTTTTTAGAATCTTCTTTAACAGGAAGTCTTCAGATATTGTCTCCTGCTTTGGGTGGAAAGAAAAATATGTCAGACTTTTACTAACTGAATCTTACTGGTGTTATTTCAATTACCATAATATGCATTCTAGAAATGCGTTGACTCTTTTGCACAATCCCATAGCCTTAGCAATTTTTTGACTCTTTACTTTTGTTTCTCAAAGTGTTCTTAACTTTATCAAATCTCAAGGTTATTTTTCTGGCATCTATCAAAGCCTCAAAGGCTAACAACTACCCTATACAATTACTACAACTAACAAAACATTCGTCAATCACAGCAATCATAACCCTAAAACGCGTCCATCAATCGAAATTAATTACGAAAAATATCTAAAGAACCACAATGATTATATATCAATCCGGATTGATTGACTGAGAGGCGCACAGGTGCTCAGGTGCTGTGGTGTTGAATAATATTATAATTGCGACGGGATACGTCTTAATATCAATATAGCAGGTACGGCAACTAATGCCCGTTGAATAAATATCCATCAATCAATGAGCTTGATGTGGACGGAGAGCAAAAAGTGGAGCGCTGATGGAATAGTGTGGATCCAAGTTTATCTTAGAATGGTTATTGATATTTTTTGTGTTGTTGCGATAAATATAGAGGTAACTTTCATTGATGGAGAAATAGAGTATTTCTTTCAGAAGAGAATTGGTAATGTTTGTATTTTAATTATTTTTTTACGCAAATACTTCCCATGATACGAATCGACCTAGTGCGGAATTTGATAGTAATTTCTTTGTATATTTTTAAATACATTGTATTTGTTTCTTTCTTTGGCAAAAAAGTTATGTTATAGCGTAATATCAATAATTTCAATTAAAATAAAAAAATACATTTTTTTATTTTAATTGATCGAACGAATAGTAGTGTACAGAGTATGTAACTTTTTTGACACCTTTTTTGATAGGAACATTTGTAACAAACTTCCAGATCAATTCATTTAAAGTACAGTTCTTCAAGATACAGAATTAATTAGTGTGCTGCTCACTTCCATTTTTATTTTAGAGTATCATTACTGATGTTACTTCTAAGTGAAGCTTTTTTGTAATAAACGATTACTTACTTAATATAATGACTATTTAAGTATCTGATTAAATTAGCGGAAATCTTTTAGCATCTATTTATCTACCAAAATCTTTTCAAAAATATATTAAACAAAGCGTATTATTTAAATAGATTTAATATCTTCTTGTCCAAAAATACTCCATAGATAAAAATACAATAAACCGAATCCAAAGTCATATCCACAATCTCCTATCAACTAAAGCAAAGCAAAAAAAACAGTGTTTGTTCGACAATGAGCCGTTGAGACGTAAGGCTGCGCGCGGACGACCGCTGCGTGTGTCCGCGTGTTTGTCCGCGTGTCTGTTTGCTTTGCTGCTTGCGTGTTTGTCTTCCAGTGAAATGGCCGTCAGGTGCTTGTTTGGAGATTTTGGTTTTTGGAAATGGATAGTTGAACGTGTCAGTTTGTTGTTTAGCCTGTGTTGTTTTAATTCTTTGAGACTCGCTTATGAATTGCCACCAATGTTCCCGTATTTTGTAGGTCGTTTTAGGTTTTAAGCTCAGGGTTTCAGGCAGACTTTCTTCATTATTTGATTGCTTTTTTACTTTGCAACTCTATAGTAACATAATTTTCTAATTGGGGTTTATAAAGGTCAGCATTATTACAGTTAGTTTATACAAGTAAGGCACCAAAAATTGCGGGCCCCGTGTAACTACATATACATATTTTGAAAAAATCGTTTTGTATACTACAACTCACATCTAAATCTATAGTTTCTAATATAACCGTTTCTTATTTAAATAAAAATATATAGTTTACAATATATCGCGATATTTTACAATCTTATGGCGGCGTTTATAATTTTCCTCTGACATATATAAATGAGAAATCCTCATCTCTCCACATCTTTCTATAGCTGTGCCGATAGGATCCACGATTTTTTTTTTTTGGCAAATATTAATTAATACCTAAGCCTAAATTGTAGAATGTAATAAAGATTTGAGTATTGAGTACATGTTGTATTGAAAGCCGTCTTACAAAATCAGTTTGAGGTGTCAAAAACTTGTCCAAAATATCACAAATCTGAATTAGGAATACAGATCTGAATATATTTCAAGACTTTGTCTGAAGTTAGACGCCAGACGTTTGGACAGGAATTCGAATGATATCCTAGATTTTGTTACCACTTTGATGTTATGCAGACTGACAGGTCCATAGATTAGTACCTATTTGGATTGACATCTCGATAAATGGTTTAACATAATAATTTGATATTTGTGGAATAATTTGCAGATTTATTCATAGTTTTTTTTACTTTCTGTCCTAGATCTTGTTTGAGGTAGACCAAGCATTAGACAAAAAAATCATTTTCCAGTCTTGCTTCTATTGTATGCAATTTATAAAAAAACCGCTTTTCAATCAATTTTGGGACGGCTCGATCAGCGACGACAGCAACTTGTATGCTTTAACAAAATACAGTGAAGCATGATTAACTACAGTGAAATATGATTAAATACAGTAAGCTTGATTAAAAACAGTGAATCACGAGTTCACCATTATACAAATACAGTGATGTACTTTGGTAGTTGTAAACTGTCTGTAATGACATCGGCAGTAGGCTAACATCGAGATCAACCTCCAGAAGATTAGATTAATTATATAAATCTACTGGAATTTTTCTATTTCCAAGCAAAACCACAAGGTATATTTACCTGAATCATATTAATATATTAAGATACTGTTTCATCTAATATTACAAAATAATAGACATTGCATACGAACATACACACACTATATCTATAATATTCTATAACCCATAAACAGGAACGTAAAAAAATCAATCAATAAAAAAATAAATAACAGACGTTGTCTACTTAAAAGCAAAACGAGCTACTAATGAACACTTCGAAATATATTTACAAATTAATAAACTGCACTTTTAATATCCTTTATGCTTTAACAAATAGAGTTGATTTCTGCGTGGATAACCTCGAAAAGGAAAGACCTAACGTCAATAAAGATTAAGCGGATTCTCAGAGTCGAGTTACGCGTTTCGACGGATGGACGGACTGACGGACGGACGGACAAAAATCCGTCTGCTGACGTGTGATTGACAGTGAGTCGGTGGCTCCATCTGTCCGGCGTAAAAAGACATTTGACGTTGAAGGGTTAATCTGTCCCGGCTCTTAGCATTTTATTTTTATTTTACGTTTTCTGAGATATTAAAATAAGCTTTATATTTTTAAAAGTCGTATTAAATGAGATGCAAAAATGAGAGACAAAGGACTGATGTTTGTTTTTTTTTCTGTTGTCAAATAAAGTGTATCAATATTGTCTGACAGTCTGGAGGATCAGTTAAAGGAATTAATCGTAGAGACCAAACCGTATTACTGGGTAAGTGTGTTTAGGTTGATAATATTTAATTTTATATAAAATTAATGTATAGTAGTGAGTAGTAGATTGGTGGACTTAATGCCACACGGCATTCTCCAGTCAACCTTTAGTAGACAAAAACTCTGTGCTTTTGAATAATTAGTATTTTAGTGTTTCCTCTTATCTATAAAGTATTAAGGATTTCAGAATCTTTCATGTTTTTTATAACTGTTGTATTAATAACAAAATTACTGGATATGGATGCAGATGTTGACAGAAATACCCATAGGGTATTTTTTTAGGTGATGGGATATCATTTAATTATTTCTCTCGCTTTAAGGTAGAGCGAGAGGGCGTGTTAGACGTTACAGAATAAAAGCTACCTATATTCCTTCAGTTGCCTTTTTTGTTCTAGGACCACGGATTTTCTTTTCAGAAATTTCGCATGGTCCTAGCGGGCATCAGCTCTGCTGGGCCACTGCTGCAGCTGCTGGGTTTTACTAACATCTCTTTGAGGCACTTGGGGTACTACACCCTAACTGGTTTCATCTCTTTAACAAGTTTCGGTCGTAAAATGGATTGCGTAAAGAGCTCATGGTAGGGTCTTAGGTCACCTTACCCAGATAAACACTTAAGTCAAAATGTCAAAGGACAAAATAAGATCCCGTCCAAAAACTCGGCAATAAGAATTATTCTATTCTTTCAAAAAATAAATATATCAGAGACATGTTGAAACGCCGTTTATCAAGAATGACACGTCAATGATTGATTAGAGGAGAGACTAAATATATTTTCGTTGGCATCAAATATTATAATTATATCTGTCCATCCGTCACTCATCGGCCAACGTTCTGATATTTTCTTTTTGGCATTTGTGAGAAAAATTGTAATTTTTTTTTATACTAGTTTTGTTCGAACGCTTTTCTTGGTGCTTTTTCGAAACTAGAAAAAAAATGTTTCTTGACGCTAAGAAGAAAAAAAAAACATTTTTTTCTTCTTGATGGCAAAACTAATTAAATTCCATGCCTTCCAGTTCTTTTTTTAAGTTTTATGTATGACTAACCGACACGTCGAAATTCGTACGGCATAACAGTGAATGAAGCTATTGACTGAATAATGGCATGATTGAGACCAATGTATTTGACAGTTACTGTAATTTTTCAATGAATTTGGATATTTAGTATTTTTTTTTTTAAGTACGTGAATCTTTCCGATATTTTTATAGTGATTGTGGTATTTGGGGCAGAGACAAATCCAACAAAGAAAAGATTATTAAAATCGGTCCAGCCATTTTTGAGTTATAAATGGTGTTACTAATACGAATTTGTTTTATGTAAAGGTGAAAGACTACGGCCCTGGATAACTAAGGGTAGCTGAAGGAACATAGGTGGTAGACAATATAAGACCCTCCCCCTAACACTCCCTTTAACTCCACACAGGATGGGAGAAGTTATTTGGTGATTTCTCAGCCACCAAAATAAGGAGTGATGTAATGCTATACAATCATGCTATATTGCATGATTGTATAGCATACTCTATTTAGAATGATAATTTTAAATTACAGACTTGAAAATTCTATCACATAGTCGAAGGTCCATCTAAACAGATGCTACAAAACATTTCCAGCTAAATCCTTGTTAGTAGTCCCATTTGTAGCAATCTGACGCCAATTTACTTAATAATGACTTCTTGGTACTAAAAAGATTAATTAGAATGACGTGTCGCAGTGAATCACATTTCTGAACAGACTGCCCACACGACTCTTGTTATTAGGCCTCTGGCAACTCGACCCGGCGACGCGAACCAACTCAACGTCAATCATCCCCGCTGATTGACACTTACAATCCTACTTACCTCACATTTTTAAAACATGCGTAATTACGGCAGAAGCTCACACTTTGTCACTCTTCGCGTAGAACGGAACGCAACTTGGCAATTATATCGTTCGTACGTCAACGGGACGCACGCGTGTGGTCTTCCGAGAAACGGAACGTGTCCGGATGATGCGTATGAGTGCATTTTTGTAAAGGAGAGTTTTAATGGAGACGTAGACACTTGGCACCGAGCAGTTGCGTTAACATTGCATAAAACGTGGTAAGTTGTTGGCAGCCGGGTAACGGACTCATATTTCTTTCATTTCATGCTCATAGATTTTTAGCTCTAGGCCATCGGATTTAGAAGCAAACCGTGCGGATCGCCATCTGATTACAAGAAACCGCCATTACAAAAAGACGCGACAATAATATTACAGCCCGAAAATAAGCGACGTATCGGCATCCCATCAAAACGAATCGATCGCATCAATAATAATCCCGAGGAAAAAATGAGTGGGCGCCCTCAGATACAGATCAAATTAACGGTCAACCGAACACAAAGCCGGGCCAATCAGCGGGCCGATTCTTTCTCAAACGCTTCACGTATTTACGTCACATTTCTTCGATTCTGCGGCACGTTCGCGACGTAATAAGCGGACGGGGGAGTCCGCTCGTCGCGTCCGTCACCGAGGGGTGGTCCCGGCTCCCGGACTCCCGGACGGCGCCGGAGAAGGGGGTCTGCCGGGTGGCGTCCGGCGGAGTTAATGAAGTTTTCTCAGCGATTCCCACAGGTCGTCACATGCGGCCAGAGTTAGCTCGGCACATATTGTACACGTCTCGCTATCGTCAGATATTGCCCGGGTGAAAATGTTTTAATAAGCGCATCCCAGAACGCGGCCGGCCCGTTATGTCCGGACCCGGTTGCCCAGCCCGTCTTATTAATGTCTATTGTTTGCGAGTTTCGCGTTATTGCGTGTGTATTGATGGTACAGCCTTGGAGTTTTTATGTTCTTAGTTACATATATGTCGTACTGGTTTAATCCCGGGTAAACAAACTCATATTCAAGGAAGTTGGGAGGCACAGCCTGGTAAATGGACGGTGTAATATTTGAAATCAGTTTTCACATAAGTATTAAAGAGTTTCTCACACCACCTGCTCCTTTATTTTCAATCTGACCATTTTTCAAATTCTTTACTTGGTGTCTCTCTCAACTCATAACTATAATGTAGATTGCTAGCAATGACTCTTGTATCGTAAATGCCTTCACAAATATGTAAACTCATTTGAACCAGACAGTCAGACCCGGAACAACTAGGCTATTGAATAACAACTACCATTCAAATATTTGTTTCGTGTGAGAATCGAATCTACGACACGCAACACAGTGGCCAATCGTACAGTCAAAATAACCCGTATTTGAAAGAAAGGTTAATTTAAAAAAAATATTTTTTCTCACACTGAGACATTAGACAATACTACAACTACTCGTTGTCATTTATTTAAAGTTAAAACATGTTTACTACACTTACTAATCATGTCAAATCCATCAACTTATAACTGCCGATAATTTCAACCCTTACTCCATCCAGTAGGGTTGTTGACACAAAATGGCGCAGGTTAACGTATCGCGCGTTAACCTTGACCCCACTAATCGCGGGCCGTAAATCTCAATACTGGCTGCTGATGTGCGAGGCTGCGAGTTGTTTCCGAGTTTATTTTGGGACTGACAGAAGGATAACTGAAGAGATTTTTATATTAGGGCAGATTTTGGTCATCATCATCGTTTTAGCCGAAAGACGTCTACTGTTGGACAAAGACCTCGCCCAAGTGTCACTACAATGAACGATCTTGTGTGTTTTGCATCCCGCGATCCTGATCCAGGTAATCAGCCCTCATTGTGGATGGCCTTCCAAAGCTGCATCTTCCAGCACTAAGTCGTCACTCTAGAACCTTTCGGCCTGGAATGAAGATATCCGCAGGAAAGAACGAAGGTTACCGACCGATGTTACCTGTCTGTCATTGGTAAAGGAGAAAAAACATCGATCCCAAATCCTAAAAACACTTCTGAAAGGCAATACCATAAAAAAACAGTAAATTTTTCTTCTTGGTTAAAACCAAGAAAGAAAACCTACTACCAAATTATTCTGTCTTTTAATTAAGTTTTTTAAAATGGGAAATCATCAACTTTTCTCGTTCTGAATGGAATGAAAGGGAATCAGACTTTTACTAACTAAAACGCACCATATTCCAGCAACTATAAACATAGCCGAGTTCCATTCCATAGTAACGTTTTTTCAGCAGTAGGTATCAAATGAATACCATCAAACCATTTATTATAAAGTGCATCAATCCAAACTTGTCTGTTACCACCCACGCGTACCACGATCTGGACCAAATTAATAAACTTTGTGGAGACACCCTTGTCTAAAGAGGATTTACTTTACGGTTTGGATTTGCACCTGTCTATCTATAGTCTTTAGGTACTATACCTCTGATTTATATGAAGAACTACTAAAATCTACTCTAAAATCTACACTTCTTTGGGAGTTTGCTTGTAGGTGGTAATTTCTGGAAGTACTAGTTCGATTGCTAAAATTTTTTCATTGATAGAAAGCTGCTTTATTCCTGAGTGACATAGGCTATTTTGTTTGTACACGAGCGAAACTACGGGCAAAAGCCAGTAAATAACATGATTGATTTAAATAAAAATATCACTACGTCCCTGTAGATTTTCAGTCTTCGTTTTCAAATCGATTCCACTCATTCCATTAAAAAAGACCTAGCAATTTTAGATCTAAAAATGGAAAAAAAAGGTCTTGCTTATTCTGAAACTAAACTAATTAAAAATAAACCCATAAACACGCGTAATCAAACGCGCGATTATCGCTCTTTTGGTGAGAGCGATAATCGCGCGTGACGATAACCCCTCTACTACACAAGGCACTCAATAAGGCACCACGGGAGTGCATTAATGACATTTTTCACATGTTTCTAGCTCCGATCACAGGTCAAGTTGTGGGGGCGAAACCCCCTCAAGGAGGGGGTGAAAGAGGGTGGAAGGGGTGTTTCTAGAAGGCGCAGACGTCTCCCGTCAATCAGTTCGGTTCGACGTGACTGGAATGCTATAGGAAACTTCGCAGACCGTTAAGGCGGTTTTTTTTATGATCGGCGATTATTTGGCGCGGGTAGTCGTAATCGCGCCGATGTGTTCCATGCTTTATGTCGTGTTTGTATTGGGTGTGTGTTATGGGTGCAAATTGTGAATGGGAGCTGGAAATATTGAAGTGGAAGACCAAATCGTAAGGTTTGTTTTTAGGCCTACCTTCCTTTTTTATATTTTAAATGTAATCTTGGCTTCTTGCTTCTTTATCTGTTCTATTTGTCTCATCGTTTTTCAGTACAGTTGATTGATAAGATTTGTAAATCTTGTTACCTTCACTAATATATAGGCCCGCGCTTGACCACTCTTTTACCTGTTGGTAAGCGATGATGAGGTCGACGATGGAGGACACTAGCCTAGAAGTAACCTATTCACTTCCAACTGAAACATCTCCAGCTTGTATTTATCAAGAGACAGTAAACCGTAGTTATTTGTCACTTCTAGATTTACACCCGTATAAAAAAGTAAAGCGTGAAAAAGGCGTAATTTTCATTCTTAGTAGGTCCCATATAAACACACTTTTCAAATTAACTGAACCATATACCACTTTATATCAGAAAGAGTTTTTCCAATGTTATTATACGGAAGAGGATATCTCGGCTTACTTTAACAATAAACACGGTTTAGGCTTTAAACTCCACAGTTAAACTGAAGCTAGCGGAAAACTTCTTACGGACTTGGTTGGGTTAAGCGTTATTTTACTTCACTATATTTTTTAAATGTTATATTCTTTTGCTGTCTGTCTGTGTGATTGTCTGTCTGGACTAAAGATGTTATCTATCTTGCTTTCTGCTTTATTATATACTAGCTGCTCCCAGCGGCTTCGCCCGCGTGATAGCAGAAAATTATCCCAAGGGAACATACTTCCGGAATAAAAAGTATCCTATGTCCTATTCCAGGACATGGTCTATTCGTGTACCAAGTTTCATCAAAATCGGTTTTGCCATTTAGGCGTGAAGACGTAACAAACAAACTCACTTTCGCTTTTATAATATTAGTAAGGATATGGTTACAAATAATATACCTACTAATGCCTTATTTATAGAATGATCGTTAATGAATAACCGGTATCACAAAGGGAGGGGAATTGCCTTCTTAAAATATTATTTGGAATTATTTCAGGATCTGTTTGGTTGAAAAAACTGTTAAATTATCATTTATTTGTCTATTTATGTTCACATAAACTTGTAAAATCGAAAAGAACAAATATAAATAGAAGAGTACAAAGGTGCTGCTTATTTCTAACGAAATTTGTACCAATAGACCTACGACAAGAGAATTGGATGAGAAATGTAGACGCAGTGTGTATAAATAATTAAAAATTAGTAATTAAATAGACTATATTATTTAAATTTAATCACATAATCACAGTCATCAAAAAACAGTGTTTTTTTTTTCGGATTTATACAGGTACCATTTTGTTTTTTTTTTTGCTTTCACTTTGTACCTACCTCAACAGAAGCAGATATTGAAATTCTGGTTTGTAATCTATTGCTTTATTCTATGTTCTGAAGTTTTTTTCTCTCTTTCATAACCTGTTTCTAAAAGACTCTAAACGTCAACCCTAAACCGCAGCAAGTATAGGTACGTGACATTTGTCGACATATCGAGGACAGCTTGTCACGCGTCACGGCGTCAACGCGACGTCGCCGTCGCGGTGACAGAAGCAACCAGTCACCCAACCCCACTAGCAACAACACTTTGATGGATGCTTTATACCTACTGGGTTTTAATAATACTCATTAAAAATATCAAACGGACTTCGACCAATTTAGCAGTAACACAACCATGGGAACTCCCTACTACATGTAAGCAAATCGTATTGATTTTGTGATTTGTTATCAGGTCATATCACAAATCATTTGAAGAAAATTAAAACAAACAGCTGTAATTGATTGCGGATTATAACTGATAATATTGTATAAAGGTTGCTATTATGTCGATTACGATCATTTCATTTTAAAAACCTAAACTGTACAACACTATAAAAAAGAAACATTTAAAAAAGATTTTAACCCTAAAACGGCCAGTTTAAAACTAACACTGCAAGTTGCAACGAAAAATGCCGAAAACAAACCACCATTCGGTCATTCCTTTTTTAAATTCCGCTTACGAACGAATAAAACCGACGTAAGGTGATCGGTGATCACTCGAAACCGACGTCGCTGTGAATGAACTAACGGATGAATGAATGAGTGAGTGAGTGAGTGAGCGGAGGGCCGGGGACACCAGTTGATCAACCATGATGCGCTCGTGTCCGTCAAAGTCATTCAGAGTGAAATAGGAAGGAAAGAGTTTGAGGAATGATGGTAAATAATTTAATGTAATAGGTACTATCTCTAATTTAATCAATTTTAGAAACTATCTTAGTTATTTGGTTTTAGTAAGTAGTTTAATTGACAGAATGCAAAAATATTTTTGAGTAAATTATGTTTTGAATAACATAACTCATTACTTGTCAAATTTCTTAGAAACTACAGCATGTAGTCACTTTATCCAAGCAAGAAAATATTTAAGCACTATAAAGCTGTACCTACCAAAATATACCTAAACTGACAATCGACACATCGTCAAAACAATAAAACAAAAATAAAATTAATATTATTTTGAGTGTTATCAAATAAATTACACTTAAATATGCAATGTGTATGTCGTTTGCGACTTATAAATTTGGCTAGTAGCTATTTAGTGGCATTTACAGCCGAGTGCCCGAACATGTGTCTCATATGTTATTGTTATATTTTATTAACAGTCGACGATCAAATTTATGTTGATCATAAACGAAATTTATACTACATCACGTGCGTTTGCGATCGCAATGTTAATCTGTCAATTGAAACTGGTTTCTAAAATGTAATTACGTCAACAATCTGTCATATCCGTCCATAATGTCACAACTGACATAACTAGTGCTGGCCCAAAGATCGATAAAAACCCGGAAGATATTCCAACAAACTTGCAATATAACGGTGATATGTGACGAGTTTTATTGAGCGATTTCTGAATTTTATTTACGTACAGCTCGCAACACGGACTATCGAGCGTACATTAAAATACGTAGCGAATAGTGGTTGTGTAAATCAAAAGGCCATAAAACGCCACAATTCGGCCGGAGCCGACTCCACGCTTGCGTAGCGCTTGATTTATACGCTCGCCGTTTGCCGGTGCGAAAACCTACCTAGTGACGTCACGGCTTTTGTTTTTCTGTTTTTTTTTTGTACAGACTTTTTTATTGATGGCGTTCAGATAAAAAGTGGCGGTGATAGGGTTACCGTGTTGGGTGTTAAGCTTAAACGAAGCATTTGAAGCTTGCTGTTTGTCAATGAAGATGTCTATAGGTGATAGTTTTTTTAATCTTGAACCATTTAACTAACTTATTTAAGCTAGCTGTATGTAGGCCATTGAATTTTAGTATTTCAGATTTTTCAAAACATGTTATCAATAATTGCAAATTTTAAAACGTTTTATCTAGAAAAGTAAAGATTGGAGACATTGACTTCACAGCTCTAAGTCACAATCAAATATCACTCATTGACTCTTTAACTACAGGATCAAACTTGAAGTGAGGTCATTCCTTATTTGACACCAGTCAAAACACTAAAAGCCGAAAAAAAGTCTTATCCCACTATCGCCACCTCGAAATAAAAGCACAACACTTAAAACCGAAAACACGACTACCCTTCGCGCTAACCCTGCACCGGCGAGCGTCCGAACCTCCGAACTAACCATGGCATCACAATTTGTGAATGATTTTACGTTCGGTGTCCCGCGCTGGGCCGTCCTGGCCATTTCATAGCCATTTGTCAGCCGGGCGAAAAAGATGCATGTAGGACCCAATGACTTTTTTTTTTCTCTTTTTAGGCTTTTACGCGGATCCATCGACACGTGAAAGTGTGTTAGCGTTGGTAGAGTTTATAAATCTAGTGCGTGGTTCGTGGAAGTTTATAGGTTTTAATTTTTGCCGTTTAAAGTGTGTGACGTTACAGACGTTAAAATGTCGAGAGAATTGAGCTGTTGTGTCGCTGTATAGTGTGGTTAAAAGAGACCTAGTGTTTCAAAGGTTACCTACGCTTATAGCTTGATGGTCTATGTTTGCATCAACTGCTCATTCTTTTGTTTACTAACACGGTTTCCCATTGCCCTTAAAGTTGACATACCCAAGATACGCTGCTGCGCTTAAAATTTAATAAGTGTCACTTTCAGTAGATTTACTGCTGCATTTGATTGGTGACAAACTCTCAGTTTGCATAAGGCTTCTTCCACACCAAGCAACTCGCCAAACCCCACTCGCAGCCTAGCTTATTGTGACAACAGTTGCCGGCCACACGTGCACTGACGTTATAAAACGCGTGATTGAAGCGAGCCCGCAAAAATGTCGGCCAACGGACCGACGGGCGCCAAACCGCGACCGCCCAATTTATATTTCACTATTATCCACGAGAACCGAGCCGATTTACGATTTCATTATACCAGGCCCCGGCAACTCGGTAACTCGTTGATTTAAAATGCACACGATTTTTGTGCGAAAATATGTGTCGGACGTCGTTTGGCTTCGATTTATTTGGTCGTCAATAAGGTACAGTTGTCTAGGGTGAGGAGATTGTTGTGTGTGGTACAAATATGACGACTTTTGGTTTTGACTTACCTGGTGTTCTAAGCAATGCTAAACCTAGATGCTTTACACCATGAAAAATACGACCGAGTTTTTTAACACCAGCTTCAGAAATTAAACTTATTTTGCTTTTTTTGTTTTTTACAAGGTATGGTTGTATTTTGTTTTGCTGTAAAAAGTTTTATATTTTTAAATAAAGATTTAAAAATATATGTTATGCACTATAACTTAATATTAATAGTGTACCAGTTTTATAGTTATGTAGATTTATATACAATATAACTATTAAAAAACTTATAGCCAGACTGCATATCATGACAATTCTAATAAGTCCAGTCCAATTACATTGTCCACGTACTTACCTTTCAGTCTCATCATCAGATCAGTTGGATTGTACATTATAGCCAGAGTGCATCTCATGCCGAATAAGCCTCAACACGGCTGGGTAACATTGTATTGAAAATGTCGTAGTTTTGAAGTAACAGGCGAAAAAGTCCTTCAGCTTTTGAAGTCATTTAAAAATCGAGCTAAAGTGTAAATTTGCTGAATTTTACACCGAAAACGTTCAAGCCCTTTGTATTAAAAATGTAACAATGCATTGGTCTTTCCCTTTAAAATATAACCAAGGTAACACCTTCTTCAGTAAAAAAGGCGTTGAAAACTAACCTGTCAGTCGGCTGTCACTGGTTGTCACTTTAAATATTTAATTGCCATCGATTTACGTTGCCAACGCGTCGTTTAAGTGTTAAAGCCTTGTATTTGCATACGTTATGAGACTTGACCGTGGTGTCGTTAAATAAATCAAATTTTATGTTGAAAACTAGCTTTTCTTTTTCTAATTAACGAACGAAGATTTCTTTTGTTAAATGCAATCCGAGTTTTGACACTACTGGTATGTTTTTTCTTCCGATTTCATCTGTTATCCCAAATTTGGCAGCATGAGAGATTTGTTGGTACTCTGGCTTACTCTTTAATGCCTTTTATTCGTCATACTACCTCTCTGTAGACCTTATCAATTATTATTATTATATCTAGCCTATACTGTCCCACTGCTGGGCAAAGGCGTCCTACCTCCATTTCTTCCATTGTTTCCGGCTTTGAGCCACTTCTTACTAATTCCCAAGGAAGACATCTAAGTCGTCCCATCATCTCCTTGGTCTGTTAGGATCTCGTCGTGCGATTTCAAGACACCAGCTTTGTGTTTTAACGACCTACTGCTTTATTGACATGCGGCAGACATGCCCAGCCCAGCCCTATTTAAGCTGGGCAGTCTTGACCACGTCACCGATCTGTGCTATTACTCTGCGTTTTGAAACGTACAATTTAGATTCTCTTTTTTGACAGAATGACATTTTGACAATTCAAAAGTATATGATCTGTTTGAAGTAAACTTTTCTGATTTTTGTGTTTTCTAATTATTATGTTTGAACTCTATTCATTATTTTAACACCTAGCGTACTACGCTCCTGTAGGTTGGAAAACTTTAAGTTTGGAGTTTTCGATGTTAGTCAAAGAACAAATCTGTGCACCATAGGAGAATACACATATATAGGACCAGTGACGTATCAATAAAAATTTAAATTGCAGATACTTTTAGTTTATTTCTTATTCATGTTTATTTTTATAACATGTGCAATTTAGCATCAGCATCCCACAACAGGACAAAACATTACCCCAATTCAGCAGTTTTAATTCCCCAACACAAAGGGTAGGACTACACTCTATGCAATGGAAATAATAAAAAATAATTTATCCAGACGCCTCTCCACGCTACATAAATAATCATTACGAAACGCATTCAGACACAATTACATACTTGGGGATGGCTCATTAAAAATCATATTCTAAGGGCGGGTGCAGACGCGGCGACTCCCTGCTTGCTGGTAATGTGCTGAAAGCATTAGTGGTGAGACTTGGAATTGGTGTGGAGGTTTAAAGTCTTTATGTTACATGTAAAATAAAGTGATCTGTTTTATCTTTTATTAACTCACTATATAAATTTAATAGAATATTTAATCCAAAAAATATTAGTAATGTTTACTGATCAGGAATCAACATTGGGAATTAAAATAAACCTTCCATATGTTAGACGTTTTTTTTAAAGATATATTTTAGTAGATGTATCCGACAAAATTTTCAAACCAAATAAGAGCGAAAATATTATAAGCTTTTGACAGTTTCTTCACCCAAAACAGCCTAATGACAATTTTATTCTATATACAAAGACTTTTGTAAAATCAGTACTTAGTCGATTACTGAAAAAGCAATTAAAATTTTATAATTCCATGAATCATTGAGAAATTCCATCAGTATAGTGCACAATTTATTCCATTCCAACAATAACTCAGAGAACATAACATTTTCGCGACACCACAAACTATAAAACACTTCAAGTCCCGACCACTTTTACTTTACACTCACATAAAAAGTCGCCACCGAAAGTCGCTTAGCGTACAAACGGCTGTGAGGTGAGGCCACCCCCCGGTCCCAGTTAACACGGTTAATAATAGGCTCCTTACCCTCCCGCGCCTTATCTGCAGTATTAAACCATAAAACATTATAATTTACAACGCTATGTCGCTGGGCTATGACGCTCCGCAGGCTCTCAAAGTTTACGCGTTTTTACTGAGCGGGGGAAGGGTTGAGTGTAATGTGAGTGAAGGTTTGAAAGATTTTTTTTAAGTATTCTTTTTGCAACATCTTTTAATTTTTCTGGTAAGTGATGAATATGATTGACAGTTGGTTGAACTTTTCTTTTTTTATTCCTGTTATATTTCAATTTTTTTTTCCTGGTCGTAACGTGTTAATTTTTTTATTTATATGTAACTAGTGACCCGCCCCGGCTTCGCTCGTGTGCAATATTATACATATAAACCTTCCTCTTGAATCACTCTATCTATTAAAAAAAAGCGCATCAAAATCAGTTGCGTAGTTTTAAAGATTTAAGCGCACATAGGGATATAGGGACAAAAAAAAGCGACTTTTGTTTTATACTATGTAGTGATAGAGTTGTAGCCAAATATTTTAATTTCGTAAAATCTTGTTGTTATTTATGAGACTAGATTATTTCATCAATCTTTTTTATTTTGTTTTCCTGATTTGGAATTTAATTTTCTTTTAATCTCATTTCCATTACTGTAAAAAAAATAACTCAAACTAATAATTCAGCATCATCCATTCCAAGCCAAAATTACAACAAAAACAAACATAGGCAAAAATCCACAATCCTATTTACAAACAAAATATCCTCATTCAAAAACTCTTTATCATAAATTCCGTTACCCAACCCATATTTTAGTCCCCCTCCCTAAACTTTGGGAGCCGTACTGATACTTAAAAATAACGAGATGCCAGCAAATATTGTAATAACCCCTGTGTCCCCGTATTTAGTTCAAAACCATTGTTTTAATAATCTTTCTTTGCTGATTCTGCTTCATGTGTTTGCGACCTCGTCAATATACTCGCCCCCTTGTTTACATTCCATCGATATATTCTTGCAAATTTCACTTTCCCATCCCTAAATATGTTATGTGTGTAATAGAGTGTGTGTTAATGGTTGTTCGTGTGTGTTTAGGCATTACGTGTGTGTTCTACGTTATTATCAAAATGTCGGCGTTTTGTTTTTCAGGACCTGTTATTGTTATTAGTGTTTTATTTGGGCGAATTACACTTTTGATGTGTTTGAGTAATATTTTTGGGTTTTTACTGGTCTGGGTCGTAGTAAAACTTAATGTTGTAGGTACAACTTAAAACAATGTTAAACAGCAACATAGTTTTAGAGTTATTGCACGCTAACAAAATTTTCTATGAATTTATGTCGTCGTTTGTGTTTTCTCTGAAGAAACTTTTTTTTCTGGCAGCAATTTCAGTCGTTTATTGGACAATACATAATTCGTTCACCTCAAGATCACCTTCTTATCCTCCAATCATCGCTACACATTCTGAGCCATATCAGTACAGCTCGGATTACACTCCTCAAACACAGATAGCGTTTGAACGACCCAATAAAAAAGCAAATATCAACAATCAGACAAACTATAGAAGTAATCCGGGCTTTGTTTGCGGGTACAATTGTACCTAATATTTACAATACCTTGTAGATAAAGTGGGCACGTGGGACGAGGAGAGTGCCCGCCGTCTTAACTCGGCTGCTTTATACCAAGCTTCTATCAATATTGCATGATAATGGGCGCGTCTAAGGTACAAGCGAGCGCGATTCAGAAAGGCGTTCGCAATCTGATTTGATTAGTTACACTTTATTTTTACGATACGATCTGGAAAAGATTGGGTCGGGATCAAAATGGAAATTGATTTATGCATTTTTTAGGGGAGAAGATTTTTTCGGAGGTTGTTTCAGTTTCATCAGAAAGCTGGGTTGTTTAAAGCCCCTATTATGTTTGAACATTAAATTAAATTACAATCTAGTTTATTTGGATTCATAGAGCAACTGAACCAAATACTTAATGATTATGTATAATCTTTGTAGCCTAGTCTAAAATATTTCGACAAATCATTTTTTTTTCTTAATCCTAAATTTTTCACTGTACACGAAAAATTGAAAATAGGATTTGTTTGCACAGTGATTTGACAATTCATGTACAAATGAGGGCTTAACTCAAAAATGAATTTCCTCCCAGCAAATGTTTGAATGACACAGAGAGATCACTTTCAAGGGTAGGATCTAGAGGATTGTCTCTCTTCAATTGATTGTCGTTTTTTTAATTCCAAACTTAAGCAAATTCACTTGTGACGACACGTATCCATAATCCAGTCTCGTTATAATGTTAAAACAACTGTCATTAAACCAACTCGGTTCTTCAGCCAGGTCGTCTAGTTCATTCGCCTCTGGCTTGCTCCACCGCCCACCCGTACTCTTTATCGCTCGGTGCGTTTGCCGAGATTACTGCAAATCTACTGATTGCGACTCCAGAACTATTGATACAGGCATTAACTTTGCATCGTTGCGTTCGCGTAACGTCCACTAATCTGTCCTAATGTTTGCTTTTGTTTTTGTAAATTTACTTTACTTGTAGGGACTTGTAGTCCTTATCGTGTGATGTGCCCGCTGATTGTAAACTCTATGGGATTTCTTCTATTTGATTGCTTTAATCTAGAGTTACAAGGTTGTCTAATCCTTTTGTTTGGCTTGTTTGCATACTTTATATGACTTGAAGGACCTAATGTTTTTTTTGGGGTAGATTAACTGTAAGCCTTGGATAAATATTCACTACGAGTGTAGTACTTATGAATTTGTTTGACTTTTTAGTAATCTCTGTAGAAAAATAATTTTCCATCTTCTGAAGAAGTTAGTCTCAACTGAGATATTTATTTATATATTGTATGTATTATATATTTATAGTAGAAGTTATATATTATTTTTATATTTAATTATATTTGGATTAAGACTTTCCTACACACTATTGCTGGAAGAAATTTCTTTGGAAGTAAGCAGTACCTTTGTACTAATGTCTCTTATGTATTATCTTTTTTTTGTTATTTTTGTGTGTACATAAATAGTAAAATAAATAAATAAGTTAGAATAACTGGGTTGTGAAAGTGTGATAGGCAGCTACTCACTAAGAGCAATTTACAAAAAAAAATTAATTCACTTTTTGATTGATACAGAATACAAATATCCAGTCGCAATCGATAAATTGAAAGCCAATTCTAACCTAGTTGGCTAAAGGCAAGAAATTAAAATAGATATAATAAATATTTTTATTTTTAATAGTAAATGGCAAAGTTAAAAACCAAGTTGCTGTTTCAAAAAAGCAAAACAGTTTCGTAAGAAGAAAAATAACAGCGACCCCAAAACCCTTGCATTCCACACGCAGCCGTCTTTCAATCTTTCAAAACACTTCACTTAGCTCTATTGACACTTCATTCGACGCACTCACACAAAACGATCCCTTAGAAAAAAGGAAAAAAACAAATATCGACGCCCGAACGATAGAGTCCCACTCGCTGGCTTAGATAAGTGTTGCTAGTATTGGACAGGTATCATTATGCGGGCATACTTAGCCGGAAGGTAAGGGGCCGCCCGGCGAGATGGGGGGCTGGGGGGAGGCAATTTAATTCTGTCCACGTTCTAATAATGACCGTCATAATTCGTTCAAAGTGTCCGGTCTGGGACATTTTCGCCCCCCGCGCTCTCGCCCGGTTGATTCCTTTGCATTTTCCCCCCTTAATTCCATTTTCATGCCACCTTGCACACATTTGCGCTTCATCTGTGGATTGTGTGTGTGTTGCTATGTTGTGTCTTGTAATCGCGGAGAGGGTTATGTTCGCCTGAGTAAGAGCTTTTGGGAATGATAATGATAAGCGCTTTTTAATGTTTTTTGTTTTGAAAAAATAATTTTAATAATTTAGGTAGGTTACAATGTTAGGTTCTTAATTTAATAGTTAATTATATCAATAATTTATGGATAACCAACTTTTACCCGCGGCTTCGCCCGCATTTATTAATATAGGTACTTTAATTTAATAATAATATTTGTACTTACTTGACTTCTCTCTTTCTCCCCTTTTTTCACTTTAAAAAAAAATAAGCCTATGTCCGTCTCCAAAGTCCCAACTATCACTGTACCAAAATTCATCAAAATCGGTTCTGCCATTTAGGCGTGAAGACGTAACAAAGAAATAAACAAACTCGCTTTCGCTTTTATAATATTAGTAAGGATACCTATTGTCAGACGAGCGATTTTTTTTAGGTGCAAATCGTAGATAACCCCCAAAGGCTTGCAATCAATGTCAAATTCAATAAAGGCTGAGCCACATAATTTTATGTAACCTTGATCATTTCATAATACCAATACGTGACGATAAAATCGTTCCTTATCAAGTATCAGTCTGCCTTCTTAACTTTTCGACTTACACCCGGAATTATATTAAAAGTCATCTAATCCGATTACATAGTAAGTATACGTTACTAAGTAGTTTTTATCAACTGCTATATGAATAATATTGGAAAAAGTGTCATTAACATTGGTATTGACATAAGTAATACATCAAGGGATATTTAGACAGCGATAAATGGGCTAGCACGTATACATATTTAAATATATCTGCTCTTGTTTACAATAGACGAACACGCTTTCAAGCAGTGATCATGAATTGAAAAACTGAATATACCTAATATTATTTCTTCCAATGAAAAGAAAAATAATCTTAGCCTGTAGAACTCTTCACGGCTCGTCCGAAAGTGAACCACAAAGGACGTAAGCCAAAGAAGGAACATTGGAGTGGGTTTTGGTCAGTAAAAGTCTGTCAAACTCTCACGCTCTACTTAAGAGTGAGAGAAGATATTGGATGATTTCCCACATAAAAAAGTGTTTTAATGTCTGTGTATGTTACAAAAACACAATCAACTAAATATTTGCATTTTATTACCGAAGAGTATGTCTTTTTACTTAGTTTCCTATTGTATATTTTTTTTAGACCTACCACATTTTACGTAAATAAATGATATATATTATTGAAAAATTACGTGTCTTTAAAAATGTGCACCAAATGCGACAAAACCAAAAAATAAACAGAAAAAAGTTTTAACCCTAAAAAAGTCACTGCGAAAAAGGACGCGAAAAAATAGAACAATAAGCATCCGTCATTTTAATCCGGGCCACACATTAAAAAGATAATCTCACGTTCTCCCTCAAGTCTAGCGCCATCTTGGATATGCGTATGTGTGTGTAATGTGTGCATGAAGTTGTGTGTGTGCACGTGCGGCGGGCTTTATCAACACATGTAGCTAATATTAAGTTTGATTTATATCTGTTATATCGTAAATGGATTAGGGAAACGTCCCTTTGGTACAGTTGCGTACTAAAGTGGATCTAATGTCGTCGTTTTATGGGTACGCGTAATTGGCGAGGTCTGTCTGTTTGTGTAATTAACGCCGGCCATATTTAATTTGTTTTGTTTTTTTTTTTCAGGTAAGCGAATTTTGGGTGGAGTACTACTAATGTCAGTAAGTGTTTTCTGTGTTTTATGAGGACATTTTGGGCGTCCCTTGCTTTGTTTGGTGAAAAGAAAAGGTTTTTATATAACATACTGAGAATCTAAATACTGGATTATCAAGGGCGACGTTTTCTTTTAGATTTGAAAGGGTTAAATGATTAAAGTTTGACGTTTAATAATTTTTGCTTAAAGACGATTAGAACTGACGAATCTGCTAGCTAATGATTTTATTGAAAAAAATCTAGAAAATTTTAGTTTTTACTGTACTACTTTGCTACAGATACTACACCCGGAATATTTGGCTAAGTATAGATATTTATCTATAATTAGTCAATGTGTATGATTATCAGTAATAGTGTTGCAATAAATATGGGCTACCAACAAAAATTAATAAAAATATTTAAACAGTTTTTAATATAATAACTAATTAATCATAATATTTATCTTAACGTACTTTTTAATGACTTGTTATTATCGATTATTTCCTTTTTTATCGATCAATGACGCACGCCAAAGTAAGATAACTTTAACTTTAAAAATAAGTTACAAATTGGCGTTCATATTGTATTTATTATATTATTACAGATTATGTAAAATTATCGTATTTAAATAATTTGATCCTATCAAGGCTTAAATGCCAATTATAAAAAATAGGCAGTAGTATTTAGTACAAATATCAGGAGAAAACTATTTAACAATAAATTTAAATAATAAAATAAACTACAAAAAGTAAAGCTAAGGTCAGAGAACATCTGGATGTTTTTTTCATAATAAAATTGAGAAATACTTTTTTCTTTATATAAAAGTGAATTTCTAACTTAAACTCACTAAAATAATGTACTTTACTAAAACAAACTCTTAACAAGCAAAAACAGCGATGTTTTTAATTCAAACGGTCCAAGTAATTAGGGTCTGCACACATTACTGCTATCGACGGCGCGTCGATGTTTACGATTTTTAATTAGAGCTCGTCGATACGGTACGTGACGCTGTGCAGTCCGCTTTATTGTGTACTTCTAACGTAGTCTTTGTAACGACACGGGAAAATGTCCATAGTTGAGTTAGGTTTAAGATGAACAAAGTTATTGAAGGGGGTGTCAATAACAGATTTTCTGAAAAATAAATAGATTCCTACTTATACAAAACACATTTTTTACTGTACCATAACAAATAAAATGAAAAAACGCATATTAGTCTCAGTATCTATATTCTCTCGTTACCTTTTCTTCAATTTGTTTCATTCAATTAACACTCTGCACGAAAACTTCAACAAAAGCAATAACAAGCTCCTACATCACCCATCTTCTAACATCACGTACACCGTCGCAATAAAACAGGACACAAAAAAAATCGCCATTTAACCTCTCTGGAGTGGATCGTTTGCATAATTAATGTACGTAGATATTGGACATCGGCGAGCGACAATAGTGTGTCCTCGCCTTTATAAAAGTACAAATAACAAAAAAAGACAATTATTTAGCACCCTAAGTTTACTAAATAGGTTTATTTCATAGCATACGTGTTTGAGTGTAGTATATAAATTAGTTTGTACAGTAATTGCAATAAAAAAAATGCCAATTGTTACAGTTTTTAGTCTGTTTTTAATTCAAGAATTTGAACGGACTTGCTAACGACTCTACCGCGTGATTTACTGTATTTGTGTACATTACTTTCACTTAGCGTAAATAAAGTTTTTAATATCGAGATGCGAATGCGAATACTTATTTCGAAGGGTCAGTCAATTAAGGATACAGATGCAGGGCGGGCTTATATGAAGAGTATTGCATTTAATCTTAATTTGAAGTTATGCTGCAGATTAAAACTTAGACTGAGTCGCAATTTGAATCTGGATAAATTGCTTTTGAGTTTAATGTTTGTGTCGCATTTGGTTACTTGAATTCCGGATTTTATTAGTATAAAAATGCAATGAAAAAGATTGCATTTTTATTACAGAATGATAAAGGCTCTGCTTATATTTCTTTCTCACAAAAGTTTATGCAGTATCTCACATTAACTTTCATTGTCTACTAAGATAACAAAAAATACTTAACAAAAAAATTACACTGACCACTGAAAACCTAATGCATTCCAAAAACAAATAAGGTTAATTTCCTTCATTATTTTAATTCTCAAACATCTCTGTTCTTTTCTCAACTTGAAAACATGCCATTTCAGTTCATTGTCAAAAAGCTATTCAACAAAAACAAAACACGGTACCGCCACGGCAGACAGAGCGATTCAATTTTCCGCAAAATCACGAACGAATTAAGAAAATGCATTCGAAACGAAGTTCGTCAAAAGAAAACCAAACAGTGGAGAGACATTTCGTCCACTGAATACAAAGAGGGACATCGGGTGGGTGGGGTAAAAAGGAGGGGGAGGGGACACAAAAAACATTTGCTTCCACTAACGAAACAATCGCAAGCATAATTGATTTTAACGTGGAGTAGACTGCAAATGAAGTTGAAGGAGGAAGGGAATCTCGAAGTCTCGACTTCTAATGTGGCCAGGTAGGACGGCGCAGGGATTGCTTGAGGACTCGTCTGAGATGTAATTACTTATTAAAAATGGTCCGTAAAAAGTTTAGTTTATTGTATTATTTCTGTGAATCATGTTGTGACTGTCTGAGTTTAGATTTCAAGCTTGCGTTTTTCTTTATGGTAGATATCGCGACCGTCAGCGATAAGAACACCTTTGTATCCGTAGATTTTAGGCCATGTATGACTATTTTGGTGTACAATAATAGTGTATTATATTCTATGAATGAGTCATAGTTTTTGTATTACGATTTTGTTATTAATTTTTGAAAATATATATCCCATGTAAAGCTGCAGTCTATTGGTGAAAAATATTTAAAATTAGTTCAGTAGTTTTTAAATTTATTCATCATAAACAAGCATACCAATCTTTTGTCTTTATAATACATACATATTAGCATATATAATTAGATAAAAAACCATTTAGTAAACTCACCAAAATTTCTTTCTTTAACTCTTTTCATCTAGCTACTAAACCTCACACTCAAACCTTCAAAGATGCACTTCCCAGACGAAATAACAATTAAATTCAAAATAGTAGAAAAAACCCACCTCTAGTGCACCAGCATTTCCTCTATATTGTCTCCGAGCAATAACCGTTGGGAAACTTTACACAATCCAGATAAAACCGACGGAGTTGACTCCGGCTGCTATAATCAAGAACCATGTACCTGATTTAAATATGTACACGGGCTCTCCGATGTTGCATTAACCCGACTGATTCATTAGTGTGTTGAAAAATTCCGACTAGTGGGTGCTAGTCTGGGTGCTGGGCGCTAGTTCGAAATTGGCACGTACCGTGTTCTTTGGATTAGAGATCGCTGGCAGTAATGAGGTGAGATTGTTTTGGTTATTCTTCGGGCTGAATTGTTAATTAAGATGGTAGGAATTTGTGGTGGTGGATGGCTGTAATAATATTGATTAATTACAACATGCTGATGTATCAATGATTTTTGTTTGAATTTAGAATAATTAATATGTGGCACCATATTAATTATTCTTCAGCTTCTCACTATTAAAAAAATGCTATGATGGGAAGCTTTAAGGATATCTAGCTTGGATGAATAATAATAATAATAGTATTAATGAATTAGACCATGCTGATTTGTCAATGATTTTTTTTAAATTTCCGACTTCAAATAATTTAGATTGATTAAGACACGCGTGTTTGTCATGTACTGGTGAAGGTCGAGGGAGTCTGATGGATGCGAGACGCACAGGACCATTCGTTGGGGTGGCCTAAGTCCAGCAGCAGACGTCTTTTGGCTGAAATGATGATGAATGAAGATGATGTTTGTAATTGCTAAATAGACTTTGAAGCATGTCCTGTTTTCCTTAAATTGTTCCAGGTAGTCCTTTTTCTTAGGTGGGAATTCATCTAGTAACTTTTTCCACTCAGAATGAGAGGGTGTATCAGACTTTTACTATATTAGACCCACCACAGGTTCTTCATTCACCCTTAGCGTTTGAACCAGAGTCACGATGACTGTTTGCATCTCGCGTGGCTGTTTTATCAACTAGTGGGCATAGTTTTCGGTAGCCAGTGTCAAAAGACTACAAACTTTATTGTGACATTTCCAAAGTCCAGTTTATTATTCCACTAGTCCATAACGAACACAAAGAATCCAATACTCTCGCTCTTTCACAATTAAAAAACAAACAACATAAACTACACCAAAATTTATTCAACGCAAACAAAAAGACAGACTTCGAAAACATCAAAGTATCTAAATAAGGGCCGACGCAGACTGGCTACCGGGCGTTGCGCACGATCGCCTAAATATTCCGACTCTTTGGTCGCAGCGATTCATACGCGATGCATGAGGTAGATAGCCAATTTGCTGTACTGCCTCGTCCATTTTACTCGCGATTCTTGAGCGGAGATATGGTAATCTTGAAAAAGTCGCCGTACAGTCGCAAGCGATTGGCCAGCCTCCGGCCGAAGTGGGATAGGTCAGTTTATTGAGATGAATAATTTATAATGAATTATGGTAATGTTGGATTGACGATCTGGTTGCAGTGGAGTAGTTTGATTCAGTGACTGTTTTCTGTTTTTTACCGAATTCAAAAAGAAGGAGGTTCTATGTTTGGCTGAATGTATTTTTTTTAATGTTTACCGATATCTCGGTAAGTTCTGGACCAATTTTGAAATTATTTTTTGAAATTATAGGTTATGCTTCCAAGTTCAATAACAAAGAGACAAAACTATTATAGAAACACAGCCTTCCGAAATTTAAGTTATTTTGCACTTTTCAGTGTTCTTTTTTAACATTGAAGTCGGTTGTATTTTTTTTTTTAAGATTTTAATTAAGGCGGTAATGTAATTGTGGGTGGTTGGCCCTTGATGTTTAAGGTGTTTTGGTTAGATACAGTGAAGTTGGTAACTCAGTTACAAGTCATATTTTATTTGCAGCGTTTTACATTTTCCTCATTTGTTATAAATACAATAGCTGTCTCTGCGGTTTCACCCGCGTCTTTGATTACGGCTATGTTTCTATTGGTTGTAGCGTAATAATTTGTGTAGTGTATTCTTCTTCGATATATGGGATATTCAAAACTATTTTTCAATTCGAACTAGTAGTTTTTTTGTACAGTTGTGATTCTAGTATTACATCATCATCATTAGGTTGGCGTCGTCGTTTGGTTTTATTATTATTATTTTTTTCTTAAATGACTTACGAAAAATAAAATAAATGAATTAAATTAAATTTAATTGATATGTTTTATCAAAGAATCTTTTAGATCGAGATCCATCAACAGGACCAAAAAATCAATTGATTTCAAACTCGCAGTACAAAGCTAACAATCAAACTCTTTGACAGCCATCAAATCCCATCAAAAGCACAAATCTCTAACAAATCAAAGTACCAATTAAATCCAATGAACTGGAATCATCGGGCTTAACCCTCCCTCTGCCGCATAACCGTGTGATCACGTCGCGTTCCCAGCGGCTGGCGTCTTACGTCAATAGCAGACGTCTTGGACGTGCTGATGCAACGTTGACCAACCCCCCGGCGTCCCAGGGGCCCGGGGGGGCCACGGGGCCCACACGTAGGCCTGCACCGCCCGCCTGAATACTAATTATCAATTAGACAACGGACTACGGTCTTTTTAGCAGTGTTGCTTTTGTAAGGAGACGAGTGTACCTAGTGTATTGGGTATAGCTTATAGATGAGATTTAGTGGCATAAAAAGGTGTCCATTGATGTATAAAATTAACAAACCTATATTAATTGTTATTTAAAGAGAATGAATTGAATTCCTAAATTAGGTAGGTTCAAAGACGCATTTTTTTTTGGAAAACAATCATGGAACAACTTCTTCCGCTGCGGGTGGAGCTAGAGGGAATGTTAGATTTTTGCTAACTAAAACCCACCCGTGTTCTTTCAGTTGCTCTTTGCGTACCAGGTCCGTGGTGACTTTTTCAAACAATGCCGCAATGCATATACATGAAGGTTTTCTTCTTCTTAGTCCTGCAACCCTGGATAGAGTGGTCGTATTCATGTCTCGGTCGAGTCCTGCACCACCGCCTCTCTCGCGATGCGACGCCATGCAGCTCCATCTCTATCAGAGTTTTCATTAACGCTGTACTATGTCACCGATATGATGAGGTCCGTCCACCGTGTTGGAGAGCGCCCACGTGATCTTTGCAAATTCACAAATAATATTGGATGAGCTTTTAATATTAAGCTCAGAACTAGTCTACAATTGTTTTTTAATCCAACACTTGCTAAGTCGTTAAACTATGTAATGAAAGTTTAACTATAATTGCTATTTTATTTCAGTAATTATAAGTCTAGATTTAGCAATAATTTAGGCGCCACACTTAATTTTGTTTTATCTAGCTGTGTGGCTGTTGCAGCTATAAATATGTAATAAAATTCTTTGAAGTATGTTTTGACAATAAATAATGTCAATAAAGATTGCAAGATGCAATTAATTAAATATGCATAAGCAGTAAAACTGAATCTATCTTGAAATGCAAGAAAAAATATTTTAAGGCATGAGCGGCAGCGACAACCGAGTTTTAAGGCATCTTTTTAACAATTAAATGAATCCTTTGAAATCACTGAAAATTATGTACTCAAACAAAAGCCATCAGTGATTTTATTGGAAATAAAAAAGTGATATAATGGTGACTTCTACTAATTGTGGGTCTTGGCTTCGAACTCCAGCAACACTTTGTGTCATTATATCATCAATATTGCTCTCGAAAACGGTTAAAGAAAATCTTTTAAACATGTCTTGTAACCAAAAATTCGAACACTTGACATGCATCAACCTACACTGGGTCCATGTGATGGTTGTTGTGACGTTAGTATGTTCCTTCTCACAGGGAGAAGGTTTGAGTCCCAACACTGAGAATTTTAAAAGCTGATTAAAGCTTACTAAATAAAACGCTGTAGTTTATAATTTGTACTATACAACCAGCTCCTGTAACCGCAGATTACATAGCGTTTAGGACTTAAACCATATTTTTAACTGTTCGACTCAATCGGTTTGACGTTTACAAAGCCGACTGACCGATCAGACTATATTTAGATTTACATACAATAATATTGTATGGAAGTTGCACAGTTGCAAGTATTTATTGTAATGTATGAATAGAAATCGCGTTTATAAGTCACGATTTTGAATGTATCAGTGTCAGTAAAGGGAAACTTTATACTATTAAGCTTGTGTTTATCTGATGAATTCCTTATAAATTAAGATTTCTGTTCTAAGGCTCAAGGGTTCTAAGGTTCAAGTGAAGTTCTATTTCTACGATAATGATTTAACCATGTGACATTTCGATGGCACAAGTCTTTCTCAAAATGGCAAAGATATCCAAACTGCTCTCAAAACGGTGAAGGAAAACATCGTGAGGAATCCGACATATGTCTTAGAACCAAAAATTTAAGCACATGTGATATCTATCAACTTGGGTCTAGATGGTAGCTTATGGTTCGTTTCCTCGTCTAGTCTCTTGTCTGTTAGGCTGATTATCTCATTATTATTAGTGCTGGTAAATTCCATATATTTAGATTTTTTAGGATTTATCTTATTTGCTGATGAGGAAGGAACTTCATAAAATATCAAAGCTTTAGCACCTATGGTACAGTACAAGTAATATAAATACTGCCTTTGCCAATACGTAGTGATCTTTAAAAACAAAATTATTGGTCAGCATTTTCTAATTAGATTTTGACTCCAAAAATACAAATTCTAATTTGGATCAATCTTACGTCTCTGACTAATTTTATACTTCTAACTACTTACAAAAATTCCTCCTCAAATATAAACCACGATAAAATCCATCACTTTACGTTCATACCACGAACTCGTGTCGTGTCCGTCTCGTGACATTTTAAGGGCTCTAACTCACTCATCTCTTGATTGATATACAACATGTCGTCTTCCGGCCTCTCCTTTAGTTCATACGACTTTTTTATATAAATTTATCATTTTGAAGATGAAACGGGCGCCATCTTTGATTCGTGACGTGATTGAGTGGTCCTGCTTCCGTTTTAATTAACACTACTTGATATATTTTTGGGTGATTTTGGTTTTTGTAGGCTACGATTAGATGGTGTTGATTGATTTTAGTGAATTTATGTTTGGTCATTTTATTTTTGTCAATTAATTTGATAGTATTGACATCTCTGATTTGTGTTTTTTAGTTCACTAGCTAACCAGGCAAACGTTGTTTCACCATATAATGTTTAAATAAAAAAATGGGGGTAAAGGTAGGCGAAAAATACTGTACGATATTTTCTAAAACCTATCCAATATACACCTACGATTTCATAAAAATCGGTTAAGCGTTTCGGAGAAGTTTGAGAGCAAAACACTGTGATACAAGATTTTTATTTATTAAATAGATTTTACTAGCCCATGAGGTGTTCCACTACAGAGCAAAGATCTCGTTAAAAAAATACAGTTGTCTAGAGTGATCTCTGGCTAAGTTTGTCCCACGAATATGATCAGATCGTTACACCACCTTCACCGTGGTCAAACTCGACGACGTCGTCCTTCCGTCCGTCCCAGTAAGTGACGACCCTAGCCTGACTGTTCAGTGTTTTACATTAGGAACAGTAGTCTCCTAAATACCTACCTTGGTACCATTTTCAGATTATCAAATTTTTAGTTCTATTGTATGTATTGCACTGGTTTTATCATGAAACCTTCTTTTTCAAAACAAAATGATGTCAGAAAATATTTATAGAAAACACACATCAATCATACTAAAACGCGGATCCGTATAATTTAATGATTCACATAGAATCTTGGTGAGACTGAGATTTTTATTAGATTATAAAATAAATCGCTTCACACTACTTTCATAAAATTAAAACGTCTAATTTTAAACGTTTCCATCAGTTTCAATAATTTCGATCATTTTACGAGTCATTCCTGCTTGTTTCATATTTATTTTAACGGTTTCGTAATTACGGTTTATCTATAAAATGTTCAAAAGCTTTTAAAGTTTGTGGGCAGTTGATTTTAACGTAATAAGAAAAAATATTTTAATTAGTGGCAGGTACGTTAACATGTTAAATCTGTAAATAAATATACTATGTATGCGGCACAGGGTCTAAAGTCCTACAAATCTCCGTAGAAAAGAGAGGATCCTCAGGTCAGACAAGGTGTTATGTCTGAGTTCATTTGGCTCAGAGAACTATGATATCGCGATATATTATTTTGAAGTTTAGTTCCTATGTGATGTCATAGATATCGCTACAAAACGATTAAAACAAGATGACAATGAGCTAACTTCACCTTTAATTTTCAGGAAAATCTAAAACTACTAAAAACTTCTTATATTCTCAATTGTACATAACTTTAAAAATAAACAAAAATAGTACAGCTGATAAATATACAGCTATGTATTTATACTAGTTTAACCGACAATTTATTGGGTTTTCTTACAGCAAACCTTATTGTATTTACAGAGTTTTAAATACAAACTCATTATTCTATTAAAATATGTATATTTTTTAAATTACATTACTATATAATTAAATTAATAAAAAAATACTAAAAGGTAACAGTTTTACTATTATTTTTTACTGTGTGTACCTAGTATAACCTAAAGTAAATCTAGTTGCTAATCTATTCTTTTTGATATTCATTATCGTATAAAACCCACAACTTCACAATACATGCATAGCAAATACATACCAACCAATTTCCATAAAAAAGAAAACCAAACATACGGATAGCCCGTAAAGAAACACTTAAATAGCAATCAAACGGAAATTTAACAACAATGAAATTAATCTACCGTCGTACGCAGTAAAAGGTACTCATATAAAAATCATTGGAAACATTTAAAAAGACATACTATCAGATTTCTTGTCGTAAAAGAGTAATAAAAATGCCTCTTTTGACAGAGTTTTAATGATCCACTAAACATAATGATATAAAAATTATATCCGGATTGTTAACACGCAGGGTCAATGAACTGGGCTTTCTTTTTTTATGATCAGGAATTATAGGGATAATGTTCTTTACTACGCAGAGAATGGATCACTTCGATTCAATTATCTGCATGAAAATAGGGCACAGTAATATAATCTATTTGATATCCTGCAATAAAAAACACATATTTTCAATCAAGATAAATCAGAAAGTCGGTAACATCGTGTAAAATCAGCAACTAGATTAATAGAACATTCCTATCAATGTTACAGGAAATCGTTCACGAGTAAGCGAACTCAACAGCTAAAGGTGTAACTGAAAAGCAGGAAATTCAAATGACTACAACACAATTTATTAGTACAGATAAAATCATACAACAACCTGTTTGTCTCCATTTCTATTAACACATTTCGTTCAAAGCCCTATCGCAGATGCATTCAAAAGTTTGCGTTACAAGTCCAAATTACATCAAAATGACTAGCATTACAATTCCATGGCTTCTTTATAAACAAAACTACGTCATAACCCTAAACAGGCCATCAAAAACGGCTCAATATTGATAAAAACGGCCATAAAGACACGGCGCCTCAATCGGAAGGCACTAAAACTTTTTACGGCCGCGACGACTCAACCGTTTTGGCTATAAAGTATTTCGGACGCAACACGAGCGATTGACACGAGAAGAACTATAAAAAACGTCAAAATACGAGCTGTTCGGAGAAGTTCGTGAGATAGCGGTAAAGAATAAGGTTTATTGAGGAACTTGCAGCAACTTTGTCGGACATAGACTTTATTAACTGAAATTCTGAGGCTTTAAAACTGATGTACAGAACTAATTTGCCTTGCAAAGGCATTTCAAGTTACATAGACATGCTATACAAGTTGAAGATACAAATTTTAGCAATGACTAGACCATTTTTTTTACTGTAGACATGTCCGTGTCCTGTTTCCTATAAAACAATACGATTAGAATCAATCGCTTTCAAATAAACATTTTCGCTATTCCCAAGTCCATCTTTTAGAGAAACATTAACTTTTAGAGGCACTACACGAAAATTTCGTATCTTATACTTCGGAAATTGTAAGGGAACATCGAAACGCCACATAATGATACGTCAACGTCACTTCGCTATCTAAATTGCGTTTGAAACGCTTCCATCAATGTGAGCGCTGAGTGTGTATCGCTGTCCTTATGTCTCCAGTCGTTGTGCACTTATTTATTATGTCCGTCTGTCCGGTCTTGGGTGAGAACTCTTTTTTTTGTTCTAACTGTCTCGCCAGGGTTACAATCATTGACCTTTGAAAGAGTCTTCATTCTTTACTCTAAAAATAAGAAGCTGGAATTAAAACTTTTCATCTTTGGTGCCTGCTTTTTCATTACTTTATAGACTTAGATGCTCAAAAAAAATTAAAAAACATACATTCTCTTGGCGGTACTTACTATAGTAAGAATTTTTAACAGTGTTTAATAATATTATAATTCTCAACTTTTTAACAAGCGATCAGTCGTTCACGCTGTCTTTGTCTAGATTCACCATCATCTTCCTACTCTTAAGCAATGTTGTTTGGGATCAGCGCTGTTTGTTATTAATTTGTGTTTTAGGTTATTAACCTTTTTTATTCTCTATTTTTCTCTCTCTATTTTTCATGCCATCTGATATCACTAAATCCCTTTTCTTTCATATCACTCCTCATCTATCCATCTTTCTTAAGGCTGTCTTCTTCTTCTCCAATGATCCACATGGTATACTCATAACTCTTTTAATAACATGCATTTAATTTTCATCGCCTCTCTTCACATTATCGTACTCAGAAAACCGATTCTCTTTAAATTTTTCAGTTAATGGCGCCACTTTTAGACTTCCTCTAATATACTCATTTCTCACTATATCCATTCTTGTCACTCCTCAGATCCATCTCGACATTCTCATCTCTGCTACATGCAGACTTTGTCGAGGTCCACTTGAACATTCAATTGATTCAAACAGTAAAAATATCGATTGTTATTTTGTAATACTGGTTTACTGCTGTAACATGTCAGAGATTAAAGTTCAAGTAATCACCGCTTGTAGTACTGACAGAGTGCTCTCAACATGAATGAACTTGAAAGAAGTGAGAGTAAGTAATTTGCTTAGAATAATACTTTTGTTTCTAATACAAGACGTGAGAAATATGGCAGCTATAGCAAAGGCTACGACTGCTATAAAAGAAAAATGCAACAAAACTTTTTGTTCTGAAAACAAAAATTGAAAAAAGCTCATCTATTAATTAAAATTTATTAACCTCCACTAACACTAAAATCGGATTTACAGAATAGCTCTGAGCCAATAATTACAGGCTCTCATATCGCTATCTCCCGCGTGGGCTAGGGTGACAAAGCGTCGCATGTCTGCGGACAATGTGCACGGGACACGCGGACAGCATGTTCACACGATCAGATTGCGCCTGCTTTATGGCACCAAACCGAACCATTAGTACCGGCTGCTCGAATTACCTAATTAGAATTACATGGCGAACTAACAACCGGTTTTTAGATTTCGCTATTCGTGTGTTGCGATCTAGATTGTGCCGTGTGGGTTTAGCTGCAGGAATGATTTTTGTGTTTTTTTTTATTTGCGTGCTTTCACGCGTAGTTTATAGGTTTTCAGTTGCTTCAATGGGGAAGAACTTTTATTTTACGTGGTTTCTGGTTTGGTTGTGTGCTTTATGTCGTCATTCACGTGCATTGTATAGTATTGTACATGCGTTGGGAAGCAACAGGTTCTTCATACATGATTCAGGACTACGTAGTTTGGAGATTGAAGTTCAACAGCGGTTGATTCAACCTACACTGATAGTCAATGAAATCGACTGATGAGTACATTGACTTTACTTCTGATTTACGGTAATGCATCTCCCAATAGTTATTATTAGTCACAGCATGCGTTGTAAACTTTATTATAATCGATTCCAAGTCTCATCCGATTCTCGGATCGTATAAAAATCAAACGAACGCGAACATAAAAAGTATCTTTATCCGACACAACACAATAACGTTATCGTTGAAATATCGATACAATTTCCATGATCAGTAAAATAAAATCGGACTGTCTTGACGTTTGTTCAAATTTATATGCGCGCGCGTCCAGCGCAAGATTGTCGTAAAGTTGAGGATGTTATGTTCGTTGATAAGTGCGATGTCGGGTATCGGACTGTCCCGCGTGACAGGTTTATTATGGACACCCTACTAAATGGGGTGATTCGTTTTGCGAAAAAAAAAACTATATTTATGAGCTTTATATTAAATTTTAAACGAGTTTTCGATTTGTTTATGATGTCTGTTTATCGATTGTTAATTTATTTTTTAAGTTCGTTTTAATTTACTTTAAAAGCGCGGTGTTGTTATGTCAAAATATTTAAATCGCCTGTTTGTTTTGTGATCGAATACTTTGTTGATACAAATATTTGGGTGTTTTGCTTCTGGTGGATGGTAATAAATATTTTAAAATATCTTATAGAGATGTTTCTTGTACATTTTATTGAACACTAGCTTTTGCCCGCGCGGCTTCGCCCCCGCTCTTCCCTACTCCACCCTACTCTACCCTACTCTACCCTACTCTACCCTACTCTACCCTACTCTACCCTACTCTACCCTACTCTACCCTACTCTACCCTTCTCTGCCCTACTCTACCCTACTCTACCCTACTCTACCCTACTCTACCCTACTCTACCCTACTCTACCCTACTCTACCCTACTCTACCCTACTCTACCCTACTCTACCCTACTCTACCCTACTCTACCCTACTCTACCCTACTCTACCCTACTCTACCCTACTCTACCCTACTCTACCCTACTCTACCCTACTCTACCCTACTCTACCCTACTCTACCCTACTCTACCCTACTCTACCCTACTCTACCCTACTCTACCCTACTCTACCCTACTCTACCCTACTCTACCCTACTCTACCCTACTCTACCCTACTCTACCCTACTCTACCCTACTCTACCCTACTCTACCCTACTCTACCCTACTCTACCCTACTCTACCCTACTCTACCCTACTCTACCCTACTCTACCCTACTCTACCCTACTCTACCCTACTCCACCCTACTCTACACTACTCTACCCTACTCTACACTACTCTACCCTACTCTACCCTACTCTACCCTACTCTACCCTACTCTACTTTACTCTACCCTACTCTACCCTACCCTACCCTACTCTACCCTACTCTACCCTACTCTACTCTACTCTACCCTACACTACCCTAATTTTTTTTTTCCATAAGAACCTTCTCCTCACAATAACAATCACAACAAAAAAAAAATCAGCCAAATCGGTCAAGCCGTTTTCATGCCAAGTCGTGACAACGGAAAACGGGGGTCATTTTTATATATATAGATTATGCCTTTTAAGGCTGTTAATACAGGTTGTTGACTCCTGATCAAGAATCGAAGGTTACAGCTAGGTGACAAATTCAAAGAAATTTATGCTAGTCTCCATAAATGGACTATGTGTGTTACAAGCTTCAACTTGCATGCATAATCATAAATATTACGATATCCTTTAAATACATTATGGATGTGAGATTTCCTTCATATTTTCTATCTGAAGTAAACTAAGTTATTTCTTTTTTTTCGTGTCTTATCTGCAGGTGCGTCCGAGATCCATTTTGTATGTTTGTTTGTTGACATTCGCCCATCCGACCCCAAAATTATTGTCAAATCATCAATCACTACTCTACGCAGTCAAATCCATCATTCGCTTAATTAATTTATCAAGCAAAGTTGCTGACGGAACTTCACAAAATTAAAAACACTGAAAATTCAACCATATTTTGATTCGCCTAAAGATCGGTATCACTTTTGTTGAGTGTAATAGTAAGTTGGTATTTTTATGTCCAAGTAAAGTGATAGTTTCATTTCATATATGGGGTGTTTACCTGGTGTTAAACGTGCAATCGATCACCGAGTGCGCCGGCGCCGAACTGACGCGATAACTCGATAAAAATATTGATAGGAAATCGATTTTTTTCGTTGTTTCCGAAATTGTCGGTTTTAATTGATCATAGTTAATAATAGCAAAAGGCTTTGTAATACAGTTACGGTTTTTTTTAAGCAAAGACATTTAGGTTAACAAATGTTTTTTTTAAGCCATCATATACATATCTCAAGGCAAGCAATGAAAAGTTCTGATTATAGGATATAGCTAAGAAAAAAAAACAAGCAAAAAATACTTATAAAACCTATTAACAACGTTCATTCAATGACTAACTAACGACTATTCTAACTGTCCAAAAGCCCTACCACGATCTCTAAATTTTACGACCTAATCTGAATAGTTAAAGAGAGCTATATATAGAGTATATACTCCATCTCTTTCTCGCTCGCACTACTGGCATTTTTTCACGTCATAGTAAGACTCTGGAATCAAAAAAGTCATGTTGTAAGTTAAAATACAATGCCACAACCAAACAGTTACAATATTTACTTACGTGCCTCCATCGCAAAATATTCAAAAACAATAATAAATTTCTACAACACAATAGGTCACGTATAAGGCTAGGACCACACTGACGACACTGCGACAGTGATGATGGATCGCGCGATTGTCTAAGAGCGCATATCAATCATCAGTCGCCGGGTTGTCGCCGGGCTGTCACCGGACGGTTGCCGGACGATCGGACTGTCCGCTTGACGTCTTGATCAATCAAAACCCTTTTAACGGATATATTAAGGTGCCATTTTTGATCTGAAGGCAGATTTCCTTGAAGATAAATAACGTTATGTGTGGTAATATAGTTTATGGTTGAGTAGTATTCATTCGAATGGTGAGCGAGTGGCGTCCAAGGTTTGAAAGATAACAATAACAACAATTATGTTATCTAATTGTTGTTATTGCGAGTGTAGGTAGTACTCTAGCTACAGGATAATAACGTAGAGTTACCATAGTCTTAGAACGCATAAGTCAACTGAATAAATACAGGTAGATATTTGTCAGTAAAAGTCTGACAATCTTTCGCTCCACCCAGAACGGGAAACTAGTTGATGATATCCCATTGGAAAATAGGGTTTAGGTACTGTTAAGCTTGAATAAGTTTAGCACAAGAGCCAGAGAATTGTGACGAAGCCGTGGGTGAAATCAAGCAGTGGATAATAAATGATTCTCTCGAATGTCGAAAAAATCAGACCGTAGATATTGATACAATAAGAATTATTACCATATCTAGCCTATACTGTCCTACTGCCGAGCAAAGGCTTCCTTTCATTCTTCGCATTGTTCCCGGCTCTAAGCTTCTTCTCACCAATTCCTAAAGATGACATCTAAGTTATCCAGCGGTCTCACTTCACCTTCTGAGTTACGTTTACGATCTGAGTTTTGAAGCGCAGCGATGTCCTAGAACAAAAAATCAAAGACATGTGACATCTACTAACCCATACTGGGCCCTCGGAATATTATAAGACTGAGAAAATGGACTGACACGCGTATTGTATCATATATGTCAATTCATTTTTCGCAATCATAATCGCTGATAGAATGATTCACTAAGGTCCTGTTTGAAATCCACAATCTGTGCCGCTTGGAAACGTGATGAATTTTCTCAAACATATATTCCTCGTTCATAATAATATAAAATGTGTGTTTACTAATGTTCCTTATACTATTACACACACGGTGTCTACATCTCTATTTTCTCCAACTCTCCTTTCACAGGTTTGCTGGAAGAGATTTCTTTAGAAATAAGCATCATATTGACTATTCTTCTGTTTCCTTCTTTTTTTCTTTTATGTGTGGACGTAATATTGTAAAGAGGTAAATTTTGTTTTTATGTTTTTTTGTTTCTAATTTTTTTTTTTACTGATACAAAGCTGCGTTATTCCTAAGTGACATAGGCTATATTTTACGTACGCGGGCAAAGCCGCGGGCAAAAGTTTGTAATTAAATTAATGAAAAATAATCATAGGAAGCTTTTAATAACCCTTTAACCACAAGCCATACTAGGTGTTTTGCAGAAGTGCCTACTTACCGGTATTCATCGATAATCGTCTATAATTACCCTTATTAGCAGTCATCTAGAATTCTTCACAATTTAAAAAACTCGCATAGTGTGTCCCAACCCTATAACTTCACGCTGTTTTAATGGAGTACAGCAGTGTTTGTAATTATTGCTAATTTGAACTTATATGTTAATTAATTAGAATTGCTGTGGGTTATTATGTTGGATTATATTTTTAGGGTTCCTTCGGGGGTAGTAAAATGCTTGTAGTTTGTGTTAGTTTAGTGTAATTCAAGTTAATATGAGGCTGTATGTATTTAAGTGTCACATGATAAAAATTTAAAATGGTGATCGTTAATTTTTTTTTAAATTCACTGAAACACGATCACAAAATAGTTCTATACTTTTAATGTTAAAAGTAGAGAAATATTTTGTACACTATGTAGTGTTACTGTCTGTCCAAATACTGGCAATCCCACTTACCACTGCAATGCACGTAAAGCCGCAGCAAAGTGATATTTTGTCACTGAAAAGATGGCAGCAAGTAGACCTAACTCGACATTCCTAGAATATTCTGTGCAATAAAACTTTTTTTAACCGATTATAATATATTTTTCCATGTTTAAATCTAAAGTATTTCACGTTCAATAGCTGCTAAGTTCTAAGGCACTCATTACGTATACTTACGCTACGGATGTGAATAGCAACAGACCAGTTGCATTCAAGAACTTATAATTATCCTTTAGTTATTGCTAAGTGCGAATGAAAATACCTTTTTTTCCAGTATTTTTTAAGGGGACAAATTGATGTTGGTCACGCATTGGACTAGGTAAGATCTAGGCATTCTAGGAACTTGTTTAACCAAATACTTAAAAGTGTGACCTTTCTAGCTTTCCTTAAATTTTTCGTCAGATTAGATTCACAAAAAAATGCATCAGTTTTATAAAAGATATGCGCTTGTCATTGACTTTTCTATTTGTCAAAAGACACAGTCGTTATAAATATCTGGAAGTATGTTTCCCTTTTGAAGATTTGACCTTCCTACTACTTTTCCTTCAGATTAAATTCAGAAAAAGCTTATCAATTCTACGAAGGATTGGCGCAAGTCATTAACTTTTCTATTTGTCAAAAGATATTGTCAAATTAAAAAAACAAAGAATCTGACTATAAACGATAAATCTGAAATTTATATAAACGAAGATCCACAATTTCACATAGTCCTAATAAAAATTTACTGTCCCTTAGAAAGTCCCGTATCTTACACAGCACCCATCTAATTCTAAGCTCGCTTACTCGGCTGAACAGTCAACAATCTGTCCGACCATCGCGTGCGCAAACGCACATCGATCTCGAAAAACAAAATCCAACCGTTCGCGTGCGAAGCCCAATTTATTCTAACCCTTCAGCCTATTTGTCAATTACACGTCGCCGTCGCATATCCGATGCACCGCCATCTTGGTTCTCTTGTAAATGTCAACCGGCGGTCGACCAATTACAAGTGTGTGCTGCGCAAGTTGACGGTAACAACGCTCCGCGATACCATAAAGTTTCGAGCCATTTATAGAAGTGAAATCTGCGTCGTCCAGATCGGCTGTTCCAATTAATGCAGACGCTCGATGTCTGATAGGCTGTACTTACGACGGGCTGCTTTATTTTGTGGAGTGATTTTCTTAGGGTCAAATGTCAGATAGAAATGGGATAAGTTTCATTAGAACATTAAGACTTTCATGGTATGCGTTCAAAGTCAGAAGGGTCAGTTTTGATATTGAAAGGCCATACATATAGATCACAATGTAAATACAACATTAATGCAACAAATAGCAGGCTTTATGCCATAACCCCCAGTTCTCTAAATCAAACAAATCCAATTGCACTCATAGGTACACAATGCACCCGCGAAATTATACCATAAGAGCATTGGCCGTGAATTACTATCAAGCGATGCCTTGTAGGAGGACATGACATCAGCGAGTCCGATAATTTAATGGCATCGCTCGCCACCCGCAATTTAATGTAACACCGAACAGCCCGGGGGCATTAATAATTTTCTCCGAGTTCGCCCATTGTACTACTGGAGGGACACTCACGATCTTAGACATCATCGGTGCCTATCGTAATTCCACCGCATCCCATGTACAGAGCCTTCTAACTTAATATGTGCATCACGAAGAACGCGTATATGGTCCGCGCACCCCGCCCAGGACTGGCCGGCCAATCCTATCGCGCATTTTAAATGCCGCCGCGCATTGTATGTATATCGAGAGGCCCGCGAATAAATTGAGTCCTTGACGCGCGTCACAGGACCCGCGACGTTGCCTTGCGATAATCCGCCGCGGATTTAAAACCGCTTATCCCCAACACTCTCGGGCCGAGGAATCTCCCTCCTAAACCTACAAATCAATCGTACGCCCGCACTCCATAAATTAAGAGCAGAAACAATGACCCTAAATTATTGGGCCGTCTCCTTTATCGGCGCCTCCGTATTGTTCGTTTTTTTCAAGCGACTCCTTACACAAATGAGACTGGCTCGGACTTATTAGGTTTCGGTATTTCGCTCGCGAGATCGACAGGAGCGATAGCGTCTGTGGGAATGCACGCGGGACTGACGACGCGTTCGCTTTAATTATTCGACTTCCTCGTGCGTCGGAGACAATGGCGTTAGGTGTGGATCTCGTGTAGCGGCGGCCGGCTAACGATCAGCGGGTATCGGGTATTCCATCACGAGGACGTCGGCGCGTTATTTTTCCCCGCCTAGCCGTTTATGCTTCACATTAACATAAAACAAGCGGCATGCGGCGCCGCGTCCATATTTCTGCTACCGTCGTGACGGCCGGGCTCGGTATTGTGCGCGATACAGATCTCGGGACGCATGTGCACGCTGCCTCTGGATATTTAGAAGCTGTCTCTTAAATTCGCGTCCTCGGCGACTTAACGAGTCGCATTCTGCGTATAGGACATGCGAGCGGCTATTGTCCATTTGTGGAGCGGTAATGATAATTTTGTGGAGGTTAATGCGAGTGGAGTTTTCTAAGTGGGGAGTTGACGCGTTCCATTAGGGCGGGGGATGCTTTCATAAATATTTTATTGGTTGTGAGCCGGGGTGGTTGGCGCTCTCATTACGCGCGGAGATGCCCGAGATCATTAGTCGGTGATAAAATGCGGTCGAGAGGCGTCCTCTCTCGGAATCGGTGCATTCTTTACACGTTAGCCCGCTGGAGGACTTGGCTTTTGTTTTCGCGTTTGCCACCTTTATAATTACTGGCTTTAGGGTTAATGGACTGGTTAATGTTGGTTTTGTTCGTTTGCTTCGGTTTGCTTTAATTGATTGGGAATTGGAGCTGCTTTCGAATTCAGCCGGGGTTTAAATCATTTTTTATTGCCCGAAGGCTTTAATTTTTAATGTGTAGTGAGCTGAGGAGAAGTCTTTCAATGATTCAATTATACAAAGGAACCACATTCGTTTTCAACTCTGCTGATTTGTATAAAACAGTTACTGCAGTCCCGAAATGCAAAGGGCAACTGAAAGAACTCAGGTGGGATTTAGTCTTAAAAAGTCTGACACTCCCACTTGCTCTACCCAGAGTGAAAGAAATGATAGTTTGATGATTTTTGACTTCCAAAAAAATTCCATTCTCAACTGCAACTAGTTCAACTTCGAACAGTAACCACTTTGTAACTCCAAGATCATCTTTAGCACATATTTAGTTACCTACCTAACTCTCAACGTCTTTCATGCTTTCCAGAATTTTATTTCAACCCCACCTCACAGCAAATTTCTGAAATAATAAACCCGTGGTTCTAGAACGCACAACTGGACACAGGTGTGGTATTAGTTAATTAAAAATTTTACACGTTTTTCCGCTCCGCCCCAAAGAGGGAGAAGATAGGATGATGAACAGTAAGCTCTAAGATCATCTTTGAGCATATACCTATGTTTGGTTACCTACGAAACTCTAACCGTCTTCCATGGCGTCCAGAAAACGATCACCTTTGCAACCCCTCCCCCCACAACATAACCCCAAACTGCAGCAGTCCACTCAAAAAAGCTCCGCAAAATCTTAGTCAGCACTCAGTAATGAGTCCCTATCTATTCCAGCACAATCTAGTCTGAATATCATACACTACGTCTGTAGTCAAGGGTCTCCGACCAGCAATATGGTAATGATACCCGATCGGAACATTCTCCAGTTAAAGATGACTCTTAATGTGCATCTAAATACTATATAAAATAGTCGGCGAGGTTGTTGTGAGACATACGGACAGGAGGTAAGGCGAGCAGTAGGTTGGATGGTTGGGATTTTTTTAATATAGTAGGGTAGTTGGACAGTGTTCTTATTACGTTTCAGTAAATAGCAACATCTACATTTAAATTCCTATCTGAAGTGCCTGTGCACAACAACACAATCACTACTGAAATAACACAAGTGGGATTTAAAATATAAAAGTTAGACACTCCATTTTGTGAAACGCCTATCAAATTACTACTTTGCACGACATTCAAGTTTTGATACATATCTTTTCTTTCAGGCACCATTTTGTCAAATCGGTGTCGGGTACATAGATAACTAAAGGCACCGCATCGTTAATAAATACTGGTACTCTTTTAGAGCTGCTTGCTGTTTTAGGAATACTGTCAACAAACTGAAGCTAATTTTATTGTACATACACCTGCATCAAAAATACCTTTCACATTACAATTCTTTAGAACGAGGGTAAACTGTTGATGATACTATCTGTACTTCTGTCTTATGCTTAGTAATTATAGGTAAGCAAACATTTTATAATAAAACTCTTTGATATTGAGATTTCATCTTGTAATACAAAAAAGTATATTTGTGGTTGTCTCATTAACAAATACGATTATCTATCACTACATAGTATAAAACAAAGTCGCTTTTCTGTCCCTATATCCCTATGTGCGCTTAAATCTTTAAAACTACGCAACGGATTTTGATGCGGTTTTTTTTAATAGAGTGATTCAAGAGGAAGGTTTAAATGTATAATATTGCACCCGAGCGAAGCCGGGGCGGGTCACTAGTAAAAAATAAGTAGATAATTTTCACCTCAACACCCAGCTACCCATCCTTACCAGCCGTATGTCCGCACTGGGCAGTGCATCGCACACTCCCGCACTCTCCTTATGGTAATGTGATCGAATCCGAAATTGGACGCCCTGACCGCAGAAGGATTTCACACACTCCCACTTATATATCTACTGCTATAATTTATATACAGGCATATTTTAGTCGAGTGTCTTCAGATGCAAGACTATTCCAATAAGTCTAAATCTAAGTGGTGTCTGAGGGACTTCTGTAAATGTTTTTTTTGTAAAAGGATTTTTAATACCAATAAATTGAATTGCTGAGAATATAATCTAGCGATATTCATATGTTTTATTAATATGTTCATGGGGTTTTTGACATTCAGCGACTTAAACGGGGTCTAAAAACTTAAACAAGCCAACTGTAGAGTACCTAATACATTTGAGTGATTTATTTGCATTGTGACAACGAGAAAGTAGGGATGGGAGTACCTATAATTAAATTTTGAACGTTCTGTATTATATAGTTACTTATTTACATTGTCACTTTTTTATTATTATTATTGATAGGTTTGCGTTTGACCACCATCTCACCTGATGGTAAGCGATGATGTCACTATTTTGAGTCTTACTGTCTAAATACGATGATTAGCTTAACTTTGTTTTTTTTTTTGTAAAGACCAAGAATAGTTTTTTATTTATTAATTGATTATTTCAGACATTAACCAGTATTCATATTATTGAATTAAATTTAATTGTTACACCATAATAGATCAATCAAATAAAAATTGGGGTTGGTTTTAATGTTAATAATGTTTTAAAGACTAACCAAATATTTTCTTGCCACTTCTTCTCCATAGGAAACTACTTATTTGAACCATGTACTAGTTTCTAACTTTCTATAAGTGCCCTTGTAGGCCATTGAGGAAAAAAATGAATTAGACAATCATTATGTACTTATATCTGATAGAATGTCATTTGATACAATTTTTGCTGAATCATTCCAAAAATTCCAAACCAAACAATAATTTCAGTTCAATAGCATGACTAATCTAATAAAACAATTATCTTTACTATAATCTGTCTCCATATCTATATACGAGAGGATCAATATATTAAACAATTTATGATAAAACGCTATTATGTAAAATTAATTGAAATCAGGTGATTTTAGATAAATACAGCTGCGAAATATTTTTTGTTATGACATGACAACTAAGTATCTATCTGATATGATTGACGCATTTGTGAGTTAATTTTAGCAAACGTTATAAACAGTAAATCATGTCATAATTCATTTCTATTGTGTGGTTACTTGTATCTAAGTAAGTAGCTGCTTATGCCACAATACATGCATAACCGTAGGGGCTCAGCAGGGTTGAAGTCTCCTGGAGCCAAGGGTATATTTCTGAAAGGAATAAATTTTAAATAAAATAAAAAAAATATCTTTCTTTCTTTCTTTCAAAGGAAGGCTCGACCCCAGTATGAAAGGCAACGAGGGAACGGGGTGGGTTTTTAGTCAGCAAAAGTCTGACACTATCTTCAAGGAAGCCCTTAAAGTTTGCGGAGAGCTGTCCCTTACACCTTATATTTAAAGTACGCGGGCGAAACCACGTGCAAAAGCTAATTATATATACAAAGAAAAGCACTTGGCCGGGCTTGAAGCCACTACGTATACTTCGAAAGTCAAGGTCATCAGTGATCCACTACTGTTCTCACAAACAGAATATTAAAAATCTAAATTGTTTGTAAAAGGAAACTTACTGGAAAAATTCAATTGTGATATTCAGTCACTGATGGAAAATTACACTATAATGAGTGCCATAGGCCTTTACCTGGAAAAAATCATGTGTCCTCTGGTAAAGGTCACCTCAAGCCGAAGTGAAGCCTAGGAAAAAGCCACTGAAAAATAATTTCAGTCAATGTCAAAAGTTTTTTTTTATGGTGGGAAAAATCATCCAATGACAACCCTCGCTCTTGGGCGGAGCGGGAGATAGTGTCAGACTCTTACTGACTAAAAGCCCACCTCGTTCCGACCGAGCTTTCCCTTCTGATAACCCTGGGCTTCGACCCGGCTGGGCCCCTGCTGTTGCTGACAGCTCCTTGAGGCGCGCGGGAGTCAATGTCAATGATGAAAATCAAATCAAATCAATCACCTTTAAAGTATTTGAAGTGGATTTTTCCACAAACACTGTTTCCTATTTGGTATTTTACACGTTCACAAATAGGTTCTATGAAGAGCTTAATCGATAGTCCGGTGAAAGTTCAAGGGCAGGCGATGCAAGTTATAAGTTTGCAGCGATTTATAGATTTTGTACAATAATAAAAAAAACGCGTATAGGGATATTCATTGGTTGGTATCACGTTCCATTAAAATTGTGTAAAAGGCCTCTGCAAATTAGTTTCAGCCTCTTGCACGCCTTTTAAAGGTTCAGGACCTCAGGGTCCTAAAATGACATCAATGATCCAATGGTTAGAACTTATCATCTAAGTGTTATTTTTTTTTTATTGATATACTGCTGCTGGACTGCAATTCCACCTGATAGTAAGCAGTGATGCAATCGTTGATAATGAGGCGCAATAGTTTATCAAACCTTCAGATACCGTCAATTAGAGACACAATAGTAAGACAATAGATGCGCGGCCACCGGTGGTCGCTTGAGGATTCATGAATTAAAGAGCTTATTCACTCTAGCTTTGAAGACACCAAAACTATAATCGGTAACCTTTTTTTATGGTGGGGAATATCATCCAATGACAACCCCCACTCTTGGGCGGAGAGGGAGATAGTGTCAGACTCTTACTGACTAAAAACCCAAAAAATAGAAATGTAAGATTCCTATAATTTTAAATAGTCTAAATTATTTATTGGTAACCCTACTCTAGTAGCACTCTAATTTTATAATTCAATATACCAATTTTATTTTTCATTGGGGAAATGGTTGATGAATGGAAATTTTATAAAGTATCAAAGAATGTATTTTGAACTGTATAATGTCTTGTCATAACTAGCTATTGAGTTTTTGATATACACCGATGATACACGTAAAACATTGAAACAAACTATTACCTATGTAGAGATAAAACCAATGACATTAGGTATAACAATTACGATCAAATAAATTAGGTATCATTAAAATTATAGTGGTGACTTGGCTGTCTTTGATTTTAATGATAAAAGTACAAAAAGTACCTAATCTCAGCTAATCAGACGTAAGTATCTGGTTATCATCGTACTAATAGATACTGATTTACATTTATATGTAGGTAAACGTGAATACTTAACATCATATAAGAAAAGGGGATCTTTTCAAATTGTTTTATCTTTTTCTCATAATAAAAAAAGGAAAATTAAAATAAGATTAAAAAAACTGGCCAAATGCGAGTTGCATACGACAGGTTTCGTACTACAATATAAAAATCGAACAAAATATTAACAATTTTTAAATTTATTTTAATGACATTATTTGTTATTGTAACGGCAATAGAAATGCTCGCCTTGGTTGGGACACTGCCGTGCACTACAAATGTAATAATGCATTATTAATTCTACTGTTACTCATTTTCTGAAAGGTTTGTAGTTACTACTTGTTTTACACTTGCAATTGACTTTGTTTATGTAACTGTTAAATTTTAATAAGGTTCACCAATTATTTGCAAAGAGTGCTATGGTCACTTCTCAATTGTAATTCTGACACTATACGTGAGGACTTGTAATTGGCTTGCTATCGTCTATGTTAGTTTTTATTTTTTGCTTGTTTAAGCTGTAAGTCCTCCAAGGTGTAATAAATAAATAAATAAATAAATTCGGTGAAAATTTCAACGCTAAGAAGTTGTACCTCTGCTCTGAAAGACAGACAGACGGACAGCGGAGGTTTAGTAATAGGGTCGCGGTGGCAATCTTTAAGTACGGAACCCTAAAATGTACTTACTATACGTCTGACTATCATAAACAGATAAGCTTAATTTCTGCCGCATGCTATTATATTTTGTCGCCCCTACATAACCTATTCTCATTTCTAAGCCGAGTCAATATACGAAAATATTTATATTCAATAGAAGTACTCGTAGAACTGACAATGACAGCCCTAAACCTAGCTAACCCTTCCACCGCGCGCGGCCGTCACTTCGACAGCGCTATCACGAAATCATTTTTCATAATTGCGATTGCTCGATCAATCTTACGTCGACGGAAGCCACTCAACCTCGCCCTGTTCGGCTGTTCGGCTGTTCGGCTGTTCCCCATAGATTTCTGTATATTATTGTTGTTTATTTTTTGACTGATGGCCACTAGGTGACCCACTTGCTTTATCGTTATAAGCACACGCGATTAGGCGGTTACGTTAAATGTTAAATACACACGAATTGTTTAATGAAAATGATGAATTTTCGTTGGAGCGTGATTTGTTGAGGGTTTCATTGCTGGGTTATTGTTTTTTGACAGAAATGTTTGGTAACCCCCTCCCCCCTTTCTTCCCTCACTTCTGGTGCCGGTTCTCAGCCGGAGTCGGTGTTGTGTTTTGGGGGAGCCTGTCAAAACATTGTAGAGAGAGAAAAAAAAGCTAGTAAAAAATAACGAACTTTTAAAACACTATTAGATACTTACGTCTATTACAGTTTTATGAACTAAATAAACTATTTTAATAAAATTTCTAAACGATGCATAGAATTTTCTCACGCGCAAGAGACGCCACAATAATCTGTTAAGTGCGCCTTTGACTTGCAAAACATATTTATTATCTTAACCCTTATTCTCCGCGAGATGGCCTTTGAACGCATCACTTAACATTTAATTTGCAAGAAACATAGCTACTACATTTTCTTCTTTACTAAAAAGACACAAACAGTAGAGTCGAATGAAACTCGAATTCTAAAAATCATAACTCTAAACCTTCGTTTCGTTACCTGAATTAAAACTCCAATAAATCGCATAAAAAGATCAGCATACATAAATCTAAAAGACAACAGACTAAAGGGGAATAAATATCTCAAGTCCCGGTAAAGCCTTTGGATTCCAACCAGCGAAAATATCGCACCCGAATTCCAGTGGCGGTTGACGGGGCAAATGGAAAAAAGCGCGAAATCGTTGCATTCCTTAGCCCCGCCCACGTGCGCGCGCGCTGCGAGCGACAGGTGAATGCAACGCGGGCGCAGCTGCCGCGCCGGACGCTGCCATTTGCTGCTCTGTTTTTCTTCAGAATATGCTTAATAAAATATTGATATACAATGGGTGGTGACACCGCGCGCGATTTCTGTTACATCTCCGACCTCATTGTAGCTGCTCGTCCGCCTGTCTCTTTTTATGTTCGTTCTTAACTTTAACTATGCTGGAATTTTCGAAATGCTCTCTTAAATAGCGATTGAATTTTTACGTCGGTGCGAGTGAAAGGTGACGTTTGGATGGTGGCGACTTAATAACGTTAAGCTTTCGATATAAACAATGCTTGAGAGCAGTGAGATCGCGACGCTTACTCATTTGATTACACTCTTAAGCGGTCCATAATCTTCAGTAATCTGCACAATTATTGGATCATTGATATCAAACTAATATCCCACTTAAAAGGCAAGCTAACTGATCCCCTCTTGCCTTCAACTCAGTGGCCTCTATCGAAGGCCTCACTGAAAATAAACGGCTAATTACAACTACAACTCACAACCGAGCGAGTCACGAAAACATAAAAAGGCAACAAAACGCGATATATCAAGTTACTCACTTATCTACATACGAATATGGGTTTGTAAGTGTACACTAAGAGAAAGACATAAAACAATGAACAATGGGAGCATAAATCAGTATAATTAGTTTTGCTTGAACGGAGCGAAATCATTGGTCAAAACGCATCGGGGCCCCGCCCCTGCGGTGCAGCATGCATCGGCGGTCGACGCTAGAGCGGGCGCCCGCTGTTCAATTGGATCAAACGTAACGTTAGCAATGCGAGTGCGGATTGCCGTGTTTATCTGCACTGAAAATCTGTTGAGTGCTATTCGAGTAAGTTATTCGTGTTTTTGAAGTAGTATGGGATAAGATAGCGTTGCATTGTTACGAGCTTACTTCAAGGCTTTTTGAAACTCTGTGCTTGAAGATACTGTAATGGAGTTAGTTGTCCAGTCGATTTTTTTTTCTTTAATTATTTCTATATCTTAGATTTTCTTCCATTTCTAGTGAGATATACATCATAATACCTATCACCGTACTGTGCACAGCTTTTACTTTTAAAAATCTAACCTAATCATACCCATCATCAGTAACTACAAGATTCTCCGATCAAAAAACAGCTAAATGTAAAAAAATCTATTGACAAAAAAACAAAGCTTTGTTTGCTGACCCTACTTGACTAGCACGACCTCCGGGCTCCGCGCGTTCACAAGTGTCTACAACTTGTACGAGTAGCAACAATGTTACGTGCGGAGTAGCCTTCACAATAACACATGCTTTCCCATGATTTTCTTTTATTGTTTCGATCGAAATGAAATTTTTTCTCATTTTTTATTATTGAACATAATAGGGTTAACTTAATTGTTACTTAACCCTTCAGATACCGTCAATTAGAGACACAATAGTAAGACAATAGATGCGCGGCCACCGGTGGTCGCTTGGGGATTCATGAATTAATAATATCAATATTCCTACACAACGCCATCTAGTTTTAAATTATGAAAAGCTTGTGCTATGAATACTAGACAACTGATAAACATACTTATATTTCTAAATACATACGTTTTAAAAACAAATCAAGTCAACTCATCACACAAGCATTTGTCTTGTGTGAGCAACGACTTGCGGTATAGAAGTTAGTACCACTAACCACTAGGCCAACAGACCAGTCACAACCAACTCTATCACCACTATGAATATATAAAATTCCAGTGGTTTTACCCGTGTCAAAGTAGAAAATATATACTTTGTCAATCAGTGATAAAGTAGCATTTTAAACTGGTGAAACAATTAAAAAAATCGGTACACTACTTTTTGAATTTATTGATTAAAAATATTGTTTTTTCCTTTATGGCATATTATTATTAATCTTAACGTAAGAAGAATACATGGAAAGAGTTGGGGAGGCCTTTGCTAAGCACTGGAAAAGTATAGGCTAATAAAAAAGAAAAAAAAAGTAATAACATGTAGACTAATTACAAAAGCCTAAACTCGTCGCTGTAACGTTAGTGTTACTAAGACAAAGACTGACAGACTCAGGCCCAATAGAGTGACAGATAAAGACCCAAAGAAGTGATAACTTAAGGCCCATCTTAACTAAACTCAGTTCATTTTAAACTTTAATGTCTTGACAGCATTTTGACAAACAATGTACGACAGAGGGCCAGTTTTGAAAATGTTTAAGATTTTCCTGACATATTTACTTCTTTTTATAGGGTGTAAATCAACCAATGTCTTCTCCCGCCCTAGAGCAGAGTGCACATTTTCCCATTTTTACAAGCTTTTATTTAGTTTCACCTGTCCTGATGTTTGTCTGTCATCAAATCTTGCAAATTTAATTTGATCCACTTCCCGGTTACCGATTGAGCTGATCTGATGATGGAGCTGGAAGGTGGCTATAGGAACTTGATAGTTAAACGACACAATCCCATCGAGTTTGCGCTCGTATGATACTTCTTGACGAGTATTAATTATGTAGGTATATCAAGCTATAAAAGCTTGCTATGAAAAACTGATTTTCACATTCCCGTTCGGAAGGCAACCCATGGCCCCAGTAGGCTTCGACTCTGCTGGGCCCCTACGGTAGAGATATTTACCTAATTAGATTTCCATCGATAGTTTTTGAAGCATACCAATTTTGACAAACAGATAATATCGTTGTCATGGCCCAGACCTAACTTAGTAATCGGTGACATACAATACTACATAGATAAAGATCTAACGTATCGATTTCCATCTACGGTGGATTGTCAATTATTTCGCTATTGTCTTCTAACTACCTACTCCTATAAACTCCTGGAGCCGCCACACAGCCAAACGGATTGATTTATACGATTTGGCATTCTACAATTATTTATCAAAGCTGAAAAAATATTTGATGGTATTTTAGATGTTTGTAAGTTTTCTGCAGTACTGGACCTTATTGTTGGGTTGTGAGGTTGTTTAAAAGAGTTATAACGGTCAAGAGGTTCTGAAACGCAAAAGGCAACTGAAGGAACATAGGAGGATTTTAGTCAGTAATAGTCTGATACTCCCTTTTGCTCCACTCAGAGCGGAAGTGATCATTCGATTTGTGATGATTTGAACCAAAAGAAAAACTCATATTATTGGGACATTGATGTGATTTTTTTTTCCAACGGTTTGGTCTTTAGTCTTTGTGCTTATAATGGTTTATCAACCAGTCGCACCAAGGAGTATCGAATAAACCCAGTAACTGGGTGGTGTAAAGCAAATAGTCGTTATATGTACAGTACTCGTTTTCAGATACATTGAGTTACAATGGAAGTAATGTAGATTACAAAAGGTTAGACGGATCAGATTTTGATGATGCGTTTATCAATTCAAACCTCTACGATTTCTTTCAAAATCGATACTTTACGATTGAAGAAAGTCGTAAAAATCGATAGTCAATGGTATCATTATTTATCTTTTGTTTCATTACAAACGAACACAAATTCCATTGGTTTTATTATCCAATGATTTTGTATGTAAATGTTGTATTTACATAAGAATGTAAACTTTCTAATACATAAGGAATTAACTCTTAATTATGATAATAATGGCGCCGAGGCCTTTTAATGGGTGTCGCAGGTCAAATCTTTAGAAATAGTAAATGAGAGGCTTAAGCAACCGTTCGTCAGGTCAGTATTTGGATGGGCTTGCACAAGATTAACCTCGTAAGGCCCAACGCCCTAATTTAATGACAAAAATATTTACAGCTCAGCGTCCTAAAATTATGACATTTTTTTTTTGTCGACGGGGAAAATCATCTTTTTACAAAACCCGCTCTCGGATGGAACGGGAGATAGTTACTCTTACTGACTAAAAACCCCGCGACGTTCCTTCTAGCCTTCATACCGGGGCTCGAGTTTTATTAAAATTATGATATGATATTTACATGTGAGTTAAAATAAACGAGATACAGCTTAGAAGAATTTAGCCAAAACCTTTAAAGAAGAAAGAAAGTAAAAGTTTTAGGCCGAAACTACTTGCGACTATTTTTAGTACATCGTAATGTATATCGACCTAAATTTAGGCTGGGCTTTACGAGTTTAATCTACATTTTTTAATTTGAGTACTTCATTGATTAGTGTCAGATATGCTTTTGTTTTGTATATTTTGGTCCGAATAAACTAAAGACACAATTTGATTTTGAGTATGATAATACAATTGAGTACATGATGATAATAAAATAGCGTTTCTTTTTATCTTTGCCGACTTGTGACCACATACGGTCATTGTTGTCTGATATGATGCCTAATGGTCCCTCCACATGATACAGATTACTTGAGTTTGTCTGGGCAACAACATAAGCCTGTAGTAGGTAAGGTCTGTACTGTGTATGCATCATAATAGATGGTACAGAAATGAAATCTTTCAAAATTTTGAAATTTTAAAATTAGGTCGATCCAGAGACGAACAAAGTTGCCAAATTTGAAGAAACATGCCCCATACTCTAAGGCCCGACGCCCATTATCATATCCCTTAATGCAAGCGCACACTGGCGGAAACTATGCCTTAGTATGCATATAGGGATGTCGAAGGATCCTTTTTCTTCCCGATGCCGATAATGTGCGCCAAGCCTAAATCATTTCCTCCACTTCCAGCTAGCTCAACCAGCTAGTTTACCAGCACCAGCTAATTCAGGTGCCTGTGACTTTATAAAACAGCACAAGTCATTTGGGAGTCATTTGGTCCCAATTTCAAGAATTTTTCTTTTTGCGCAGAGCCCTAATTATTTTTCTACCTAGTAGTTTTTCTAAAAATCTAGTCGTGAAAGTCTCGTCAAAATCGGTCCAGTCGTTTCAGAGATCCAGAACAAAAAGAAAAAAGGCACAGACAGAAAGAAAATAAAAAAAATTACATCTAGGTGTCGAATACGCATACGCTATTTTGTTTTACTAAATGTAAAACAAAAAAAAAATATTACAGACACTTCAATTTTATTTATATGTACAGATCTATAGATAAACTTTCTTTCTTCTGTTAAGGGTTGAACTACATTGGGCCATACCGAATAGCACTTTTTTATGCTTCTGTCTTTTGTGACAGTTTAGAACCGTTATTTACCAGTGCGAGTAAAAGAGCGTGTTGTCTACCATCTTATTGATTCCGTTGCGAATCGCACTTTCGGCAATAGAAAAGTGCGATTCAGTGCGACCAGTGTAGCTGAACCCTAACTCTAATCACCGTGTGTGTCCAATATCAGCACGGAATTAATTACGGACTTAACTTCATTAATTTATTTCCAATCGTTATGTAAAATATTCGGACCACCGCTCCAACTCATTAGTGACACATGATGAGTGGAATTCTTAAACATTTACACTTTATTAAGAAAGGACTTTCTGTATTATCTTTTTATATTTTATCTTTTTGTATTTTGTCTTAATTATCTATTAATATTTTGAAATCTCTTCATTATAGTGATTTGATTTTTATTATTAGTTTGTTATTTTGGCACGTGCGCATATATTATTATTATTGTATTGTGGTGTCCTGTTGCTCAGTTACTGGGTTGTGGAATTCTGATAGGCAGTCGTTCCACGTAAAATACAGGTAATCAGTCGCATTCGGTATGACAGGAAGCCATATAATATGTATTTTATTATTATAATAGTAGTATAGCATATAAGTATTATAGGTATCTAATCTTAATGAAACAATGTGTCGACATCTCTCATCCAACTCTCTTATCGCAGGTCTGTTGGAAGATATTTCATTTATTAATTTAGTCCTATTTGTAATGGGCCAGTATTCGTTTTTATTGCTTTTGTTTGCATAAGCATTGTTAACGTATTACATTTTTGACTAAGACTTTGGCTTTGACACGTAGATACGAATAACATTTGACGTTGACTTTGACTAAAAATTAATATGTATTTTGACTTTGACGTAAGCTGACTATGTGATACTTGCAATTAAAGTCATCAATAGGCTTTTCCATATTTTAAGTCATTAATTAGTTATAGGTAGCATAACTAAACAGCTTTTAAAATTTCGTGTTAATCAAATTCAATTTTAAGCAGTAATTTTCATAAATTATCAAAAAGCTGTCACACTCTTACACATTTCTGTCATTAATTATACGGTATTTTTATAATTATCTGTCAAATCTATCTCTAATTATAAATGCATGGAAATTAATAAAACTTTACTACTTCAGATTACCCAAATGATATTTTTATTTGGCAATATTCACAAATTAATGCAAAAATAAAACAATATAGAAAGTTTTTGAAAACAAGTTATTTCCTAATCAATTAAGAAATCCAATAAATTTTTGTGTTTGAATATTTTAATAGAACATTTAAATTGCTATTATTTAATGATAATTTATGACAAAAGTGGAGTTTATTGAAAACAATAAATTGATAATTTAGTTATACAATACAAATTAAGGTAATTAATGGGTTTCTATAAAGTCTCTTCAAATTATGCAAAGATTTTATGTAGGACGTATTAAATATTAGCAACTAATTTTATGTAATTTAATAAAATAATAATATATTTAATTAAAAACTTTACAATACATTTAAAGTTATTATGCATACAAAAATTATTATTGACCGCAATTATTGACCGCACGGTCGTGCAGTGGTCGAGCCATTAGCTGCTGCGCCGCGTGTCGCGGGGTCGATTCCCGCACAGATCAAATATTTCTTTGAGCCACAGATAGTGGTTTCAGGTCTGAGTGTTATGTATGTGAGTTTACATGGTTTTACCATACAAGAGTAATTTCTTTCTGTGAGGCAAAGTTTTATTTTTAAAAAAATCTTTAAAGTGATTGATCTGTAACTATTTTTAACCCTAAAAAAACTTAAGAAAAAAATCCATTCACCTAGTCATTCCTACCCCATCTGTTATCAAACATTGGTACAAATGACCGAGGCTCTTCTCACTAATGAAAATGATTGTCGGACATCAGAGCGTTGACAAATACGGATCGCTACGGGCCGGACAGTGCCCCGTCCGGGATTTTTCACTCGAACCCGTCTAATCCGGCGTCGGGGTCGGTTAGACCGATAGATTTGTCCCAATGTTTGTTGGCAGACGGGTGATTTTTTAGGGTTATCTCGCGATGTCGAGTGAAGATTAACAGTCATCTGTTGCGTGGATTTGGTATTGTTTTGAAAAATTATACTTAGGTACTTGTATATTATCATATAATAATATAAAATCTACTGGATGGTAGAATAGTACGGGAATATTTAAAAAAGAGATCATGGCCTTAGAACGCATAGGGCAACTGAAGGATATAGGCGGGTTTTAGTCAGTAAAAGTTATAATACACGTACTTACGTACATGCAAACTTATCGGATTTATAATATTTTTACTATTGTATTAATAATTAATGATAATCACTCATTTATTAAATGAAAAACTTTTCAAGAATATACAAAGACAGCCCTCTTTATATAAGCTGCAGATGTAGACAAATTTAAGAGGCGTATCAACCCTAACACTGAAATGTTACCTACTACGCGAACATCAAAACAACATTTAAAAAATTCTAAATAATATAAATCGTGATCTTCGTCTCGTTCACATAAAGCAACCTAACTCGTTTCTATCTAGACTACCTACTATATCGTGCCATACTTTTATTTTGAGGACCAACTGTCTATATCTTTCCCTTATTACTTAATTTCCATGATAATTAAAAATATATCACGGTTTCTTTTTCATTATATTGGTATCTTTTCAATCTTTATCGACTCAAGACATCTTAACTTATAATCGTGATATTTAAATGTTATAAAAGACGATAACCTTCACATTTCTAAATCGGATGAGCGAAGATTAATTTAAACAAACAAATCAATTGTTTATTTTGACAATACTGTTTTTTGGCATCTGATTAATTTGCATATTTGTTTACTGTTGACTAGATTTTGCCTGCGGCTACGCCCACGTATATAAAATTTAGCCTATGTCACTCAGGAATAAAGCAACTTTCTATCGGTAAAAAAACTTTTAGCAATCAGACCAGTACTTCCAGAGATTCACAACAATCAAACAAAAAAAAAACTTTTAATGATATTATCAGTTAGTGTAGCGCTTGACCACTGTCTCACCTGATGGAAAGCGACGATGGAGCACACTTGCCTAGAAGTAACCTATTCACTCTTGACTTAAAGATCTAGTTTGTAGCTATCAGGAAACACAGACGCCAGCACAGAATTCCACTCCATAGCTGTACGCTTAATTTGTTTTTTATTAGCCTGTACTGTCCCACTGCTAGGCAAAGGCCTTTAATAAGTGGATTCCTAAAATATTTGTACGAATGGGTGAGATGTCCACTTCAAGTGAATGCAGTTTTTGACGTTCTTGTTTTGTTTGAAATTTAAATAATTTTGCATATATTGACATGTCACGGTATCTGCTTGTATCTATTTGTCATGTTACAAAAAGTATCATCGATTAAAGTTTAAGAATTTACATTTCCATATAAGTCGGAATATAAGCGAGATACAATGTCGGCAACTTTGTTCCCTCCATAACTTATTAGTATAAAAAGTATATTGAACAAGACAAAAAATATTGCACGCATTCTACTTCGCTTTTATCGAAAACTAGTCTTACTTTGATTAGCTATTAGATCTGATTTATATTTTAAGTCATTAATGAATGATTAACTATCAATGATTTATCTATCGATTCTAAATTTTAGTTATTTTTAATATTTGTTTTATTAAACTGTATCTATGTTATAATTTTAAAATTGCGATGAATTTGGCTTGTTAATTCATCAGTTTGTTTGTTTTACGAGGTTTTATTTATTTATTCATAGAAGAATCAACAGCTATAACAATAGTTTAAGAGACATTGAGCCAGTTACAGGTTCTCACGGGTAGAAACAGATAGAGTAATAGAAAACTTACGATCACTAAACACGATAAAAACGAACATATATTAAAAATCCCAATCAGCACTATGTACTTCGAAAAAGTTCGCGTTTAGCCGAGTGCGTGCAGTAAACAGGTCAAAAAAGAACTCTCTATAAATAGCATTAAAGCCCTTATTCGCTTATTATTGTAGTAATTTCGACTGACAAAAAAAACACCTAACTTGTTTTACTTAAAGTCTTTTGCATAGTCGGCCTTATGCTGCCACTGTTGGAACTCAGGCTCCTCTCTAGGAGAGGAAATGGGCCGTAATCCACCACGCGGGCCCAGTGTCGGTAAGTGGATGTCACATGTCTTCAATTTTTTGGTTCTAGGACATGCCGGTTTCTTCATGATGTTTTCCTTCACCGTTTTGAGAGCAATGCTAATGAAATATATTATACAAAGTCATCGCCTAGCTGAGTTTGAACCCGCGACCAATAAATCTTGAACACAATATCTAGAATTATTTATCTTGACAAATAACATACCTATATTTTTTGAATCCATTTATATCAGCAGGTCATATACTATATACGCGATTAGTTCCTGTAGTACCCTTAACTGAAAACCACGTTGAAGCAACCCATAGATAATATCATAAAAACTTTTCCGCCCAGACCAAAACACGCGAGCAATAATTTCATAAATGAATAACCTCCACCATTGATATTCGTCGATAGCATGATTGATACTAGAATTTGTTTCGCCGGTCGCCGTCCCAATCAATCACCGCCATCTCTTGATTGATACGCGACGACACTGGATTCATGAGCGTATTAATTTAACTTCGCTATGACATTGATGGATATTTATGATATTAACGAGCTATATAATTATCTTGACGGGAAAGGTAAAAGTTTTGTTGATGTATGTGTTTAGTTGTACGAAGGTTTTCAGTGGTATATGTTAGGTTCATCGACATACTCGTATATTCTAGTGATGTATAAGCCCTTTCATGGAAACTTATTGTCAAAGTTAAAACTAAAGTTCGCTGCAGCGCTACATTGGCATTATGTCGTCTAACAGAGCTAGTAAAATATACAGCACTAAGATACAGCTTTTAGAAGATACTTTCTTCGCGACCAAAATGTCTTAAGCGCCACGAATTTCGTGGCATTTACGCGTTTCGTTCAACATAGTGTAATGTTCCAGGTGTACGGACTACATTACACCTGAGTTGATTGAAGTGAGTTTTCGAAACGCGTTAGTACATATATATATATATATATGTCGATGGTTGGTGTGAGTACGAGTTTACGATAGTATGTCAATCATCACCATCAGTCATTTCAGCCGAAAGACGTCCACTGCTGGACATAGGCTTCCCCCAAGCGTCGCCATAACGATCGGATCCATCGAATACTCACGACCGACACCATGTCATCGGTCCTCGTTGTATGTTGATCAAAGGATGACATAGCAAGGCTATGTGGCAAACTGTAAGACAGGCCTGTTGGTCTAGTGGTCAGTGACCTTGACTGCTATGCCGGAGGTCGTGTGTTCGATTCTCACTTATTATGTGTGTTTGAGCACGATCATTTGTTCTGTGTCTGGGTGTAATTTATTTGTAATATGTATGTATTTAGAAACATTTAAGTATGTTTATCAGTGGTCTAGTCCTCGTAAAGCAAGCTCTGCTTAGTTTGGGACTAGATAGAGTAGTGTAAAAGTTGTGAAAAAAAAAGTCTAAAATGTTTATTTTAAATAAACTATTTATATTCAGTTTTGGATAGTCAAAATGTCGGTCAGTCAAAAAAGTGAAACTAAATTGCACACTCGTGTTGAGTGATGTATTATGAAATGGTCGCCGTCAGAAAGTAATTGAATTTGAAATTATGAAACATGGACTAGTTTTCTTGTATGTCAGCGAAGGAATGGAATCTTCTGTCAGAGTCTGTGTTTGATTATAGCTACAATCAAGAGACATAATTCAACCAAGAGTGGATATAAGTAACTTTTAAGCTCATCATTAAGTGAAATAGTGGTTAAGTTCGAGCCTGTCAATAATATATTAAAATGCGTGTAGAGGTATGCGGAACAGAGTCTAAAGTCACAAACCTTCGATGAACAGTAAAGATTCTCCGACTGGACTGGTATTATGTCTGGTCCAAGCAACTACCCAATTGTTGATTTCGGACTGTTATAAACGTCCCACGATAAATTCTAGTACTGAATTTTAGTTCATATTTGGCGTTTCAGATGTCGCTACATGTAGATAGAAGGAAATGATTAGATTAGGTCATCGAAAAAAACTATTTTTTTTTTTAAACCAGTGCTTGACTGCGATCTCACCTGACATTGTAAACATTACACAATATTGATGAGGAGGTGCAATAGCTTAATCAGAGCTCTTTAACCTTGAAGACACTCAAATCAGACAGGAAGACACTTTTTCTTTTCTTTCTTTCTTTTCTTTATTACTTTTCTTCATTACTCACCATAGAATAGTGTCCTTCAACCCGCAGCCGCTATGAATGCCAACAAGACGTAAGTACGTACATTAACAAGAGCTCAAATAGTTGATATACTCGGGAGTCAACCCTCCGCTGCCGGAGTGACAGCGACAAATCGTTACTTGTTGCGCGAGCTTTATATGCTCTGTTTAGATACCGCAGTGTTATCATACATGTTTATTAATGTAGCATTTATTTATCTATCTATAAAAAGCGAAACTGACTGACTGACATATCAACGCCGAAACTACTAGAAATGTAAAATTTTGCACAAGGCTTTTTTTATGATGTAGGCGAGCACTAAAAAGGTTTTTTTAGAAACTGTGGTTAAATAAACTTTATTAATTCAAAAGAATAACATAATTCATTTGTATTAGGAAAACAGAAATTCAACCTTTAAGAGAGGTGACAAGGGGGAATTCAGTTTGTATTTAAAATCTCATTCCGTATACTTGAAAACTTAGCATAAATAGTAACCTGAATAAATAATAAAAGTTGTCATTATTGTTTTCAAAACTACAGAATAGATGAAGAAAAGAAAGAAAATTTAAAGTATGGAGATCTTATTTTTTTGATTAATTAACTTGAGACTTGACACGTATTTTTAATCAAAATGAATAAAAACTGTCATTAATAGTTTATTAAAACTACTCTCTTTCGGTTTAAGAGGTGTTAAATTTATGAAAACCACTCTCGCGAACTAAGTCTCTGGCAGTGCAAATGTATTTGAATATTATGACAGTCGAATCTGTAGAAGCACTTTTTCAAAATTAAGTCAACGTCAGACCATTTATACTACTACCTACTTTATATGGATTAAAAATAGTTATCCTGTTTTAAATTGGTCATCTTCTGAATAGATATTGACAGATAATTATCTGTCCATCTCCATAATTATAATTATGTAAGCACATCTATCACTATTCCATCACCATCCTTCATGTCAGATGAAACTAGATAGAAAGATCTATTACTTGCTAGATATTACTATAAAATTAAAATAGCATACAGTAGTTACAAAAGCAAAATTATCTCAAAAGTACATATTTTTCTGTACTTTAAAATTTTACCACCTGCGGCTAGCGGCTTCGTCTGCTGAAAGTATAAAAAGGAAACTTACTCTCAAGCTAAAAAGTATTGTATATGATATTCCAGGACATGATCTTCATATGTGCCAAATTTCATCTAAATCCGTGCAGCCAATTAAGCGTGAAAGACTAACAAACTTACATACGACGTTTTACTTACAAGTAAAACTACAAAACAATATTCAAATTTACTTTACCATTGCACTGAAGTACCATCCCAACAGTCTCTCCCGTAAACGTTTTGCATGAAAACCGAAGTCCACTCGTAGAGTCCACAAGCCCGACGTAAACAAGAGACTCGCTGCGACGTCATGACAAGTTACACTTGAGCCGCGTTGTGTTTGTTACTTGTTGCGTTTACGTCGACGTCGACGTCGGGACGTGTCTGTGACGCAGCGCGCATTTGAGGGTTCATATTTTGGTGGTGACGTTGATGAAGATACTATTTCTGTTCGGTGTTGGTTGTTGTTCTTCTGATGATGATTTTGTTGTTGACAACTGTAAATCATGCATATCATGCAATTTAAGGACAAGATGTTTGAGTAATTGTTAAAATATTTCAGTTAAACAGCGTGTTTTATTTATTTAACATTATTTTAAAATTATATATTTCCTAAATTTTATTGTCTCAAAATGGGCCCGCGTAGTGGATTAAGGCCCATTGCCTCGCCTAGAGAGGAGGCCTGAGTCCCAACAGGATAGGGAACATATCTGATCGTATCTATATTATGTCATTATTGATTTGTCCAGTGTTACCGGGCAGATTATATGTTTCAAATTTTTTAAGTGCATATTTACCAATTAATCAGTTGCAATTAACCAGAACGAAAACATGCCAATCACACTGATTAAATACGAACGATTAAAAACATATTAAAGATAAAATAACACGAATACGTAGGTAATACTATAAATAAGCCTCTCAGCCTACTCGCAAAACACGGGGAATTTCCGAAAAGGAAACCTGCCGTCCTAAAACCCAAAAAAAAGGCAACTGAAAGACGCAGGAGCAGTTTCAGTCAGTAAAGGTTTGACACGCCTTCTCACTCTACCCGCTTGAGTGCGGGTAGTCATTAGATAATTTCCCACATCAATTTTTTTTTTTCTCGAATCGATGTTTTCCTTTGCTATCAAAGTAGGTTGCCACAAAAAAAACCAACAAAGTCTTAACATTTCTACACCAACCATCACCTATTTAACCCCCAATCTTTTCCCCACCAATCTCGTAATCACCGCACTATCACCAGCGCCACATTATTCCTGAGTTATCAGCCTGCTCACCCCAGTGGCGACTATCGTGAACATACGCGGCACCACGCGGTATCTGACATTTTACGAGTGCGCCCCCGGACGGCTGGTCAATTACCGCACGATACCGTGTGCTTATTGTGTAGAATCAATATTGTGCACAATATGCATGGAGATTATAAAATGTTTGGTTTTTAGTTCAAGGTTGGGATAAATACAGATTAGTAATGAAGAGTTTTTCTTCAAATTGTCACCCAGTTTTCTTAATTTTTTTTCTCCAACCCTTTTTTTTTGGTGTGCAAAAATCATCTTATGACCACCCCCGCTCTTGGGTGGAGCGGCAGAGATTACCTTCTACAAACAAAAAACAAACTTTACCTCTTTTCCGTAAGGGCCCAGCGGGGTTGAAGCCTACTGGGGCCATGGGTCATCACTCAACCCCCCACCACCCATGAAAGAGATTTGCGAGGCCCTGGAACAATGTCAAAGAAGGAACAGGAGTGGGTTTTTAATCAGTAAAAGTCTGAAACGCCCTCTTGCTTCGCCTAAGCGCGGGAGTATTATTGCCTTAAGATGATTTTTCCACATTAAAAAAAAACTCTTTTATTAATATTAGTGCAGATAAAACAAAAAAAAAAATCCTTAAAATCACCAAAACCATATTTAAAAAAAACACCATAACCCAATCACCAAACCAGTCGATTATAATTGGAGCACTTAATACATAAGTCGAAGGACAAATTCGAAACATCGCGATCACCCATCGGAGGTAAGCAGGATTTATAGTGCGTGCGTGTGCGCAGCCGATTTATCGACACAAGCACGAACCTGAGACAGATCGGTGATGTTCTTCGTTTGGCGTTTTTATTTTGTACAGTGTTCGTAATTAGCGGAGTGTGATTGTGTGAGTTGTGAGAAATGCAGTTGGAGATGCTGAGATAAAGATATTCTGTTCCGATCGTGCAAGGGATCAAAGTTTGAGTATTATTTCTTACTTCTCGGACGCTCCGGGTTATGTATTATTATGTAATTGCGTGTTTTTATGTAAACCACCAAAGGTACAAAAAAGATAGAAACCAAAATTTTTGGGCAAAAAAAATCGTACAAACATGTGTACGGAAGGACAATTAAGCGTTTTTCAAGGTCATTCAAGTTGTGCAGATGTATGTACTTACAATCGGCGCTCGAGGGGTTAAAAGTACCGGTATACTACGAGTTGTAGTAAGAATACCTTAATGCCTCAATTACCTGAAATATGCAAATACTACAGCTATTTTGACTGGCCTGTTGGTCTAGTGGTATTAACCACTACAAGAAAAACGTAGAAATTATAATTCCTTGAAAATTTCCATGAAATAAATATAATTCCAAAATGAAAAGTACTTACATATCTATTTTCTCCTCTAATTCAAACCACCTACTGTATGTATTTGTGGAAGAAGATCAATATTGGGTACTCACAACCAATCTTCAGTCAGTCAGCCATGTACCAATAACTAGCTTCAGCCTGCGGGTTCGCTCACGTAAAAGTAACAAATGATTTAGCGTCGATATAACTAGAATATAAGTTGATGTGCCTAGGTCACTCAATGAGTAGCATTCTACTAGTAAAAGAATGTTCAAAATCAATCGAGTAGTTTTTTAAATTATTACATGTAACAAAAATCTAAAATATTTAAGTTAAGTTTGAATAAGTGACTTCTAGGCAAGCGTGCTCCATCGTCGACCACAAATTCCTCTTTATAATATTAGTATCTATACTCTAATTATAAATCTGAATTTACTTACAACCATTCTATTTCCAATCAACACTATCAACTCAATAACTAACCTACATTCCATTCACTATAAGCAAGTAACTTATTGAAAATTAAAATTGACCTATCAATATCGCAAAACTTCGTTCAATTTCAATGCGGAACCGGTGGCGGACAAAGAGTTCTTGTTCTTTGTGCTGTCGGCACAGACGGCACGCTAACGACACGACAACGGCACGACAACGACACGACAACGCCAGGACAACGGGACGGCCGCGAGGAAATTACGCGGAGACGTCGGTCGCGGCGACTGATTGAATGCTTTTGAACTTTACGCGTGTTGTTTGTCGGTTATTGTCGGGATGTGATCTGCGATGGAAGTATTTCAATCTAGTTTTTAGGTCAGGATTATGTCGTGGGAAAATCATCTAAATGACATCTCATGAGGAGAAAGTGTCAGACTTTTACTGACTAAAAACCCAGTCCTGTTCTTTCTTTGCCATTGTTCCAGGGCTTCGAGGATCTCTTTCACAATACCCATAACCCCAGTAGGCTTCGACCCTTCTGGGACCCTACGGTTGCTGACAACTCCTTGAGGCGCGCGTGAAACACTACGTACCGTCGACGACTTGTGCTCTTCTCTTCTCGATTTAAATCTGTTTGTACTCAAGATACAACTTCCTAATAAGATATTAAGCCGATACTTACAAATTATGCAGGTAATCAAATCTTTCAGAATTGATTTACCTGAATAATATAATTGCATAATTATGTTTATGATATATTATTAAACATAAACTACGCGGTTGGCGCGTTGTTTGAGTATTGGCTCCTGTGGTGCGCATTGCGAGTTCGATTCCCAGACGGGACAAATATTTGTATGACCTACAAAATAGTTTGGGTCTCTGGTGTATGTATGAATTTCGAGGTCTGTGTGTGAACGCATAAACGATATGCAGTATTTGCTAGTGTGGGGAAACGTGTTTTTAGAAGAAAAAAAAAACAATATGTTTTTTTGCGTTCAAATACCTCTCTAACTTCAAAAACAAATGATGTAACAACACAAACTTCGCAAATAACCCCGCCTACCTAACTACAAGTAGTAAGTCAACAGTACTGAACCACGGTTATTGCAAAACCATCCTTATCAGCTATCAGTAGTTTGGATTACCGACATCTGCCATTGATTGATCGCGTGATAACCAGTGATAACAACCGATTAAGTGAAACTTACTGTGCGAGTTTGATGCGTAAATTGGAGCTGTTAGAATTGTGAACTGATGGTTCTAAAATTTAACTAAAAGCATAAAGCATAATTAGTCTTTTAATGTTCCCACTGCTGGGACTCAGGCCTCCTTTCTAGGAGAGGGAATGGGCCCTAATCTACCACGCGGACCCAGAGCGTGTTGGTAAATTACACATGTCTTCAAATTTTTGGTTTTAAAACATGCCGGATTCCTCATGATGTTCTCCTTCACCGTTTTGAAAGCACAAAGTATTGCGCCTGGCTGGGTTTGAACTCGCGATCTACAACTCGTAAGTCGAGGCCGTTACAACTCAGCCACCACTGCTTACAAAAAGTTTAACTAATTGTTGATATTACCAACATTTTGCGTTTCAAAACACAAATCTTTAATCTATAGAATCTATCCAGATACATAATTTAAATCTGTAGAAGTTTGTAGATTCTGTAGATTTTGTACATTTTACGTCATGTCACGTAAATTGTACAAAATCGATGTAGATAACTTTAAATAAGTAACTTCATATACTACTTTGTTTCATCGCAATAGGTTGATTATATCGGATGACTACATTCATTGACTGTTAGGCGACACAAAGTTCATCCAGAAATGTATAATTGATTGTACCGTGTTTTGCAAAAAAGATTTGACTTTGAACGGGTCAGCTACTCTATAATATAAAAAGAGAAACTGACTGACTGATATATCAACGCACAGCCAACACTACTGCGACTAAGAATACAAAGTTTTGCACAAAGTTTCCTTTTATGACTTAGGCGAGTACTAAGAGAGGATTTTCCAAAACACACCCTAAAGGGATGAAACGGGAATCCAAAGTTTGTATAAAGAAACCGACTTTCACTCGGGCGAATCCGCTGGCAGAAACTAGTTTCAAATAAACCATTTACTAGCACTTTTGAATTGTCAAAAAGTCGGTCAGCTAGAAAAATAAAGTTGCTTATTCCAAGTGTTTCTATAGAGACCGTGCAAGAACATCCATGGATAAATCATGATAAGTAGGTACTGCAAAAATCCTGCTTACATATTTCATGACACGTTTGCTATACGAGCACAATCTAAATTAATAAATCAAAATACATATTTTATAAGAAAAAAAAACTAAAACAAAAAATAAATTAAATTGACCGTTTTTATATAGAGAAGAACGGGTAAGCTGAACTCCATTGTTTCCCTTTTTAGGCCGTGTTCAAGTTTATGGTTGACCAATAGACACAATAAACAATACCTAGACGATGAATGAACCAGATAAGTTCAGAATTGATAGTGTTTGTTTGAGCTTTCATCAATCATCTGCCAATCACATTTCATTTCAAAGACCTAATGACTCGCCTAGATTTATTAGTTATACTTTTTCGGATTGAGTGTCATTTGTTATACTTTATTTTAGTATCATTTGTTTTAGTATCAAACGTTAGAGAGTTACTCTCGATTTCTGATTTAAAGGTATACACATACATCCATACACGTTTGCCTGTCAGTTATACAGCGTGTACGTTGCACAACTGTGCAGGTTTCCACTCAAGCTAACCTGATAGGTATAACTGAACAGGAAAACCTGTCAGGTTTACCCTAGCGTGTATGGCTACCTTAGGCATTAAATAAATATTGAAAAGAGTGTTGTATTGATAATGTGTCACAGAGTTCTACGATTTGGAATGTGCAGTTAGCACCTTTTTTGTTTTTGATTGGCTTCTTGACAATCAAAAGTGCATGTAAATGGTTTATTTGTAATAAATGCTTTGATTCTTGATTCTTAACTCGAATTAAGATACTCAGGGATAAATTAGTATTATAACTACTTTTTTTAATGGGAAATGAAAACGGGAGCACATCAGCTTGTCAGACTTTTATTGACTAAAACCACACCTATGTGCTTCAGCCTTTAGCTTTAAGAAAATGCCCGCAGCCTTAGTGGGCATCAGGGTTTTTTTATTTGCCCTGTAATTTCTGAGTTTATTCATTACAAAATAAAATATAAATCTTTCCTCTTTAAAATATTAGTATCTAATAAATAGTATAGACTAGTGAGCCACTCCGGTTTTGCCTGCTTGCAAATGATATACACATACAGATTTTGATTTGTACTATGTAGAGAAAAGATTAACTTCAAAATTCGTTCTATTGTTCACTTCAACAATGTTCATTCATGTAATGATTAAAGAAAGTTGTTTTTTAGAACATTTTATAATTTACCTTTTACAACTCAACTGTAAAAATTGCACTACAAACCCTCCAACGCAAACTAATCTTTCACTTCTACAAAATAGAGTTCAATTTCGATTGTAAGTCAGTTACTCACAGTTAATCACAGTATCGACCTATTTCGTCGAGTATCGATAAAAATCAAGATTCATAACGTTTTGTTAAAAAAAAACGGTTTAGTTAGCGTTGTCATTTGGTGAACAATTGTAATCGGTAATCGGTCATCACATCGGTTTCACGGCGATTTTCTTAAAATTGATCTTTTGTTTCGTCAGAATTGTAAAGGGTACTCTTTGTGTCTGTGACGAATCGAAGAATAAGATGAAACGGATTTTTGAGTTAGAATTTTAGAACTAAACGTTAGATCACCTGTATTCTAAAAGAGTAAGGCAGTATACGACCAGCTGTAGATTTAGAGTTTCGAGTTAAATTTTACAACTAAACGTACATTATTTCAGCTGATAGACGTCCTCTCTTGGATATAGGGTTCCATCAAGTGTCGCCACAATGAACGATCCTGTGCATCCCCATCGGATTCCCGCAACTCTTACCAGGTCATCGGTCTACCTTGTAAGATGCCTTTCGCGCTGCGTCTTCCGGTACGTGGTTGCCACTCTAGAACCTTTCGGCCCCAACGGCCATCTGTTCTGCGAGCAATGCAATCCTACCTGATAGTAAGCAGTAATTCAATCGTTTTTGATGATAAATCGAACTAGTTTATTAAGAGCTTGTTCAGTCTAGAAACACCTAAATTGTCTAACCCTTCGATGTGCGCGGTGATGTGCGGAAAAGCGAAACGCTTAATCCTGACCGTAGAGGTGTTAACAACAGTCTAATGGGATCTCATGATCAACAGTAGATATTGTAACTGCTAAACGAACAAAGCATTCGTTCATCTGAACTGTACCTGATATTGAACAAATGAAGAGACACTACCACAGGAGACAGATGACCGCTAATAAGGTCATTACAATAACAGTTTCTTTAAACTATAATTGGAAATATTTGTCTCCAGTAATGTATACGGAATTTGATATTTTTGAAGCTTTAATCGAAATTAATGTCCGTAATTTGATTTTGTTAACTGCGCTCGCTTTTCAGCTGCGTCAAAAGTTAGATAAACGACTATCAAACAACTAAAAGACTATACAAGAGAAAGGCTTACTGTTCACGAACGCATAGCTTCATTGACGCGTATTCATCATTATACGCTTTGTGTACGCTTGCGTGAAGCTTTAATGTCTATGAAATTCTTTTGACGAAGGGGCAACGTTACGACCACGACCTTGCCGCCTTGTCAACACAGTTTCAGCAGGCGTATACCAAGCGTATAATGACGAATACGCCTCTATGAAGCTTTTAGAATTCGTGAACAGCCGGCCAAACTCAACTACAATAACTTTTGAAAGTGAAAAAAAAAACAACACATCACCCTCAAAGCCACCAAAACGTGATCCCTAAACCAACAAACACACCATTTCATTAGCTCCCATATTTCACAGACAACACGCTAAAGGGGAGGCTTCATTAAAATTCACGTTCATAGAGCGAATCAGAGTCACCTGCAGATACCCAGCGGCCTATCACTTCCTTTGATCAATTGGCTGGCACATACAGATCGGGAATAGGGATGCCCCCCACACTACTTCATCCCACCGGGATCGACGACTCCATTATTAAGCTTTGATTGTTGTTCGGTAAAAACCAAGAGGATGTAAAAAACCTAATCACATATGATAAGTAGTATCTGTAAGTAATTAACGCCTATCAATCATTGATTCTAATTTTAAACATGTACCCAAAACACTCGTACGCACGTCCGGAGATTATTCAGATAAATATGATTTATTTAGAAATGATTCAGACTTATGGTATTATTTTTCAATAATGTACACAAAACAAATTTCTTTTTGAATAAACTCCACAGAAGGCTCATATTGCCAAAACAATCTGGTAAACGGTCCCGCGCCCCATAGACTACGGGACCCCCAACTCCGGGAGCATTCGTCCCACCACTAGCCACAGTGCAGACCGCCGCGGGCGTTTCGTCCGCAACCGCATCTTTGCCGTCCGGTACCGGATTGACACGTTGCGTTTTAATCAATTAGCGTGCAGAAACGCGGTTCACGAGTCAATGGGCAGTGAAATAAGCGGCCCGGCCACCGCGGCGCCAATTCGGCTATCCGGTTTCAAACACATTTTTTTTTCCAATGCGTTTTTCGGACGAACGATAACTTCATAATCGGTGCGTTCTTTTTTTGGACACAGATTGTTACGGTCAAATGATCGCTTTGTTTTAGATATTAGATGTTCCTTTTTGAAATTTCGTTGCTCATCATTGTCAGCTTGTGAATTTCTTCTGTTGATTTATGATTCTTGAATGATTTCGTTTTGAAATGCGATGTTTATTTGTTTTATAGGCTCTCATACTCTTCTTGCTAGTCAGCCTATAAGAGTTATCCGCTTAACCGGACTTACCTGTGGTGACCTTGATAAAATTATAGCCACCACCAGGGACTTATACTTAATTAGTCATGCGATAAAAAATCTGTCTACATAAACTTAATTTCTGTTGACATTTTTCTTTTATCGTTTTAAAGTGGGCTTTCTTATCAGACGTATAATCCTCATAACAAAAGACATTGTTATTTTTACAACAATGATTTCAGCGTCGGACTGTAGATACAAATGTGAAAATCGTCAAAAGTCAATGTGATGGAAGTACCTCATAATCAACGTCAATGTTCTAATCACAATGCAGAAGAACAAATAACAATAAATAGTTATGACCTTTCTTATGGGAAAGGTCCGCTCACTACAAAGGCTAAGACAAAATTAGTAAGTTAATCTTATGTTGTTTCCTTTGCCTATATGAAAAAGAATAAAGAAATTAAACACGTTGTAGTTAAAGAAGAAAATGCTTCAATGCATCTTTAAGAGAAGGTACATGAAAAAGATTGGTCGACTGTAGTACGTATGAAAGATATGAAAAGTGATTACTACTGAAATTATGACTAAAAGATGAAAAATTAAATTGATGAAATTGGAATTGGATTGGAATTGATGATGAAATTAGGATGAAAGCAAGAGAATAATGATGCAATGACTTAAGCCTTTGTAATCAATTATTTGGCCGTATCAATGGGTGAAATGCTCGAAAGAGTTACCGCCTTAAAATCAACTGAAAAACATTGGTGGATTATATATGCTAAAAGTTTGACACTCCTTCTCCAGAACAAGAGAAGTTAATATCTATGTTATCCCACCTCAAAATATTCATTGTATTGGTACTAGGATTTTATTGATTTTCATATCTAATACAATACTACTATCACGTATCAAGCATTATATAGATTCTATAAATAAAAAAACCTACATAACTGCAAAGAAAAACACCAATAATTTCTACTATCGCCATCTAATTAGGTGACTGCTTCAAAACCTGATAAAAACCATATCTAAGTATCAATATTCGCTTTATCATAACTATCGTACAAAATTATGTCAGCAGATATACTTTGAATAATTGATCCGTCTGTGACGAGCGTAATATAACCAATCAATCAATTATCGATCACATGGTTTTGCGCAACGAACGATGGCCCCATTACAATTGTGTTTTTCCTTGTATTATCATTTTTAATATCTATCCTATCGCCGATTATTACATTTAGATGATGAACGATCGCAATAAAGCGATATACTGTTATCTGTTCCCTTTTAAATCAACCTAAATACGGTTTTAAAATGTCTTTATTATCATGATTAATTTGTCACTTGGTGTTTTGTTTTCAATATTAATTAGCTCTGTATCAATTTTGTTTGAGTCATGCTTATTTGCTTCAGAATTTTTCCATTTGACTAACATGACGACTGTAGTTTTGATATGTGATATGGATGCATGCTTATTGATTTTAATGGATTATTGTGTTATGAGCTTGTCATCGCAGTTTTCCTCGTCGAAAAAAAAGTTTATCAAATTGATTGTTTCGTGTTCCAAAGTCTTGATTCTGTCACACATTATTACCAAAATTCATCGCGTGATGACTAAAGTGCGTTCATTTTCATTAATCTTTTAATCTTATATTTTGGTATTTATCTTTCCTCGAGTGTAACTTAGGATTTTATTGTGACTCATATTTTACTTTAGATGATATTTTTCTTTAAAAAAACTTACTCTGTCTTCTACGTCTCTAATAATATCTTCTCCTTTGTTCACAGAAGAAGCCAACAGTCCAGAAAGCGGAGTGAAGGAGCGTGGTGACAGGGGGGAGAGGCAGGACGGGGCAGAGGGCGAAGCGTCCGGCTCTGTGTCCCCCGCGTCCCGCACCTCCCCCGCGCCTGATGAGCGTGATGACATCGAGCACAGTATACCAGCTACCCTGATCCAGGATCCAAATGTTGAAAGGTAAGTTCTTTAAACTTCAATTAGTATACTATATATAATAGTATAGTAAGTCATGTAAAACGTAATTGGCGTATCTGTGTTCATTTAGAGTTTTGTCATTTCGTCCTTTTGATGAGTAAGGTTTCAAAGATAGCCAAAATAGTAGATGCATCATTAACTTCGGTCGTAGACAAAAAATATGACGATCTTTGTTCCAATCTCCCGACAGAACAGAATCATTAATCTACTTAAATTTTTGTTGATGTATCTTCAGTCGTTCATGTATCTATTGACCAGACGTAGACTTAAATAATCTATTTAATTCAACGCTTCAATGCCTGCAGGGTCAAACTTGCAAGAACAATCCTTTCCAATACAGCACCTCAAGGCTTTTATGGAAATTAAACCATCACCAACAATCACAAACCAACCGACCCATTCATAATACCATACGCTATTGTCATCGCGGAGGTCTGCACATCACTCCATGGTGTCCACTTTAATGATCCCATTGTTTCCACCGATCAGTTGACAACGAATGTCCACTGACATCACTACTTATCCAACCAACTTAAATATACTACTAACATAACTCTTATTACGAGACGTATAAAGTTAAAAATGGAATAAGTAATAAGAAAATTTTATATAGTCGAGATATAGGAATGAAAATTTAAATGTGCAGTTGGTATAAATCTTGTCAAAGGGACATTAAAGTTGATTTTAGAATGGATGGAGTGCAAAAAGAAGTAAGTAAAGATAGAGAAATGAATGGACTCGTCAGTGACAGTTATAGTGGGCAGAACGACTAAAAATGATCTGAATTTTCAATATGACGTTCCATCAATTTTCATTTTGAAATGCTTTTGGATTTATCGATCTTAGTAAGAATGATTGATGGGTCAGGCGTTATGCCATAAGACACCAACGATTTTGGTGTAAGTGCAACCTGAGGAGGAGGAAATGAATCAAAGTCAGTTTCAATAATTGTAGTCAATGTGTTCACGAGTCGAAACATGCGGAATCAAAAGTTACTGAAAAGTTGAAAGGGAATCGTTTGTCTTGGTTTGGTCATGTAAAAAGGAGAAATGAAATGCATGTTGCTAAAAGAGTTATGAATTTACACGTGAATGGATGGAGAGGGAGAGGGAGGCCAAAGAAAAGATAGATAGATTGTGTGAGAAGTGATATGAATGAAAAGGGAGTTAGTGATGGCGTGACGAGTGACAGGACAGAATGGAAAAAAAAAACGTGTTGCGCCGACCCCAAATAAAACGGGAAAAGGGCAGGAAGATGATGATATTCTTTGTCATTTAAAAAAAAAAAGCGATCTTTTAAAGATTTTTGATTCTTTTGAACTTTTAACTGATCCCATTATTATATGTTATGTGCCTTTGTATTGTTTTTCTATTAGTTAATAATCGCATCAAAATTTGTTGCGAAGTTTAGGCTCAGTTAGCGGTTAACAATACATAGGCAAAAAGCAATTTTTTTTTATCTATCTACATTTAATATTATAAAAGCGAAAGTTTTCGAAAGTGTAGAATTGTATGTCTGTTACTTTTACACTTGAACGGTCGAACGCATTTCAATAAAACTTAGTACTCCAGTAGACCATGTCCAGAGAAGACATTGCCCATAGGATACTTTCTATCCTGTACCCCTAGCCAAGTTGCAAATCTGCAATAGTTAACGCTAGTAGAAAGCTTCAAATGTACGGGAGATAGTGTCAGACTCTTACTGACAAAAAACTTACCCCTTTTCTTCGTGGCTTTCATACCGGGGCTGAGCTACCTTTCGGAACTAACCCTGGCCCCAGTAGGGTAACCCTGACCCCAGTGGACTAACCCAGGCCCCAGTAGAACTAGTAACACTTGGCGACATATTCATTTAAAATACGTAATGTATTAAATAGTAGTGGTATATCATGACGAACATCACTCCCATATTTAAAAAACATTTTGGGAACACATTTATTGTAAGCACAGCTAAGGAGTGGAATTCTCTGCTAGAATCTTGATAGCTACAATCTAGGCATCTTTAATTCATGAATCCCCAAGCAACACCCGGTGGCCGCGCATCTATTGTCTTACTATTGTGTCTCTAATTGACGGTATCTGAAGGGTTAAGTAAAGTGTGATTAGGTTACTTCTAGGCAAGTGTGCTCAACCATCGACCACACCATCGCTTACCATCAGGTGAGATAGTGGTCAAACGCCAGTTCCAGTACAAATGGTGTACCAAAAGGTTTCATTTTCCTGCATGTTCAATGAAATCTTCTAGAACACTATAGTTAAATTATATTTGTACACAACGAGGTAGTAATCTGTATACGACAGATACGACTTATCACTTAGTATGTCCTGCTTTATTTGATTATTGGATCGACATGAAAATTAATGATTATTGATATTTATTAGAATAATACATGATTGATGTTTTGATTGTGTTAATTAATCATATTGCGGAGGTTATGAGGAGATCTGTATCTGAGGCGGATACGTTTTGTTGTTGAACGTGATTATATTATATTATTCATCGGTTTTATTTTTCTAAATAGGAATTATTAGACTTCTTTATCACTGATAACTAATATTTGTAACTCTGGCTAAAAGAATTTACACTGGCTCCTTACTTCAGATATAATTAAAAAAATCCACAAAATACAATACGTTATTGTAACGACATATATTTTTCGTGTATTTTAATTAAAAGTAACAAGCATAGCCAGAAAAATAGTCAAACTTAAGCTGGCACATTGTTTGTAGAAAACATTGTCGATGGGGTCGAAAATATTAGTCTTAACCTAAGAATCGGACCGTCGTTGTGGCGACATTTGGAGGTCTATGTCCAACAGTGGTCGTCTTTCGCCTGATATGATGATCTTAGTTTATGCCTATAAGCTATGCTTATATAGCTGTCAAAACCTATTAACACTAAAGTGTCAGCTAAAAAGAAATTACCAAATTAAATGAAATTACCACAGATAGTCCAACCTCTTGCTTCCAACTCTCATTTCCTTTGTTTACCTACATTGATATCACTTAGTATTACAGTAATGGAAACGAGAGACGATCGGACACCACAAAACGACACACCATTTGATTAACAATAAGAGTAACATCGTTAATTTAGTCACACGTCTCGATTACTAGTTGATTTATTTTGTTATATAAGAAATCGTTAATCAGATCGTACGCAAACCGAGTCAAATTGATATGAGGACAGCTGTAGCTTAACCGATTTCAATATTTAATTAGATGTATTGACGTAGTTGTGTATAATTTGCACAAAATAATATATTAAAAGCAGCATAATCGTATAGTTAATTGATCAACAGCTCTAGGGCAAAAAAAATTACAACGAGAGCATGTTTTTTAAATGCAAAAACATCAAATGACGCCAGACGCATTACTTTGTGTAATTTATTTCATCACTACTGCTCTCAAAAAGAAACATCGTGAGGAAACCGGCATGTCCTAGAACCAAAATTCGAAGACATGTAACATCCACCAACATGCACTTGGCCCACATGGTGCATTACGGCCCGTTCCATCTCCTAGAGAGGAGGCCTGAGTCACAGCAGTGGGAATATTAAAAGGTTGATTAAGCAATGCTTATGCTTACACCTCCTGCTCCAAATGAAGCGAGATTCAGAATTTTACTAACTAAAAAGAGTTGTCATGGCTCGAGTAGCAACAAATTTTATTTTGAGTGAAAATCTCACTTTTAGTGGAATATTTTTTCGGTAGTTCAATACTATAGAAATGTTTACTAATCAGATTTTGGGAGCCTCTCGGGCTTGGGGGCCCAGGAATACTACTTCTCTTAGCCCTTCGGTAGCTACGGCAATGATTAGAAGAAGTTTGTTCGTCTGTCGTGAAAATTGCTAAAAACATTAGACACTTGCACCGACGAAAACATGTTGTCTTACTGATATCTAACAAGCCAATTTAGTTATTAAAATATTAGATAGAGTAATCGAAACACAGTAATTCTTTATATCAAAATGAAAACAAAATTATAACGTAAATGAGCTCTCTGATTTGTCAGTCAGTTAAAATCTAACTTCCACACATACAGATTAATTTAAAAAATGTTACGTTATCGCTAATATGAACTTGAGGACATCATTAACATGTTAATTGTATTAGAAATCTTTTATTTCAAATCTTTATCTTTCGACTGGCCAGGTACGAGTGCAAATAAACACATTACAATTCAAAAAGCAAAAGTCAAACCATTCTAAGCTTTAATTCAGAAGAAATAAGGATGTCTAAGTTTCAGGAAAGTGAACGCTAAAGTTTGTGCTGTAGCAAGTCTGTTCAATCAATGTCAATTAGCTGCACTGAGGTGGCGTGATCAATCATTTTGAGGTTCTAGTGCCTTGAAGTTCTATTGTTTAGATTTTAGATCTACTGATTTTGTTTGTGTATTCGCTAAAACGTATAAAAATATAGGTTCCTGTGGGAATAGAGGCAACACATTAAAATTTGTTAAATCTTTTTGATTGAGTGTGCCAGAAATAGATATGGGTAATGATAATTTTTATATTTATAAATTCAGGAATTGTTCGAATCTTATACTGGTTCACTTTAAGCAAAGCCTTTCCCTAATCTCTAAAAATTTAATTAATCTTTTCAAAAGCTGGTTCATAATATAACTTCTGCGTGTACTGCAAAGATCTTAATAATTCTGTAACAAATTTTACAAGTCACTCGAAAATATTCTTGGTCAACTAGATTGTGAATACAACAATATCTATGCAGTCACAGGTTGCAGTGAATTGCTTTGTCATCGTAACCAGTTCTAAGCAAGTTGTAAGTCACTTGGTCAAGTGTAATAAATCGAGGCCAACAATAATGTGACAATAAATAGCTGAAACTGTATCCGTCGTTTCATTCATATTTTTTAATAGAAATTGTGATTTGGGGATATTTAATTCTTTTTCTGTTATAACTATCGTATCTTTATTCTAATTTACCACTAATATTTCTTTCTCAACTATAATTTGTACAGGTTCCAGTTATTTCTTTGGCACTATATGTATTTATGTTTTAAAAGTAATATTTGCTATTCTTATTTCTTTATTTATATCTACGAGTACTTCAGAGGCTCCATATTCCAGTATTAATTTTATACACTTTGAGATCTAGACGGTAATATTTGTTCACTTTGTCTGCTCTTTGTTAATTTATTTTTCTATCTTTATATCCACATCAAAGAAAAGCAAATAATCTGATCAGTAAGTTTAACTTTATCCCATAGCCAGCTTATTCTATTTCTTAACTTTGTCTAATTATAAAATTAGGCGAATTATAGAAATTATCAAAGTCTGGCAGCGTATCTACCTACGTCTTGACTACATTGTGTTAATTGTTTTAACGTTTCAATTCATTCGTACAAGAAAATTGATATTGAAACAAAAGTTTTATTATATTAGACTCTTTATTTGGATAAGTTTTTTGACCCAAAAAAATTTACTATTAATGTATTTTTTTGGACAATTGTAGAAGAAAATAAATATCACTAGTTATTTTTTGTTCAGAAATTGTATGGTAAAATCTGTCAGAAAAAGTATTAAAAAAATAACTTAAAAAAATTAGTGAAACTTATGTGTAAAACTCAAAAATAGTACAAAAAACATCGATTTTTTAAGCAACTACTTTCATATTTGCGATCAGTCGCATATCAGTTAAAACACGTTTTATTTTCCAACGTTTTGACATTTTTTTGACATTGATTGAGACTACTAATAATTATGACGATTGGTCGTCTTTTCTCAATATAATATATTTATCATTTCCTTTATCTTTTAGATTCTTTGATTTCAGAAATTAAGTAAAATATAAATTTCCAAAAACTTCTAATTTTGTCATAATTATTTTTACACATTCACACATAATGTATCTGATATGTAAACATAATCCTTTTCGTTTCTATTTGTATATATATATTTTTTTCTATAACTGTTCGTACAATGTCTACTATCAAGCTCGATGCAGTTTTATTGCCAAGGAGACATGTGTCAGTTATAAAATTTGCTTTGTTACTGCAAAATTATTCAAACGATGTCAGGTGTCCCCCATACATCGGCCCGCACTATGCACACATTGACGCATAAAACCGCTCTGTCCTAATTCCTACACATCAAAACGGCACAGTCTAAAATATATCCCACTAACATTTTTATCATCTGTCGTTACATGTAGAAAAATAGCCTAGAATTCTTTTGTTTATGTCACAACCCACTCGGGGTTATTTTTGTTTGGCGCAGAAAAGAGACGGAGATAGTTGTCACATAAATACTTGTGATTGATTGACCCGCAGCCGACTAATGCTCATAGGAAGCAATAAACAGCTGTTCGTTTCTCTTATTAAAAACTTTATAAAAGTTTTGGAGTTTGGAACTGGGTTCTGTCAAATCACTGTAACAGTTGTTTAGATCGGATCTGTTGATAACATTTACTTCGAGATCGTTAAATGATGATAAAAACAGTATTATGGGCTGTAAAACGTATAGTACATTAGTTTCCGGGGATTAACGGAACATAGTTTCTTTACTTTGTTAATTTATTTATCTAGACGACGTCGTATCATTATCGATTCGCCGTCTGACATTTATAGTATTGTCGTTCGGAAGTGTCCTAACGTTTCCTCGCGTAAAAATAAAATAAACATGAGAAAATATTTTCCCTTTGTCAAAGCAGGAAATCTGTTCGTGATACGCGTAAATCCGTCCGCGTCCCCTGTCTGTCCGTGAGTCGTTAAAAGGACTCGTCTCGGCGTTTTGTTAACGCGCCATTTCCTTGTCAACGCCGTCAACCCTGTTCGGGTAATCTTCTTTAAGCCCCGAGACTTCAATCTACCTCGTCGAGCTTCATCTTTGCTTACTTCACAAATGGAATTCTGTAAACAATCTCGTTAAAAAGTTATTGCGCCTATTGGCCATCAAGGATGCTCTGTACATTTTTCATTGGTGTTACGACTGTGACTCAGCTATGCGGAGTAGCTCCGCCGTGTCAGTCGGCTGTCATCGGAACGATCGCCCGTCACTGCACGTCCACCTCGCGCATCGCACGCACGCTTGCATTACGCAGCGCCACCCCTCGAAGTTGAATACCGATAGCTGTCTCTGTCTTTCCCATTGCGTGGTCTGTTATAGCGGCACCTGTCTCTCTCTAGCGAGGGGCGTGCGGGGCGGGGGCGCTGCAGGCGGGTCGTAAATCACGCGGCGTCTCATTCCACGCGGGACCGCCGCCGCCGCCGCAGGCTCCGCGCACTTCCCTTCCGACCGCCGGCATCGCGGCGCGTCTTTCGCGACGTGTTTACATTTTCAACTATTTTTGGGGAGCCTCAATTGTTGTCTAGTAGCAAAGTGTTATCAATTATATCAGTGTTGTATTGATGGATCCACAAGTTTTTCACCGTTACCAGTTTGGAGTACTTTGAAAACATTACGTCTAAAATGATCGTCGAGCCCGACCACGTGAGGTAGGTTTTCTATTTGTCCAAGTGTTTTATTGTTTTTTTGTATAATTCATCATGTTTAAAATTGTTTTCACGTTTCATTATAGAATTTTATATTGAATATATAAGTTTTTTGACTTTTCCGTTTATCCACTTGTCGACTTTCAACTTAGAATTTTCCGTGATTGCTCAGATCTGAGCTTTACAAATACTATGTGCCTGAAGTACTTGTGTTTCTACACTATAAAAGTGTTTTTTTGTCATATTTTAAATAGTTTTAGCGATGCATAATAGATCTATATTCGTGTTTTGTTAAAAAAATTTAAATAAAACATCGTTAACTTGAACATTTCGCTGTAGTCTGATATTTAAATCTAATGGAAAGCTCGTTTCTAGAAGTCCTACGTGATTTTGTAGAAAATATTAAAAAGTTTTAAAGCCTAGATTATATCGTGATTTATTTTATGTCGTTGTATCTATAATGTTTGATCCGTATATGGTATGTGGTTTTCTCAAACAATAATATTTTATTTGATTCTGTTATTTTACGAGTTATAAGGATTTTTGAGGACATTCGATACTCTTTCACTTTTCCAGTGTAATGGAACCTGTTTTTATTAAGTTTTGTGTAGTTTATTGTCTCATAAATAATCGATAAGCTGTGTCATCAACCATTGTGCCCGTCTTGTTTATCACATCTATAATCACAACTATTCCATGAAAGATTTCTATAAAATATTGATTCTATATTTTAATATACCTACTCGATACGTCGAAAATCTGATTGTTATATTTTATAGCTGTCATTAACCCTTCAGATACCGTCAATTAGAGACACAATAGTAAGACAATAGATGCGCGGCCACCGGGTGTCGCTTGGGGATTCATGAATTAATATTACTTTTTTGATATCCAATTGATTATTCATGTCTCAAGACTTGACCTATTTGTACCCAATTTACCTTAGATTTATACTAATGTCGTAAATATGTCATCATACTTTTGTATCAAAAACATTAAATCTAATGTCAGTTGTCCGTCAACGATTGGTTTTTTGATCGTATTGTCATCATTAAAAATTAACAAAACAAAAAGCTCGACCCACAAGGACACCCGAACAACGAGCTATAAAGTTTTTTTAGGTCGATATGAACCCATTAGTGTATCTATTTGCTATTCACGATCGAGCTATTAATTTATTAAAAATGGCCATTAAAAAAACTTAGCATTCGTTTTGTTTACCGTCAATATTCAAATGTCGATAACCGGTTTAAGATAACGACGGAGCTGAGACAGGCGGCAATTTTCGCTAAGTGAATTATGTCGGCCGAACTAACCGCGTCACGTTTTTGTCCCCAGGGAGAGCCCGAGATGTCTGTCGCGGGAGTCGTCAGGCGCGCCGCGCTGTCCCTCGAATGACTCGGTGTACTCCAGCCGCAGCGGCGCCGGCCTCCCGCTATCCGCTGCGCTGACCGCTGCACTACCCGCCGCGCTGCTGCCACCGCATTCGGCCGCAGTCGCCGCCTACCTCGGCGCCGCAGCTGCCGCCGCCGCCCAGCAGCGTCTCCTCATGTCCTGCCAAGAGGACATGACTGACTCCGAACGAGGTGACGCCGTACTTGACTTCAGCACCAAACGCAGTGAATCACCTCACGACGATGACGAACACGATGATGCTGTTAATCTCAGTAAGAACGAGAATGGTCCACTTGACTTATCTGTTGGTACGAGAAAACGTGGCCCAGAGGAGTCGCCATCGCCTGTCCCATCTAGAAAAAGTTCTAGACCGTCAGAGTTTAAGCACTCTCCATCTCCTTGGTCCACACCTGTGGCACCACATCTGCCATATTTTGCAGCTGCAGTCGCTGCAGCTAGTCTGTCCCCCAAAGGAGGCGTTCCATCTGATTGGAACGGTAAACTAAAACATGGGGGCCCCACACCAAGCGATGCCACAAAGGCTCTAGAAAAAATGAGTGAGCTGAGCAGGCTGGGTGGCGAGGAATTGTTCCGTTCAGTACAAAGTGCCGCTTTAGGCGCTGGCCTAGCTCCTAATGCAGCTGCACGCCACTCTGCTTGGCAATCCCACTGGTTAAATAAGGGCGCTGACCAAACGAAAGATGTCCTTAAATGCGTGTGGTGTAAGAAAAGTTTCAACTCACTCGCAGATTTGACAGTACACATGAAAGAAGCAAAGCATTGCGGGGTCAACGTGCCTGTGCCTCCCTCTTCGGGGGCACCTATCCCACCCTCTTTACAACCACCTTCCAGTTCACCATCGACGCCGTCACATAACTCATCCTCTTCGAGCGGTTCATCCAAACCGAGCCAAAATGATTTGAACATGCTCATAAAAGAGAACATGCCAATCCCTAGAAAACTCGTACGTGGTCAAGATGTTTGGTTAGGTAAAGGCGCAGAACAAACTAGGCAAATATTGAAATGTATGTGGTGTGCTGAAAGCTTCCGTTCTCTTGCTGAGATGACTAGCCATATGCAGCGGACTCAGCATTACACAAACATCATATCGCAAGAACAAATAATTTCATGGAAGTCTTCGGACGACTCTTGCAAGGGAGGCTCCAACTCGGGCGGTCCAGGTGGTGGCAACAACGCCGCACCACCCACCACCGGCACCAGTAGTCATGTTAGTGCTGTATTAACTTGTAAAGTCTGCGACCAAGCATTTAGTTCCTTGAAAGAGTTGAGTAATCATATGGTTAAAAATTCTCATTACAAAGAACACATTATGCGGTCAATCACCGAAAGTGGAGGCAGGAGACGTCAGACGCGCGAGAAACGAAAGAAATCTCTGCCAGTAAGAAAACTCCTCGAATTAGAGAGAGCACAGCACGAGTTCAAAAACGGAGAAGGGAACGGTGTACCTATGGGTAAACCAATTCGAGATTTCGGCGCTGGTAGCCGTATCACCTGTGAGAAATGCGGAGATAAAATTGAGACTGCGGTATTCGTCGAGCACATACGACAATGTATCGGTGCGCCGATGTCTAATAGCCAAAGGAACTTTTTGAAAAGCGCGCTGTTATCTAACAACATCATCCCGCCCGACGTGCCCGGACACGTCACTCCCAGCGGCCGCGATAGCCGTAAGAGCGTCAACGAGGAGCTGCCTTCCCCCGGCTCCGCGCATCACCGCTCGCCATCTTCCGTGAACGATTCCTCCCCGAGTTCCAAAGACCCAAATGCGAGCAATGAAAAGAGTTCGTCGCCTTCGGTTCTCAATGCCATAGAACAATTGATAGAGAAGAGTTTCGACACCCGATCGCGACACACTGTGCCCGGCATGCCGGGCGGCGGCTCACACGCGCCTATCGGGTCTAGCATCCTAAAAAGATTAGGCATAGATGAGAGCGTAGACTATACCAAACCACTGGTAGATCCCCAGACTATGAATATGTTGAGGAACTACCATCACCAGCAAGGATATGGCCGCCGCGAGCGCAGTGGAAGCGAGTCTAGCTCCATGTCCGAGCGAGGTGGTAGTAGAGTAGAATCACTCACGCCTGACAGAAAGATGGACACTTATCACATGACTCCTCGTACTACTCCCGATACGCGTGGTTCTCAAACTCCAGCTTCTGAGGATCGTCCGACTGAAGTGCGAATAAAGAGAGAAGTCGAGGAGGAAGAGCGTGAGAATGGCGTGGATCTGAGCAGCCAGCCAGTGCGAGTGAAGACTGAAGTAGACGAGGATGAGGAACTGCCTCGGCCGAGTAGCACCGCTGACGAGGACGTGAAGCCCGTTGTGGCCAAGCGCGAGATCGAGGGCGCCAGCCCCGCCGCCAGCCCGCGCAGCCCCGCTAGCGACCGCTCTGCCAACACACCCGGTGCCGAGCGCAAACCCGCGTCCAGCCTGGGTGCGCTATCCTCCATGTTCGACAATCTGGCTGGGGGTGGTTCGTCCGGAGAGCCTAGCTCGTCGCGCCGCGGGGGGAGCCATCCTCTCGCGGCGCTGCAAAAGCTCTGCGACAAGACGGAGTCCAACCCCTCCCGCGCGCCTGCTCCAGCGCCATCCCCCGCTGGTCCTCCGAGCATCCTTACGTTCAGTTGGGCGTGCAACGACGCCGTCGTCACTGACTCCATCATGAAGTGCGCTCTGTGCGATACACCTTTCATCTCAAAGGGCGCGTACCGACACCATCTGTCGAAAATGCACTTCGTGAAGGACGGTGCGTTGCCGGAGCCCGTACCGTTGAAAGCCCCAGCGGGCGCGGGGTCCCCGGGGACTCACAAGAGCGGGTCCAACGCCGCGTCGCCGCAAGACCCGCGCAGCCCCTCGCAGTCGTTCGACGAGAGCCCGCACTCCAAGTTCCTCAAGTACACGGAACTGGCCAAGCAGCTCTCCAGTAAGTACGTGTAGGCTGGACAGCCGCCAGTTGTGATGATACCATATCTTGCTACGTTAAACCTTGCTAGGGTTAGGTCGCAGCCGCGACGCTAAGTATTTCGAAACTCTTTGCCAATTTAATTATTTAGGTAATTATTGTTAGATTTCACCGCATAGATCGGTTAGTGTAATAAATTAATAGCGACTTAAGTATACGCCAAACGTCTTACGTTCGTTTTAGGTATTAAGAGAATATTTTCAAAATATTGCCTTTAGGTGATCGGTTGTTGTAAGGGCGGCAGAGCCCGTGGCTTATCTTCCACACTACGTTATAATTCCATTTCGATAAATGTAAATATAAGTCACATTAAGTCATAAAAATACGATTCGATCTCTTTTTGTAAATGTATATTTTTTGCTAATTAATTCTTTGAAAAAGGTAAATCGTGGAAATTAGTTTTCGTTAATCGCAATTCGCCTTTCGCATGTGATTCGTCTATCGTATTAGTCGCGTAGTGGCGTTGACTTTCAGTATTTTAACAGAAAATTCGTTGCAATATCATTTTTTTCGTGTTACTTAATTTTTTATGTAAATCAGAGTTAGGGTTAACGTGGTTAGTTTATGTATATTTTGATGATTTTCTTGTTTTTTTTTTTTGTGAATTAAAGAGATCCGTCGATGCGTATAATCTCGGAGATTCAATCTCATTCGTTTCTGTTCGTTTTGTACATACAATTCGACATAGAATGCAATATAACAATCTCCTTAGTGTAAATTTTGCTATAGGTATGCTCTCCGCGTGAGGATGCTATTTATTATTTAGTGATAAGTACATAATATTAGGTAAACTACATCTGTGAACAATTGTATACCAATATACCAGCGCATTAATCGGTTGAACAATCAACCTATATTTAAAAGTGATACATATAGATTTTTTTCGTTGAAAGGAATGATAACATTCGTATACGTTTAGAACATAAAGATATACCAGATATATCTTCCAATTTGTAACGGCAGTTATACGATGATGTATATACGGCACTCGAGAGTGATGAACCTCTTTTATATTTAATAAAAATATTGTAAACTGTCTAATGTAAGTTTCAGACGATATCAACAAAAAACTTTGATTGTAAACTGAATATTCGTGACACTAAAAATCCATTTACCCTTTGACGTATACGACATTTCTAATGGAATATACAATTTTAACATTCTATTTTGTTTATATTTTTTGATGTTTTAAATATTATACATATTTTTTTCAAAAGTTGCGAATATTCAGCTGATGATAATTAAAATCGATAAAAATTTGAAATCGTAAAAAATCTATCATTTTAACGATAATAATGAAACATACGACAAATATTATGTATACGCTAGCTCTGATGAGAGATTTTTGCTCATTCTTAAGAAAAAAAAGTAAAAAAATGGTGTTGAAATATTGATTTTACCAAATTTAATAATCTTATTTAATATTTTATGTTGTATTTCAAAATGCAATTAAAAGCTCAAAGAAATATATATGTTACATACTTTAAATGTTCATTTTATTTGAATTTACCCTTCTTGCCTACCTAACACAATGAAATCAAGCAGTGACCTGCTGACACACAACACAAACTTATACACTAGTTTTCAACATAGAAAGATGAAAAAGTGATACCAACAGACAATCTTTAATGAGGTTTTAAACACAAATCTGAAATTGATACGCAGGTACACGACTCACACGACCACAGTGTGGTCAGTTATAAGAGCTAACAAGAGATAATAGTATTTTCAAAATTAGTTCGATTGTGAAAAAAATCAAGGACCTAAGGAGATCCAGTATCCAAATATAAGATTTGCAAAAATAAAATATACATGTGTCAAAAAGTATATTTATATCAAAATAGCAGAACAAATACAGTGCATTTAATACTACTAAACTTCATTATTTACCATATGAAGTATCTATAGAGGTAATTGTTGATTATTTTGTAGCAATAATAGTCTCTGACTTGATAAAAGCTACACTATTGGAGAATATTGCAGATTTGATATTGATATTGATAATGCGATGCTTTTATGACAAAAACAAAATAATTGAAAATAGCAATTTTCTTACAAAAGGTTAATACAGTACTATCAGACATTAAAATAAGTAGGTACCGAAAATATCTTAACTTAAGAATAAAGTAAGAAAATTATTTATAGAGCTGTCGACTTATCACCCGATGGATGGCCCTATTGACATAATCGTCACAAGGTGTCAACTAAATGCCTTGTAAAAACGAATAACTGTCAATAAAAATATAATATTGACTCAATCGGCACGTGTAAAAGTGACACGTATCACCAAGTATCAATGACATCTTTGACAGTGACACACCTTGAGTAGTCTTCAATACTGAAAGATGGCCACTGCACAAATAAGACTGGATCGTGAGTATAAACTACGTAAGTATAAAATGGAACTAAAACTCAATATAACTACATATGTAGGGTCTGACGCTGAACCTATACTGACATATAGGACTCGTTCTACGGATGCTTCTATTTAAGTAGTCAATAGTTAATAACTATTTTTAACAGTAACATGTATTATTTTCTGCCTGATCCTTAAATGAAATATTAGAACTAGACCTAAGAATTATATTAACAACAAAAATAAACAGAATCTTCACGAAGACGGATCCAAAATTGTAACAAAAATCAACTAATAAATTAAATAGGAACGATAGCAATAAAAATAGGACAGATAGAGAAGATTTCAATTTTGTTGAAATAAGGATAATTAAAGATGACCAAAAGATATCTGAGAGTGCAGCAGATAGTGACTAATAAGTGACTGGCCTGTTGGTCTAGTGGTTAGTGACCCTGACTGCTATGCTGGAGGTCGTGGGTTCGATTCCCACCCAGGACAAATGTTTATGTGATGAGCATAAGCATTTGTTCTGTGTCTGGGTGTAATTAATCTATAATATGTATGTATTTAGAAATATATAAGTATGTTTATCAGTTGTCTAGTACGCATAACATAAGCTCTGCTTAGCTTGAGACTAGACAGCGTTGTGTGATAGTTGTGGAATAATGTTATTATTATTAAATTGAATAGGAACACTAGCAATAATAAAAATAAGACAGAGAGAAGATTTCAATTTTGTTAACACGAGGATGATTAAAGTTGACAAAATGATATCTAAGAGTGCAGCAGATAGTGACTTAAATCATGAAACTGGAATTTATAGGTGAAATAAATATTGTAGTAGTTACGTATTGTCGATTACAACTTGCTACATCTCCTAGACTTTCGATACAAATGTTTTTGGGTAGAAAAATAGTACGGTAATCAAAGTTCTCTTCCCACTCCAAATTTTAATTAAAGAGTTCTTTAATTAAGAGTTGTCATGTATTTAATCACAATAAATTGTTATGGAATAAAAATAAAATTAGTTTTTTTTTTCATAACTATTTTAAATTTTAAGCTTTAACGTTTTCACACTGTAAACAGTAAATTTAATATGGGTTATCTAGCTTGAAATAAATGAATTAATTTATTATTATTATTTATTTAACACTTCTTGCACATGAGTAGGTACAGAGGCGAACTTAATGCTTTAGGCATTCTCTTCCAGTCAACCTTTGGGTGATGCAGAGAAAAAGTAGTGGTAGGTGCAATAAAAGAGTGAGAAAAATGCTAATTTAAGAAATTATATACTAATATACAATAGAATAGATATACTAATATACAATGGAATAGATATACTAATAAACCATATTGTTTGCATAAATCTGTCTGTATTTTAGTTACAAGTTTTTCGTCATGCAATGCAATAAGTTAAAGTCTTTTTCATTAATCACTGCTCCTGTAACATTAATTGTTACAGATGCAGTGATTTATGAAAAAAAAAACACTTTTCTATATTATCTTTATCATTGTTTTTGTCAGAACATGTAAGGTATGTGCACAGTTGCACTTTAGAAAAATCTCGCCTAATAATACAACAGAACAGCAAGAAGCCAATATAGTGCAATGAGAAGGTGTCTTAAGTCTTATTTACTTACAAATAGTTGTATTTACTTTATATAATGATAGTGTACCTAAATGGCATAGCTCGAAGAATCGCCAAACTTAAGTGGCAATGGACAGAGCACATTGCATGCAGAACAGATGGTCCATGGGGACGAAAGTTTCTGGAGTGGCGACCACGTACTGGAAGACGCAGCGTTGGAAGGCCAGCAAAAAGGTGGACCGATGACCTGGTCAGGGTCGCGGAAATCTGATGGATGCGTGACGCACAGGATCGGTCATTATGCCAACTCTTGGGGGAGGCATACGAGTATGTCCAACAGTCGACGTCTTTCGCCTGGAATTATGGAGATAATGATACAAAAAATAATAGTTTACCGATGTCGTGAGCTGGTTTCAGAGACAGGAACTTTGGAACCTCTTCCAATTTGAGCTATTTTTTATTTAAATACTCCCCCCTCCTAGAGAGAAGGCCTGATCCCCAACAGTGGGAACATTATAAGGCCGACTATGCTATGCTATGTTATTATTTAAATACTCCATAAAATGGTTGCAAAAGTTACCTTCTTGTTGTTTACCAATATTCACCAAATCGAGCCCAAAAATCGTCAATTAGCCAGTCATAAAACACGTTTGACTAACCACTACTAAATCTGTCGGGCCCCGAAATCACTCAGCGAGACGTCTTAACTCCAAGGAACCTCGTCTTTATCACCCAAATTACGTCATCCATCGCAGTTTACGCACATACCTCACCACGAGATCAAATACATCGACGACTTGCAATTTGTAACGTACATTGAAGCTTCAACTGGCAGCTGAGTGGAAAGGTTGGGAAGGTAAGCGGTAATGGATAGGTCGGTAAGGGAGAAGGTTGAGAGAGAGCTGTGACAGACGGGCCGTCAGTCAAACCCTTGATGGCAAGCATTCGTCGCTACAGGTAAGGAAAATATACGGGCGATAGTTTTGAATGGGAACGGGGGCTAACAAAAAAGAAAAAGGAATTTACTTATCACATTTTTTATTTTCTAAGGATCAAAAAGGCTCTACTAGTGCTTAAGTATAATAACATTCCTCAAAATATAAATTAGTGAATTGTACACATTTTTCAATTTTGGTCACAAAACTTTTTCTTCAGTTTTCGTGAAAGTGAGGGACTGAAGAGGAGGGAGAAACTGAAGACAAGAAGCTTATTCCTCATGCGCAGTAAAGCTGAAGGAACGGTTTCACCATCAATATTTAAAAACATTATATTCACCCAAATAAATGAATTGATTATAATAAAATTTTGGTGAATTTTCACCAAAATTTTATAATGCCTGATCAATTTTCATAAAGTAAATTTTTTACCTCAAAGCAAAATTAATGGCAAAACTGTTTGACCAAACGGATAATAGCAATAAGCGAATCAATTAATAGTACACTGATGAATGTAAATCCTACATATCAACAAGAATTACAGAGATTTTCCAACCAGACTACTGAAATTTTCACACAAACGTCACCGTTCCACCTGCATGTCCATATATCCCCGTTTGCCCCGACCGAACCCCAAACAAGACAAACGTCCCCCGGCCCTCAGACCGCTGTCTGTCATTGTACGTCTAATAATGGCGACTAATTAAAATGACATTTTGTTTTATATCATCAAATTAATGAATACAACCCCCAGTCCCCTCCCCTCTAGGGGGGGTACACCGGGGTACCATTGCCCACGATTTACGAGCCCCGCAGTCGCGAGATGGATAGCATGATTTATACGCTGTTTATCATCTTTTTATGGCATCGAATGAAATAATACCGTGTTTATTTTTTTTCCTGGCTTTTAATTATAGTTGTTTCTGGACAGTAAATTCGCTTATTTATTGTGATGGCGGGATAGTTGTCGAGAATGTTTAATTATTTCTACTGTTATTTACGATCGGCATTAGGGTCTTTCGAAAAAAAAAAGGATCACTAATAAAATCGTTACATAGTTTTTGGGTTATGATTTTTATTAAAATGAATGGTGATTGAACATCTGTGGGCTATCTGAAATGTACAAATCATTTGAATGATAGAAAAAAAACTAATCACAAAAATGATGGGTGGAACTAGTTTATTTTAGGGTTCCATACCTAGAAGGTAAAAACGGGACCCTATTTTTAAGACTCCATTGTCCGTCTGTCTGTGATCAGGCTGTATGTTATGAACCGTGATATATTTTCACACATGATATATTTCTGTTGTCGCTATAACAACAAATATTAAAAACGGAATAAAATAAATATTTAAGTGGGGCTCCCATACAACGACCGTGTTTTTTTTTTTTGCTAGACATAAATAATGACAACAGGGAGACGCTCAAAATATTCATAGAATATTTAGTTGTATATTCGCTAAATAATTGTAATGAAATGACATTTCATTAATTCAAATTTGCCGCGCTTCGCGCGTTGAAGTTGTCAATGGAATTTATGTTCGTGGAACGTGGTGACGTGTGATTGAATGACAGATGATGTTTAGATTATTTTGCGTATTTTATTGTTAAACATTCTATTGTAAAGAGATAAAATAAAGGGATATAATTGAGGAGGCGATATTAGTAAACTTTAAATGTCGTTTCTTTGATTTTCAGGTAAGTTATAGGTGTAATGGTCATAGTTAAAAGTTGTAATATAGTAAAGACGTATTAAATAAACAAAACTTTGATTTTTATAGAAACAATTTGTGGTTTATTTGGAAAATCCTCAATAACATATCTTATATAATTAAAAATTAAATCAAAATAAAATAAATTAAGGGGGCTTCCATACAACAAATGTGATTTTTATAAGTAAAAATAGGTTTGCGCACCTAGTAAAATCTACACTAATATAGTAAAGAGGTAAAGTTTGAATTTTTTGTTTTTATGGGTTGTGTTGTTTTTTTGTTTGTAGGAGGTAATCTCTGGAAGTACTGGTCCAAATGCTAAAATTTTTTCACCAATAGAAAGCTGCTTTATTCCTGAGTGGCATAGGCTATATTTTATGTACGCGAGCAAAGTCGCGGGATAATGCTAGTATACAAAAATGTGAAATTGAGTTTTAACAGCATAAGTGCTGAATATCTATTACGGAGTCCGACTGGCACTTGGCGGGTTTTTCTTAAATGACTAGTTAAGGATAATACGACGTAATATATTATTACAAGCTATTATTTAGTTTCACCTTTTTCGATGTTTGTCTGTCATCAAATCTTGTAAATTAAATTTGACCCACTTTCCGGTTACCGATTGAGCTGAAATTTTGCATGCATGTGTAAATTTATTGCAAGGAGCTGATCTGATGGTGGAACCGGAAGTTGGCTATGGGAACTAAGTAGGAAAACGACACAACCCCATCGACTTTGAGCTCGTATGATTCGTTTTCCGTATTAATTTTATAGGTATTATACCGCTATAAAACTTGCTATGAAAAAAAAATATTTTCATTAAAAGCTTGTTTTAACAACAGTTGATCCAATCAATTCAGTTCACATATCTGCCTGTCCTGGACGCCTTGAGACATTCCTGCTTGTAATTTGTTGAGACATAAAAGTAATCAAGTGTTCTATATTAAATGGGACCGGACACACTCCATCAACACACGCTGGACGTCTTATTAGTCGTTTATCACTTCAATACATGGACGTCATTGATGAGATATATATTTTGTAATTTTAAACTCTGAATTGTAGAATGTTTCAGGATATATCATTTCATCACTTGAATTTTTTTTTTTCTTTTTTTCGCACATTCACCCCATTAAAATTTAAAAAATACTTAGCAAACTATATATAATTACACCTATATATTATGTTAACAGTGAAAGAAAATAATAAAATAATCTCCCTTATCTAAATAAAACTACATAACTCACTCACACTCTAAAACCGTGTAAAAAAAATCTTTTGCAGTTCATGGTTACGATTGGACTTTTTCTATAAAGAAAAACCACGAAGCTCCAACAGCTACTATTTCAAAAAAAAAATTAAAGTATTGATTTTATAATGTTTCCATTTTAATACTATTACTAGGTATGAGAAGATAGTCTTTCAACAGAGTACCAACTAAGTGCTTAAGAAGAATGTAGATAGAAATACATAGAAAATAATCTATGAGTCTCTTTTTTTTTGGGTGGGAAAATCATACAATGACATTTCCCGCTCTTGGGCGTAGCGCAGACTTTTACTAACAAAAAACCCACTCCTGTTCCTTCTTTGCCTTTCATACCAAGGCCAGGTTTTCCTTTCAGAAGCCATGGCCCAGTAGGCTTATGTCTTAAACACAAATTAGTGTGATATTCTTATATATCCAATTCATAATTTCAAGCCTCAGACTTAAAAAGCTCCTGAAACAATAACACTCACCATCATCCCAACACATACATCCCACTAAAGTGCCAATTTCATTTCACTTTTCACTGCCATTTACTTTGGTACAAAAACGGTCATAAACAATGTCCCAGAAAAGAGTCACTATCGCCTGAGTGATGGCTCTCCATGACCGACCGTTGAGTAAATAGCGAGATTTAGATCGTACAATAAATGATTTACTTCAGGTCGGCCGTAATAAGTAGATTGATGTGGGAGCGCCCTCCGTCATTTGTCTGAAGAGTTCGCGGAGCCGCGCTGCTGGGGTTAAGTTCGGTTAGCTAAAACAGATGGTTTTTCTTGACTTTTAAGTTTTTCATAAGATCTACTTATTTAGTACCTATTAATAAGATTACAACAAGAATATTGATGTAAAAGAGCTTAACATAATTTGGCGAATTTCTATAGGTTTTTTTTTTTATTATGGTCTAGCTTTTGCCCGCGGTTTCACCAGCGTACATAAAACTTAATCTATGTCACTTAAGAATAAAGCAGCTTTATATTGGTGAAAAAAATTTAGCAATCGGACCAGTACTTCCAAAGATTTCCTCCTACAAACAAACAAAAAAACAAACTTTACTTCTTTATTATGTTTGGATAGGCTACGGACGGTTGATGGGGAAAGGACCTAGAGTAGCGACCGCACCCTGGAAGACGCAGCGTGGAAAGAGCTCCAACAAGGTGGACCGATGATCTAGTGAGAGATGGATGCAAGACGCCCGTCCTGTTCGTTATGACGACATTTGGGGAAGGTTTCTATGCAACGTGAACGTTTTTCGGTTGAAAAGATGATGTCAATATTGGAAAGGCACGCATTTGCCCACTATCTCACCTGATGGTAAGCGATAATGTAGCCGACAATGGAGCACGCTGACCTAGAAACATACACATTTTTTACTTAAAGCCCCCGTGATTGTAGCAAGCAGGAAACAGATTCCGGCAGGGAATTCCACTCCTTAGCTGTACGCACAATGAATGTATTACCAAAATACTTTGTTTTATGGGTAGGATGTCCATGTACGGGTGGCGCAATACCGTACGCCTAGCAGTCCGATGATGGAACGTTCTCAATTCGATAGTACCTATGTTTGCTGGAACATTTGCTAGAGTTACCATCATCTTCCTGCCCTTGTCCCATTTTTATTTGGGGTCGACACAACACGTTTTTTTCTTCCATTCTGTCTTGTCACTCGTCACGCTATCACTAACTCCCTTTTCTTTCATATCACGTCTCACACAATCCATCCATCTTTTTTTTGGTCTCCCTCTCCCTCTCCATGCATTCACATGTAAACTCATAACTCTTTTAGCAACATGACTTCAACTCAACTCTTTACATGACCATACCAATTTGCTAGAGTTACCGTTACCTTAAAAGGTAAATAAACAGTTTTAGTTTGTGATGAAATCGTTAATGGTGAGGCGCACTAATTTATTGAAAGCCTATTCACTCTAGCCTTGAAGACACTTAAATTATCGGACGGGAAGACCACAGCAGGCAAATTGTTCCAGTCCCTCGATGTACGCGGTATAAACGATGAGGAGAAACGCTTGGTCCGCGTAACGCGTAGAGCTTTCAACAACGTAAGGGATACTCGTCGATCGTTGTGTTGTCAGATGGTAGAAATGAGTCGGTGGAGTAATGTCATGAAATTCCTGCGTACACTCTCCAAAATGCATCCTGTAAAACACCAAAATATTTCGTGTGGTTTAATAATTGCATTTAATAAAAAAAAACCTGAATGTAAATATATACAGAAAGTGGCGATACCAGGTGTTTCTAGTTTCTACACAATGCTATGTAGCTTCATAAATATTGACTTGGAAAATTTATTGCCAGATAAATAGGAGTGTGTATTACTAGTACAATAATACACAACAAGACAATAAGTTAATCCTTATTTATGAAAACTGTTCATTCAATTATCTACGGTTGGGTTATAGGGCACACAGGATCGCCAAACTTAAGTGGCAGTGGACAGGGCAACTTGCTCGCAGTACAGATGGCTGGTGGGGACGAAAGGTGGAAAGTGGCGACCACAGTACTTGAAGACAAGGTCTCCTGCAAGATGGATCAATGATCTGGTGAGGGTCGTGGGAAACCGATGAATGCAAGACGCACAGGAACGATCGTGGCAATACTTGGGGGTGGTCTATGTCCAACACTGGACTTGAAATGATGATGATGAGACAGAAGGATTTCTTTTTTTCTTTTAATTTTTACGTGGATTGCCAGTTCTTTAAATTCTTAAATAAATTGTTTTGCACATTATTGAAGTAGTTTAAAAAACGTTGAACCACATGTAATGTACTCCTGTATCGTGGTTGCGTTCACAAACACCCACCGAAACCACTAACAGTTGGCCATATCAATATTTGTTCTGCGCGGGAATCGAATCCGCGACACGCAGTACAGCAGCCAATCACTCATCCACTTCAACAACTATGTAGCCGAAGCAATTGGCAATATGCATCTAATTTCGCCTAAAAATGTAAAGCTCAAGAAAGCTCCACTATTTACCCAAAAAGCTTTCTGACCTTGACCGACTTTCAGAACGTAAAGTTTTGCTCCCGGCTTTTCAGGTCAGAATGAAATACTAAACTTGTTTATGACTTATGCTGGAATATTTTTGTTCCTTTAAAGTGAATACTACAAGGTAGATAGACCGCGGAAATTAAATTTTTGGTATTTTAGAGGTCAGTGTCAGATATTTTGTTAATTATAATACCTACAATTAATATTGTGGTTTATTTGAACTATAATCATTAAAATTATCAATAGGTACTATCGAGCGAAAGGTTGGAGGAGGCCTTTGCCGACTGGCAAACAGATCTAGGAAAGATAACCAAGCAACAAATATTAGTTTAAATTGTTTATTAACTTAGTTTTTAAATGTTAGTTCTTTACATAAGTTTAAGAATCCATTGTACTAAAGGATCTGAATAAAAGGCTATAATAATAATAATAACTATCGACCGACCTGTTGGTCTAGTGGTTAGTGACCCTGACTGTTATGCCGGAGGTCGTGAGTTCGATTCCCACCCAGGACAAATGTTTATAATAATAATATTATAATAAATAAATATTCAATAGGTTGAATTTTTCATGAAATAGTCAACCTATTGAAAGAAAGAAAAAAAAAACATTTAAATAATTTTTATTAATATTTTTTTTTTTTAAATTTTGCACTACTATCACATAACGCCGTCTGGCCCCAAGCTTAGAAAAGCTTGTGTTATGAGTAACTTAAAAACACACTAATATATTTCAAAATACTTACATACATATTTATTAGATAAATTACACTCAGACACAGAACAAATCAAATCGTGCTCATCACACAAACATTTTTTCTGGGTGTGAATCGAACCCAAGACCTCCGGCATAGCAGTCAGGGCCACTAACCACTAGATCAACAGGCTGGATTATTGAATTTAAAAGACACCAATTATTTTAAAATCTCTGTGCCCTGACTGTGATAATAATATTCCGTGATATTGCCACACTGATCCAAAAAGGGAGTGTAAGTCATCAAAAATATAAATAATTCTCCATTCATTACATTCAAATAAATTAATGAGTTCGCATAGTGCACTAGCGTTTGTTTGTTCTGGACAAAATAATATCATTGTTAATATTTCAAATGTTACGTAGGCGTTATAAATTCGTTTATTTATTGAAACATTATTTTGGACATGAAATAATTGTAATGCTAAATAAATATGTCGCGCGTAATATTTAGTAGTTCCAGATGAGTATTTTAATTGATGTTAGGTGAGTGTGTGTCTGTGTGATTATTATTTTATTAGAGTGTTTTGTCATTGTAATTATTGACCTTTGTTTGTATTTAGGGGATCGATATAGAGCTCCAGGGTTAATTGTATCTATTTTTGCAATATTTCATTTTCGACCGTCAGCTAACCGTCCGGATGAGCTCAAGTCGTCGACAGTACGTAGTGTTCCACGCGCGCCTCAAGGAAGATGTCAGCAAAACTGTAGAGGCTCAACAGGGTCGAAGCTTGCTGGGGCCATGGGTTCGCTTCTGAAAAGAAAACCCGAGGCTGTGAAATGCAAGACAACTAAGGAACATAGGAGTGGGTTATAGTCAGTAAAAGTCTGACACGTCCTCTCGCTTCACCCCAGGGCGGCAGTAATCATTGGATGATTTCCCACCTAAAAAAGTGTTCAATTTAATTTTCAATTAATAAATAGTGGTTCTTTTTATTAATAATGACATTTAATGTCGCCATAGAACTGAAGTGGAACCACATACCAAAAACTTAACCAAAAAATGTCATGCCTTCACCTTTCAATATAAAACCCACCTCACCGGCAAAACTAAAACGTATCGATTACTAAACTAAAACTATATTGAAATAGAGCGCACTCCACCTATAACTCTTGTCGAAACAAATGCCGTCCACTCTGCGGCATCTGTCGGCACTGATGGATGATGGGACATGTGTCCATTATCGCCTGCACACTGCGCCAAACGTGCATCCACAAAAGACGCCAGACAAAAAAATCCGCGTGAATCTGACACGCTCGTTAATCAAATTATTCAATTTACTGCAATAAATGTATTGGGCAGCTACTTTTTGAACATTTTCAATAGGACTGTACAAAAAAAAAGTTTTTGTATGTAGATTCACAAATTACTTGCATTCACTTTTTTTACCAGACGCTATAAATAATTGCAGTGATTGGTACGATTTATGACAGAAATAAAGATGGCAGTTTATAAAAATAACGGCTATATAAATATCGGTTCACGGATTCGCGAGTGTTTGAATAACGAACGCAGGCGAACTGTTGAAAAGTTAACGATCTCATAGAATGATAGAAAAATTAAAAGACGTGTTCGTATAAATGTCTTCTCGGCGGTTACGTTGCTAAATTAAGATATATTCAGTTAGTACTGGGTTAGTGATCAAAGCTAATTCGACGTCAGAAAAAATATTTTAAATACTTGTGAACAAGCGTCTTCCTTTTATAAATTACCCATTAGTTTACGTTACACAATTTATTAAAATAATTAATAGCAATAAATGCTTCGTTGAGCGCAAGCTGCGCTGATTTCACAAAGAAATTATGTTGTGAGTGAGTGAAACTAACATACAGTTATTAGAAACTTCAACTATATAATTTTAACTTCCGATAACTGTCTATTAAACAAAAATACCTACTTTTAATCTTAAAAAAAAAAACAAAATACAAAACGAAAATTCTAACACCTGCAAATTACCCCTTTGTCCAGACTCCGCGGGTTCGTCCCACTGTGCACACATTTGACGATGACGGATGACGGACGGACGCACACTTCCGCGCGGGGTAGGCAGGGGGCTCACAAGACCCGCTCTAGATATATTCCCGTCTATCAATCCACAGTGACGTTGACGGGTTGCATGAAATGGTAGCTCGTAGCTCGGGTATTTTCGACCGAGTTGAGCGTATATATTTTTAGTTGAAATGGCAATATTTTAAATTAAATTCATACTTGTTTACACGATGATTTTTGTTTACTATTCCAAATTTTTTTGTTTAATTTGTCGTTTTTTCTACATATTATGATGATGATGTCATTAAATTGTATTTGTATGTGTCATTTCTATAATTGTATTTTTTTGCTTTATTTACTTTTTTTTCATATAATAATAGCAACATAAAACATGTAACCAAGATATTTGTAATACATAACATGATTGAAAAGAGTATCCACGGCGTTTCTTGCACATTCTTCTCCATAGAGATCCATGTTTTGAAATGTGTAATCAGCATAATTTTGTCGACCGGCTCACTTCTAGAACATTCAAAGAACCTGTAAAGGTTTATTTAAAATAAATGCTTTGATTTTTTTATTGATTCTTGATTCTTTGTATCCACGTAATTTCAACATAGGGTAAAAATTTAGACGTTTTTTATCTTAGATATACAACATAATTTTCAGAATATGCAAAACCTGAATATAGTTTGTTCAGACTCAGTAACTGATCGCATTCCAATAGTTTCTATACCATGTTATATTTTATTCCAAATATATTTAAAAAGATCACAAGTTCGACACCACCCACACTTAGTACAACACAGGTCACGGTAGGTAATAGCGGGCATTAGGTGCCAGCAAATAGCAAGCAGCAAATAGTGCAGGAGTAAAACAACCCCTCAGTCGCATTTTTGCTGACATATCAAGTTTATAACTTTGTGATTTTTCATGATAAAGTTATGAAATTTTGTACATAGTTTCTTGACATAAAAATTACTAGACACGTGATTCGGGTTTCGCATATACAAAATCTAATGTTATATTGCTCGAAGTGGTAGAGTAGGTGGTGTATAATATTTAGAGCACCAACTTCTGCGTTAAGTTCAAACTCTGTCAGTGATGACCTTGACTTGCGAGTTGTCGTTGTTGTTGGTGTTTGTGGTTCACACCTAGGCTGGCGCTATTTATTTCCGGCCACCTAAGGCGCGGGCTTGCGGACGGCAAGCACTAGGTAGCTCGCCGTCCGACCGTCCGGTAACCGTTCGGCCACGCGCGCCTCAAGGAGATTTCAGCAACCGTAGGGGCCCAGCAGGGTCTCTGCTTACTGAGGCCACGGGTTGTGTCAAAATGAAACTCGGGGCTCAGGAGCGAAGATAAATAAGGAACAGGAGTAGGTTTTTAGTCAGACACACCTTAACACTCCTTCTAAGAGCGGGAGGTGTCATTGGATGAATTTCCCACCAAAAAATATATAAAAGAACACCGTTTCAGCTAGCGCACCAGCTAGCAGCTAGCCGTTCTTAGGTTCAAAGTCACACAGCCATCATATTCCTACCCTTGTCCCATGTTATTTAGGGTTGCTGTTCTTTCATTCTTTTTTGTTTACGCATACTGGTATTTTTGACTTTCTTTTCAGATTTTTTTCATTCATTTTTTTTTTCACAAAAATATTAAATAGAATCATTTTCAAAAAATATTTTTGTGAAATAATTGAGCATTATTCTATCTCTAGCAAAAACTATTAGCGGCACGACTATTGATATTTATCGATCATATATCACAAAAAAAGAGCGCGGAAAGGAACCATCAGCCGTCAAGTTACGCTCGAATTGTCATGGAGATGATTAAGTGACGATCGACCAAACTGTTCAAACTGTGCGCTTGTGTCAACGGCGTTTTAGTTCTGTCACAGGCAGGTCGGTGAGCTGACATACTTTGTGGCGAAGTATAGAAGCGGTATGGAATGTGATGGATTCAATGGCGGTTTTGACGTTTTGTATTTAAGCAGAGCCCCATCATGGAAACGTAAAGATAGGTAAGATGCAGGGTAATAAATAAATGTACTACGGTAAAACGTATTAATCAATATAAATAATAATAATAATAATAGCCTTTTATTCGGACATAAGATAAACAATTATTTTCCTTATATTAAAATCTATTTTTTCCATATTATTTCTTAACTTATTCACATATTTGGTTCTTCTTTAATTTTTGTAAATCCGTTTGCCAGTTGGCAAAGGCCTCCTCCAACCTATTCCATTCTGATCTCTCTCTGGCCACTCTATTCCATGTTATGCCTGCTACCTACCTGATATCATCGTCTCATCTTTTTTGCGGTTTCCCTCTTCTCCTCTTGCCTTCTCTTGGATACCATTGTGTAACTATCTTAGATAGCAAGATTAATCAATATACATATTATAAAACCCGCCGCCGCCCTCCCGCCGCGTCTGTCTGTCTGTGCGCGATAAATTCAAAAACTATTGCACAGATTTATAAGCGGTTTTCACCAACTCGATAGCGTGATTCTCGAGGAAGGTTTTAGTATATAATTTGTTTAGATTTTTTATTTAGTTCTAGAAAAGAACCCGTGCAAAGCCGGAGCGAGTAGCTAGTTTTGTATTATTACGAATGAAAATTGTGGAAACAGTATTGTAAAGATTAAATTAAATTAGGGTAGAATAGAATAAAAAAACTTTACATGCATAAAAAACAATTAGGTCAGGACTGAATGGAACCTTGTATCCAAAAACCTTTTTAAGCTACCAGATTCTATATAAGGGTTGCAGGTTTCATTTGCAGATGTAATTATAATTCTTACCTTTATGGTTCCAGATCCTTAGATTAACTCTCTCAATTTCCCCTATCTGTATCCTATAAACAAAGCTAAAATACCAACTATTACTCAACTCCACTTCTCCACTAAAAAACTCTTACATAATGATTCCATCACAGTTCTTTCAACCGCAACTCGTCTCCGATGAATCACATAATAATAATATAATTGATAAAATCTTTTTGTCTGCGCGCACGCTCCTGCGCCCACTGTGCCTAGATTGACAGCTGACAGCCGATTGACAGTTGACGTTGACGTTATCTTGACGCTATTTCACTTTCGAGTTTCCGCTGGTTTGTTAGCAATGTTGATATTATTGATTTCTGTTCATTAGGATGGTAATATTTTGGTTAATGTAATGTATGATTTTGTCATGTTCACATGAGAATTTTTTATGTTAAATGTGTTATAAGCTGTAATCAAAAAGTTTATTCTTACACATTTTTCTTTAAGTTTGTAAATCATTTAATGACGCGTAGCAGTACGTGGACAGCAGCCTTTTACGGACCAAAGCTACACTGACGTTCCTTCTTTGTCTTTGCGTTCCAGAACCACGGGTATCCCTTTCAGAAGTCAATCCATGGCCCCAGTAGGCTACAGCACTGCTGGACCCCTACGTTTTTGCTGACATCTCATTGAGACACGCGTAGAACACCGCGCCGTCGACGACTCGGACTCAGTCCGGACGATTGCCGGTCGGCTGGTCGGTGAGCTACCCGTTGCTTGTGGTCGGCAAGCTCATGACTAAGGTGTTATTCTGATATATGAGTAAGGTAAATGACGAGATCATAAACATAATTAAAAGGTTGATATATTTTTTTTTAGTTCGAATCAATTCAACAATGAGAGGAATGTAATAAATACAATTATTTCATATATTCCCTATATTTTCCAACCAACCGTGTAGGTTATCCTTGGGTGAACTAGCATAACGCGGACAAAGATAATCGTTGACTACCACGTTTCGCGAAAGTGTTGCAAGGCGTTTCTGAGAATTGACTTGCATAAGCTTTCCAAAGATCCAGTGCCTTAGGTTCATAAGAAAAATAAATCTAAGAAAATGCCAATCAATCAGTAATTAAGCTAATCGTACTAAAGCATAAAGCACGATAGTAAGCTGCTATAACAAAAGCAAACAAGTCAAATGCCTTTGACAGTCAAAAGATTGAGTGTATCAAATAATCACTTCAGACAAAATCAACTCTAAAATAAACTCTTTTTAACAAAAAAAAAAACTGTAATCAAATCAATCAGTCAGTGGATCAGAAAACGAAAAAACCAGACACATTCGTTGATACCCGTCGCATTTAATCAATATGTTGAAAATTGAAACTAAAAGAGTCCAGGTCAAAACTATAATAGCCATGCTTATGTGTACAGAGCAAACCCCAATACAAAATGGTGCAAGATATAAGCTGATGTTACTTTTTGAACCAGAGGAAGAATTTTAACAAACGATGATATCGTAATAAGTCTGTAATTATAATTAAATTCAGTAATGAACATTATGTGTATAATGACCAAAATATTAACTAACTTAATTGTAGGTAGGTACGCAGTTATATCATCATTTCAGCCGATACACGTCCACTGTTGGACATAGGCCTCCCCCAAGCGTCGCCGCAACGAACGTTCCTGTGCGTCTCGCATCCATCGTTTTCCCGCAACGCAGTTATATACTAAAACCTAATCAAAATACATACTATACATTTAAGTGTCGAAATATTCCTCCACAAATCGCTGTCATCCGAAAACCACCCACAAAATTGGCAGCATTACCACGTTGAATGGCAATGCTATTTTTTAAGGCAAAGAACTAACCAGTAGAAACCAGCCTTCTATTCGCGATAAGATAGATTAGAAAAATGCCTGCTAATCAAAATAAAACAGCAGCTGAAAGTAAACAAGACAATTGCCGAGGGTTTGTAAAAGGAGGTGTAGTGTTATCACTCAAAACAGTACTAACAGTATTTATTTTACGTTTCAAGTAGAGTAGAGTTCCTCCGAAAAACAACTGGTTTCAGAAAGAGTGGAAAAATGAAAAAATAATCAACTACGCACTTCAATCCACTGAAAAACCAAATAAAAACAAAGAAACACACTATTTACTTCTGACATTAAATACCCATAGTTCACAACGCTCTGCTTATCCATGTAGCTTTACTAGCTCTACCCGCTACCACTTATACCTCGGCCCACCCCCAACCACACCCCACTTCGTGCACACGTCAGTCAGCACCCATCAATCACTGTAGCCATGACGCCACCACTCATATTTCAGGGGTCGCCTTTCAAACAACCCTTCACCCTTATCACGACGGCATAAGGTTCAAATTGAGGTTAAATGACGCCAATCGATTAAGCACTTTGTTAATGAGCCGGCCGTAAGTTTTACATTACCTGTGTCCTTTAGTGTTTGTAGTGATGCATGTGCTGTGGTCTTTTGTAATGGAGGTTCAACTGATGTCTTTGTTTACCTTTAATTCTGATATTTTGCGTCAAAAGAACACATATATCTGTCTATTTTACGACCTGTTATCATATCAGCCGAAAGACGTCCACTGCTGGACATAGGCCTCCCCCAAGCGTCACCACAACGACCAGTCCTGTGCGTCACGCATCCATCGGATTCCCGCGGCCCTGACCAGGTCATCGGTCCACCTTGTGGGAGGCCTTCCAACGCTGCGACTTCCGGTACGTGGTCGCCACTCCAGAAACTTTCGTCCCCATCGACCATCTGTTCTGCGTGTAATGTGCCCTGCTCATTGCCACTTAAGTTCGGCAACTCTTCGAGCTATGTCGGTAACCTTGGTTCTCCTGCGGATATCTTCATTTCTGATGTGATCATCCTAGGATCTGTACAAAGACATAATACTTAGGTACTACATAAACGGATTTATAATACACTACATTTTTGATCGAGAAACCCGTAGTCCTAGATTACAAAGGGCAACAAAAAGATACAGGTGTAGTTTCAGTCAGTAAAACTACGACTCCATTCACCCAGAGAGCAGGAGAAGAATATAATAGAATAAACTTTATTGTACACCAAAATAGTAACAAAGCTAAAAAAAGAAAAAAAAAAGACTTTAAAGAAAGAAAACTACTTTATTTTTACTACTACATTGTGTGTACTCGTAGATACACACAATGTCGCAACAACATGTAGACACTAATTATATAAAAAGAAAGACACAACTAACAATGTGTGCCTCACGGTGGCGCCAAATAGGTCCAGTTCAGCAAAAATGCCAGACAACTACATGGTAGTTGCCTGACGCTGGCCTACCTTGGAAAAAACCACGTGGACTCAATGCGGGTTTGTGGATGTCAAATGCCTTCATAGGAGATTCATTTCTTCACTGGGAGAGCAGTGGTGGCCGAGTGGTAATGGCTTCGACTACCGAGTTGTAGGCCGCGGGTTCAAACCCTGTCAGGCGCATTACTTTGTGTAATTTATTTCATCACCACTGCTTTCAAAACGATGAAGGAAAACATCGTGAGGAAATCGGCATGTCCTAGAACCAAAAATTCGAAAGACATGTGACATTCACCAACCCGCACTGGGCCCGCGTGGTGGATTACGGCCCATTCCCTCTTAGAGAGGAGGCCTGAGTCCCAGCAGTGGGAACATTAAAAAGGCTGATAATGATGATGATGATGATATGCCTTCGAATTTATATTTAAGGACATGCCCGTTCCTCACAATGTCTATTCCTTCACTGTTTTGAGAACAGTGATGATGGAATCAATTAAGTAAGTTGGTAAGTCGGGGCCGTTACCACTGCTAAAGGGTAAAATCGACACCTGCAAGGTAGGTATAACATTGTAACTCAGTTTTGATGTAATTCTGAGTTATAATCTTATTTAAAACTAGCTTCTGCCAGCGACTTCGTACGCGGATCCTGTTGCTTATGCCAGCGACATTCAGTGTTATAAACGTAAGAGTAGACAAAAATAAACAGAAAGCTCAGAACTGCTAAGCTATCGGGAGTTACACGTGTTATTGTGAGTTAACCATGAAAAATAGACGTATGCTGTCGTAGGACATTTTTTATATAATTTTGAGGAGAACATTTCCGTCATACATGATTTCTGTGTAGCTTTAACCATTAAGGCTGCAAACGCGACGGAAGCTTAAAAAATGGAGTAATTTCTCCCGTTTCCCCAACATTTCCCTTCACTGCTCTGCTCCTATTGATCGTAGCGTGATGAAAAGTATACTATAACCTGCCCAGGAGTATGAAGAATGATTGTACCAAGTTTCGTTAAAATCCATCGAGTAGTTTTTGTTTCTATAAAGAACATACAGACAGACAGACAGACAGACAGACAGACAAAAATTTTACTGTTTGCATTTTTAGCATCAGTATCGATCACTAATCACTCCCTGATAGTTATTTTGGAAATATATTTCATGTACAGAATTGACCTCTCTACAGATTTATTATAAGTATAGATTATGAAAATTGTCTAGAACCGAGCTACAATGTTATTCCTTGCAGGTGTCGTTATGACCACGTGGTCCGATACATATTGAACTTTATGACGGTCGCAATCGTTGATGAAATATCATTTGGCGTAATGCAATGCTAAAAATGCTCTAGGGACAACAAGTCTCTTTGCAGAACTGGATTAATTTATTAACCTTTCGAATAACGTAATTAGAGACAATTTAGAAAGACAGTGAGAGAGCAAACGCCGTTGATTGACATCCATCCGTCGGTATCCACGAAAGCTTCAACTACATCTAACAAAAAATTCAAATTCAAAAATATTTTATTCCATATAGGCCTACATGGGCACTTATAAACCGTCAGAAACTAGTTACACAGTTCCAAATTAGTCGTTTCCTATGGAGAAGAACCGGCAAGAAACTACATGGTTACTCTGGAAATAATCTGAGAGTTTGTGAGGTATACAGTGTTCTCAAATCCACATTACAAAAAGAGACTATTTAAAAAAAGCAAAAAAAATACAAATAATTACAACTATTAATAAAATGTTAACAAAATAAATTATCAATGAATTTAAGTTAGTTGAAGTCTAAAAAATTTTTAAAAAATATTGCAAAAGCAATGTGTTGGAGAAAATAATATAATAAAAAAATGAATATATACGTTAAAACATATCCTATTCCCTCTCCTAGAGAGGAGGCCTGAGTCCCATCAGTGGGAACATTAAAAAGACTGATGATGATGACATTAAAACAGAGGTGGAACAGTTAACAGACACAATATTTATGACTTACCGATCCTGGCTACTACTTATATCCTTTGTTGACTGTACACATGAGCTAGAACCCACTAAAGGGAGGTAAGTGCCAGTTACAACATTAGCTATTGACGATAATATCACAAAACAGATAGGCTGCCTGTTTATTTAGATAATAGTCTCCGTAATGACAGATTACTGACTGTAATAGTGCTGTTATGCTCTATTTTGCATACAATTCACTGTAATTTGCGTACTGATTTGAAGTTAACTGTGATTAGCAAGTACTGTTTACGTTGTGCTGGGAAATAGGGGAGGCTTAGTAATTGAAAGGAAAGTTCTAAGTACATATTATTATGGGCTGGAAATAGCGGTCTAATAAAAAAGGGGTTTTTTCACGTCAGTTGTGCAGAAGCAAACAACATCGAAACAAGCATGAAAATGATGGTGAGATGATATAGATGCGCAGAAGAATACCTAGAAGGACTTGGTGGAAGCCTTTGCCTAGCAGTGGGACAGTAATAGTTGTGGAAAATTAATATTTTTAGATTAAAGGAATAAAGTTGTAGCAAGATTATTTTATAAATTCTTTTATAATTTAGCACTGGTATCACCCATATATAATGATCATAAAGATATCACACGATAAAAACATGTCTAAAATTTGAAAAAAAAAGGGATTTTGTTAAAAACAAATAGGGTCGTCTTATGGGTTTCGGGCGGACATAAAGGTCCTACGATATAATTTTGTATGTGGCATCAGAGACCAAGTTGACTGGCCTGTTGGTCTAGTGATTAGTGACCCTGACTGCTATGCCGGAGGTTGTGGGTTCGATTCCCGCCAAGGACAAGTGTCTGTGTGATGAGCATGGTCATTTGTTTTGTCTGGGTGTGATTTATCTATATTATGCATGTATTTAGAAAAATATAAGTATTTTTATCAGTTATCTAGTACCCATAACACAAGCTCTGCTTAGCTTGGGACTAGATGACGTTATGTGATAGTTGTGGAATAAAAAAAAACCATTACGAGAAATCTAGTAGCTGGCATTAAATGTTTTTATTTATACATACCAGTCTTCCCAGATAGAATTTCTGGAGATCATGGGCTATGAACTCTATAGCCAATATCTCAAACTGCCTGATCTTTCCATTCCAAATCTACACTACACTGCAAGTTCTCATGGCTCACCCACCCATCCATCCACCTATATGAGATCATGTTAAAACTAAAGCAACCGTCATCGGAACCAATCAAACACATGACAGCACTTGAGCCAATCGATGGCTCCCACGGCCGGGACATGATACAACACGTTTCTGTTGTCGCCGCCGCCATTTGGACTTATTAAGCTGTGCTCGTTGCCCTTTGATAGCGTTGGGTTAGCGTGGATGCGGTGTGGAAGGAAATTTGGTTAGACATTGAATGGTTATTTTGTAGGACCATATCGAAGTTGCCTTTGGTACAAAATAATACTTTGTTTCCCTCATGAAACTCTCTATAGTTTTGAAATCCATAACTTCAAAACTAACCTCATTATGCCATGGGTTGTACGAATGTGATCCCCGGGGCTTTGAAACGAAGGCAAAGAAGGAACAGGAGTGGGTTTTTAGTCAGTAAAGTCTGACACACCTCCCCGCTTCGCCTAATGGCGGGAGATATCACTAGATGATTTTCTCATCAAAAAAATTCACTTACTCGAAAACCCGCTTTTAGTTACGCAATTAGCTGTTTTTAGCACTGGTGCGGAAAAGTTTTATTGCATCAACCTGGGTGCACATCAACCCCCACGAGCCGCAAGTCAACCCTCGTTTATTTATGATTTCGCAACTACAAGTATACTGAAAAACATCGTTTCATACACGTGGTTAGTCATTGCAGCCCTTGGCGCTATACTACCATCGCCAAGGCTCCGGTGTATATTGCATCGGTCAAAATGACAAATTTTCAGTGTTTGTCAGAAGAACGGATGAAAAACCCACCTATATCCCGTCACTTTTAACACTATTACACAGTATATCTTTGAAGAATGTCCGCCTACTCTAGCAGATATAAAATATGATAAAAATAATAAATAATTTATTATCAGGCATCTTGGCCCATAGATATATACCTTACAGACTAACATATATATAGAGTAAATAAAACTTGTCGTTAGGAAATAAGACTTAAATCTATGTTAGTAACACTTTATATAAATACTGTAAGATTCAAAACACAAACCGGCATATCCACACAATTCTACCCGCCATTACTGAAGATTACCGCCGATGCTTTGACAATTGATTTATGTCTGTCAAGGCTCGTCACAGCGGCGACTGCGCGGGCGCATCTGTGCCCCCCCCCCACTTCTACTACGTCTCACAAACATTGAACATAGAGTAGGAGTGGAGATGAGGTTTTATTTGTTTTTGGAATGGTTTTGAATTGATTTTGTTTACTTTGTATGTAGAAGGTAGTTTGTATAGTAAAACGTACAATCAGTAGTAACAATTTGACATGGACATAAGCTTTGTTTTTAGTTGCCAAAGAAAGTAAATAAATAATAAAACTGTTTTTGATTTTCGCAGTACATTTAGGTGTCTTCAAGGCTAGAGTGAAAGAGACGCCCGGGTGTCGCCACTGTGCGCAACGCCCGGAGGACACGGTGGAGCACACCGTCGAGGTGTGCCCTGCCTGGGCGGAGCATCGCCGTGCCCTCGTGGGGGCGATCGGCGGCGGAGACCTCTCGCGCCGGGCCCTGGTCGAGGCCATGGTCCGGAGCGAGGAGGAATGGCAGGAGGTCGCCTCCTTCTGCGAAGCAGTAATGCTTGCAAAGGAGGAGGCCGACCGCATCCGGCGACGGCGGCGAGCCGTCGCCGGGATTCCGATCCCGATTTCCGGCCACCGTAGACGCGGGCTCGCGGACGGCGAGCCATGGGTAGCTCGCTGTCCGATCGTCCGGTAATGGACCGAGTCCAAGACGTCGACGGCACGCACTGTTCCCGCGCGCCTCAAGGAGTTGTCAGCAGCAGGAGGGGCCCAGCTGGGTCGAAGCCTACTGGGGACAGGGTTGTCCGAAAGGGAGCTCGTGCCCCGGTATGAAGGCTAGAAGGAACGGCGCGGGGTTTTTAGTCAGTAAGAGTCTGACACTGTCTCCCGCTCCACCCAAGAGCGGGTTTCGTCAAAGATTATTTTCCCCGTCGACAAAAAAAAAGGCTAGAGTGAAAAAGGTCTTAATAAACTAGTGCGCTTCACTATCAACGATTGCATCACTGCTTACCATCAGGTGGGATCACAGTCAAGCACCAGTTTATATCTTTAAAAAAGTGTTGATAGTAATGTGCGATTGACTGTATCTATTTTAATTGCATCCAACTATAGATAGGACATTTTTGGTTGAAAAGTGTACACTGATGATGGATTGTATCAATCACTAAACTAATATCATCAGCTTAAAGCTTTCATAGAAGATGCGCTAACTTAACAATGTCTCAATGAGCTGCATATAATAAAAATAGACCAGTACTATCATCAGGAGCTTTCTTAAAATTTCCTAAAACTCAACACGTTTACAAGATACCCTTGCGTGGTATTACGAACGAGTAATGGCTAGCTCGCCGTCTGGCCGTATGGTAACCGTCTGGACCAAGCCTGAGTTGTCAGCGGCGCGTGATCTTCCACGCGCGCCTCAAAGAGATGACAGAAGAACCGCAGGGACCCAGCAGGGCCGAGGCCTACAACTAGGGTCTGAGGTTGACTTCCGTAAACGAAACCCTAGGCTACATGGGTTTGATTTTAGTCAGTTAAAGTCTAACATGACCTCCTGCTTCACTCTAAAGCGGAAAAAGTCATTTTAATCAACATTAATGGTAGTTGCTTTTAACTATTACTGGTAAAGAAAGACCCTCACGTAATATTTTACACCAATAAATTGTCATTGTAATTACTTCAAACTGCAAATATTCTACCTAACGCCACATCTGTGGTAGCTCCCAATCGCGGGAAAGTCGACAATATATCATCAAATCTAAAATAGTCAGGGCGCGTTTGCGGGAGTTTGTGGCGAAAAAAGAAGCGCTTTATTTTAATAACTTGCATCGCTTCAGCTGCGGCCGGGTAAACATGTGTATTGACAGATACATTGATGCTTTTACAACGCTCCGATGTGGATTGAGATTTTATATATAGCTATCTTTAGCGTTTGAAGTTGTTGTAAAGTTTTATAACTAGCTAACCGAATTGTAAGTTTAAATTTTTTATTTGACATAGGCTCGCGTTTGACCACTATTTACCCAACTACGGCAAAGCCAAAGTAGGGTTATGTTTCACCTAATGGTAAGCGATGCTGTGGTCGACAATGAAGCAAAGTTACCTAAAAGTATCAAAATGTTACGGTCTTGGCTTGGACTTAAAAAGGAAGGTGGACTGTAAAAACTGACAAACGTATATCCAGAGGGAATTGTAGAGAAAGAGTTATACCAAGTGCGTGTACTCCAAACGAGTACTAATAATATAATAATAATATACTAACATTGAACTGGATAATTATAACGATTATAAATTACAATCCATATGCCTTTGAGTTTAGTCTTTAGATAGTTCCCGACCATGTGGTCCTTTGAGCCGGATGCGTCTTGTATTCACTCTTGACCCCTAAGTAATAGGTATCAGGAAATACAGGTTCCGACAGGGAATTCCATTCCTTGGCTGTACCCACAATAAATGTGTTCCCAAAACTTTTTTTACGTATAGGATGATTATCATGTAAATTTCAAAGGTGGGAGAATTTTTGGCTTATTCAATAAATTCAAGGCCGTCACTTTCCCTTAGCTTGGCCACGTCCAGCTGTTTGGTAGTTACACCAGTGATTCTTAAGTTACGTTTCTACAGGACTCCTGTCTTCCAATATCAAGACGCCAATCTAGAAAACATCAAGGCACTAATAAATAAATATCAGTCCGTACTTGTCAAGCAGACGCGTATAATAAATTGTCACAATCAATTGAGCGAGGAGCCCGCGACGGTCGCTGACAATGGACCGACGAGGTGGCGAGCTGACCTGTTCGTACGCATATTGTTAGAGTTCAGAGTACTTGCAGGCCAAGGTTTTATTTAGTGAGGATCGTGACTGGATATTTAATAATATCCTGGTGGAGTTTCTTACACATTTTTCTCTATGGAGATCTTTCAGACGAGTGACGAGAATTGATAAAATGAAAGATAAGTATATTGTAGGAAACAGTGGTGCCAGAGATAGAAAAGTTGAAAGTTGAAATCGTTTGTCTGGGTGACAAAAATATCAATTTCCAACAGCATCTTGGTAATGACATAATGTTGATGTTTAAAATCACCATAGAATAGAATAGCATAGAATAGAATAGAATAGAATAAAATAAAATAGAATAGAATAGGATAGGATAGGCTTGGATAGGATAGGATAGGATAGAATAGAATAGAATAGCATAGAATATACTTTATTGTACACCAAAAATAGTAACAATTTCTCAGAAACTTATATCTATGGGTACAATGACGGTCTTATCGCTGACAGCGATATCTTCCAGACAACCTTAGGATGAAATATAAGATCTTAACATATATAAATATATATTGCTATTGTTAGTATATTGCATAGAGTGCTTTTCATTAGGATGAACATCTTTCTTGACGTTATTGCACATCTACATCATCATCGTCATTGTCATTTCAGCCGAAAGATGTCCACAGTTGGACATATGTTTCCCTAAAGTATCACCACAATGAAGGACCGTTCGTTCGTCTCGCATCCATCGCACATACAAGTATTTGCTCGATCTACACGGCCAAAATTATTTTAATCCTTAATTGGTATCTAAACCGAGTAAATAAACAAAAAAACGTATTTTACAAAAAAAATATATATATTTTCCAAAAAAAAAAAAATACAAATTAAAAACGGTCAAGATCGCTGTATTCGTACAAAGGAAAATATAATAATGCTACATTTCTTGAGTTTCTTCGTCGCTCTCTGATGAAGTTTCTGATAATATGTTCGATTCCGCAGATACAAACATAGCCAAGGTTTCAGGCAAAAATGTTTCTGCTTTCCTTTTTTTCACAGTTTGCATACTACTGAGCAGAGGATCTGAACTGAGAAGGAGGCGATTAAAAATATCCTGATTACAATTTATTCTAGAAAACTTCCTCGCAAAATCTTGGCGGTAACATCTAAAATGTTTGTTGCGAGCCTCAGCTGCTTCCTCAGAAAGCTGTCCGATTGGTAATAATGCCTTTTCAATTATAACTGCGCCATGGACTAAAATCTTGTGCATTGTTGGCGTCATAGGATGCCAATCATAAAGGTTCACATAAATACGAGCAGTTTCTGAAGCGTATCTTTCATATTTTATGGGATCAATTCTGAACCCGCTTGAAATTGCTTCTAATATGACTTTTAATCTATAAATCAGCTCGTAATTGATGCCAGTTATTTCAGCGGCTAATCTGGGGTCCTCAAAGAACCTTCTGCTGGTATTTCCATCATTTGTATTTCCGAAATTCGATTTAGGCATATCTATTATTAGACCTGTCTCAGTGCGAAACCTTGCTTGTATTTCTTTTTTGGTTTGATCTTCTAGGTCTTTCTCTTCTTTTGATTTTCTTTCCCTGTATTTTTTCACCCGAAGTTTGTAGGCTAAATGTAGAATAGATTCAAATATCCAAATTCGTGCGTGTAACACCGATATGCCGAATTCAAGGGCTGCAAAATTCACTTCTCTTGTGTAGTCCAATTTATTAAAATCTTTCGAGGTTGCTCCACAGATGTAGCACCTACTTGTAGACTTCGTACCTGTGGCTGCATTGCAGACCTTTCCGTCAACCATAGTCATTATAACGGTGTGCTTAATTATGAATTTCTTCCCTGCTATGTCGACCTCTGTTGGGACTAAATAGTTGATAGCGCTTTTAACATGTCTTATTTCCTCTTCAGTGACATCATTAGTTTCCTTGATAAAGCGAAATCTGATTGGTCGACAGAATCGCGGCGAAGAGGGCGTTGGATTATTCCACAAAATTTTTTCATTATTATCTCCACAAACTAATTGAAGGGGCACGAAGCAGCTTTGGAATATGTTTGAATCAGAATCAATATCACTGTCTAGCTTTTGCTTATACTGAGATTGCTGGGACCCATCGCAGCCCCATTTATTAATTATAGTTAAGTTTTCACGCTCTTGCTCCTTTAAAGTTATTAATACCTCTTCTAGGTATTCCGATAAACGCCTAACGGTAACATCCACTAGGGGCTGTAACTGAGCTTCGGCACTAGTACTCGTTACTGTACACGATTCTTGAGGTGGGTAACATTTCTTCTTGACTTTTTGTAAGGCACTATAGCACGGAAAAAACTTCTTATTGGTCTTTCTTATAATTTCGTACTGTCCTTGTGTCAAATCTGCATCAATGAACATTTGCAAAGCTTGCATTGGTGTCAAGGAGGGTTGCTTTTTACTTAATTTGGTAAGATGAAATGCCTTTTTATATTTAGTCGCACGTGTTGGAGTACTAGTGATATCTTTTAGGACGTTTGATGCATCTTTCTTACCAGATTTCCCCAGTTCCACTTTCGCAGCATGTATTATGACCTCCTTTTCAAAATTAGAACGGAGTTCTGCAGTCTTGCGCCTTTTACTCCTCTCACTTGCGTCTTCAAATAATTTGCATGGTCGACCTGGCCGTTTGTGTGAAGTTGTAACAACAGGTATTTCAAAAGTACCTTCTAGCCAAGACTGGTTGTATTTTATAAAATTATCTTCTTTATAATGAGCTTTGGTCCACCTTTGTTTTATTTCTGATTTTAAATGGGCAAAATCACGTTTTAACTTAACAATTTGGTCTTCATTGTAACCTTCACATGATAAAAGTTTATCCCTTAGATAGTTTAATTTGGCATCTAAGTTAGGCAAATTTTCTTTCTTCATGAGATCAAACAAGTATTGTCGGGTAACAATCCTTACTCCTGACGTACCCACTGAACCTAAAACAAACAAACACTATGTTAAAAAACGCTAACAAACATTTTCATTTTTAGACGATGTTTCGCTGAATGTCTTTAATCCCTTAAAACAGTATTTATCCGGACGTTTCCGGAGATGTTTTTGATGGTATTTATAAGCTAAAAGATCAAATAATAACCTATAATAAAAATTATACCCCGATCTACCCCGATACATTAACAAAAACACTAGCAAAGAAAAAATATTGAAGAAAATTACGGTATGAAAATGAGTCATTTTATTATAAAAAAAACTAATGTAGTTTTATGGTTGATCATAACTTTATTCAGATAATTTGTAAGTCTCTTACCTTGTTCATCAGATTCCATCACTTTCAATTCGTAAAAAGAACTTGATAACATAAAAAAATCACCTTGAAAATTTAATGTTTACAAGAGCGCCGAGAACAGATACGTACACTAGGTGAAACGGTCTAATTCCGACTGATGCTACCTGAGCGGGGTGCGCGGGGGCTCTAGACAAAGCATGGAGTATTGTTACTTGGTTCGTACTCTGTTCCGGGAACTCGTTTTTATGAATGTTATTGTTATTTTGATAATGGGACTTTTGGCCGCGTAGATCGTCGTAATACTTGTATGTGCATCGCTTTCCTGCGTCTCTCATCAGGTCATCGATGCACCTTATGGTAGGCCTTCCACTGCATCTTACTTACGCAGTCGCCACTCCAGAAACTTTCGGCCCCATCGGCCATGTGTTCTTTGAGCAATGTCAACTGCTACTTAAGAAAAAGGACTTCAATACATATTCCAAAATGGCGATGTCCTCTACCAAGAGCATGCAAATAAAAATACACATCACACAATCCCTCTTTATTCCCCAAATACTGAACTCGACTCAACAGAACTAAAACTACATTATCCAAACAAAAAACACGTAACACATCAAGTTACCGTCTAATTAACGAACTGTCTAAACCGCCGGTGGCAGGTAAGTGACGGCCGGGTGACAAGTGACGGGCACTGACGTGAGTTGACGTGACGCGTTGTGACGTGACAGGGATCTCGGCGGTAATGAAATTGTGACGTTGAATAGAGGCGTAATATGTGAGAGAATGGCGGATCGTGTGCTATTTTTAGAGATAAAAGTTTTTTATAATAATAATAATAATAATTATCCTTCATTTTCAGGCAGCTAAGGCCCATAGATAAAATACACAAAAATAATCATTACAGAATAATAAACTAATACATAAAAGATCCTATAACTAACCCCCCCCACCATTGGGCACGCCACGATCATGGCGGTAAGTCCCCTCTTTGAGGCGTGGCTGGAAAGACCTCACGGCGTCCTCACCTTCCGCATGACGCAGGTCCTCACCGGACACGGCAAGTTCGGGAGGTACCTGCATCGGATTCAAGCGGAAGAGACGCCCGGGTGTCGCCACTGTGCGCAACGCCCGGAGGACACGGTGGAGCACACCGTCGAGGTGTGCCCTGCCTGGGCGGAGCATCGCCGTGCCCTCGTGGGGGCGATCGGCGGCGGAGACCTCTCGCGCCGGGCCCTGGTCGAGGCCATGGTCCGGTGCAGGAGGAATGGCAGGCGGTCGCCTCCTTCTGCGAAGCAGTAATGCTTGCAAAGGAGGAGGCCGACTGCATCAGGCAACAGCGCCCTCGCCGCCGTCGCTGGGATTCCGATCCCGATTTCCGGCCACCGTAGACGCGGGCTCGCGGATGGCGAGCCATGGGTAGCTCGCTGTCCGAACGTCCGGTAATGGACCGAGTCCAAGACGTCGACGGCACGCACTGTTCCCGCGCGCCTCAAGGAGTTGTCAGCAGCAGGAGGGGCCCAGCTGGGTTGCAGCCTACTGGGGACAGGGTTGTCCGAAAGGGAGCTCGTGCCCCGGTATGAAGGCTAGAAGGAACGGCGCGGGGTTTTTAGTCAGTAAGAGTCTGACACTGTCTCCCGCTCCACCCAAGAGCGGATTTCGTCAAAGATGATTTTCCCCGTCGACAAAAAAAAAACAATCCCCCCCCATAAACCCCCTAATCCTGATAAAACCCTAACCTTGATATAAGTACAAGGCACACAAACACTATCATTTAGATACGATAAGACATGCTGGAAAGACCTCACGGCGTCCTTACCTTCCGCATGACGCAGGTCCTCACCGGACATGGCAAGTTCGGGAGGTTCCTGCATCGGATTCAGGCGGAAGAGACGCCCGGGTGTCGCCACTGTGCGCAACGCCCGGAGGACACGGTGGAGCACACCGTCGAGGTGTGCCCTGCCTGGGCGGAGCATCGCCGTGCCCTCGTGGGGGCGATCGGCGGCGGAGACCTCTCGCGCCGGGCCCTGGTCGAGGCCATGGTCCGGAGCGAGGAGGAATGGCAGGCGGTCGCCTCCTTCTGCGAAGCAGTAATGCTTGCAAAGGAGGAGGCCGACCGCATCAGGCAACGGCGCCCTCGCCGCCGTCGCCGGGATTCCGATCCCGATTTCCGGCCACCGTAGACGCGGGCTCGCGGACGGCGAGCCATGGGTAGCTCGCTGTCCGATCGTCCGGTAATGGACCGAGTCCAAGACGTCGACGGCGCGCACTGTTCCCGCGCGCCTCAAGGAGTTGTCAGCAGCAGGAGGGGCCCAGCTGGGTCGAAGCCTACTGGGGACAGGGTTGTCCGAAAGGGAGCTCGTGCCCCGGTATGAAGGCTAGAAGGAACGGCGCGGGGTTTTTAGTCAGTAAGAGTCTGACACTGTCTCCCGCTCCACCCAAGAGCGGGTTTCGTCAAAGATGATTTTCCCCGTCGAGAAAAAAAAAAAAAAAAAAAGATACGATCAGACATTTTTTTTTAAATTAAATTACAATTAGCATTATAAATGTCGTCATAGCCACAGTCCTGTCCATCATAAACAGTACAAAGTATCTTATTAATATACATAATATATTTAACAATTTTTCGCAAACTTATGAAAACCGCTGCCTCCTTTAACTTGGGCGACACCAGAGCTGAGCAGAACAGTCGCTCTGTCTGGAAATCGATATTAATTATTTTCACAAGACGTTTGCTTCGGGATTATATTAACTTTCACGATCCTTTTCAGTAAAAGGATCGTGAAAGAAATACATTTCAAGGGCTGAATACAGTTATTCAGCCCTTGAAATGTATTTCTTATTATTTTACAAAATACAAAATTTTACTTCGAAATATTTTTGATAGAAATTTAAAAAAAAAGCTACAGAAGAAAAAGTTCTTTGAAGTAAGTGCTTGTATTATTATAGTGCTTCACCATATCAAGATAGGTAAGCTCCAAGAATCAAAGATAGAGAGTGAATTTCAAGGTTCCAAAAGAGATAAAGACAAGATTTTTTATGAAACTATTATGAAACACTACGCCTAAAAAGCAAAAATTACCTTCGATTTTTACAGAACATTTTCAAATGGTTGATTTCAGTAGGTACCTAGTCTAGAGACAACACGCAGCGAATTAATGGTGCACTACGTGCGTTCTTGACCTATGCCCTACACTAGGAGTACTGGGACAAATAGGTGAGGCAATTAAAGATTGTTAGGATTGGTAATGCATGCAATATCTATATGTAGTTTGCTATCTCAAATCTCCTGAAGTATCGTAGACCCCTTTTTTAATGTAGAAAATCATCTAATGACTTCTCCCGCTCTAGGACGGAACGAGAGTGTGTGCCAGATTTTTAATAACTTGCTGACATCTCCTTTTTTTCGGTGGGAAAATCATCTAATGACATACCCCGCTCTTGGGCGGAGCGGGAGATAGTGACAGACTCGAGCGGTCGGTTACCGGACGGCCGGACGACGAATCGTACCCCCTGAAACCCCATGGACTGTGTGAAAGGCGGTATGGCTCTAATGGAGGTGAATACTGTGCCAGCGGTAAAAAAATAAGTAAATATAAAAGCCTGATCATTATTTTCCTGATAGCTGCAACTTGGGAATCTTTAACACAAGCCTAGAATGAATGGGTTACTTGTAAGCAAACGTGCTCCATCGCTGACGACATCACAGCTCACTATCGGTGCTACCACGAGCCCTAAACGCGTTTCATTTTACGACCTAAACTAAACTGTTAAAGGGATGAAGTTTTAAAGGGAGTAGCTCGAAACCTCTTTCTTGCTCACACGACTGTCATTTTAACACATCATGGTAAGACCTTTGCTAAGATAGTGCTTAAAAGTGAGCCTATCAATAATCGACAAAAGCGAGCCTAACAAAAGACTCAACAATAAAAAAACTTTTTACAAAAAAAAAATAAACCGACTTCAAAAAGTACAAAATAACTTTAATTTCGGAAGTCGGTGTTTCAATAGATACCTAATCTTGTCTCTTCGTTATTTAACACCGACTTCCGAAATTAAAGTTATTTTGTACTTTTTGAAGTCGGTTTAATTTTTTTTGTAAAAAGTTTTTTATTTTTCACTTTTTAGTTATGGTAGCACCACTAAAAAGTACCTACCCTTCAGCTAAATATAAATTACCTTATAGCCAGAGTGCATCTCATAACGATTCTTATAATACCAAATACGGTTATATTACATGAATTTACCCCCTCCCCCTTTTCTTTCAGTCAGTCATCGACTACACGTATAAACAAAGCAATTTTACTTGTTACGACAATTCTGCTATGATTCTATGAGGAGTTCTGTTCCATATCTTCGAAGTTCATGATCAGATCATAACAATATTTCTATGGGACCAACTTGGAAGCATAACCTTCCAATAAAAAAAAAATATTCAAAATCGGTCCACAATTGACCAATAATTATGTTAAGAATATTGAATACCTACTAGCTTTTGCCCGCAGTTTCGCCCGCGTACATAAAATATATGTCAATGTAAAATATATGCCTATGTCACTCAGGCATAAAGCAGCTTTCTATCGGTGAAAGAATTTAGAAATCGGACCAGTACTTCCGGAGATCCTACAAACATGAAACAAACTTTACCTCTTTATTGTATTAGTGTATAGAAGATTTACGACTCAAAATTGATTATCAGTTTAGTCTTTAGGAAGAAAAAAACGTGTTGCACCGACCCCAAATAAAACGGGACAAGGGCAGGAAGATGATGATATATATTCAATATATTCCACAACTATCACACAACGCCGTCTAGTCCCAAGCTAAGCAGAGCTTGTGTTATGGGTACTAGACAACTGATAAACATACTTATATATTTCTAAATACATACATAATATAGATAAATTACACCCAGACACAGAACAAATGATTATGCTCATCACACAAACATTTGTCCTGGGTGGGAATCGAACCCACGACCTCCGGCATAGCAGTCAGGGTCACTAACCACTAGACCAACAGGCCAGTCAAATGATGATGACTGTTTTAGCCTTTTAGCAATACTAGCACTACAGAAGAATCGCTAAACTTAAGTGGCAATGGGCAGGGCACATTGCTCGCAGAACAAATGGCCGTTGGGGCCGAAAGGTTCTGGAATGGCGACCACGTAGCGAAGAGACGTAGGAAGACGTAGCGTTGAAAGGCCTCTTACAAGGTGGGCGGATGACCTAGTAAGGTTTGCGGGAATCCGATGGATGCGAGACGCACAGGACCATTCATTGTGGCGACACTTGGGGGAGGCATATGTCCAACAGTGGACGTCTTTCGGCTGAAACGATGATGTACAGACAAGACAGTGTCGTCGATTTATAAAAATGTTTGATTCATTCATAGTACAAGCATTCGTAATAATGACCCACACACAGTCACACGCAGCGCCGCCCACCGCCACCACTCACAAGGACGTAACTGCGAAATTCGCAATAAATCAATTTTATACAAAACTACGAAAAATACAATAAGTAACTGCGTGCTTCGGCCGCGTGGATTTGCATTAGAGCTTGCATTAATCATTTTCATACAATTCGGGTAATAAAAGCCATAAAACTTTGTATGGGTGGCCATTAATTGTCATTGACAGCTGACAGGCGCGAGGGTTGATTGACAAATGTCAGTCGCGCGAGCTGACAAAAGACTCCTTTTGTCAGCATCTGTTGTTTTTTTTTTCGTTTCAAATGGTTCAGTAGTGACTTGCTACGTTTATTGATGCTTTTAGCGCGTTTTTGAATTCTTGTGGGTTTATTAATATTTTTGGATGTAGGGATAGGGTGTTTTTGTAATTTTTACTATTTCTGAATTGAAATTAAATTTCATAATGTTTGAGCTTTTTCGCTGAGTCAGAACTTTTAACCATCTTTAAAAAATATTTTTTTTTGAAGTACCTACTGTTTGTTTTTTATTTGCAATATGGGCTTAACCCTTCAGATACCGTCAATTAGAGACACAATAGTAAGACAATAGATGCGCGGCCACCGGTGGTCGCTTGGGGATTCATGAATTAAATCATTAATTTGGGCTCGAGTGTATACAGTACTTGCACAGTGCACTTGGATATAGACTGTGTCAAATAAAACAAAAATAAGTAGCATATTATAATTTATTTATTTAAATTGTATGTAAGAAATGCCAAGATATTCTCTACCACCTACAGTTTGATCGACGGAGCCAAAAGGTACTGGAGAGGCTACCGCGTATTGGAAGATGCAGTGATGGTAGGCTTTTCTTAAGGTGAATCGATGGCCTGGCAAGAGTTACGGGAATACGATAGATGCGAGACGCACAGGACCGGCTATTGTAGCGAATCTTGGGGGAGGCTTATGCCCAGCAGTGAACATCATAATAATAGTTTTCTACCAATCAATCTTTGTGTTATAAAAGACTAACTTTTATCAACAATAAATTAATAATAGTTTAAATCGAATTAAATATCATTATCATAATTTAGATGTCATCAAAGCTAGAGTGAATAAGCTCTTAATAAGTCTACTGCCCCTCACCATCAACGATTGCATTCAGTCATAGTACATTCTTAATTTAATAAAACATCACCACCAGACGTAACAAAAATTTGACAGTTTACTATGAAACTGAATCCTCTCTAAAAGCTCCACAAAAACAAAGGCGTAAGTACAAAATTGACATTTTATTGAATCGTTCCCGAGTTGACTGACGCGTGTCACAGATACAGTCGCCGACAGCTGACGAAGGATCGACGAGCAACAATAATAAGAGGTGCTTCAAATATTTCGACTGATAAGTCTGTGTAGTCACGACTGATGAACCTGTTTAAATAAAAACCACACCTATGTTCCTTTTTTGCTCTTTGCATTCCAGAAACACGGGTTTCTCTTTTGTACGCCAATTCAAGGCATCAGAGTCAGCTCACGGCCCTAAACGTATCACATAGGTTACGTCTCTCACGGAGACTCCAGGCACCATGTGATATTTCTTGAGGGCATTTTATTTTAGTCCTGAGCAAGTCAAGTATTTTAATTCTAGATAATTATGTGGACTCTATCGTTGACCATATCTTAGCCTACCATCATATAAGATAGTAATCAAACTTGAGCCTATAAATATTAATAAAAAAAGCAAAAAAACTAAACAGACTTTTATTTTAAGCGATTCGCGTGAACAAACGTAATTGAATCCAGGAAATAAGTCAATCACGGCCAACCAGTAACCAGGTTTCAAAACCTAACAAAAATAAATAATCTTAATTGTCAATAAATCACAAGATTACAAGAATCGTATTAATAAAAAATACAAATTATTCGACTATGTTAATAAGGCCCGGTATTCAAATAAATTTAGTTGTAAGTGGTAAATTGACATTTTATTCAATCGTTTCGCGGGTTGAGTGACGTACGTCAAAGATACAGTCGAGAACAGGCGACTGACGAAGGATTGTCGATCGACGAGTAGATAGTACAATGAGCGACGTGCCTCCTGATAGCTGGAGTTTTTAGGGATATACCCAGTTTCTGGTGCTAATGGTTTAATGGTAGTGTAGATGAAAATAAATAAATTGAAGGGTCTGTTTAAATGCATACGAAAGTGATTTCTGTTTTAATTTTTTTGCGTTAAAAAATGTTTGACTGTTTTTTAGGGAGTAACTTAGGCTACGTTTATTTCCAAAAAAAATATATAGGTCCCGGGAAAAAAAATCAAAATTGTAACCAAATTGCATTATGCTGTTGTTGTTATTTGTTGTGTGTAGACGAAATCGTGGGCACTACTAGTTAATAGTAATAAAATAAAAATTGAGCAACCTCTCACATCTGACTATCACACCTACAATCCTGGATTTATATAACATGATAACCCTTGAAAAAGCTGCTAGTAAGACTTTCGACCGCCTGTAAGAAATCTACAATATAATAAACAGTTGGGACTTAACCATTTAGGGTGTGTTACACTGACTCGGAGCTTGGCAGAGTGGAGAGTAGCGGTACATGCGGACCGTGAATTGTCCAATGTCAGTGCTCGAAGTCTCCACTCCGAGTCAATGGCAACAGTGTAAGTGGAGCGGAGTAGAGTTGAATGGACTGTCAAATAAAACAAGTGGACACGTGGCATCGAGCTGGATAAAACGAAGTGTCAAGCGTAGAGCTCGAAGCGTAAGCTTTCACAACTCCAACTATCACACAACGCTATCTAGTCTCAAACTAAGCAGATCTTGTGCTATGACCTTAAATACACTCCATGTCGCTCTGCTTCAATGGAAACGCTTACCACTTTTCACTGCTCTTCTCCGCTCCAGTTCGCCCAGCTTCGCTGCACACCCTTGACGTGCTTTTCAAGGTGCTCGACCATTTAAGTTACAACTTTGGCAAGTTTTGTTTAAGCTTGAAAATAGCCTTGAGCCCCAAGTTACTGTCATAGCCTAAGAAAATTGATGTCTTATTCAATCGTTTTAGAGAGGGGCTGATTGACATCTGTCAGAGATACAGATGAATACAAAAGACTGACAAAGGGTCTTCGATTTTCAAATAGATTGGTACAGCGAGCGACATTGCACCTGACTGACAATAACTGCTGGTGTTTTTAGGGGTAAGATGGTTTTGAAAATTGTGGTTTAATCCGTTAAACCCCAATTTACATTGTCTTTCTATTGTGTCTCTAATTACAGCATCCGAAAGGTTAATGAGAGTGTTAGTAAAAAAAAGTATTTTTTTAGACAGGAATTCTATGTATTTAGTGAATTAAAACATTTCATGATCGATTATATTAATTAACATAGAAAAATTATAAAAAGATATATAGAATTTTAGAATATAGAATTAGAATTTTATATCATATAGAATTTTAGAATATATTTGATTTTTATTATTATAATTGAACTATTTAAATAATATTATAATTTTGAATAAATATATTGATTATGGTAATAAATTATCAAATCAACATGGATTAGTGGACGTACGCATTATTTATTCGTCCGTAAACACACTAAGCATCTTTAGACACAGTTGTGAAAATTCGGCTCCGGCAACAATTCTAGACGACTGTGGAGCAACAGATTGTGACAGCGACTCTGATGAGTGACAGAATGTATAAAAGCACTAAGCGTTGTAAGAGATAAGTATGATTATGTGATTAGTAAGTTTCTGCCTAAAATTTATTTTTTATGAGAATATATAAAATACACTTTTGGAATCATTTACGTGCGTTGTGTGATTAAATACTAAATAAAAAGATACTCTAGTCACCATAACACAGCTGTGATGAAAAAATGAATTTATTTGCACCAGGTATTAGTTGCAACTAATATCGCCATATTGGAATTGCATAGTCACCAAGTTGGAATTTGATGATGGAATCTTGGCGGAAGCGAGATAACTCCTCAAATTCAACTCAATTTTTTAGTGAAGTCGGTTTTTTTTTAATTAAAAGGTTTTATTCGTCACTTCTGCTCATTGCCTACTCTCATTTATCATAAAAATAAATAAGAGAAACTGACTGACTGACATGTCAGCAGACAGCCGAAATGGATTAAACGAGCGTAAAATTTTGTACAAGGTTTCCTTTTATGTTGTAGGCGAGCACTAAGATAAGATTTACTAAAATTCACTCTCTGGAAAGATGAAACAGGGTTCCAAAGTTTGAATAGAGAAACCTTTTTCCAACAAGCGCAGTCGCTGACAGAAGCTAGTAAATTCATATAATATAAATTCTAACCTGTCAAACAAATTCAATAGCTTCAAAAAAGGAAAAGATACTTTTAGTACGAAACTGCAACTTATCCCAAACCCAACACACCACCACAAAGTAAACAAAACATAAACAAAAAAACAGAAAATTACGCACAAATCAACCTTCTTTAAGGGATGACCATTCCGACCTACCCTAGTATGCGCACAATATTTGGACTATTACTTCGCCCTAGTCCATTGATTTATAGGTTATGAATCAACCTGCCCCCCTCCCACGGTACCGTTCAACCCCCGGCCATTACAGGGGGTGATGTATCGGGCTGATAATGAATCTAGTTGTATTTTTGCTCGCATATGATGGAAATATGACGGGTGGGTGGGGGTGAGTTATGTGTCTGCTGCTGGCGGCTGTTATTTAGTGATTTTTGAGGGTTAGAGAGGTTTGAGCTAATGTAAGGTTACTTGGGAGTGTGGTCGGTGGGGCTGGAGTGTTCTTGGGTGGAAATGTGGGTGTAATTATATGTTTTGAGGTTTTTTACTCGGATTCTTGCCGTAAATGTGAATTGGTAATTATTGATGTGCTTATTTTAATAGAGCCGTACAGGTTGCTAAATATTGGTCAGAGAAAGTATAGTTTGAGAACATTCGACACGAAAAGAAGAAGAAGAAGAAGATGTGCTTATTAACTCTTAATATTGAATGAAAAAAGGCTATTTATTTTGATTATATGATAACATTTTAATCACCAATTTTTTTTTTGTTTATCCTATTATTTATCTACCATGTTTTTTAACACATATACTATAATTATTATTGATAACTATTTATAATCATCTAAACTTATAAATATAGTAGCGTAATAGGGATATTTACGAAATAATAGGTGGAGGCGTCCGGATCCTCGAGGTTGGGCAGGAGCCGCGGTTCATTCCAGTTCAGCAGTCAGATGCCGAAAGCGCTCCACGAAATTCCACCGACTGTCGAGGACGAGTCCCAGGTCTGTCCAGGTCCTACGACGAGTCATCGACCCGACGTTGATGCGAACCTCTCCTACTACATTATGTACACGCGGGTAGAAAAACAACTCCAAATTAATACCCACCTTTTCCAAAAGTTGATTTTGTCATAATTATGTCAATATTTGTATTGTTCGAATTTCAAGATACAAAACCAATTTAGTGACGTCACAATATATTTATTCCCAAGTCATGAAAGTGAATCAAATAAAGTGCTCTGAAAAAATCCCAACATTAACATCGAAAAGCACAAAATATCCTTGCAAAAAAAATTCAATAACCAATCAAAAATCAGTCCTCTGAATGATATTAATTTAGCAATAACGGCCGCATTACACGGGCCATTTTTCACCCCCGCGAGGGTCGTACCGTCGGACGTCAGCGTTGCAACGTCAACGTCGGCATTTGTCACGTCAGCGATCTGCAATAACGTTGGAAAAGAGTTTTAACTGTGTTTTTTTGGAGGACTTTTACTTATTAAGAGGGATTATGTTGATGATGGTGAATTATAAAAGCGGTGAAGGGTAAAGCACGGTTTTTTATGCAGTGGTTAAGAGTTTGACAGTGACACTCATTTTTATATTATTTTCATTCCTGAAATACGGGGCGTTTAAGACCTCGTTTGAAAACTATCATTATGACTTTTTTTACTTTACTTTTTTATGGCTTATTAGACCCCGTATATTGTTAAAGAAACTAAAAACTTTTTTGGCAAACTGCAGTACAAGGTCAAAGTGACCCCGTATTAAAGTAGATACATCACTGCATCCAGTTTGCAGGATTTTTGTTGAAAGGACCTCTTAGATATAACATTTATTTCTTTCCTAAACTAAAGCTATAATCAGCTTGTAAATAATAATTTATATGCTAAACGAAAATCATTTATAAAGTGACGTATTAAAAACATTTAGAGCACTTTACATAAAATACAATATAATTGAATAAATTCGACGTTGCAACTTTCATAATAAATTCATAACCTGCTACGATCGCTCAAAGCTTACAATTTAGCCATTTTAGTGCAACATACCCAGTGAAGTTATGAAACATATAAAAACAACGTTTTTATAGCTTGCACATTCGCGTATTATACAAAATTCCGTGTGACTGGCACACAACGTAATAAAATGAAATGAAACAATCCTATGAGTTATTCATGGACCGCTTTATGCTACTGCTTTTATTTATGCAACATTTTGATTTTTGGATTTATGTTCCAACTAGCTGCTACCAGCGGCTTCGTCTGCGAGTAGCAGAAAAATATTTGAAGGAACATACTACTTACTTACAAGGGAACATACTCTTGGGATAAAAAATATTCGGGATATGGCCTTCCCGTTCAGTTTCATCGAAATCCGTTCTGCTGTTTTAGTGTGAAGAATTATCAATCAAAGATAGAACACACAAACTTTCGGCTTTATACTCGTAATAAAACTACTTGTGATGAATTTGAAAAATAAATTAATCAATTGTGATAAAATGTGACAAAAGGCAACTGTGTCTGTAACACGGTTCTTGTGTGCTGTTAGGTGGTCGACAACCAATGCTTCACAACGCCAATGCTTTTTTTTGCAAGTATATAAAAAAGCTGGATTTTAAGAAGAAAGTTGCTGTCATCCGCAGTAGAGGAGAAACACGCAGAGGGTATTCAATATCTCCATATTCTTCATATAGATGACATACCAACAGAAAAGTTTGCGAGCTCAAACATTTCAGAACCTTTACCTTGATGATAATGATTTGACCATTAAACCAGAAATAGCAGCACCAATGATTCTACTCCTATATGTGAATTATGGGCATTTTGTGTAATTCCTTTAAGCAATATCCACATGCCAATGAATATTAAGAATGTAGTCACTTTCGTATGAACATCACTAACAGCAATAGACTATGATGATAATCATCTGTTAAACTTTATCTGATCCCATATACAAGATAACATAGTAGAAACACACAAGATATCGAATCAAGGAAACACCATCTACGCAGACACACATTATTCCCTTCAATCGGTAAAAAACTCGTAAAAATTGAAGTCGTTTTATAGCTTTTTTCATCCGACAAAGTCATAATGTAATTATTTAAATGTTTCGCGTGTTTTATTATGGCCTCCGTACCCCATAAAGTGTTTAGTGGTCCATCTCATTAAAAAGAAACCAAAATTCTCTCGGATGTGATTCCTTTCATAAAAATTTAGTACGTAATCAAAATATTGTAGGCTGTTTATTGTATCTCGTAAAAGTCCAGGTGAAGGGACAACATAATAATCTTTGTGATCTAAGTTTGGTGCTTTCTAGTACTTAATACGTATTGGTCAGTTGGTTTAAGGGTCCACCCACGACGTCATTGGCATTTTAAGTTTAGGCCGAAACTTCACCCCTGTCTTCTTGTGCTAATACACAGGTATCATTATCAGCCTTTTTCCGAGTTCTAGTGATCTACTTGTGGTTGCAGAGACTTAATCTCGTCGTGTCATTGAACAATACCTGAGTCAATTACTTGATACTATATTGCTGGGTTTAGCTTTCTAAGGTACACCATATACGGTATCATCACAGGGTATTTGGTCTTTCTTGTATAGTCACTTTTAGTGTCTAGTTCAAAGCCAGGTGTTTGTGGTAGTCGGTAGATGATTGAAATAACTGAGCTTCATGTTCCTAGTATTAAAACACAATCCTCCACTCTTTGAAGGAGAGTGTTATTTGTGTTATGTATATGTTACACAGTTCTAATATGGATTGATAGATGTCACATGCCATCGGGTGAGCCGGTTGACCGCTTGCAATATTTGTTAAGACATAAAGAACAGTACCCAAATGGCTATGGATTTCTACCCAGCAATACCCAGTCAATCAGTTTCGTAAATCTATTTATAACTATTTAGGATAGTTTTGGGATAAAGAAACGCGCATAATTCTTCACATGAAGAAGACTTGCGTATCAGGGTTGAATCCGCGGTGAACTCATAAATCACGGCCGTTACTACCACTGCTCTTATTTAACTTACATTTGTATCTTTAACTCACAATTGTAGGTTAGTAAATTAAATTCTTGTGTCCATCTCTCATAAAACATCGTACAGTTCGACGCTGTCATTATTTATTTCAGAGAGAGCGACAGACAGATCCTGATCTATGAGCCGCGGACATCAAACGGTCAATGTGTCACTTCGCATTCCAGCCTGTGACTGAACTGTAATGGTACTTTGAATACAGCATTTAGTTTTTGTAATTGACTAAATCAAAGTTAAGTTCATTTTATTTTTTAGATTTATCCTAAATTTTATGTCTTTCATTTGATGTTGGTGCAACACGCAACATATCTAGGGCCAGCGTCGGTCACCAGCTGTCGGACATTTATGCTGAACGGGACCTATTTTGGATGTAAGGCATATATATAGATACTATTGTATTTTTTTGCTTCTTTTTTGTGTCCTTTATATGCTACTGCTGAACTGAACTGGTGTTTGTGTGCCTTGTGTTGTGTCAAATAAATCCATTTTCATCTTCTTATTTCATAAGTACTATCTTAACAGTCTTCCAGAGGTATCCAAATAGGATTCCCTTAAATATGACACAGTCCAAACGTGGCAATTGAATTAATTCATGAATCCCCAAGCGACCACCGGTGGCCGCGCATCTATTGTCTTACTATTGTGTCTCTAATTGACGGTATCTGAAGGGTTAAAATATTGTATAAAGTAAAATGATTATTACAGTAGATTAATAAAAATGAAGGTTAAGCCATTTTTATGGTGGGAAAATCATCCAATTACAACCCCCGATCTTGGGCTTAGCGGGAGATAGTGTAAGACTTTTACTAACTAAAAACCCACCCCGTTCCTTCGTGCCTTCATACCGGAGCTGAGCTTTCTCTCTAAGCTAACCCCGGCCCCAGTAGACTTCCACCCAGCTGGCTGCTGTTGCTGACAATTCTTGGGCTCGGTCCGGGTCAAAAACAATGGCTCAACTTTGAATAGTTCATCGTACTTAAGTGACGTGTCTCAGGGCAAGACCTGACCATGGTATGATCGAGAGGTTACAGCCCAAAATGATGGTCAGATCAGGTCTGCACTACATGACGCCAAAGACCTGATATAACGAGGACTACACAACCCTGAGTAATTAATACGTCGTCGCGAGGATAAAGAGATCATGGACGAGCATCTTTCTTTAATTCAATATAGACAAAAGATTGGACAGAATATCTGCCAGGACGACGCGATTGAGCGAAAAAAAAAACCAAGATTCTGGAACACAAAACGCAACTGAAGAAACACAGGTGGATTTTAGTCAGGAAAGCAGAAAGAAGGGAGTTAATGTTGAGCTTAAACCTGTTACTACTTCAAACAATAGAAACAAGTTGTGCTAAAGCCGATACACGTATAATAAGTCGACCAAAAAGATGACACCTGTAGGCGACCTTGATAATATACCAACAAAAAAAAGGATTACATTTAAGACTGGGTTGAGTGCAGGATTAACCTGCAAGTTTTAAATAAGCATAATAATAATACGTAAAATCCTTTAAGATTCGTTCTCATCAAAACCAAAAACCCGTGGCCATTACAAAATTCGATCCCATAAACAACTCCCACTGCATCCCAAACCTAATGACTATCTCAAACCCATCGCATTTCTCACAATTTAATCAATTGAAACTATCAATATATTCATCACAACCGATACGTTGTTATTCAATAATAATGATTATTTTCGTTAAATATACCATAGTTGTGACCATTAATCATTGCTCTAGGTAATTAATGAAATTTATGTCCGACATAAATTTCATGTTGCTTATTATATTTTGCCTACACGTTAAGCGAATGAGGTCATTGTTTTTTAGGGTTCTGCTGGTAATGGTTCTATTGGTACGGAGTGGGGATCGTAAATTGAAGAAAATTATGAAGGCATCTATTTGGTAGGATATCGCCAGAATCTAGAACTTGTCGATAATAGAGAAAATATTTTAGTAGGTAACTCGACGAGATTTCTTGAGGATTGGAAGGAGGAAGCGAAGACTCTTGGTAGGAATAGAAAAGGCCTTTGCTCAGCAGTTGGGGTAATGGAAGTAGTAATAGATTGTAAGGGCTTAAACTTGGTGTGTCACTAATATCCTAGATATAAGATTAGAAAAGAACATAAATTATTATTATTATTATATAACTTTATTGAACACCTTAACTTAATAAATTACAAACATTCACAAATACAAAGGAAGGACAAAACGCATGTTGCTAAAAATGTTTTTACATGTGGATGGATGGAGGGAGAGAGGGAGGCAAAAGAAAAGATGGAAGGACTGTGTGAGAAGTGATATGAAAGAAAAGGGAGTTAGTGATAGCGTGACGAGTGACAGGACAGAATGGAAGAACAAAACGTGTTGCGCCGACCCCAAATAAAACGGGACAAGAGCAGGAAGATAATGATTCACAAATGTAAGTGAACAAATAGGCGGTCTTATTGCATAGGGCAATTTCTACCAGACAACCTTTGAATGGACTATAAAAAAATGAATTTAAAAATTCATATTGACACTTGCCCGGTTCTGATTTCGCATTGTTGACTGCTTAAGACACAGGGCATCACAGTATTTTTTTCTAAATCATATAAAAAGAAGCAAATTATGTTGGCAGAGATCTCTCACTGTCAGGTGGTCGCCTCATTCTGCGAAGCAGTAATGCTAGTAAAGGAGGCGGCCGCACACGCGAGTCAATTCGGCATCCCGATCCTGATTTCCAGCCACCATAGGTGCCGGCTTGTGGACGGTAAGCAATGGGTAGCTCACCGTTCGACCGTTCGGTAACCGTCCGAACCGAGCCCAAGTCATCAACGGCGTGTGGGATACCACGCGCACCTCTAGGAGTTGTCGAAGCCTATTGGGGCCAAGGATTTGTTTCTGAAAGAAAGGTTCAGTCCTGCTACGAAAACCAACGAGAGAACCGAAGTGGGTTAGTTAGTGAAAGTCAGACACTCTTTGGCGGACTGGGAGCTGTCCGCTCAAGAGCGGGGGATATGTTTTGGATGATTTTTCCACCAAAAAAAAAGTGCATCGCAATACTACTTTTTCTAAGTAATAACAAAATAATACAAAAAATAAATAAATAACGTTGGCAGAGATCTCTCAGTATAGTTACAAATTAATATTGTTCCTAAGTTTCGGTAAACCACCTCTAAACCTCACACGTCTCGCCGATACCCCACACTTCGAGGTTATCGACACTTAAAAGCATTTTGTGCGGGAGACATAATTAACAGACAAGGTAGATGGCTGGTTGACAGGTCCCAGTATAGGTAGCCTTTACCTGGACTGCTAAAAGCCTGAGCTTAGAATTTTGTTCATAAATCTACTGTCAAAGTAATATTAGGTTTGGTTACACATACATTGATATAGTATATGAAAACTACATTATTTCAGCGCAAATTACATCAAAACAGTGCCACAGTCATCATCTTCCTACCCTTGTCCGTTTTATTTTGGGTCGGCGCAACACGTTTTTTCTTCCATTATGTCTTGTCACTGATTACGTTATCACTAACTCCCTTTTCTTTCATATCACTTCTCACACGATCCATCCATCCACATGTAAACTCATAACTCTTGCAAGATGAAGCCGGTGTTTCCTAGCTAACTACCCTGAGAAGAAACACCGAAACAAACTCAGGGGTCATAGTCTCTTTTAAAGTCCATACAGTAAACATGTAATGATCAAATCATATGAGAACTATGCTGATTAGTGTCTCAGATGGTTTTTTGAAGAAAGAACCATACAGATTTGAGTAGAGCTGTCCAGTCAGTGCAAGCATTAGTCAATATTCGTGTAGCTCAAACTTAAGACTACCAAGGAGGTCAACAACTAACCAAACCCATTTGTGTTCCATCAGTTACCTTTACCATTCAAGGTACATAGCCCTGGAAAGCTTTACATTAGCTTTCCAGGGGTATGGTAACTCTTTCGTCCAACTTCGCAGCCCTATTTATTCTTACCCTGCGGAACCCCATCGAGCCACATAAAGCTACGCTTGCCCATTCTATTGTAATCTGCCTCGACTAACGACTGTATTTTCGTCAAATCAAAGTATTTTATTATAGCCGCAGAGATTAAAGTCTCCTGGCGTTATCTGAGGTGCCCATGGCGTGTTTGTTTTGTGGTCGGCAGATCTGACAGTTCCGAACATTTTATTTTTCTATAGACTTCGTGTTTATACTGATATTTTATGTACTCGTACTTAAAAGTAATATAGAAGATAAAAATCCGCCTCTCTTCTAGAATGTATGTATGTATGTGTTTTCGTATTTTATAGGTATCAACATTATTAGAAAGAGTGAAAAAAAAAAAAAAACCATGGGATGAATTTTACAACCACAAAATTTATATTCGACAATCGACAATAGCCAAATATGGATTGTCGAATTTACATTTTTACTACCATCTACCAGCCATCCCTGCCATGCCAGCGTCTTAGCCTCGTTACATGACGACGCGTTCGGTGCAATGGTTAAATGATTGGCTGCGTATCTCGGCTTCGATTCCTATACCTATTGATATTTATTCCGGGTCTGGATTTCTTGTATTTGTGAATTATGTTCTTTTTAAATTGTTAATAGGTTTGCGTTTGATCACTAATTCACCTGATGGAAAGCGACAAAGCAGTCGACGAAGGAGCGCGCCTAGAAGTAACCTATTCACTATTGACTTAAAGATTCCCAGGTTGTAGCCAGCAGGAAACACGGATCCCGGCAGGGAATCCCACTCCTTAGCTGTACGCACGACGAAGGTGTTCCCAAACCGTTTTGTGCGTATAAGTGGGATGTCCACCATATACCGGTGGCGCATCACCGTACGCCTAGTGGTCTGATGTTGGAATGGGCTAGACGGAATGCTAAGCAAAACCATCGCATTTTTTCCAAAATGCAATCGGTAGAAAACCGACAGGCTAGCAACTCGGCGTCAATACTCAAGACTTTGAAGCCTCAAATCGATGAATGCATCATTGCCAATGTCATGTTTGTGAACGCACCCACGATACAGGAGAAATTGCTAATGTGGGCAACTTTTTTTTAAATAGTGATCTCGAAAGTGTTAGTTAAAAATAAGCGGCAAAATAACCCGACTCTAACAGTTTCAGACCCACTAACGCATATTCTAATTTTATGCGACCTAATAATAACTTAGAAATGCGAGTGTTGCTATCTTTGCAGAGCATTAAGCATGAGCCAAGTATATTAAGTTGCGTTAACTTAGAATGTCTTCCTGTATTGTGTGAATGATTTAAACGAATATACAGTCAAAAGTTATGACTGAAACGTAGAGCAGGCGAGCGATCGCGTTTTGTTTGGTACCACGCTTAGGGTGGTAGGGTAGGGTGGAAGCAAGCTCCTTCTGTGTTTCTGTGTTACGTTTATTTCATTTTATTAACAATTTTTACATTTAATTGAAATCAACACATTCTATAACATTAACACAAAAATAAGAACATTGTTGTAAGTAAACATTTTACATTTCAAGAAAAAATTTACATTAAAAGGTTGCTTGTTAAAATCTTATTTTCTATTTTATTAGATTAATGTTTTTTTTTTTATGGCGGGGAAAATCATCCAGACTTTTACTGACTAAAAACCCACCCCGTTCCTTCGTGCTTTATTCAAAGTCTTTTAGACACGTACCTACATAAAGGTATATAACTAAATTTTAACTAAAAATTTTGCAAAATGTGAAATAAGAATTACTGTTGATATATTATAATTTAGCAGTTTGGCAGAATTTATGACTGTTATTATAAAACTTGAATTTTTTTTAATAACTACATGAATTTAAAGAAAAAAACTATTAAGTATCTTGCGTCTGTATACTAGATGAAAGAAAATTCAAAACTTCTTATTCTCATGCTATTAAGAAATTACCAATCAGAACAATAAATTATTTAGCTATGTTTTTCCAAATGATACATAAAAATCGAAATCAAACATTCAAAATTTACTACAAAAAAATAAAAAATAAACTCAATCGACCACCACACTAACCTAAATGAGTCAAACCCACCTTCAAAAACTAATAACAAGTAAATTCAAAAATTATCTCGCACAGCATAGCTCCCGAAGGCCCGAGATACGCCTGACATATTTACGACAACGGTTTAGGGCATAAAACTAATCCCTACGTCGTAGGGGGCAGGAGGGGGGCAAGGGGGGGTTGGGGAACGGTCGAAGGGCCCTTTATTTCTAACATTCGTCACATAGTAGCAGTAAATTATCATACTACGCTATGATATGACGGGGGACGCCCATTAAAACGCGCTTGATTTAGATGAGGCCATAAAATTGATTTATGCCTTCACGCCAACAAAACCCGTAGCACTGAAGCAACTATTATATTAACATTTTCGTGGATAACCTTTTTGATTTTGGTTGGTCATATATCATTATCATCTTCACAGGAAACTCAACCCTATTCTTAAACGCAACGCTTTAAAATCGCTTGCTCGCTCCACAACAAATTAAGTCTTTTATAATTGAAAAAAACTTATTCAGTCGCGTAGTTGCATTCGTTAGCTACAATACATAAAAGTGACTTTATTGTATACAAAATAAGGTTGAAACTGTAGTGTGGTTTCCCGTCGATCGGGACATTGTTTTTGGATATCGGGTCCGCGTAATTTGGACCATTTTATGACATTGTACTTCAATATAATATGTTGTGTTAAGTTAGATGGCTATATCTGATATTATGAGCTGGCATTTTGCTATTGAAAATGGTAAAAGATTGCTTATTATATTGGCATGCTTCTTGTATATTTTAAAAAGAGTTGTTTTATTCAGCTTGCAATATGCTCAAACAAAAAACCAATATTTTATATGAATGCAAGGATGCCTGAAGAATCGCCAAACTAAAGTAACTGTGGGCAGGGCAGATTGCTCGTAGAATGGATGGTCGACGAAACTGAAAGCTTCTAGAGTGGCGAACGCGCACCGGAAAACGCAGCGTTGCAAGGCCTCCCACCAGGTGGAACGACGACCTGGTGATAGTCGCGGAAATGCGGTGGATGCGAGACGTACAGAATCGGTCATTGTGGCGTCACTTGGGGAGGCTTATGTCTAACAGTGGACGTCTTTCGGCTGAAATGATGTTGATAATCATGACGGAAATAGCAGTGCTCCTTGCGAAATTGATTGCAAAAGTTACTATGGCTCTCAGCAAAGGTCAACTGAACTGAAGGAACACAAGTGAGTTTTATTCAGTAAATATCTGACACTCCTTCTTGCTCCTATCAGAGCAGGAGAATGGGATGGTTATCTTTCTAAAAAAAATAATAAAAGAAAAAACTGCAAAATTTTGCTTGGCAAAAGTCGATCAAAGCTCACAACTAATAACTAAAATTTTTCAATAAGAGACATGTTTAGCTAAGGACACATACCTACCTATTGATTTCCGGTTCCTGTTTTAAATATTATTCTTTGCATGTAATGTCTATTAGATCTGAATGCTCGATATATTATCCAAAAGCACAAATGAGAAATCTATCAATCGATTTCAGGATAAAATAAGCATTCTAATAGTAAATGACAAAAGAAAAGAAGAAAATACGAGAAATCACGGCTTTCGAAAAATCATATCTGCACTGAGCCGCAAAAATTTGGATTACTAATAGAAATGTTTGTTCTGTGATAAGTTAAGGTTTGCAATAAAGAAATAAATAAATAATAATAGTTTTTTTAGATTGTCATCGAAAGATGACAAAGGCAGAAATGCCTTTCTCTCATTTTACTTGGAGAACGAAAAAAACGTAGTGTATCGGACACTACGTTTTTTTCCATTCTGTTCTGACAACCGTCACGCTATGACTGATACTTTTCTTACATAATTATCACTTTTCACCCAAACCATCCATCCTTAAGTGTGAATTTTTTTTTAATACGTAAGATACATTCGTTAAACTGCAATATGTCAAAGAAAGTACGTAACGCGATATTAATTAAATACAACTAAACAAAACAACAAAATACACATCGAATTTCTACTTAAAAAACAAAACTTTTTTCGTGATTTTCCTCGACGAGCCTCATTCATTCATTTAAACGATGATATTGAATTAGTTTTACGAATTCGTCTTATGTATTTATGAGACTGCATAAGTATAACCAGGTTGTAAATGATGAGAGACCTCCTCTCTAGGAGAGGGATTGGGCCGTAATCCACTACACGGGCCCGGTGCGGGTTGGTTTACGAGACTGGCGCACTTTTTATCAGCGTTCTGCAACTTTTGTGGCCCAGTGTATAAGAAGTCAATCAAAGAATGATTTTTTTTTGCAGATTATCGTTTGTCCATTATCTAACCTGACGGTAAGCGGTGACGTAGTCGACGATGCAGCGTGCATGCACAGAAGTAACCAATTCACTCTTGATTTAAAAACTCCCAAGTTGTAGCTATTATAAACATAGATTCCGGCAAAGAATTCCAGTTCTTAGCTGTACGCACAATTAATTTGTTTATGTTTTAATCTTGAATGTTGTGACATACAACTTTTCCAACTCTAGTTTTTTTTTATTTTATATTTGTAGACACACTGGACCTCACCTTAAAGCGACGATGTGATCGACGATTCCATTTGCCTAGAGTAACCTATTCAGTCCAATTATTGCAACATCATTTCTATTAAAGAGAGCTAAACAGGAACCACGGTCATTAGTCACGCATAACTAATATATCCTAAACGAATTTAATCAAGGAAAAATCAATCTTATATTAAAATTTTATGTCGGATAGAAAAAAACATTGACAGGAAAATGAGTTATGTTTACTAGTTGCCATCTGGCGACATAATCTCTGAACCTACCTTGTTGGCGTTAAAGAGAGTCTGTCATAGATTATATAATGGAGACAGGACATTACACTAATACCATATTGTACCTAAAACAAAGAAGGAACAGAAGTAAGTTTTTAGTTCGTAAAAGTCTGACATCCCATTTCGCCCAAGATCGGAGGTTGTGATTGGATGATTTTCCCACCAAAAAAAAAAAATTACTAACACATATTATAAAGGCAAAAGTTTGCGTGTGTGTATGTTTTTTACTTCATCATCATCATCATTTCAGCCGATATGCGTCCACTGTTGGACATAGGCCTCCCCCAAGCGTCGCCACCACGAACGTTCCTGTGCTGGTTTTTACTTCTTCACGCTCAAATGACTTAATATTCCGAACGAGCATTAATGAGATTCGACAATGACATAGAACATATTGTGATAGTTTTCTTCTCAGAAGTATGCAAGGGCAGAAAACACTGGAAGAAACTAGTTTGATGAATAAATTAGTTCAAAGTCAAATGATTTTCTTCATTTAGGCCACTAAATGTTAAAAGTCTCAGGCCTAGGAATCTTGAGTCAGAAGTGAATAGGTTACTTCGAAATAAGCGTGCTCCATCTTCACCCTCATCATCGTTCACTATCAGGTGAGATATTGGTCAAACGCGAGCTTATCCATATTAAAAAAGTGTTTTTTTTTTGTCGTCTGAATGGCAATATTTACAGACAATTTTTTTTTAGACGTGACTGGTTGTCTAATATCCAAGGTAGATATGGTCAAGAAATTCTAAAGTTACTCTTTTAACAACATTTAGAAGATACCTATACATTATATAATTAATTATCTGTGAGGACAATGTACCTAAAATAACATTACTAATAGGTACCAAGCGTTATCAACTCATAAGTAGGTATATTTAGGTAAAAACAATAAAATAATTTATAGATTTTTTAATAGATAGCAAGTCAAAATGTCCCCGAAAACTTAACAGATCTTAAGCTAACAATGTAGATAAAAATTAACGATTTAACAATTTGTTTTAATTAAAAATAACATAAAACCCGGTCATCAAACGGAGCCGTCTTTCCACTCTGAATCTGTAACCAAAGCCAATAAAGACATATAATAACAAATATATCTTATCGAGACGTAAAAAAAGTCGAAAATCGTTATTTATCTATTTTACGAGACACGACACTCGGGATTGGTGACGTAAGGCTATGGTCAAGAGCCATAAACCAAGTCCAACACGATTGGTCGTTCTCCACTAAATCTACCATTTTAGTGTCCCAGAGTTTTATGGTTTGAAATGCCATAAAACTTTAGGTGTCAATTGATTTGAAATAAAAAATGTATATTGTATCCAATTAAGTTACTAGTATATAGGTATAGTGTCGGTAGATAAGGATGGTCTGTCCATCACGTATTGATAAAATAATAGTAAAAATGATATTTATTGGAAAATCGTAAAATTTGAGATGCAGGTATGCGCATCAAAAATTTTATTGTTTGGTCTTCAAGATGATCCCTGCTTGAAAGATTTTTACGTAGGAGTCGAAACGTAAACGCTAAAAAATGATACCATTTTAGCGTAATACAGACCCAGATCTTAATTTATTTATGTATCGTTCAGAAAGATATGCAAAGAAGGACACGCATATTTTTTTACGATACAATATCAATGTCAAGTTTTGACTAAATCGATTCATTCATATTTGAAGAATCATTGAGAAAGTACCTACAGTTGCTAAAAGAGTTATGAATTTACATGTGGATGGATGGAGAGGGAGAGGAAGGCCAAGAAAAGATGGATGGATTGTGTGAGAAGTGATATGAATGAAAAGGGAGTTTGTGATAGCGTGACGAGTGACAGGACAGAATGGAAGAAGAAAACGTGTTGCGCCGACACCAAATAAAACGGGATAAGGGCAGGAAGATGATGATGAGGAAGTACCTACAGTTATTGAAAAACCTACCCATTTTAAAACTCACGATTAGGTACCCAAAAAGGACTCAACGATCTAAACCAAAATATACTTACGAAAGTTAAAAATTTCAAACATGCAGCAGAGAGCAATCCGAGTCGGACTTAGCGCAAACTTGCTAGGTTCGTCGTGTTCCCCTAGACGACATAAATCAATTTGTCAGTTACAATGTGACGTAGTTGCGCACACACACGCGAACTTGTGACCGTGTGGGTCGTTTTTTTTTTTGTATTTTTCAGTTTATTTTAGTTTTCTATGGATTGTGTGCAATTATGAGTGATTGATTGGTGTAGTATTTTGTTATGAGGGTATTGTGTTTATAAAAAAGTTTTTTGATGTTAATGTGTTGTAGCACGCATTTTGTGGACAAGGTTTTTTACTTTTTGATCAAGATACTACATTGAGACTGGTGTATTTCTAGAAAATTTGGTGATCGCAACGTTGTAGGTATTCTAGCCCTGATGGTTTTATGAAGGAAAATGTTAGTATGGTCGAGAGTATTTTAGGGCAACGCTTATACAAATAATGCAGTAGTGTTGCACAATGTAATATATGAAAAATCTCTTGTCACAGTATTAATTCTCACACTTCTCTGAAACGGTTTTATCACTTTTTTTTTTTTTTTGAGTATAGTTGGTAAATCCGAGAATAGGTCATAGGCTATTTTTGTCTACCATTTCAGATAGTATGTAGTATACCTAATTTGCTTAATCCGTGTGATTGGACTACACAGTGTAGAACAGATGGAAATGTCAAGTGTTTTGAATTTAAGTGTGAATAAGTTTTGCTTGTAAATAAAAGTGAAAAATTGTTTTAATTTGCAATATCACTAAATAATGCTCTACCCCATTTATCAGATCCTCATGATAAACTCGTTTTGCAAAAACTAAATGGGATTTACGTAATAAATATTCCTCATACCTCTGCACATTCATATACATAGCTACTGTCAGTGGCTTCGCCCGCGTAGTAGTAGAAAACGATCCCAAAAGAACACACGCCCGGGATTAAGCAAACTATTTGTCCTGTTCTCTGCATCTGGTGTCCATAGAATCTTGTATTATCCTGTACTTTATAAGTGAGGATTTGTTATTGGCTGTCAGTCTAACTTACTGCTTCTTACCTGGTTTGTTTTAGCTGTAAGTCCTCTATATCATTTAAATAAATGAACAAATAAAAAGTCTCATCAAGTGTTATATCAGGATATGGTCTATCCGTGTACCAAGTTTCATCGAAATCCATTAAGCCAGTCGAGAGTGATGAAGTAACAAACATACACATACACTTTCGCCTAAATATTAATGTGATATAATTCACTGAACGTAAAGATGTCATATTATTCGTATAAATCAAAGTAAATTACGTTAGACTTTTTATTTTAATTTAGAACTTAACATAAAATGACGTCACTATGCAAATTTTTAGTTTTGTGACGTTTATCAAGTGGTAAGTACTTAAGAATAAATTAATTTTACTTTGAACCCTAATAACATTAACGTAGGGTTCTTAATGACGTAAATTAGTCCTATGTGGTTGAAAAGACTCGCGGGTGACGGATACGAATGTACTGTTAATTTAATGTAATAAACTTTTTTGATACATAACTATATCCACTTATTTATTTACTAAAACTTCATGCTTCACAACGATGCAATGGCAGACTTAATGCCTTAAGAATTCTCCACCATACACCACACACGAAGGGTGGTGAAAAGAAAACTCACTGACTTATCAATGCCCAGCCCAAACCCTTGGACCTAGAGTGCTGAAATTTTGCTCAAAAGTTTCTTTGATGATGTATACAAAGAACAAGGAAGATTTTTACAAGATGTATCTTCTTTTTTAAATTTATTTATAGTTGATAGCTTCGCGCTTGACCGCTATCTCTCTTCCTAGGGGATAGAATGGGGATCCTAAATTTGTATGGAAAAACCTACTTTTTCGTGAGCGAAATCGTTGGTAAAAGCTAATTACAATTTTTTTTATAGTCAAATTGTTGACCCGTCTCAAGTAATTAGATAAAGTGTTTATCTAATTACTTGAGACGGGTCAGTAATGATTAATTATTGTTGTTTAGAGCTCAAATATGCAATAATAACCGCACACATGGGACAATGCAGTACTTGATTAATATCTCACTCACACATGCGCACACGCACCCCCCGCACACCCCTATCCCGCACAATATGCACATAAATATGCACATAACTTCACTGAGAGGTAGTAAAAATTACAGTACAGATTTACAAGAAAGATTAAAAAGTTTATACCTAAGAAACCATATAACTCCTCAACTTACTTTTTGTTACTCTAGTACCTATCAGCTGTACTTTTTTATAAAAAATATTGAAATTACCTGTACCTTTTCATAGCTATGGGACAGTATCTGCCCTTACTTTTAGTCAGTCATAAACTGACAAAATGAAACCCACAAATCTTTTGTAAATATCAAGTTACCTTTCACATGTGCAAAACTATATTTTTCACCTAAATCCTATTAAAAGAAATTGACACTTTTATATTAGAAAATATACGGAGCAATATTTCTCCCGCGATGCCCTTGCATTCGATCTAAATGAATCGATCGCGCGATTACGTACGTGTTTACTCAATAATTCGATGCGAGTGACTTGTTAGTGCAAGGCATAAGTGAAAGCGAGTTTATCAATACATAATATAGGAAACTAGGTTTTGACAGCGGCTTCGGCCATATAAAAATAGAATATATACAGCCTATGTCACTCAGTGATAAAATAACGTTGTACTGGTAAAAAAAATATTTGAAAATGCATTCAGATCTTCAGTTTATTCATTACAAACAAACATCCATAAAAAAAGATAATTTAGTTGAGTAGCATTTCTCATCTATATTTTAATTTTAATATAACGGACAAACAATGATATATTTTGGAAGAATTTTCAGCAACTCATTTCCTAAAACATTGATAAGTCAAAATGAAAAAGATAGTTATTAAATTATTTTTATAATGCTAAAAATAACTACGGTTCAATGAGGAATTAGAATGGTAAAGCTGAAAGATATAAGACTTTATTAAGATGGAAGGAAGATAGCTCGTTAAGTACATAAATATATTGATAGGATTCTAATGATCTATTGAATATTAATAATTCAATACAGTAATAAATAAGAAATAAAATTATCTTCTGTGGTCTAGACTTGCAGATGATACTACAAACGCGGACTGCAGATTTGAGACATTCGCTTGCACCACACACCAGTATCGCTAGCGATCCGGCCGCGACTCGTCATTTCTCGCATTGTCGTAATCCGCTGATTTACTAGCGACATTAATCAGGTTGACGGCCGATAGGGACTAAATCACTACCAGCCTGTCTACTGCTATCAACGTCGACCCTAACACAACCACGTAAGACGGAAATTCCCATAACAGAAAGTTTTCTTACGCATCCAATATTAACACTACTGCATGTTATTGCTTGTAATTCTTTTTGCGAATTTTGTACACACATATACAACTTTTTTTGTTTCATACATGTTTTATTTGTCTAGCGCGACGTGTTGCTGATTTATTGGCCGTTTCCTTTTATGTCCGTTTTAGAGGGTTTGACTGTAACGCGAGATTTAAAAAAGCGTGTTGATTTTGAGTGATATATAGTGATAATTTATTTTGTATTGTTGCTGTGTTTTCGTGCGGTCGGTTGTGTGACTGCCAAGTTTGATAGGCGTGGAAGCAAACATGGATCTGTTACGCGAGTGCATCTGGTGGACTCGTTTTAGTATGTCTAATATGAGCACAGCTGTCAATAACAAAGCTATATCGACTATTAGGTTAAGGTAAAAATAGAAGAGATGGGACTGGAACTAGAGGAGGTGATCCGTCCGGTGTTTGAAACTCCACCTCACCACGTCACTTTGACCGTGGAGTTTCAAACAACTTTGAAACTCCACGGTGTGATTTTAGGCTGGTGAGCCTAAAATCACATTTCGCAGCTATTATAAGTCGAAATGTTTAATGTATATGTGTATATTTGTTACTTCATCATGCTCAGACGACTGAAAATCTGTGGACGAATTTCGACAGACAGTATATCAGTCTTGGATTAGCACTTAGAATAACTACTCTTTATCCCAGAAGTACGTTATCTTAGGATACATTTTTACTTTTATGCGTATGAAACCACAGGCAGAAGTTACTACATCTATGCATACATTGAAGATCAAAATATTAGCGAAACTCCGCAAACTTGACGGGTAAAAACCTAATGTCATAGTTTCAAGTACCACACTCCATAGCGACCGTTGAAACCGTCACATTTTTCTCCTTAATCGTCTTTACATCCTTAATTTCGATATCGATATTTCACTCATAATTTGGTTATACACAAATACGTGAGCCAACTTCCATTCCACACGCTGCAGCATCCCACAGAAGATGGCTTCAGCTGAGGCGCAATAAATCCTCAACTTTTGCCAGAGCTCGACATAAATCAGTCTGATGTATTAGTGCTGCAGAATTAAAAATATAAATGTTGATCGCGATTTACGACTTTTGATTAGATGCGAGCCTGGCAAGGGGATATGCAGTTGTAGGGGTGATGGAGAATGATCTGGAAGCGTTGACTCTTGATTTACCACATAGAAATAAATAAATCCATCAATTAATTGAAGCATTTATTTCAAATAAATCATTTATATGCACTTTTGAAGTGTCAAGAAGTCAGTCCAAAAAAATAAAAATTATTCCAATGGTACATTCCAAAGTAGGTCTCTATGGAGAAGAATGTGCAAGAAAATCCATGGATACTATTTTCTATCATCAAATATCTCGGTTAGATGTTTCTTATGTCATTGCTATTATGTGAGAATAATGTAAATAAAGAAAAAAATAATAATAATCTAAACACAGAAATTAAAATAGACAAATATATAAATTAAAATTGAAAAAAAAAATATAATTATCCTTTTGAAATGGTTTAATTTAAAACCAGATTACTAACATGCCTAATACCTACCTTCTGCTTGATTTTTTTATTATTTATTTATTTAACTGTTTAAAAAAAAATGCATTACTACTGTAGGTACATTAACTTTTTAAATAAATAAACCTTAAGTTTTATTGAAAACCTCTTTCCTTTTTTTGTCGTCGTCTAAAAATCTTGTCAATCAAAATGATCTGAGTCTTCAAATTTAAGCAATGAAAGTTTAAGTCGCGCCAAAAAGGTGCGGGTAGGGCTCCGAAATAATTATTCATTGCGTTTTTAACAGCCGGCCCAGGCGGCGCGGAATTGTGAGAGGCCACTAGAACGGCGAAGAGAGCTGTGCGGCTGTCGTAAAAATTTGCTGAAGGAAAACTGTGGAGTCGCGAAATGTAAAATTTTTCATGCAATGTATTTCTTGATTTTGGTTTAGGTATGTGTATTTTAGAAGTTATAATAATATTAGGAACTAATCGAATAGTGGTAATATCGTTAATCAAACTCTAATATTTATTATAAATCGCCTGGCTTTGCCAGAACACTATTGGAATGATGTCTATAAAGAAAGAGTACACCTTTACTGGAGGTCTAATCCTGATGGATTGTTCGAAATAGTTACCGAAGCCCTGGATTGCAAATGATAATTATTTAAATTCTGACAGTTCTTTTTGCACTACTTAGAACGAGAGAAGTCGTTTGAAGATTTTTTATTATGTTTCTTGTATAATAAATACAATTATAATAAAACTTTACCTAATGAAAACAATAAAAATCATTGAAACTTTATCTGTGAATGCCAAAATCTTTTAGCTTTTAAAACCCCTTGACCCACCGCTCCACACCTTCCCTGTTCCCACAAAACACAGCCATCTCCTGACTTGTTAATACCACAGCCTACCATCTTAGCATATTGCAAGTCTCTAAATAACGCCATTACTGCTAAGACGGCGTCCAAACACAAGGTTATCACGAGCCAAGTATTTGATGGGCAGACCTTGCAAATTGAATGTATTATTTAGGTACTATCAGGAGGGCGGACCCGGCTGTGTTGCTAGCGTTGATAAAGATTTTTTGCTGTACGAATTTTAAAGAGAGAGAGGAGAGCAGTGGTGCGACTTAAGAGTTGTAGGTCGCGGGTTCGAACCCAGCCAGGCACATTACTTTGTGTAATTTATTCCATCATCATTGCTCTCAAAACGGTGAATGAAAACATCGTGAGGAAACCGGCATGTCTTTGACCCAAAAAAATCGAAAACATGTGACATTCACCAATCTGCACTGGACCCGCGTGGTGGATTACGGCCCATTCCCTCTCCTAGAGAGGCCTGAGTCCCAACAGTGGGAACAATAAAAAGGCTGGTTATGCTATGCTATGCATGAATTTTGAATGCTTAGTTTTTTTGATTATTGGTTTCAATCACCAATATTTTAGTTGATGTTAAGCGATAGGCTCGTCTTATCATGAAGGGAGTTTTTCAAGGCAATGCCATTGGAATCTGATTTGAAAATTTCCTAATAGCTATAACCTAGCGGTTTTTAAGTCAAGAGTAAAAAAGTTACTTCTAGGCAAGCGTGCTCCATCATCGGCCACGTCATCGCTTACCATCAGATACGATAGCGGTGAAACGCGAGCCTATCCTTACATTAGTAAGGATAGGCTCGCGTTTCACCACAACGCGCGCGCGCGCGCGCACGCGCGTTTCGCGTTGCGTAACAAACAAACAAACAAAATCACTTTCGCTTTTATAATATTAATTATAAAAGCGAAAGTGATTTTGTTTGTTTGTTTGTTACGTCTTCACACCTAAATGGCAAAACTGATTTGGATGAAACTTGGTACACGGATAGACCATGTCCTGGAATAGGACATATGATACTTTTCATCCCGGAAGTATGTTCCTTTGAGAAAATTTTCTGTTATCACACGGGCGAAGCCGCTGGGAGCAGCTAGTGTATAATAAAAACAAAAATCTGAAACGCCGTATCGTCATTGACTTGACTATCTTTGACTATCTATTTATTATAATATGTCTGGGAAATGATTTACTTCTGTGGGTTCAATCAGATCTTGTGAGATCGACATAGACCTTTGCCAAGTGTGACCACAACCAACGGTCCTGTATATCTCGCATCCAGTGGATTCCCACGACCCTCACCAGGTCATCGCTCCACCTTCTGGGATACCTACTAACGCTGCATCTTCCAATACGCCACTCCAGAACCTTTCGGCTCCATCGATCTTCTGTTCTGGTAGCAATATGTGACCAATCTCTGTGCAGCTTTTAATCAACTATGTTGGGGTGCAGTTGGATATTTTACATTGGGTGACTGCTTATCTTACCTCCAAGACTGGTCTTAAATTGTTTGACTTCTAACTATCCACAACTACTTTCAAAGATCTAGAAATGACAGCCGAGACCGACGGATTGACGTGCTTACCTCTTGGTATGATATTGATGGAATAAGGCATTACAGGTCCTGAAAATGCACAGTTACAGTTTTTTATTTTGCGTACAGCTAAGGAGTGGATTTTACTGCCAGAGTTTCATTCCTGATAGCTGCAATTTAGGCGTCTTTAAGACAAGTGTGAATAGATTTCTTCTAGGCAAGCGTGCTCCATCGTCGACCATCATTGCTTATTATCAGATGAGATAGTGGTTAAACGCGAACCTATCCATATTAAAAAAGTCACGCATAATTTTTCTTTAGTTACGTAAATAATCCCAATTATTTTGTGGCTCATAGTTTTATTGTTTATTGTTCGTGTATTTATAGTGCTTAAATATTGTATAGATCGTTCTGTTTAAATCAAACAATAAATAAAATAAAATTCTCAAGCGTCTCTCATCAAAAATTTTCATTAAACAAGAAGTGGTTTCCAAAAAAAAAACTACCCTTTTCCATTCTAGCAACACCACGCACAATTGTGATGCGGTGTTGCATATTTATGAAAAGCACCATTTGACGAATATGAGAGGGCGAGGGTTAAGAGAGCCTCACTCAACAGCAGGTCTGGGAGCCCTTAGCGGTGGCAGGGTTAAAGTTATTTGTAATCATTTTAACCCAACCGCGGTTAAGGAACTAACGTGAAAAAACTTGGATGCTGTTTGGGCTTGTATTTAAAGTTGATTGCTTTAAAACTATCACATTCATATTTCAAAAGCGAAAGCTTGTGAGTTCATGTGTGTGTGTTTGTAGGTTTGTTACTTCTTCATTCTCGAACGGCTTTATAGGTTTTGATGAAACTTAGTACTCGGGTAGAACATATCCTCGATTAGGATACTTTTTATTCTGAGACTTTGTTTGTTTTATAAAATTCTTTATTGATTTATAAATAAACACATAATTGTCAAACTTACACTAAGTCACAATTCAGTCTTCAAATAATAACACTGTTGCAGACTATAGACGCCTTTTTAAGTATTAATACAATCGAGAATGTATACTTTAAAACAATATGTAATGAAATGACATTTCATAAAGCGCGTTGAAGTTGTCAATGGAATTTATATTCTGTGGAACGGGGTGACGTGTGATTGAATGACAGATGATGTTTAGATTATTTTGCATATTATATTGTTAAAAATTCTATTGTAAAAACATAAAATAAAGGGATATAATTGAGGAAGCGATACTAGTAAACTTTAAATGTCGTTTCTTTGATTTTCAGGTAAGTTATAGTAGTAATGGTCATAGTTAAACGTTGTAATATAGTAAAGACGTATTAAATAAACAAATCTTTGATTTTCAGAGAAACAATTTGTGGTTTATTTGGAAAATCCTCAATAACATACCTTATAAAACGACATTTTCGTCAACTAGAAAAAGATGGACCGGTTACAATTTGAGTTCACGATGATAACCTCAAATGATGGCAAATCTAACATATTGGCCATAACCTCAATAACTACAGAGGAAGGAAAATGTTATATTTTACCTGATGAACAGAAGCCAGTGATTCATCATACATATATTATCAAAATGAACAGTTTCACAAAAATAAAAAATAGCATAAAGAAAAGGCATCAATGCAGAAAAATATGGATAAAAATGGATGAAGATCTTAAGAAAACATATGGATGAGGAAGGTAATATGCAATTTTTAGATCAATATTTAGAAGAAATGAACACAAAACAACCAATAGACAAAAACGACAATTTGCAAAATATCTTGGAAAAATTAATAGAAACAACTACAAAGAAAGAAAAACAACATAACCTTTTACATTTTTTTGAGAAATTTTGAAAAATTCACAAGCAAGAACCCTAACGCAATGCAGTGGATTGAGAATTTTGAAAAAGAGTGTGAGTGTGAGTGTGATAAATATAACTTAAATCGAAAATGACTTATGAAATCATTGAATTGATTCCATTATTATTATTAGGGGGAAGAACTAAATTAATACTAATCCTGAGAGTAAGTTCCTTTGGTAAATTTTCTTGTATCACGCGAGCAAAGCCACTGGCAGCAGCTAGTAGTGATGATAAATTAAAGTTTGTTTGTTGAAACAAATGATTTATTTCTTTGTCTTTGTATTACTTAAAATATCGGCATGGTAGCAATCTACTCCGACAGTCTAGTTTCAACGCTATCTTCATCATCATCATTTCAGCCAAGTCGTTCACTGTTGGGCACAGGCCTCCTCCAAGTGTCTCTACTCCAGAGCCTATAAGCTTCATCGATCATCTGTTTTGCAAGCAATGTACCCTGTCCACTTCTACTTTAGTTTGACGATCGTTGGGCTATGTCGGTTACCTTGGGGTAACCAAGGTAACCGACATATATGTTCAATCCACCGGACACAAAATGTTCGGCGGATATGTTCAATCTTTATTAGATAGAATAGAATAGAAATACTTTTATTCGGTACAGACACAGCACAGCGGTTATATACACAAGTAAACAAAAATAAAAAAACGAGTAATAAGATCACGCAAGGAAACTCCAAGCACAGCTTTTCCTGTACCATTTGTATGACTTTAATGTTGATGACCTCTGATGTTGTCCATTGTAAACGATCCCTTTTCAGCGCCATATGAGCACTGACAATATGCACTGGTAAATTAAATTGTTAATTAATTTCTTCTAGATACATATATTTTCTTCACTCTAAAATAACCAAGACAACTTTTTCTTATTTAATAATAAGAAAGAATAATTAAGGAAAGTAATCCATCACAATTCAACAACAATTCAACAAATTCTTCCGCCTCACTATTGGCGCCCAAATGGGCCCAATCCTACTCCCGACTCAAGCCTTGAATAAATCCAATACAAGATTCAAGAATTAAACAGTTCTCAAACTTAGTGAACAGAGAGCCAAATAAATTTATTTTATTTCCCTCCCCGTCGGAAAAGTATTTGATTCACTTCGCCCTGCTATTAGAATGATCCCGTGTTTTTTTTTTCTTTGTTCATTGCCTTTTTTCGAAGTCGGTTAAGCAAGAAGCCATAAATTGTACAAGTACTCTTCAGGAGGTATATGTTTGGAGTTATTTACTGATTTCAGGGGTCGCGTGATAATATTTTTGTTTAAGTAAATGAACATTTTCTTGGATAATGGCAGTTGTGTTGTTGATTTAGTAAATGAAGTCAGTTCTGAATTACTTCAAGAATAAACTTGATTGTTTATCATTTGCGTGGTTCTACTTTATTGACTTCAATGTTTGACATGGTTTTCTTGAAGACAATGTGTTCACCATAGAACATAAATATTATGGATGCTAACTAGATTAATAAGGTAGATGAGAATATCTGTTATATATTATTCGATTACTTGTAATTAGCATAGCAACACTGTAATAGTCTAAAATATTTATTTTATAGCATATCTATCGGAATAGCGTCGGAAGGCCTCCTGCAAGGTGGACCGATGACCTGGTGAGGGTTGCGGGAAACCGATGGATGCGAGACGCGCAGGATCGATCATTGTGGCGACACTTAGGGGAGGCCTATGTCCAACAGTGGACGTCTGTCGGCTGAAACAAACAACAGACGACAGACTGCAACAGACGTGCATCTAAGTCCAATAATCTTTATATTTAATTTTTTCCAACCTATGTTGTTTTTATTTAAGTGTGCATTTATGTTTTAAACAAACGCTCAAAACCCTACCATGAGCTCTTAACGCGATTTATTTAGAGACCTAAACTGAACTGTTAACCTGTTACTCTTTCTCGCTCGCACGCCATGATAAAGACCCTGTTAGTCGAAATAAATTTCAAAATATGATGTTTTTGGAGAAATTGACATAAGAATAAAATACTAAATCTCTTAAACTATGCGACATATCTATGTATCAACAAAGTTATCAGAACATTGCCACATAATCAAAACATCAAAGGACAAAATTGCTAAACAAACAGCTGTTTAAGATGCGCGCTTGTTGACACAGAATGCGCAGGCGCCGCGGTGAGTTCGAAAGAGCTTTGTCACTATAAATAAATAGCCAGAAGTTCCGCTGTGAACTGCACATGAGTGACTATCGGAAAACTATATGTAGGCCTATGTGAAATAAAATATTTTGACTTTGACTATTATATTACCATAATACAGGAAAGTTTGCAGTTTAGCTTACCCTTCGAGGAAATTAATCGTTATGTTAATATTATGTTATAACTGAAAAAAAGCCTATGAACACTAAAGCCAATATAAAAAGCCAAAAAAAAAAAACTTTTCAACTGTCTAGTTGACACTTCGCGTGCTAAGGGCTGGCTTGTATTTAAGCCGCTAGTCTTTTGAGCACATTAATACCAGCAGACAGCTCATCATTGTGCAGACCGCCCGGAGGACACGGTGGAACATAATATGGAGGTGCCTCACTTGGGTGGAGCACCAATGTATCTTCGTGGAGGTGATTAGCGGTGGTGGCCTGTCTCATCGGTCCCAGATTCAAACCGGAGCGACATCCCAAATGTAATGTGTGTGCAATAGTAATGGCTTCGCAGAAGGTCCTAATTCTAGCAAAAGAGATGACAGCAAAGGTGAGGGAAGCACAGTAGTAAAAAGTCTGACCACCTAAGAGTGAGAGAAGTAACTGGATAATATCTCACCTCAAAAAACAAAAAAAAAAATCGATGAAGATGTGCAACATTTCAATAAGCGAATGCCGCAAGCAAATGCAACCGAATTGAGAACCTCATCCTTTTTTTTTTAATTGGTTAAAAATAATGAATTGTGGTTAAGCAATTTGACGCGTGAAATCGACGCCCTAACCGTTTTAAATCGAGATTGTCCTGATGAATCGATTAGCCATAAGTTAGTACCAAAATCTGTCTCCACTAATGTCACAAAATAAGCGTGCGCCTTCTGCATTCTCTTATACAGTGTCAGCGGCAAGTTGAAAAGAGTTTAACTTTCAAGTGGTCCACTGAAATGTTTGCGGCGGCAGATAACTTCAAGTTCGGTGTCTTTTGTTATGATTTCTGTGTGTTTTACTAATGAAATGTGTGTCGGATATTAGCTAGCTGGTCTTTGTACGTGCCGCTTGCGTTTCTGTCGTGTGGACGAATTTTAATGGGTTAGTATGTCTCTTTAAGGGTATGTCGAAAGTGATGATAAAGAGATTAAAAGCCTGCTAGTTGAGTGTCTAGTGATAGTCACAATGTACAGCGCTTTCCAAAGCATTCTTTGCTGCCCTCATCATCATCATCATTTCAGCCGATACACGTCCACTGCTGGACATAGGCCTCCCCCAAGCGTCGCCACAACGAACGCTCCTGCGCGTCTCGCATCCATCGGCTTCCCGCAACCTTCACTAGGTCATCAGACCACCTTGTTGGAGGCCTTCCAACGTTGCGTCTTCCGGTACGCGGTCGCCACTCCAGAACCTTTGCTGCCCTAGTGAGAGTTATTAAGCATTAATATAAACGTATGTTCGTACTAAAATGGAATAAAAATCTGGTGACAAAATGGAAACTGTATCTAAATACTTTTCGATTATAGCATGTTATTTGGATCCAATGGATACGAGACGTACTGGACCGTTCATTGTGGCGAAACTTGGGGGAGGTCTATGTCCAGCAGTGGACGTCATTCGGCTGAAATGATCATGACTATTTGGAATATATAATGTCTCCTGGCACTGGGCCCGCGTGGTGAGAGAAGAGGAGGTCGGAGTCCCAACAGTGGGAACATTATAACGCCGACTATGTTATGCTACGAAACTCAGCGAGTATTTTGCTCTATTTTTTAAATCCTACCCTATAATTAACACCCATAATTGCTAAACCACATGCCATAAACACATGCAAATGATATGAGCGACATATCACTCTGTACGACGTGTGATGTACATACACTTGTCACATGTATCCGTCATTATACTGATTTATGCGTCTAAGAACATCTGCTCGCCATATTAGAAACTGCACTATGTGAGCGTGTCTTATATCGTTCACAAATTAATCTTTAAGCATGTTTGTGTGATGAGAAATAGATCATAGTTGAGTCTTGCTAGATGAGGTTAAAGGACTTATTTTCAGAATTAGGATAGACACTGGCATCTCGTAAAACAAAGTCTCCCACTGCGTTTATCTGTCTGCCTCTCTGTTTGCGATGAACTCAAAAATTACTGAACAGATTTTCTTGAAGTTATTATAGTTGAGAAAATACGAGAAATTTAAAGATTTCTAACACCATTGCGAAGCTGGAGTTGGTCAATAGTCTAATAATAAAATATAGAGAGAAATGCTTTCAAATTCTCTGAATTACTGGCTAGGTACGATTTATAGGTCGACTTTTCTTAAATTAAATGTGATTATTAATATTGCCATAGTTCAATAAATGGTACTTACCTCTATAGTCTATGACATCAAAAGGAAAGATTTTTTTTTTCAAACCAAAAATCTAGATTTTTTTTAACCCTTCAGATACCGTCAATTAGAGACACAATAGTAAGACAATAGATGCGCGGCCACCGGTGGTCGCTTGGGGATTCATGAATTAAAAAATTGGCCATTTTTTTTTTTGTTTATTTCAATAATACTTATGTACTGACTTATGTTTTCCTAGTACCAACACTTAGGCATGTCTATCTATCTTCTATTTATTTATTACTCAAGAAAATTATCCCAAGGGAACTGAGTCCGGAGATAAAAAGTATCCTACGTGCTATTCCAGGACATAGTCTAACAGTGTGCCAAATTTCATTTAAATCTGTTTAGCCGTTCGAATGTTATCAAGTAACAAACATACATACACACTCTAAATCTTTCTCCTTTATATTATTAGAGTGATAGTGTGACCTAAACTCATTAAAAGGCTGAATGATCCTCGCAGTTCTATTCACCAAAACGAAAAGACCAAAATAGTCAACTCCATTCTTTCAAGAAACAATATAAAAGCAGCCGTCACCATCAGCCATTGTTTTGGTCGCCATAATTTTGAGAGAACCTTTTATTCTCTTTCTTTAACTACATTAGCGTGTGTATGTAGCGTTGTTAATAAATCGGGCGGCGCCATTAGTCCGGGGTTCGAGTCCCGGCGGAAAACATGCGTCTTCTTGATTTGTGATGAGCGCTGATGGATGGGGTGTGGGTAGTGTTACAGTTTTTTCGATGAAGTTGTTTCTTGTTTTAGATGTGGATGAGTTTATTTGAATATTTGTTTGGTGATTTGATTCATATAAGGAATATGTATTAATATGTTTTTTGTGTATTCAAAAAAAAATATTAAGATTCATGTAACTTTTTTCTTTTATTTTTATTGGTAAGCTCACGTTTGAGCATTTTACCTGATGGTAACCGATAGAGTGGTTAATGATGGAGCACGTTTACCTAGAAGTAACTTATTGACTTTTTTTTTTTTTAGGTGGAATAATCATCCAGTGACAGCCCCCGTTGTTGGGCGGAGTAGGAGGGTGTCTCAGACTTTTACTGACTAAAAACTCACTCCTGTTCCTTCATTGCCTGTCATACCAGGGTGGCAGTCTTCCTTTCAGAAGCAGACCTTGGCCCTCGAAGACTTTGACCCTGCTGGGGGGCCTACAGTTTGCTGACAACTCCTTGAGGCGCGTGTGGAACAGCCCGCACCGTCGACGACTTAGGCTTGGTTCGGACGGTTACCAAAAACGTGCATATAACTTTGTAAGTTTTAAGCACTGTCTTATCTGATGGTCAACGATGATCATTTTGGGAAGTTAACATCGCAATAGCATAACTTATTTCTTCTCAGTCTATTCCATCAGCGGAACACTAGATGTGTAGCGTTGCGCCACCAGAACATCCCAACCATGTATACAAAACGTTTTCGAGAACACATAATTTATGCGTACAACTAAAGAATGGAATTCCCTGTCGGAATCTGTGTTTCTTGACAGCTACAACGTAAGGTTTTTAACTCAAGAGAGAATAATTTACCTCTAGTTAAGTGTGTTCCATCATCGACCACATCATACACATCAAGATAATCTTCTCAACTAAATTTCAATAACACTCTTTGTTACTTTGCTGCCAATGGGACGGCGAATCAACGCGACTGGAGAGTTATCTGGTGCTGCACCGACGGCTTAACGGCTTTTCGAGGCACAGGGAGTATCACACCACCAACTTCCAAACTCTGGGCAACTACAAAGTAATTCCTATTGGAAAACCTAATAGCACTTTTTGCCCGACACGGAAATCGAACCCAGGATCCCATGCTCAGCTGTCGCACTTACAACCACGAGACCAAGGAGGCAGTCAAACACATCATGATAACTATCCACCATAAACCAAGCTTTAACCATCCTTCAAACATTAATACCACACTCAAATAAATCATTATAATCAAATAATGTATTCATAACTCTAAAGGGAGCCACACACGGGCGTCGCCGCCGCGCCGCCGCTGACATTTTTTCCAGTGATGTATAGCTTCCTTCATGCAGGATTATCTCGTACCGTAGAAACGCCAAATGTTTTACGATTCGACAGTGTGCCAATTATAGGAGTGCGCCCTCTTATAATTGAAGTGTGAAATTTTTGAGCAGCAATGCTTGGGTTAATTTGACAGATGTAAATTGGCCATGGAGTTACTTGGTTTGTGTTTTGGTAAAGTAGGGTTTTTTGAGCTTTTGAAGTGATTGTTGCTTGCTGAAACTGATTATAATTAAAGATATTCACTTAGATTTGTTATAGCCTTATACTACTCGTACTGCCGCGCCAGCGATAAGAGCAGTAAGTATGGTTTTCTTGTTTTGAGTACCTAATTGTCGCGCAAAGTTTTTATTTTTCCGCACTTCTTTTTTTAAGTTTTATTGTGATAGTTGAAACGTGTAGCCCAAATAAAGCGCTTTTATATTCTTTACTCAATAAAATTAATGTGATAAAAATTTCACTTACTGCTAATATCGCTAGCGCGGCAGCAGGCACTTGACGTAATATTTACTTATTTATCTTAATTTAGATTCAATGGACCGATGACCTAGTGAGGGTCGAGGGAATCCGATGGATGCGAGATGCACTGGTCTGATTACTATGGCTACACTTAGGAGGCCTATGTTCAGCAGTGGACGTTTTTCGGCTGAAATGATGATGATGATGATGAGGTTCAGTATGGGATACATATAAGGGAATTTATTGCAACAACGTATTCACTACTAGACATCCTTTGTGTTATACAGCATAGTGCACCTCCATGGCATCCTAATGGTATTTTCCTTTTTATTTTGGGTGGGAAATCATCTAGTAACTTCTTCACTCTGGAGTTAGCGAGAGAGAGTGTCATTGGTATCTCTTTCTAACAATCAGTAACTTTGGTAGATTGAGGTAGTTTTCACTTCAGTGTAACATCAGAAGTAGGTGGTTTACACCGCGAATCTTCGACCAGATGGGGCAATGTGTCTGGTCTAAACAACTGCCCGGTAGGTGAATTTGGACTAGTTGTATTTTTTCCAATCGCTCCAAAAACTCTAATTTTGCGATGCAGGATTTTCTCATTTTAAATCCTTTGTGGTAACTTAGATAACGCTACATAATAATCTCAGCATCACATACCTACTTAGCAGTCGATACTATCGGCCACTTCTTTCCAATCTCCCCACGTTTCTGCACCAATAACCAGTCATCTTACATAACCCGCAGACTCCAAGACTCAATGTAAATAATGTATGTGCGAGTAGCGACGCTCGCGCCACCTATTGACTTAATCAAAGACCGCTAAATGTGCGCGTGATCGCCTGGCGTGAGAGGTGTTCTGTACACGCGTACTGCTGCAGGGAAAAGTGTTTGAGAGAAATTGGTGACGAAAAATTAAAAGTTTTCTATCGTTTACATTATTATATTGCAATTCCAATGCACACTCCCCGTATGCATTGGAATTACACAAATTTAATTCCACCAAGCCCGTTCTATCCTCGGACCACTAGACTGCCCACTAGAGTTGCGCGACCGGTACATGGTGGACATCCCACCGATACGTTGGGCACGCCACAATTATGGCGGTAAGTCCCCTCTTTGAGGCGTGGCTGGAAAGACCTCACGGCGTCCTTACCTTCCGCATGACGCAGGTCCTCACCGGACATGGCAAGTTCGGGAGGTTCCTGCATCGGATTCGAGCGGAAGAGACGCCCGGGTGCCGCCACTGTGCAGAACGCCCGGAGGACACGGTGGAGCACACAGTTGAGGTGTGCCCTGCTTGGGCGGAGCAACGCCGTGCCCTCGTGGGGCGATCGGCGGCGGAGACCTCTCGCGCCGGGCCTTGGTTCAGGCCATGGTCCGGAGCGAGGAGGAGTGGCAGGCGGTCGCCTCCTTCTGCGAAGCAGTAATGCTAGCAAAGGAGGAGGCAGACCGCATCAGGCAACGGCGCCCCCGCCGCCGCTGCCCGGATTCTGATCCCGATTTCCAGCCACCGTAGACGCGGGCTCGCGGACGGTGAGCCATGGGTAGCTCGCTGTCCGATCGTCCGGTAACTGTCCGGACCGAGCCAAGGCGTCGACGGCGCGCACTGTTCCCGCGCGCCTCAAGGAGTTGTCAGCAACAGGAGGGGCCCATCTAGGTCGAAGCCTACCGGGGTCGGGGTTATCCGAAAGGAAACTAGAGCCCCGGTATGAAGGCTAGAAGGAACGGCGCGGGGTTTTTAGTCAGTAAGACTCTGACACTGTCTTCCGCTCCACCTAAGAGCGGGTTTCGTCAATGATGATTTTCCCCGTCGACAGAAAAAAAAAAACACACCGATACGTAAAAAGCGATTTGGGAACACATTTTTATGCATACATACAGCTAAGGAGTAGAATTCCCTGCCTGAGTTTGTGTTTTATGATAGCTACAACCAAAGGGCATTTTAGTTACGAGTGAATAGGCTACTTCCACGCAAGCGTGCTCCATTGACACTAGCACTTACCATCAGGCGAGATAGTGGCCAAACGCGAACCTATACATAATAAAAAACAAAATAAAGTCTGTACTTACTTTACCTTAAGCGGGAGGGGTCATAATTATAAGTAAGTTAATATTAAATTTATTTCGGTTGGCGCAAACTTAAAAAAAAAAAATATGTCATAATTTTCTTTTTCTTCTTCTGCCTCCAGTTTCTGAAATTTCGATAAGTAATCTTGATACGTAAATACGCTATTAATTCGATTAAATAACCACTTGCTTCTGTCATAATATTCTACAGTTTGATTAAAGTTTACTGCGATTTTCAAAAATAACTTTATCTTTTTATTTACAAAAAAAAAACTAATAACCGGTTGTCCTCCAAACACTTTTCTGCACACCAGTACCGTCGGCGAGTTATCAAAAAGCTGTGCTTGTGCATAGTTTGTGTGCTAAGTGCCTATACTTATCTGCCGCGGTGCAAAAGTGGCGTTCGGTGTTTATCTGTCGTTCTGACGATGCTGAAATGGTGCTGCCCGATAGCAGGCTTCTGTTCCCCGTCAGGTTGCAGACATCGGTATTTAGGAAGTCGGCAGTTTTGATGATGACGTGGGATGGTTGCTATTTTTGGGTGTACTAGTCACTCAGGTCTTGTCTGTAGGTATGAAATTGAAATATACAGTAGATTTCGAAGCAAAATATAAAAAGTGTTACAGAAATAAATAAAAGATTTTGATGGATTATACCATCGCCTGTCATGCATGAAGTAACAGATCTGAAACCAAGTAGTAGAAGAAGTAACTGAATTAAGGTCATCTGGGACAGTATTGACGGAGTATCAGTAATGTCTGGGAAAGCACGTAAAGCCGTTGACCCTGGTGGTCATTCTTAAATCTTGATATTCGTCATAGGTCAACGCCAGAAAGTCTGACCATCAGTCTGTCCCGTTAACTAAAATAGCATGTTTGTGTTTGTTTCTTACTCCTTGACTCACCAACAGCCGAATAGATTGGGACGATGATTGACACAAATTAGACCATATCTTGAAATAACACAAGGGTTCAATTTTGTCCCAGGAATATGTACCCTTGCAATTTTGCACTGGAATGGGTGTAGTTGCTTCCATAATCTAGATTTTATAGCCTAAATTAAAAGCATATTCTAACCGGGAGCTCCTACTGGGGCCAAGGGTCTGTTTCTGAAAGGAAGATTCGAACCCGGTTCGAAAGAGGAGTGGGTTTTATTCAGTAAAAGTCTGACACTATCTCCCGCTCCACCCAAACGCGCGGAGATGTCATTGGATGATTTTTTTACCTGTAAAAAAATGGGAGCTTCATTCAAATGAAAAATACCACACAGTACCGCAGAAAGGCCGCTCAAAAATAGATGTTTACAAAACCAATATTTCCAAATTATCAAAACAAAATACTAATAACCCCTTACCATGATTTTAATGTTAAATTTATTAAGGTACACCAATACAGCAGAGTTGAATATCGGGTACCCGCATTAAATATGGGGGTAGGGGGGGAGCGAAAGGGTAATATGGGGGAGGAGGGGGTAAACACCATGCCGATATCACCGTATTGGGACATATTAGTTACGGATGGCCGACAAAATATAATTATTAGTTATGGACGGTCCGGCGGCTGTTTAATAACCTTTGGTACTGATTTTGCTAAATATTTGGAGTATTTGATGTGTATGTGTTTTAGGGTTGAATGTTTCAATGATAATTTTTTGGTTGTTATGTTTAATTAGGAAATGTTTTGTGGATAATCCTGTGAAGGGACTGTCAGTATAATTTACCTTTTTTACATTTGTTCTGATAAGTCCAAACAGGGTTCACCTTCTGCGAAACAATAATAAGAACAGAGGAGGCGGTTAAAATCGTGAGACGGAGACAAACCTCATATCCAGGCCCCCACCGCATATTTTCCGGGTGTCGGGAATCAAAGGATGATTCCCGTCCAATGTCGGCGTGAGTTTGTAAATGGCAGGCAATGCCATCATTCGGTAAGGACCAATGCCCGGTCAACAGCGCGTTGTGTTCCACGAGCGCCTCAAAAAGTTATCTGCACAGACCAGGATCGACGAGGCTAATGCGAGCCTTTGCATAAGGCAACTAAAGGTACACTGCGGGTTTTAGTCTGCAAGGTCTAACACTCCCTTTCACTCCAACTAGAGCGGTGAATGACTCCTCATTAAAATAAGACTCGAGTAATCTTGCGCTCTATTGGCCATCCGTTCTGAAAAATTACAATACTAAGATAGTCCATTCATAATGAGCGGGACAAAAATATCCACGCTTTGAATCAAGTATTATTGTTCTAAAAGCCTTTTGCTAGGAGATATCTTTAACAATACATAAAAGGAAACCGCCGAAGAAAATCGCTTGGAAACCCCAAAAAATCGGCACGAACTACAAAAAACGCCGCAAACCGATCACCGATTGATTCCCATTGTTTAAACAAATGAGAGACAAAGGAGCCGCGCTAATGCCATCCGATTTGATCATTCAATTAAACCTGAATGGAAAGAAAGAGGTTTACAGTCCAAAATCCATATAAATCAAACTCCTTGATAATAATTGCGTCGATGATAATCGGGCTTTTTCGTTCGCAATCGGTTGAGACGATTATTAATTTTCTATTTCAGAATTGAGTTATTCGATTGTGTGAAAAAATGCTTTTGAGCGCATTTGAATGGGTGAGAATGAAATAAAGATTTGTGTGAAAGAAAGGCCTATATCATCTTCCACAAAGGGTTTGTGACAGTATGTGTTACATATTTTTTTATGGCTACACCTTGTGTTTATGATTTACACTTTCATATTTATGACTTTGTAGATAATGTCTTAGTTTTGAGATGGTTATCTTCATGAAAGTGTTAGACATATACATATGGCTTTAATCTTTTACCCGTTCTTCAATATGAAGATAAAACCGTGAGACTAAGAGTATGACAGGAGTTGTGGGGACAGTGACAACTTTAAATTCAGTTAAATTATTTCAATTACATGCATTATTATTTGTTGTGCTAAAGTTATTTAAAGAGTCAGAGGTAGGTATAGCCAAAGTAAATTTGGGCCAAAAAGCCAGTTTACCGATAAACAAAACTACGAAAAAAAAATTGAGTCAGAATCAAATCACGCAAATCACACATATCAATCAATTTCACCGTATGTACGCTGTTCTGTTAAACAAGGAATTCTATATTATCTATAATACATATACTTAGAAATATATAAGTAAGTTTATCAGTTGTCTAGTACTCATAGTACAAGCTCTGCTTAGCTTGGGACTAGACGTCGTTATGGTGATAATGTGGAATATTGTATAAATCCAAGCAATACAGAATTAGTTTCAATTATATAATTAAGTAATTTACTGTGACCCTGGAAAGAGCAGCTGAAGAAACATGAGCGGATTTTAGTCAGTAAAAATCTTACAAACCCTCTCGCTCCACCCCGAGCAGATCTCAAAAAAATCAAAGTCCAACCAGCACACACCGTCTAACACAACACAAAACTCATTCAGACCACAGAACCAGAAAACTGATCATCCAAGAGACACTCAGTTAAAAAAAGCTGTCAGTACTTTTTGATATTCAATCTCGAAAGTCGAAAAGTCAGAACAGAACCCGATCTCTAATGAATTAAGGGCAGCGTAGTTTACGTCCCCCAGCGGTCGGGGGCCGGGGGGAGCCCGTTCGGCAATTTTATCATGTTATAAATTTGAATTTGTATAATACTCTGGCATTAACGCATGATTTATACAACTTGACTCCGCTAAGATTTCAAAGATGAAAAACAATAAATTATGTAACCGTAACTATTGCGTTTAATGGCGACGGAGGGGTGAGGTTAGTGTGGATGAGACGTATTGTGCTGTATTGTTTTTGTACAAGAGTGTTTTGTTTTGTACAGTAAATTTTTTTTTTTTTACTGTTTTTTTTAAGATGGAATCTTAAATCTTATCATCGAATAATTTCGCACGACCTGGGTGGTAGAGAGGGAGTGTTGGACTTTTACATACTAAATCCTATCTATAGTACTACTATTATTTTACATTAATATTATACTTTTTGTAGGTAGACTCACGATGATGTCTATGATTTCCCACACAAAAGCCAAGCTTTAAGACCCTTTTTGTATGGGAAATCATCAAATAACTTCTTGTGCTCTGAGTAGAGCACAAGGCAGTTTTAAACTGATATTGACTAAATTATACACGTGTTCTTTCAGCAAGCACTGTGTGCTTGTTGTGTAAAACGAATGTTATTATTTGTACCTTACGCCTACGTCTCTCGGATTCCTATTCCTTAGTTAAACATTAATTTGGTAAGTAAATCTATTGTTTTCATTAAAACAATAAATTCAGTTTTGCTAAAGTGTAAAACAATATGCAATAATTCTACCTTTCATAAAATACATACATCATAAAATGCTATTGTACAAGTTAATATACTATTAAATTCCCTACCTAAACTCAATAATTTGAGTCGTCTAAATAGGTACACATTTCTTTTATTTTTGAGTAATAAATGATCAAATTACTTCTTTTTTTTCTTTTTTTCTTTCTTCTTTTTTTTTCTTTAGAGTCAGACTTTTGTTGTTGTTTGTTTTTTTTTGACGTTGATTTACCACTGAATGAATTTACGAATTGCATGATTTATATTTTTATTGTCTAATCATTTGAAAATAAGTTTTTTTTTTTTTAATTATTTTATAATTAATTCGACTATAAAAAAAAATTGCATGCCTCACGGTAGGATATATTTGATCTTTCTGCTACTTTACACCATATTTTTGTACCTGCATTCACAGCAAATAAATTATTTCATTTCACCCTTTACGTTCTAAGGCCGCGATTCTCTTGAACATTACACGAGTCTTATCCACACTAATCTTACGTCCAAGAGTTGACGACTTTTTACTTGACCGAATTTATGCGACACATTTAGGAGGAGCTCGTCGTATACAAGTCAGTTAAATATTTAGCTTTCATCCAAATTTATACGGTTTATAGTGGAAAAAGCAAGCTTTGGTTCCGCGCCGTAAATCCTAGTGATTGATAATTTCTATTGTAGACTAAAAAGGTCTAGTTTTTGGTACTATTGCATGTTGTATAGCATTGTAGTAGCGTTCTGTTTTAACTGAGAACAGTTGCCAGTTAGGGGTGAGTGCAGGAACTGGTTTTAATTAATTTTCTTCGGTGATTCGTTTGTATTTGTTATGCTTTGTAATTTTTATTGGACTTGTCCTTTTGTGAGGCTGACCTGTTATGTGCCAGCAAGCTAACGCCAACTAAGTTGTTCTTTAATTTTATAAATATAAAAAAATACATTACAACTCAAAGTATCAGAGGCCCACCACGAGTTCTTAAGGCCTGGTTGTACTCATTTTGAACTTTTGTAAACCACTGGAAATCCACAAATATAAAAGAGAACACCATGAAAAACAATTTTATTAAAATACAACAACAATACAACGACAACAATTTTATTATTATATGATCAACCGCCGGGCAAAAATCAAAACATGATAATAAATTAGTTGGATCGATAAAAAAAAATCGCGCATCAGATCCTGAGGTTTTTAGGTGAGAAAATCCAATGACATCTCCTGCTCATGGACGGAGCGGGAGATAGTGTCAGACTTTTACTGACTAAAAACCCACTCCTGTTTTTTCTTTACCATTATTCCAAGGCCCCGGGGATCTCTTTCGCATCACCCATGGCCTCGGTAGCTTTCGACCCTGGTGGGGCCCTCACGGTTACTGACAACTCCTTGAGGCGCGCGTTGACGAATTAAGCTCGGTTCAGACGTTTACTAGACGGTCGGACGGCGAGCTACCTATTGCCCACTGTCCGCAAGCCCGCGCCTACGGTGGCCGGAAATCAGGATAGGAATGCCGGCGGCGGCCGGGGCGTGAGGGTCGTTGCATCACGCGTGCGGCCTCCTTTGCTAGTATTACTGCTTCGCAGAAGGGGACGACCGCTTACCACTCCTCCTCGTTCCGGACCATGGCTTGTCCCAAGGCCCGAACAATGTCATAATTCTCGCTTATTTTTAACTAGTTAAGATGTCAGACTTTTACTGACTAAACCCGTGTTTCTTCAGTTGCCTATTGCGATCCAGTACTACGGTGACTCTTACCAACGTGCTCATAACTCTAGCTAACAAAAAACCGTTCATTTAACATAAGAAAAACATGTTGATCTACCATCGTGCACTTATAACCCTCCTACATTTCAATGTCCCCATACAAATACCTCAATTTACGACTCCAATATTTGTTAAATAAATCTGATACATTACGATATCCTAATATGGATACAAAGTGATCCACATGACGAGATCAATATACGGTCGAAACGAATGTATGTACATGCTTTGATATATTTATTGATATATTTACTTCAAGATGGCCGACTTTTATTGTCGTATAAAGATGACTATTTAGTGGCGTTTATAAGGTTTTATGTGGTGCTGGGCTAGTATGGAATCGGAATCTGTTTTTATATCGGATTTATCAGGTTTGTAATTTGTAATTGTTTTTTATATAATGTGTATTATTACTTAACTGTAGTTAGGTTATATCGTTTTTTGCAAACCCTTTTTAAAAAAAGGATACATGGAGTTTCTTGCCGGTTCTTCTCAATAGGAAATGACCAATTTGAAACCGTGCACTAGCTTCTGACGTTTTATAAGTGCCTTAAAATAATATAAAATTTTTTGAATTTTTGCACTGAGTTTGTTTTTGGGCTCGGTTTCATTTAGCTGCACAGCGAGGTATACATTGCTCGTCGTCAGTAAACCTGCGCATACCGTGTGATTTGCTTAGGGTAGAGATACAGTTTCCATATTTTTGAGTAATGAGCGCTTCCAAGATAAAAGTCTCCAAAAAATCAAAAGAGGTATTTACACTGACTACCACCAGATGTTATTACCGGTAGTTTTTATCTGAAGTATTCCATAGGTACTCTTGCACTTGTTAAAACTCTAAACTTTATGCAAGCTTGGCTCACACAGTTTAATAATGGTTTTTTATAAATTATTTGGCAGATAGAGACTGTTCAGATTATAATGTTGACATTAAAAACGTTTTATTAATAATAAATCTTTATTTACTGCATTATGCTTTTTCTTCTGTATCTATACATATAATTAAAAGCTCAGGTCTTAGGATTGATAGCATTCACACTTGGCACTAGATGCGCTAACGTCACCCCGGTAGTAATGTCCCGTGACTGATAGCGCCACCTAGAGTGCTTCTGACAGACTATTTCTTTGATTTATCATTTCCTAGCGTAATGCTATGTTATGCTGGAGATAAGAATTTATTATTATTTGAATTTATATTTAATATTTAGAAACCTGCCATTTTATTTACTACCTAATAACTACATATTACTTATGATCTATTAAATTTTTTAGAAAGTAACTTAAAAAAAGGAGAGAAGGAGACGCGAAGTGTGTGTTCCGATGTGAGATGTCTGATATTTGATGATGACTTGATCTGCTTGAGTCAATTGAGGATCTTTGATAATGATGACGAGTCGAGTCGAACCTTTAAAGTTTTGAGCATGAGCGCGTTCCTAGCCTGTCGACCTTTTACCGACAAGTACGTTCCATCATCAGACTACCAGACCTACAGCGATTCTGCCTGAGTCCCAGCAGTGGGAACATTAAAAAGGTGGACTGACTATGCTATGTAGTATTATAATATTGTATAGAGTAGTGATTAAAATAAACGTCTAATTTAACAAATAGCCTGCAACATGCATAACGAGTGCCAAAGTATTTGCGTCGATGACTGACATTCAATTAACTCTCTCTAATAGCAATGGAATAACAGTGTGACTTGCTATTATTATTATTTATTAATAATATAATAATAATATTCTACAACTTTCACACAACGCCATCTAGTCCCAAACTAAGCAGAGGTTATTGTGTGAGTACTAGATAACTGATAAACATACTTATATAAATTTAAAAACATTTGTATAGAAAAATTCGTACAGAAAAATTACACCCAGAACCATGACAAAATGATCGTACTCATCACACAAACATTTGTCCTGGATGGGAATTGAACCCATGACCTCGGGCATAGGGTAAGGTATATATCTATGGGCCTAGATGCCTGATAATAAATGATTTATTATTATATTATTATAGCAGTCAGGGCCACTAACCACTAGACCAACAGACCAGTTAAAATTTATTTAGTAAATGCTTTATGCACACAAAAGTACAGAGGCATTTTCTGCCAGTCAACCTTAGGGTGATGCAGAGAAAAATAGCGGTAGGTGCAATAAACGAGAGAGAGAGAGAGAGAAGACGAATACAAGAATAGACATAAGTACTAATAAACCGAATTATTAAGCTACATACCTAACTAATATAGTCAAACAATGGTCAATGGTCGACAATTACAAAAAATTCTACTTTATAAATACACACACAATGTGTTCTATAGGCAAGAATAAAAACTTCTACCGCACGGTTTTATTGAGAAAAAAAATTGTAACTATAAAATAAAAGAGCCTCCTCCACCCTAAATTAGCGAGGTCCTCCATCTCGTGACTCTCGACTCACTCCAGCAGCCTATCACATATTTTTCATTTTAAATTTACACGCAATAGAAGTTTTTATACTTTTCATTTCACTACAGAAAGTGTTTGGTCATAACTTTGGAAGTTATCGCGAATTTATCGTTTTATTTAATTAGTATTAGTGAGTTATTTTTATGTTTAGTATTAAATAGGTGATGATTAGTTATTATATCTAACTTGTAGTGTCCCACTGCTGGGCAAAGACCTCCCTCCATTTCTGGGATTGGTTCTAACTCTGGGCCACTTTTAACCAATTCCTAAAGAAGACATCTAAGTCGTCCCACCATCTCTTTCATGGTCTGTCGTCGCGAACCTGTCCTCATTTTTTTTGTATATTTCAGGCCCATCCGTCGATGGGCTTGCGGTAGACATACCCAGTTCAATGATGGTAGTAAATTACAAAAAAACAAATGATAAGTAGGTCATTTATTTCCCAAAAATATTTACGTACCAATGTGTTTGTTTTATATTTTTTACACAATTGTAGAAAATATAAAATCATAAAAAAGAACACATAAAATTTAACACAAGAACATGTAACATTTAAAAGTATCTAAATAAAAAAAACAATCACATTGCAGCATGAATACACAGTTGCAATAGTTAAGTCCAGAAAAAGGTATATAAAAACAAAGGTTCATAGAATTTTAAAGGTTTTGGTATGAACTAATTGTCAATCAAAGCGTTAATTATCCTTACTAATATTATAAAAGCGAAAGTGAGTTTGTTTGTCACGTCTTCACGCCTAAATGGCAAAACCAATTTTGATGAAACTTGATACACGGATAGACCGTAATATATAATAATATATTTATTTATTCAGAATTAAAATTTGGTAAAATAGTTACATAAAATCTTAGGAATAATTACAATGGTATGACTATGTTCTGTGCCTGTACTAGGATAAACCTGTATCACAGGCGTAGAAGTTCTTAAGCTATGGTTTTTTGTAGAACAATAAAAATGATAACAATATTTAACAATTAAAGTCTGGAAACAATGAAAAAAATTATAATTTACTATGTTATATACCTAGTTTACTTAAACACTAAAAGTCACAATAATAGTCTAATTACACACACATGATTTTACGTCAGTAGAAATTATAATTGGGTTAAAGTCGAGGTTGCATCAATATTGAAGAGTTATGTTTACATTGGACACTTATATATACCGATCAGCTAATATGCTTAAATATTAAGAAAAACAATGGTTTGTAGGTCAGCGCACAAGAATTTACAGTCAGCGGTATGCGTTATATGGAAGTCTGGCCTTGAGTGTGACGCTCTAGGTGCCCTCATAATCGACAGAGTTTATATATCTGTATTCCGCAATTTTTCTAGCAGGACACTCAGCGTCTCCCGTTTTGTGGTTGGAGGGTTTTTTGAAACGAGAGCAAGTTGCACATTTCAGCCATGTCCTGGAATAGGACATAGGATACTTTTTATCCCGGAAGTATGTTCCCTTGGGATAATTTTCTGCAATCACGCGGGCGAAGCCGCTGGGAGCAGCTAGTCTCAAATAAAAGGACGATATCCACATCCTGAGCATCGCGAGTCGCAAGACGATTTCCAGCCACTGTAAGCGTGGGCTTGCGGGAAGCGAGCTCACCATCCAGCCGTCTCGAAAGGAACAAACCCGAATCGACAGCGCACTGGCTCCCCAAAGAGATGTCAGCAAATCTAAAGTGCTCAGCAGGACCGCGGTCTGCTAGGGTTGCAAGTACTAATAAAAGCGTTACTGTGGCCCTAGAACACGTCAGTAAAAGTCTGATACGCCCTCCTGCTCCACCTTAGAGCGAGAACAGCTATTTCATCATCATCATCATTTAAGCCGAAGAACGTCCAGGACATAGGCTTCCCTCAAGTATCGCCATAATGACTGGACCTGTGCGTCTCGCATCTATCGGATTCTCACGACCTCAGGTCATCGGTACACCTTGTGAGAGGCCTTCCAACGCTGCGTCTTCCAGCACGTAGGCGCCATTCCAGAATCTTTCGTCCCCATCAACACGATCTGAAAAAGAGACTTATTTCCTTATATGTAAAGACATGTCAACAGCGGTCATCCAAAGACAGACCAAGCATGACCCGATACACAGACGATAAAGCCCCAGTTCCTATATCTAACCAGTTCATTTTACGAGTAACGAGTGGTAAGCACACGTTAATAAATTAAAGTAACCCACACATTGGTGCACGACGAGCGACGGATCGTAGGCGAGGACCAGTAACTTGTCACATAACTTGACTGTTTTTATTTCCTTGCTGATCTGCCGGTAAAGGTGTTTTAGTTGGTTAGATAAGGTAGAAGTGTGAGGGAGAAATGTGATCTACATTTTTATTACTGTCCTTTATTTAGTACTGGTTGCTGACCGCAGTTCCGCCCGCGTTTATTTCACCTTTATTAATTGTCACGAGAATTTTATGAAATGAAAACCTGTGTCCTAGAACGTAAAAGTAACTGATAGGTGTGGTTTTAGTGCGTAAAAGTCTGATATACAGTCTGATTTCTCTTCACTTTAGTGCGAAAAAAAGCCTTTATAAATTAAATGAGCGAAAAGCGACAAAGACTTTGTCGCGACTTTGTCTTCACTAGTATTATAAGGATTGTTTTTGTGGTTTGTTTGGGTAATCTCTGAAAGTACTGATCGGATTGCTAAATTTTTTACACCGATAGAAAGCTGCTTTATTTTTGAGTGCGTTTTACATAACACTTCTTTATTTTGCCCGCGGCTTCACCCGCAAAATCAAGAAGAAAGAAGTAGAGTGGGAGATGTTATTAGATATTTCCTACCTCAAAAAAAAAGTTCGAGCATCTTTTGAGTCTCCTCGAAAAAAAAAATATAGAAAGTAATTAGGTACTTGAACATTGTGATGTTCTAGTAGATATCACATTGATATTATAATTCCTTAACGCTGTAACGACTCAACAGCCTCGGTTAAAAGGCACAGCTAGACCATATCCTGGAATAGCACAATGATTTTTCACACTTGGAACTTTTAGCGGGATTTTACTTTCACACGCGTGAATCCGCTAACATAAACTGGTTTTTAAATAAAGTTCTTTAAGTACCTAAATAATGTGTTAAACATAATAGGGTTATGTAGAACGAATTACCCTTCAGTGGTCTTTGGACAACCCTAGACCATTTGAGCAGCAATTTCTCTTCTACCCTAAAATCAGAACACACGCATTTAACAAACAAATTCATACCTCTCAAATTATTTCGGTAACAAACAGGGCTATTAGAATTAGTTCCGTAGAAACGCGGACAGAGACAAACGCACATGCCAGATTGATGGCGAGTCCGTCTGTCTGTTGATGTATGGATGTCATCCATCGTGTGATGATAAAATTAGACAGACTTTGGTGTGATGCCGTACAATATGTATTTAGTACTGAGGAATTTTGGCTTGTTAACACGTAGATAGCGGGACTCATTTGTATTACATCCATTCATGTGGTACGGGGCGTTTAAGACCTCGTATAAAAATTATCATTATGTTGAGAATTAAGTTTTTTTTTTTGACCTAAAGAGAGAGCATCTGATATCAGGAGATCTGACCATTGTTTTAACGCGTTTTCTCGCTGAAAAATACAACATATTACCAAATAGTAGTAAAAAGGTAGATAGATATTTTGATGTTTTCTAAACTTCAAATATCGCTATTGGGGGGTTCGAGGTTCTGACGTTTAAGCGGCACTGCGTACTGCGGATTCGATTCCCGCATGAAACAAATATTGGTATGCTTACAAATACAGTAGTTTCAGGTCTAGATGTCTTGTGTATGTGAATTTACATATTTGTGAATTTACCTACAATACAGTGGCTCCTAGCGTAGGATAACTTTTTTTTTAAACCTATTTGGTTAAGAAGAGAATATAATCGAAACTTCTTCAATAATCAAGCTTTGTACATAATGTTAATAGGTAAATATTTAAGCAATTCTACTAAGAGTCACACATTTTATTTACTGTGATCCAAGTAAACCATTTCAAAGAATGACAAAACTCACCACATAATCAATGTTCAGCTAACAAGAGGAAGTAGCTCCCTCCCTTTGAATATTTCTATAACAATGATATATTCACCCAATTATTTATATGAAACGAGACAGGAGAGCGCAGGAATGAAGTTCTTTGATGTATAAGACAGACGGACGTGGAGGAACATGATTTACTGATGACGTGTTACTAATAATAACTATTTGGACAATAGGGAATATGTATGAAAAAAATGTAATCTAGCCAGTTTATCAAAAGTAGAATATTAACTGTGAAACAATATCATTATTAAAATTCTTCATCATTATCGTGTGCGCCTCGCATCCATCGGATTCCCACTACTCTCACTAAGTCATCGGTCCACCTTGTAGGAAGCCTTCAAACGCTGCGTTTTCCGGTATGCGGTCGCCACTCCAAAAACTTACGGTCCCAACTTTCAGGCCATCTGTTCTGCGAGCAATGTGCCCTACCGACTGCCATTTAAGTTTGGCGATTCTTCAAGTTATATCGGTAATCTTGCTTCTCCCGCGGATTACTTCATTCCGATGCAAACACGCTAGGAAATTCTGAGCATTATTGCCCTTTGGAAAAAATCAAATAGGCACTAAGGACCTAGGGTATATATGTCCTAGAATAGCACATAGGTTAAATTTTATTTAGGGAATATGTGTAGTTTTGGAGATATGAGATATGTCTCAAAAAAGCAAAATAAGCAGTGTCATTGATTACTGATTATACAACGTGTAACGTTAAATGCGCAAAACCTCAGACACCACAAATGATTTTTAATTCGATTAACCTAAATATGTGAGAAAAAAAACATTAAAAAAAATATTAAAGGCTTTATGTTTTAGTTTGTTTAAAATTCATGTCTGCATAGAAATAAGAACTTTTATTACCCCGTGTATAAAAAAAAAATTGATTGGATTACAACTATTTGTGTGTGTTTACCTATTTCTGTGTGTTTGCGCACGTGATGGATGGAAGTTTTTAAAGAATATTTTTTGAAAAATGTAACCTATATTAAAAAGCGGAAGAATCAATTAAATGATTCTGCTCGTTATTCTGATCAAACTAATTTCAGGTTTTGCGCATTTAACGTTATACCTTGTATATCATCAATCGGTCAAGCGCAAACCTATTAACAATAAAAAAAAACTCTGGTCAGTAATCAATTACAGCTACTTTTCTAAAATAAATAGTTCACAAAAACTTTCTTTTTTATTCCTGGGACAGATTTTGGAGCGCTTCAGTTTACTGATTGGTGTTGGCCTGAGCAACAACAATAACTTAACAGGAGTGCATTGTTATAATCACCAACGTAATCTACATGATCATCCTAGCTACCTTGGGACCCATCTTTTATTAATTTTTGATCCAGATAGAAGTGCTCTCCGAGTTCTTCGTTGTAAAACCACAAGCAAGATCGAGAAGTTAGGAAATCAATAGTATTTCAAGAGAATTTGATCTTTAAACTTTATGATAGAGCAGCTATTACTAGTAAAGACTTTTGCCTAGCAAAGGAATCTAATCAATTAAAACTTAAAATTAACCCTGCTAATCTCACCACCCTAGATAACAATCTTAGCTCGCAATTCCTTATTGCTCATCACAAGAAGGCTGTACCTAATTCCATACAACACTGCCATCAAATAGCCGCGCTAATACAAATCAATCGGAATCGCTAGTAAATTGCTAGGCAGCACTTTGTATATACAATTAACAATAAATAATAATGATGTTATTTCATTAACCTGTGTCAGTTATCGGAGGAGCTCAATTGAAATAAATTGATATAACATCATTGAGGTTTTTATGTCGTAGATAGCTTAATTGTGGCACGTCATTATCATGGCGTTAGGTCCCTTTTGAGGGCTGGCTGGAAAGACGTCTCGACGTCCTCACCTTTCGCAAGACGCAGGTCCTCACCAACCATGGTAAGTTCGGGAGGTTCCTGCACCTGATGATCAAGATGGGTCTTCTCTTCCATAAGCAAAAGTATTTAAGATAACATTATTTTAAAAATAATTCATATAACCACAGTTGATATTGATATTTATTTAGAAATATAATTATTGAAAATGTCCGCTGGAGAATCAACGTTAGCTACGTGTCCACATAGCACGAAGAATTGCCAAACTAAAGTGGAAATAGGCAGGGCTCATTGGTCGCAGAACAGATCCTCGTTCAAGCCGAAAGGTTCTGACTGTGTACCGGAAGACGTAGCGTTGAAAGGCTTCCTACAAGGTGTACCGATGACCAGGTAAAGGTTGCAGGAGTCCGATGGATGCAAGACGCACAGGACCGTTCGTGGCGTGATCGTGGCGCCACTTGGGGGCGGCCTATGTCCAATAGTGGACGTCTTTTGGCTGAAATGATGATAATAAATACAATTACAAATTATGGTTGCTTAATCTTCGCGATCAATCGCTAATCAGGCTTGGAAGGCCAAACACCAAAGCACTCCATGGGACCACTGGCCAAAAACACGTTTATTTTTTTCATTTACACGAAAAATTCGTATTGTAATGTGTGGAAGTGTCATCATATTTCATTTTGTGTCGGATCACTTAGCTTGGCACAGTCTCCATTGGCACACGATACTATTATGATATAGTTTGTTAACATTTTTCAGCTTGCAACATGTAGTGTTATTGTCACAATACATTTTAGTCTAGTTATGTGCCTTTGATGTGTTTCTTTTTTAAATTTCTTTGAAGGATGTAGAAGCTTTTGATAAATGTGCGCTTAGTCCCGATTTGCTGTGTTATAAATTATGGTACTGGTAGACATAGTATCGTCATCATCATTTTAAGACAGACGCTACGCTAAGACCAGACGTATACTGTTGAACATAAGTCACTCTAAGTGTTGCTACAACGATCGGTCCTGTGTATCTAATCCTAAGTTAAAATATCACTTGTTTAGTCAACATTTAGAAATATGAAGATCAGGGTGCAAAATTCCATACATCTTCGTTGTGAAGGAAGGATCCTACAAACAAACTGGGGTGTTTGTTTTTGGACTGTTATCATCATTTTAGCCGACAGAAGTCCACTGTTGGACATAGGCCTCCCCCAAGTGTCGCCACAATGATCGATCCTGTGCGTCCCGCAACCTTCACCTGGTCTTTTTTTTTTTTTTTTTTTGTCGACGGGGAAAATCATCTTTGACGAAACCCGCTCTTGGATGGAGTGGGAGACAGTGTCAGACTCTTACTGACTAAAAACCCCGCGCCATTCCTTCTAGCCTTCATACCGGGGCACGAGCTCCCTTTCGGACATCCCTGTCCCCAATAGGCTTCGACCCAGCTGAGCCCCACCTGGTGCTGAAAACTCCTTGAGGCGCGCGGGAACAGTTCGCGCCGTCGACGTCTTGGACTCGGTCCATTACCGGACGATCGGACAGCGAGCTACCCATAGCTCGCCGTCCGCGAGCCCGCGTCTACGGTGGCCGGAAATCGGGATCGGAATCCCGGCGACGGCGGCGAGGGCGCCGTTGCCTGATGCGGTCGACCTCCTCCTTTGCAAGCATTACTGCTTCGCAGAAGGAGGCGACCGCCTACCATTCCTTCTCGCTCCGGACCATGGCCTCGACCAGGGCCCGGCGCGAGAGGTCTCCGCCGCCGATCGCCCCCACGTGGGCACGGCGATGCTCCGCCCAGGCAGGGCACACCTCGACAGTGTGCTCCACCGTGTCCTCCGGGCTCCGCACAGTGGCGACACCCGGGCGTCTCTTCCGCTTGAATCCGATGCAGGAACCTCCCGAACTTGCCATATCCGGTGAGGACCTGCGTCATGCGGAAGGTAAGAACGCCGTGAGGTCTTTCCAGCCACGCCTCAAAGAGGGGACTTACCGCCATAATCGTGGCGTGCCCAGCACTGGGTTGCGATAGCCGTTGACGCCATTTCACCATGAGATCCCGCCGGAGCTCTGTCTGCCATGCCTTGATATGTTGCGGCAGTGGACTTTCACCCCGGCGTTGCATCTCCACGCGCATGTCGTGCATGTGTGCAAGGACTGTTGCCTCCAGATCCCACGGTGGTAGGCCAGCCAGAAGGCTCGCCGCTTCGCGGGAGATGGTGCGGTAACCTGGTCTTCGGACTGTTATATACCTTTCGAATACCGTAAGTAGAGACACAATAGAAAGACAATAAGAGTGTGAAAGCCGGCGTTCGCGCTGTCATTGTTTTATTATTGTGTCTCTAATTAACGGTATCTGACGAGTTAAAAAAAATAATATATTGGTGTTTTAATCGCGTGAATGAATTCTTCCGCGATGCATGATTTTGATTTTTATTTTCTCTTTTCAAACCTATCAATTCAAGATTGCGAATACTTCTTTTGCAAGTTTTATTTTTAAACCCACATTGCTCGTAGTCCTATCAATCCATCAATTCTCACCCCGTGCAACAGTGGATACACTCACAACACTAGTGGCCACAGTCCGGCCTGCAGTGTCCAGATAGTGGCCAATGATTTAACGCTCAACTTTTGACACAACTAAGCTTTTTGGACACGGCCGCCTCCGCCTATAAATAACCTCTTACGTGAACTTGAGAATATGGCGTGAATTACGAGTGGGCGGCGATTAGGAGGTTTTTTTTTTTGGATTTCTGGAGGCTAAGATCTCTTGGTAAAAATAATCTGGAAAGTTTTAGTTGGCTAGCCAGGTGATTTGATTTTTATTATTAAATTATCATTGACCTGGCTTTATTTTACCAACTGTAATATATTACTTATAACTTGAATGTGTTAATAATAAAAAAAAAAGATTTCCAGCCTGATCTACCCCAATATTCGGTACCAGGACTGATACAATTAATCTTGCTAGCGTTCACCCAACTATGTTGGGGTCGGCTTCTGGTCAAAGTCTTTTAAATAGAGCAATTACTGCTTACCTGACCTTCCACAAGCAAAGGCAAGACAGGCATCAGATTTCCCGGCTTCTGACTATCCGTAATGGATGTTGTAATTAATGAACCAACAGCTTAACGTGCTTTAAAAACACAAAGAAATTTTAATACATTAAGATGGCCACCCTTAACAGGCGTTGATTAATCTTGAAAATTAAGCCCCTGCGTGGCTGACTTATCCACTAGCTCCTTGCACTTGAAAAAAAAAACAACTTGCATATCCAGCATTTTAGGCTACATTTTATATGAAGGGCTAATGTTGGATATTTTAATTCTTATTATTACTACACTAATATCATTTGTGACAGTGCATACTGACGAAAATTAACTCCTCTTCTATTTTAATTTATCCCTTTCGGCACCAACACACACAGCACCCATCACAACTATAGTACATCGCTGTACATTGGTCCTTCGAGCCGGATTTGATCCAGCCACTTATGGACTATTATGGATTTCGTTACTCCTATAGTGCTAAACATGCTAAAATCTAAATTCATTTATTTTATTTATTAAAATCAGCAGTCTTTTAGCAAGTGCAGACCAATGAAACAATACAAAAAAGCGTACTTCAACACTACTTTCTCTTTCCAGTAACTCAAAGCTCATACGAACTCCTAACGTCTAATAAGTTACCATTTTCACTTGGCCCACAGCTTCCATGTTTTGGGTGGCCCAGATAAAAGAGCCTCTGTTCATATTTCACACATTTGTTTGAGGGCTCCTCCTTATGATTTGTTGGGTCCACCGATGCCTGTGCTCACCCTTTTCCTTGGAGCTACTTTTGTGTTTAATGGCGTGTTTGTAGATCTTAGATTGTATTGGGCCTACGTTGTAAAGAAACCTAATTTTAATTGTTCATGGCAAGTTGGGTGTATTGGTTTTTGTTTTTTTTATGATAATCATATTTCTGTGACACGCTCTAGATCCTAAACAGCATTAAGCATTTTAGCTAGAGAGGGGTAGTTAGGTTTGTTTTAGATGTGAAAGTAAACTGGATGCTTCAAAATAAAAAAAGCGGATATTTCGCGCCAAATTATGTGTTTTGAAACTTTTTGACGATCATGTTGGTATCAAAATAAAGGGTTTGAGGACACAATTTCCGAAGTTTTAGTCACTAAAATGTAGGAAATAAAAAAATTATGATTGGACTATAATTAATACCAGCAACTGCATCAGACTGCTTAAAGTAACTTGTTTCGAACGTTGCGGTCGGGTTTTTTGACATTTTCGAATATGATTTTTTAATCTAAAATTAAAATTGTGTATTGATTTCTTGTATTAGTAACTTATTAAAATCTATCTGACTAGAATTTTAACAATTTGGCTCCGGAATTGCATTAATTGAATCAAATTGTTGCTTATAAACTGCAAGAAAGAATAATATTATTACATAATTTATAATAATCGAATAAACATGTAGGCATTCAGACCCAAAAGAAACGAAACGTTTTATTTCGCAACACTTACCAATATCTTGAATGACAACCATCGAAATACAGTTAGAACCTGCCAATTTCCACGAATCCATCTCCGAATTCCATTCGTCCAAACTACCGAATCACGGTTTTTCGACGAATATTTAAGTATAAATAATATAATTCCATCTTTACGACTATACTTCCTCCTCGAAGATTCAAAGATTGACCTCCAAAGGCTTCACGATCAAGTGACGAGGCACTAAAGTTTTACAAGTTTTGTGAATTGTGCGCCTTACTGCCGAATGTCCATCGCTTTTTTTATTGTAATACATGTTTTTATTATAATAATATATGCTTTTATTGTGTCTAAAGTGGTCATCAGCGCGTGAAGGGTGGCCGAAGAAAGTTCTGATACGATCGAGTAAGGAGCGGATATTTTTGGATGTGGTATATTATTCTGATCTAATTTCATCAGGTTCACAAAACCGGTGGGAGTAGTAAGAGAGAGGTCTGTGTAGATGTCTAAAATAACGATGGTGGCATCATCATCATCATTCAGCAATGTAACAAATGGATAACTTTACGGATGGAATACTAAAGAATTATGAAAAATAAACTTTACAAGCATAAATAATCATTAGACCGGATTAAACTTTTATTTGTTTATATAAACTTTATTGTACACCAAGATTACAAATTATAAAAGGAAATCTTATAGTAAAAAAATCATTTAATTGGCGATCTTATCATACTCGGTGATTTCTTCCAGGCAAACTGGAATAGACAGAGATTGGCTGAACACGGTTGCACTTGGTGCTAATATAAAAGTAAACAAAAATTAAATACGTACAAAACAAAAAAACTGCAAAATAAAAAAAAAAAACAAAAAACACTTACAAAATAAAAAAGCTGCTTTATTCTTAAGTAACATAGGGTGGGGTATTTTATGTACGCGGCCAAATTTGCGTGAAAAAGCTATATATGTATACTTTTGTGTGCTATAAAAAATCCGTAAACAATTCTAGTTTGTAACTAGCCGATAATAAGACACCGGTATTCACGAGTAATTTTGGATAAAATTTGCAAAACTTATCCGAAACTTTAATTCGTACATCCACACACCCAAGCCAATAAATGGAAAACAGTGTCCATCGGGCATTTCAGCGATGCCTTTAACAAAAAATAAAGGATGGACATTATTCAGAATCGCCAGGCATCAAAGCGTGTTCGTTATATTTTTATGATAGAGCCAACAGTAAACTTTGATAACAATATAGATATGGTGCCTTTTTGTCTTGAGATGTGTTTTCTGATGAGGTGAAGTGTCGCCATTTTAAGCTTGAAGAGCAGTGGAGATATTTTTTGATGGTATGAACTGATTTGGATCAAGATAAAGGTAGTAAGGAAATAACTGTGCTTGATGACGTTTAAAACGCCCCTTAAAGCCCCTTAAAGATCAGGACGGAATTAAATGCACAGATACTCGTGCATTTCATGCCGACCTACCTATGCGGTAGTACGAGCATAATAAATACCTGCAATTTTTTTGTGCCAACATATTTCTAAAGATCAAAGCCGTTTGAAAGGTGTAGGAAAACTAATCAAAAAAGTATCTTACTGTAATTTTTTTTTTGGCAAAAATATTAGTTTACTAAAAAAAATATAATAAAATGTTAATAATGTTGTATGTACATGAATCTTTTATAAACATATCATTTTTTCAAACCTATTGATTCAGCTATTACCAAGGAGTACTCGAAAACACGATTTTCTTTTTGAGAAGTCATGTTAATAAAGAATTACCAAAAAAAAAACTGTTGAAACATGACCTTTGTTTTTATAAAAGTCAGTTAATAGGCAAGTACCACAGTTTAATATCAATAATTACCAATTCGAGTTTAAATTACTCGTATATAAAGTTAATGAACAATTTTACGCAGATTTTAAATAACTGGATTTTCAGATCCGTGACTGCAATATCAGTAAGATCCTGGTTTAAACTGTGTCCTTTATATTTATTGGTTATTTGTAATTACGTAGCAGGATCTAAATGTAGTTTTATTGTGGGTTAATCCATTTATCTACAGATCTATATCAGTTGTTCTTCATCGAGTGATTTTCCATCGTTCATCGGATCATTTTTGCTAAATCATGGCTTTGTAATTTCAAGAGTAGTTTTGTCAAAGTAACTCGACCTACCGGTTTTTTTTTCTTTTTGGGAAAACCATCTAATGACAACCCTGCTCTTGGGCGGAGCGGGAGATAGTGTCAGACTCTTACTGACAAAAAACCCACCCCGTTCATACCGGAGTTCGAGCTATCTTTATCTTTCGGATTCAACCCTAGGTTGTAGATCAGAAAATTTCAGATTCCGGCAGGGAATCACATTTCTTACATTGTACATACAATTAATGTGTTCACAAAATATATATTTTTTATCCAGCATGTTCCGGTGGCGAATCACTTTATGTCTTCTAGTGTTCCGATGATGGATGGGATAGACGAAATTAAGATATGCAATTACTCTCTAGCAAATGCAATCGATGGAAAACAGAAAAGCTAACAGTTCGGCGTTGAAGCTCTAGACTTTGGAACTTGACTCGTCGAGAGTATCGTATCCGATGATCGTCTTGAATCCTCTTCCATTTTTATTTATGAGATCAGTTGTTTTAAAAATATAATCAGAGAAAATTTACACATACTTAAAAAAATTGCTTTAGTAGGTATAAGTAATTCTTTATTGTACACGAAACATACAGTATAATCAAATTCAGTGATTTGATAATTCATGTTCAAAGGCGAGTTTAACTCAACTATGAGTTCAGTTTTGGTTGTAGAGTGAGGTAACTTTGAAGACTGAGTCTGATTGTGGATATTTGTATGGATGAAGGAAGACTAAAGAAATTATGAATGGATTGTGTGAAAGCTTATATGGTTGCCGCATGGTCAAAATAAATGGTACATGGCCACCAAATATATTAGGACAAAGGCAAGGGAGTGTGCAGGGGAAGATTGTGGGTGGATTTAAAAGTGTCACAGCGACCCGCCAGCGGTAATAAAAGTCTAGCACTTCCTCTCACTCTAGAGTGGAAGAGTGAGATAATCTTCAAAATAATTCGATAGCGGTTGTTGACAACATAATCCTAATTGAACTAATGAAATATTAACCAAGTCCTGTTCCACATCTAATTACTTCAGAAACCATAACAAACTCTACCTACCTCACCATAAAAATCTCATCTCAGCAAACATGTCACACTGATCCGTAAAGAAATGCAGCCGTTGATAAGAGATAAGTCTCATTTGACAGGCGGCCATGACAGGTGCCTGTTCAAACGGGGTGATCAGCGTTATCAGTGAGTTATGAATACGAGTTGTAAATATTAGGGAATCGGATGGATTTATTGTTAGGGTGTTGATTTGTTGGCACTGATGTAAGAAATGGTGGTTTGGCTGGTGACAGTGATGGTTTGGAGCTTAGAAATCTTGTGTGGTTAAGTAAATTTTTGAGTTATATTTGGAACTCGCTTTTGCCCGCGGCTTCGGATTCGCTTTCCATCATTTTTTTTCTGTAGATAATCATCAAATCACTCTGCTTGCTATGGGGGGAACGAGAGGTAGTGAAAACCTATCTGGTTCTTCAGTTGTCCTTAGCGCTCCAAGGCCACGGTAACTGTATCGGACGATTGAAAAAATATCGACGATGGAATGGGCTATATTGCACAATGCAGGTCCATTGCAAATTAACACTTTTTGGCCTTTCCGGCAAACAAAATATTTTTCTTACTTTTCATTTTCTTTCTATGTAACATGTCTTCGAGGTTTTTAGCTCTAGGATATGTCTGTTTTCTTACAATATTTTCCATCAATCGTTTTGAGAGTAGTAGTAGTGATAAATTACAGACAGTTACCCAAAAAAAAAAAATTAACGTATTGAAAACTATAAATATGGATAGATACCTAATAAGAAACAATTATTTCAGTAACGGTCAATAATTATTGTAAATGGTATTAGCTTCCCAGGCAGGTTGCATTTGAGCTAATAATTATATCAGGTGTATTTTAGTATTCCTGTATTTTTTTAACATGTATTACATTCATTTTTGAGCTAATTATGTCTCTTGTAACGGAACAGTTCCAAATAATTTCACTTCGACAAGTTTTATAGTATTTTGATTATTTTTCAGAAAGTGACAGAGTTTTACGACCCTATCTGCAGTAAACGTTTCGATCATAAATTGCAATTTAGGAATAAAGTTAGTACCCTTATGGATGAGTCGTGAATATATCTTGTTGAATTTACGATTAATAAAATCGTAATCAGTAGCGATGTATATGGTGGTAGGTGGTTTTTTTTGGCATGTACGGTTTTTACATTTTGATTCTCGACACTAAGTTGTAAGTAGATTTTAATCAAAATTGAAAAACCTTGTTGTAATTGTTGTTTTGTACATATACACACATACACTAATCTTGAATCGCGCAATTAAAGTTCTCCGCACGATTTGAACATATAGAACAGCCCAAATCATCTATCGGGCAGCTGCCCCCCAGACATAACACCCGTCTGGTCGGAGGTATGTGGCACTTTACTGTCTGCTCCGTGTAACTCCAAACATCAAAACCCATAGCAGTAGATAATAGCAGAGACCGTAAACAATGTAACATTTTTTTTTCTTGAGTTGGGATGTTTTTTCAGTTGCCTTTGGCATGCTACGCTGCATGGCAATGCTGATTCGTTGACCGAAGAAAAGCCTAGGCCTTTGGTTACGCGAAGATCTAGATCCTTAGTTCTTTAATAAAAGGACTATCACCATCCGCAAGGATGGTGAGCAGCGGGTAGCTCACCTAAGTAAAGGCCAAACCTGAGTTGGCGGCACGTTGTGTTCCAAGATTAACGATGCCCATCAGGGCCGATGCCTACTAGTAGTTGAAGGAACACAGGCAGATATTAGTCAGTAAAACTCTGACAATCCCTTCTACTGAACCTCGAGCGATAGAATTCATTTAAGGATTAACTAAAAAAAGTTGTTTAGAGAGACTTCATTAAACTTTACGTGTAAAAAGATATTAAATACATACGTTAAGCACAAACGCTAGTAGCAAAAACGTCCAACGATCGACATTACCTGTCTCTATTATCAACTTTACATAAACTAACACCATTAAAATAAACTAAGTTAAAACAAACCTTCAAGAAACACTTATCTCGAACATTATCGATAAGTTAAATAATTAAATTCGTAGAACGATGTCCCCTCACTTAGCAGGCGCCATTACTAAAATAATGCGCATACGCAGCTCTCCTTTCACGCGCACCGCCGATTATCGTAAAAGCGACGTGGTGCAATTGTATCGATATTTGATGCGCGTGAGACTGTTAGCTCAATTTTGTGAGGGTTTTCATTTTACTGCGAATAAATTTGACTTATATTTTCGATATAGGTATGACGTATGCATCCGGCTGTTGATTTGTTGACAACAAAACTTCGCATGCCATCTAGTGGCAACTAGAAAAACTAGAGTTGCTTTCAGTTCGTTGCTTTTTATCAGTAGTCGTTGACAGTGGTCAAACGCGAGCCTATCAAAAATAAAAAATAAAGTAGGCAAATGTAAATAACATATGTAAATAACTCAATTCCGGAATGTAGTCTAGGATTTTTTTTTAAATCGCAAAAAAAATGTGACGTAACAACAAATTTATAGTTTTCAGATTTATTCTTAGGTATACTTGTGTTATAAGCATTATGCCAAATTTCAAGATTCTGGGTCAATGGGAAGTAATAGGGTACGATTTTGATTTCCTCGAGAGTGTCGAAGTGTACGTTTTTGGAGAAATTTTGAAATTTATTCTAGAATACAATGAGTTAATAAGGACGTTTGAAGTTATTGTGTGTTGTGCGGAATAAAGTAAGCAGGGCCGAGCCGCCCATATGTGCGAAATGCGCGTCGCACACAGGCGCTAAGGCATACGGAGCGCCGGATGAGATGCCAGCGCCGATTTTTTTTTAAATATTTTTGTTACACCACAACAAATTCTTTATGGTTGAATTAAGATAAGTACCTTAACATTGAGGAATACGAAGCAAGGAGGAGGAGGGAAGATAAGTACCTACATCATCGGTAAAATCTGCTAAGATAATACTTCCTACTGGCCTGTTGGTCTAGTGGTTAGTGACCCTGACTGCTATACCGGAGGTCGTGGGTTCGATTCCCACCCAGGACAAATGTTTGTGTGATGAGCATAATCATTTGTTCTGTGTCTGGGTGTAAACTATCTGTAATATGTATCTATTTAGAAATATATAAGTATGTTTATCAGTTGTCTAGTACCCATAACACAAGCTCTGCTTAAATTGGGACTAGACGGCGTTGTGTGATAGTTGTGTAATATTATATTATATTATATTATATTATGTTATATTATATTATATTATATTATATTATATTATATTATATTATATTATATTATATTATATTATATTATATTATATTATATTATATTATATTATATTATATTATATTATATTATATTATATTATATTATATTATATTATATTATATTATATTATATTATATTATATTATATTATATTATATTATATTACTTATGTCTGTTGTTTAGTTTTACACTGTTAGAATTGACCCTCGGTTTTCATACGGAAAAAAGTTGTAACACTCTATAGGATTCGCACACAGGCGTTGGCTGAGGTCGGCTCGGCCCTGAAAGTAAGAACGCAAATTAAAAATCAATTCGTTCTGGTAATACAAAAAAGAATGCCACAATAACAGACACAACACAATCTCTTTTTACAAATTCCCGTAAACAAGTGGAAACGTGCAAAAATCAGGTCAGATCCGAGCGTGTCAAAAGTCGAAAGGATCGCCATTTTGCCCCCCAACGTCAATTTAAAACCCGTAAAATGTTTTTATTGTGTAAATACCTACTCAAACATTATATTTTGTATGAAAATCATCGGATAGTCGCCAAATCCTCGTTGATAATCAGCTATAATGCAGTAATAAGCAGCTACATTAAGTAGGTTAGTATCAGTTGAGAATTAAAATTAATAAGCTCCAAGGTGATACGGTATTCGCATCGTAAAAATATTTTGGGCAACTCAGAGTTTGTGAGAAAACAATTTATTTGGTAATGTTGTTTTGGTCACTTTTCAATTTGTTGGTGGAACGTTACATATTTGATTTTGCAATCTTCAAAACTGTAGGTGCTTTCAATATTGATATCGATTTTGCCTGGTAAATTCCATGAATGATTTTCGGTTAGTACTTTTATGAAAGGTGACTATTAACTTTGATTTCAGGTGTTCATTATTTTATTTGTAAGTAATGTAAGCAAGTAATGATAAAACTCTTGTTACTGAGGCTCTACCACAAGCTCTTAATGCGATCCATTTGATGACCTAAAGTGAACTTGTAAAGCAAGGAGCTATAATAAGGTTTATAGCTCCGTCCCTATTTTTCGTTCATACGCCTGCCATTTTAACATATTCTGGTATGACTTCTGGTCTGTTTGTCCAATTTTTTCTTCTATGTTTTTCTACTCTAGACGCTTCAGCGTTTCTCCATATTCTTCATGCACTTGCCTTTATCTCGTCTTCCCAAACATCTTATTCATATTTCAATGTGTTGAACCACGCATCCAATAAAATTTGGTACTCATTTAGACGATAACTTTTCTCCCTTACTTTTCACTTTCAAAAGAAAAGGAATCTAAGCAACTTTTTACGCATCTAAACCTAGCGACCGATGACCTGGGAAAATCCGATAGATGCGAGACGCACAAGGCTGTTCATTGTGGCAACATTTAGGGGAGGTTTATGTCCAACAGTGGACGTCATTCGGCTGAAATGATCATGATGATTATGAAATCAAGCGACTCGGGTCATTTTCTTTACTGACAGATAAGTTAAAAAATACAATTTAAGATTTTTATTGAGTAGTACGTATTCTTGTAGATCAAGTAATTGTAGATTATAAAACTCTAAAGAAATACATATATTTATACTTTGTTATAATACAATTTATTCCTCAAAGTTAAAAAAAAAAAAAAAAATAACTCACCAAAAACAATAGTCTCATTAATCACTACGAACTTCCATTGTCGGTGATGGTAACAAAACAGTGTAAATCAACTCAATGATGGTGTTACCGAAAAGTTTTCTGTTTACGGCAATTATAGGTAGAGGGCGGTCTGTCACTCACTGGAGCGAGTCATGATTCATGGTTACATCACAGAGTGCTAGCTGGTTTTTTAAATTATTGATATGTTCGTAAGTTTTCTGACTGAGAACCAGGATTTTGTTCTCGGGCTGTGGCTTAAGGCATACTTGAAATCGTTACCGTCACTCTGGAATGCAAAGGGGAAATGAAGAAACATAAGTGGATTTTAGTCAGCCAAAAGCCTCCCAGCTTATGGTGGCGGGGACCTGTCATGGAGGCTGGAATGTGAGGATGTCTGTTCCTCCTATCTCCATCGCAAGCATTACTGCCTTGTAGCAGGAAGCGACTGCAATCCGTTACCTCTCACTAAGGCTGCTTTTGCACCAGAGATGTGCTATGCACCTATGTTGCGAGAATGTAATAGCTAAGCTGTGAAACTATGCAGTCACATAGTGGCGGTGCGAGTAAGATGTGCTATGAAAATGCGTCGCCGCAAAGAAGCTACGCGAGAAAGATGCGCAGCTTGAGATATGCGATATATCGATAGTAGGGAAGCAGCGATGGCAGTGCGATGAGGAGAGAGGCGCAGGTCCTACTGTAAGTACTCTGCTCTGCACCACTCACGATCATCAATAGCACGCCTCCATAGCACGCATCAATAGCACCCATCTATAGCACACATCCATAGCATGCATCCTTCCATATAAAAACATATCTTAGTTGAATCCGTTTCCACCAGTGCTAAGCTCTGTGCCAAGGAATTTGATTGGTGGATATCAAACGCATCCATAGCAACGTAGCATAGCACATCTCTGATGGAACAGCTCCCTTAGGGTTATGGCGAGGACACGATGGTGCGCTTACAAGCGGGGCACACCTCCACCGTATGCTTCACCATGTATAGTAACAGATGGCCGTTGGGGCCGAAAGGTTCTGGAGTGGCGAACTCGTACTGGAAGACGCAGCGTCGGAAGGCCTCCTACAAGGTGGACCGATGACCTGGTGAGGGTTGCGGGAAACCGATGGATACGAGACGCACAGGATCGATCGTTGTGGCGGCGCTTGGGGGAGGCCTATGTCCAGCAGTGGACGTCTGTCGGCTGAAATGATGATGATGATGATGATTACGTATTAACAGGTCTTTTCAAGATTCAAGAAGCTGCTTAAAATCGAGGATAGCCTTGAAAACAATACCTATTTACGTTGTTACAAACTTTCTACACCAATAAATGTTAGTGTCGGTATCAGCTCAACCGACCATAACATCTAATCCTTACTAATATTATTTATAGTTCCGTTAATTGGTAAGTCCCGATACCCGGTCGTAATATTGTAGACACGCTCTGACGTAAGGGACCAGGTTCCTTTGATTTATGTCTCTTGCTCCTCCCAGAACTGGTCGATTTTGAATTCGAGGTGCTCGTGAAGCTATTTCTGATGTTGTGGTTACCTACAGTTGCCGCGGGGAATTGCTGAAAAGGAGACGCACGATCCTAGAATGCAAAGGGTAACTGAATGTCTGGCACACCCTCCTGATTCACTCTAGAAAGGTAGAAGTCACTGGATGATATCCTACATAAAAAAAAAAACGAATATTAAGGCAGCTGGGAAGTAATCTGGAAGAGGATTATTTTTTATTGTTTAGCTCACTTTTGATCATAACCTCCTCCCCCTGATGATAAGCGATGATGTGATTGAGAATGGGCTCCATTTCACCTTCACTCTAATGTCTCTCACCGCGACGCTGCAAAAAACATGGTCGCTGGCTTCAAAATATGTATTGACAATGAGAAAAGGAAAACGCTCATGGTGTCATTCACAAATAACTTATTTAACAAATAAAGCATTAAAAAATCTCATCATTTATTAAAAATAAGTCATAATTATCATAAACAGGCTTTTAATGTTCCTACTTTTCCTAGAAGAGACTTGTGTCCCTATTGGAACTCAGACTTCTTCTCTAAGAGAGGAAATTTACCGTTTTCCAAAATTATAGATTAGTAGATGTCACAATTCTTCGAATTTTTGGTTCTAAAACATGCCGTTTTCCTCACGATGTTTTCCTTCACCCTTTTGAGAGAAGTGATAAATAAACAAGAATTCTATTAGACCAATCACAGGCACTTTTGAATTGTCAAAAGGTCGATCTGTCAAAAAAAAAGTGCAGCCAAGTTGCATGTTTCAAAGCGTAGATCTTTCTGGAGAAGAACGTTTAAAAAACTCCATGAAAGTCCATCAAAATACATAAAGTAATGCGCCTGGCTGGGTTCGAAGACGCGAATTACAACTCGCAAGTCGGGCTGCTACCAGCCAAAAAAAGACGAATCTCTTCTTCTGCTTTCTGACCTTATCCCATATTAAAAAAAGACGAATCTACTTTATTTAATTCTGATATTTACCCGAAGTTAATAAGAACACAAAAATCAACGGTCTCAAACAAACATCCTGGATGAAAACTTGCAGGAAGTCTCTCGACCTAGAAACTTCTCGATTTGATTCTAAAATACTGTCAATTTAGATCTCAAGTCTTAGTTTCCCAACCAAAAGTTTCCAATCTATTTTCTTAAGGAAATGATAAGTTTTGTTAACGTTTGAGATTCTTCCAAAACCAATATTTGCGTCTGAATGAAGTTAGAGCTTTTCTATACTTAAAATTTTGAGTAAAAAATTGATCCGAATCCTGCAAAAAGATTATATTTACCCGCGGCATCGCTTGCTTGAAAAGTGTTGAATTGTCCCAGTTTGTCTAAATCACAACTGTGGGTGTGCATATGTGTCAAGTTTAATCAAAACTGCATCGTTCTGTTCGGTTCTTTAACTCTACACCACCTATTAATTATAAATTATCAACTGATAGTATCACTTCACATTTTTTGAGTATTTTTCCGTTATCAAGGGAACTGAGTTGAGCGGAGATCTTTCAAACAGACTTGAACCAAAGATTTTATATATCTCACGATACCAACCATAAGTTCATCATAGATCACCATAGATTGTTTCTGGACAGGCTGCAAGTTGATCGAAACAGTGAAGGAACACAGATGGGTTTTTGTCCGTAAAAGTCTGACTCACCTTCTCGCCCCCACCTCAGAGCAAGAGAAGTTATTTGATTCGATTTCTCACCCCAAAAAAGGCAAAAGTCCGTCACAACTTATCACAGAATCTCCTAAATAATGTTCATATTACACAACACTAACTTACAATGACCAAACACTCACTTTCTATCATAATTTACGAAGAGGCGTTGATATTGCGTCTCTGGTCTATTGTTTCATAAGTTATTACTTCGTATACCGTAAGATAAAGTTGTGTGGTTACGTATTTCATCTGTGTGTGATATGGGAAACGTAAAAATATGCGTTACGTCATCTGAGTGAAAGAATGGTATCACAAAAACTAATGAAATGGAAATAGGAAATGCCAGCTTGAAACTCGCAAGACCCTTTTTTGAGCGTTTTTTTATCATTCTGTCCCACGGCTGGCCAAAGGCCTTCCCGAAATCCTTCCAGATACAACTTCTTCTCACGAATCTTCTTAAATTTTCGCTTTCCATCAGGTGAGATAGCGGTCAAGCGCGAACCTATCAACAATAATAAAAAAAAACGAGTCCTCATGCTACGCATTTAGAACATTTTGCCATCTCGTTTAGGGCTGTCTTTGGAGTAATTTTTTATCTGCAGAAATCTGGAGACTCTAGTCCTTGTCACTGTGCGATGTGAATGCCCATCCCATTTGAGCCTGGCACAGATCGTAAAATAAGTTTTTAGATAACAAGCTATTCAGCACAGAACCCACCAGAACCGAGCTTCTTTTTCTATTTTTCCGGGATCAAAGTATCGAGACACTCAACGATCGTATACCTAACATAATGACATTATTTAGAAAATTTGTGTAGTTAATACTGATTGTTTGGATAATCAGTATCTATTATAAATCACTAAACTTACACCTTTTTACCATTGGGGTGAGCAAAAACAAAACTTTGGCTTGCTACGATCCCTACTCACTCCATATACTTCGTTTATGTTCATTCCTCAGGTTACATATTCTTGTTGATTTGCGCAATTGCGCCTCCTTAGACAGCCTCTGAAAGTCGCGCTTCGGCCCTTTGTATACCGTCTAAAAATCCAGGACACCTGACCTTGACCTCGTCATCATCATCATCATCATCATTTCAGCCCAAAAATGTCCGCGTGTGCTTATTTGAGTTTACATGTTTGTGAATGCACCGGCAATACAGGATATATTTCTAGTGTGGTTGTAGAATTAAAAAATAGACGGTGTATCTGTCTATATTTAGGTTATCAATACATATTATAAAACACTTTGTTTCGTTTCCGCCGCGTCTGTCTGTCTGTTCACGATAAACTCAAAAACTACTGTACCGCTTGAAGCGGTTTTCACCACTCGATAGCGTGATTCTCAAGGAAGGTTTTAGTATATAATTTGTTAAGTTTTTGTATTTATTTCTAGTAAAGAACCCGTGCGAAGCCGGGGTGGGTAGCTAGTACATAAATATATCTAAGTCTCTAAGGAATTTACATAACGCCACATATAAATTAAATGTAAGTAATTAATCTAATGCTTGCTGAGTTGTTTCAAAAATAAGTAATTGCTCTGAACCATTTGGTTCCCAACGAGATCTCGTCAATCGATAACTATTTTGATAATTGACCCCATGATATATACTCCAAAATAAATATATTGGTCTCATATATTAACATCACGCCCCTAAAATAATATATCTAACGCTAATCACCAATATACATCAAAAATGTACAATTAATTAAAACAATAGCCAGATCCGTATTGCATAGAGCTTAAAGTTTAAAATAAATCATTTATTAAACTATTCAGAAAAAAGCTTCAGGCGCAAACGCAGCGATTAATCCTACAATCATTCCAATCACATCAAAGTCCACTTTAAGATACTTTAAACAGAGATCAAAATCATTCATCTATGCAATAGTTGAAACTTACCTTGTGGTTTAGAAACGCTACATTCGAAACCAGACTCTAATCTTATGAAGAAACAATTGTAAATCGCTTGCACAACTTTCTAAGAGCGATACCTGTTCAACTACAAAATGAAGACAACTCTATTGTGAACGAGTTAAAGTTTGTATTTGAATGTAAAAGGTAACCTATACTTGTAGCACATAATATCAATCACAAATCAACATTGACATGGGTCTGCCCAGTCCGTATAGAAGTTAATTGTTGGCTGTGCACATTATCATTAGTTCGTAGCGTCGTGCAGCGCAGGCGCAGCGCAACCAGATAATATCTGCCGATTATAAATTTAAGATGGTCAGTCGTATGATTGTGGTCGGTATCGGTATCGGTATTCGATACTACGTTAGATGGGCAGTTTAATCAGGTATTGATTGTAGTTTAATTTCTGAGATGGGAGTGTGGAAGGAAGATGTATGGGGTATTGGTCTAGTACCAGCTGCGATCCTTTTATGGGTTTCATGTGTGATTGGCACAAGCTATTGGTTTTTATTATCTTATTTTACATTTTTAAACTAAATAATAGACTAGCTTGCACACCATATACTATATTCCAAATAAGTATTTACTTCTTGCATTTCTGAAAAGATCATTATTTCTTTTACTAGCACAACCCAAAAAAAAGAAAAATGGTTTTTCAAAAAACACTTTTTTAATTTGTTCAATGCAAATCAAAATTAGCTCAGTAAAACTAAGTATTTAACCCTTCAGATACCGTCAATTAGAAACATAATAGTAAGACAATAGATGCGCGGCCACCGGTGGTCGCTTGGGGATTCATGAATTAATAGCATTTAGTTTATTAATTTGAGTATAAATGTGTAAATATATAAATTACATTTGTAATTGTTTTTATTTAAATAAATTGTAAGTTAATATTGCATCTACCGCAAGCTCTCTGCGTCAACTCAAAGGTAGAATCGTAGAATGCCTAGGGCTCTTAAGTCTGCATCTCTACTTATGTGTGCATAAAAGATTTAATAAAATAAAAAAATTACAATCGCAGTGCATGACGTGAACACTTGCATAATTAAGTGTTTTTGACCAGTTTTCCTGTTCAGCTAATGGACACCTAGAACTAAAGAGACAAGCTACAATGCAGGTACTTTTGCTCTTCGAAATATTAAGGTACTGCGCCCACGTGTGTTACATACGCCGATCTGGGCGCGTCGGTCTCCATACATTTTATTTGGAGACTAGACTTGTAGAGCTACATGAGATCCACGCCACGCGACGTCTTTCTACGTAAAAATCAGGAGCGGTCCACGTGTACGTCAATCTAATGTAGTTCTAGCTTTAAAGTCTCTCAATGTCAATCAAGACGCCAGGCGCACAGACAAATAAATTCTAGGTAGATACATCTTGGAATTTTCATTTGCAAGCCTAACAACTCTAAAATAACTAAAAGACTCTGGTGTGATTTTAGTCAATACAAGTCTGACACACCCTCTCGATCCACCCTAGAGCAGGAGAAGTTATTATTTGATTTCCCAACTCAAAAAAATATACAACGCTTGCGAATTTTAATCCAAAATTATGAATGACATTGATATACGCTACCTTAATATGCAAATAATTTGATACTTTACCTAAGGTAGTTTTTCTTCCGAAAAATTAAAATCCCTGCAGCCAGCCAAGACAGCAGCACACCCAGTACTCAAATAAATCATAGGTAGCTACATCTTGGAGTTTTCCTATGCCGTCAGCTTGCACTGACGGGGCCGGTCCATTCCCATTTGAATTTTGATGAGACACATTGCTATGACGGTTCCTGAATGATTTATTTTATCTATATTCTGTTAGGATTGATTTATTGTTATAGACTTCGTTGGTGTTCTTAGGAAAATTTGTATTTTTAGGAAATTTTGGAGATGTAGGAAATTATTCACATTGCTTGCAGAACAGGATAGTCTATGGGGACGAAAGGTTCGGTGGACCGATGACCTTGTGAGGATTGCGGGAATCTGACGGAGACGCGCAGGACCTGTCATTATGGCGACACTTGGGGGAGGTCTATATCCAACAGTGGACGTCTCTCGGCTGGAATGATGATGATGTTGAGGAAATTATTTAGAAGTAGTCACTCAACAGGCAATGGAAAAGGCTATTCTCGGACTTTCGTTACGTGATCATATCAGAAATGAAAATATCCGCAGGAGAACCAAGGTCACTTTCCTACTTTTTCACATTGCCAAACTGAAGTGGCAGTGGGCTGAGAAGCACATTTGGGGGCGAAAATTTCTGAAGCGGCGTCTCGTACCGGAAGACGCAGCGTCGGAATGGCCTCCCACAAGGTGGACCGGTGACCCGGTGAGAGTCACGGAAATCCGATGGATACGTGACGCATAGGACCAGTCATTATGGCGACTCTTAGGGGAGGCCTAAGTCCAGTAGTGGATGTCTTTCGGCTCAAATGATGATGATGATGATGACCAGCTGGTCCGGTAATTTGTTTTTAACATATCCATTATCACCTATATATGTAGTCTACTCCGGGCTACCAAATACATATAAACAAAATACACTGTGGCAAGTGATATTTATACATAAAGATTTAATCCTTTTTTTGGTTTTTATGGAATTTTGAAGACAAAGGAATCATTTATTTTTCTTAAAATAAAAGTGAATTGAGAAACTTGTTATTATTACATTACCTATTTTACGCCGGACACGGTATCAGTAAAGATTAAAAGCTCCTCAACTAAACTTCTCTGCTCTGTTTCCACTGCTTTTAAAACGGTGAAGGATCTTGATCATCGTGATTTCAAAAACGTCACAAATTATAATCACACTCATTTTATAAAAGCGACAGTTTTGTGTGTTCGTGTATGTATGTTTGGTACTCATTTACGCTCAAATGCCTGAAAATTATACTGAAACCTGGCATATAGGTACTTTTATAAGATACTTTTTTAAATTAGAATTATTTGAAAGAAAGAAAGAAAAACTTTTTATTTTCCCGAAAAGGCGCAAACTTACCTTAGAAAATATCACACGAAAATCTATAGGGAAAAAAAAAAAAATTTGCTAATTTCACGCATTTTACGCAGGCAAAGCTCTTGCCAGATGCTAATTAATAATAACAATAATATTAATTAAATTATTAAAAAACGAATAAAGGGAATATTAATTAAATATCCAACCCAATAAAAAGAAAAGAACTTCAATTCCTTTATCCTTAATCCAAAACAAACCACAACCAACCCGACGTTACCAACATCACAACAAAGTACAGCAGCGGCCACCCATCCATCCGTCATACCTCGCCCGAGGTGAGGCAACGTTTTTGCGACCGTATGAATTGATGGGCGCACGTTATTGGAGGTGGGACTGAGATGTACAGCCGACTCGACTCGATATCAACTGATATAAGGCTAGCTTGTGATACCGGAGGTACGGCAGGTTTTGATACTTGAACGAAAATCTTTTATTTCTTAACTTTTTTTCTTACACTTAAATTGGTGAGCTCACTCATCACCTTCCTGCCCTTGTCCAATTTTTATTTGGGGTCGGCGCAACACGTTTTTTTTCCATTCTATCCTGTTACAAATTGGTGAGCTCTCTGATTTAAGTAAATTTTTGAAATAATGAGAGATTAAAAGAGAAAGAGTCATCAAATAATTTTTCCTGTGTTCTTTTAATTTGCTCTTTACCTTTCAGGGTCACCGTAACTATTACGAATATTCCCGCAGGCTTACTACCTTAGGGGATGAGTAGAAATTAGAACTGACCAGTATTAGTCAGAAAAACCCATATACCATGACTTATTTTTCACGTAGTAGAATACTTTTGTAAGAGATGTCTACGGTATTTATTAGAATATAAGCTGCAGCTCAATCTAAGGCTAGACAAAAAACACGAAATAATAAATGTATTTTTTTTTTCTTTTTCTTGATGCACGGAGACGATTATTGGTATAAACATAATAAACCTGATAATTTTCCTACTCCTGGATCTCAGGTCTCCTCTCTAGTAGAGGCAAAGAGACGTTATCTATCACTCGGGCCGAGTGTGGGTTGATGAATGTCACATGTCTTCGATTTTTTAGTTCCAGAACATATAGGTTACCTCTCTTTGTTATCATGGAGAGTAGTGGTGCAGTACAAAAAAATAATGCTGGGTTTGAACTTACAACTTTTCACTCGTACCATTATTACTAGGCCACTACAGCTCTCATCGCATGATTATTGTTTATAAGTATTTTTTAACACCCTAACCAAATATCTAAATCTTTAAGTATCAAAACGTCTTGTGCCCTGTACAGCGCGCAGACGGCACTACACTCGTATTACTACAAATCATTCAACCGGAGCCAGTCCTGAAATGTTTCCATTCTTTTATTGATTTATTCAGCATTATTATTAATTTTTACAAATAAATATAAAAATCCAACATGGCGGCTTGTTATTTATTAAAACGTTAAAGTTACACGCCCAATCTGATAAGTATTTTATATTTATAGCTCATATTTTTGTTTCAATTTCGTTTTTTTTTTGTTACTTTCAAGGTTGTTTGAGGATGTTCGGTTAGTTAAATTAATGCTGTTTTTTGGATTAAAAGAAACTTAATTGATGTTAAATAAGGGGAATATGTAAGAGTCTGACAGATTGTAGATCATAATTTATTATGATTCAACAGTAATTAGGTTTTTATGCTAATTTGAAATAAAATGTACTACTTGTTTGAGACACATTAAAAGAGGTCAACGTTTTAATTCATACTAAATCCATCTGAAAGCCGATATATGTTGCATATTCCTAACATCAATATTATAATCATGCTGCCCTTTTTCTATGTTATTGTGGTCAGTCAGCGCAACACGACTTCTTCTTCAATTCTTCCTAGTCAACCGTCACGCTATCATTTACTGTCATGTCTTTCCTCACCCAATCTAACCATAGTGTTTTGGCCTTAGACAGATACTGTTTCTTCTGTATGCATCCACATTTATATTCATCACTTTTTGTCTGCATTAATTTGTTATGTCATTTCTCCACTTACCTCAAAGATATTCATTTTATACTTCATCTATTTTTATCACTCCACACATACTTCACCTTATACCTCAACTCCACTGCGTGTAATAAAAATAAATACATAAGAGAAAATTTATTTAAAACAAAAAAAAAAACAAACGCTAGTTAAAAAAAAGAGAACAGTGTTTAGAAAGCTGAAGGTAGTTCTATTCCTTAAACTTAAAAACCTACAAAGCCCTCTAAAGCAATTTAGCTTATTCCAAAAAGACTTGTATAGTTGAAGACTATACAGCATCAAACACCACAGACTTAATACATATCAAGCTAGCGAGTCCAAAGGTAAAATTTATAAAAGCTGAAGCAATCGACAAACGCCATTCAAGTGTCGTGAATAATGTATTCTATATTGTTAAGACAATTTTCAGAGAGCACCAAACTGAACAGAGATCACTATACAACCGAATAAAACACACGTCTAAACAATATGTAGTTGTCACCGGTTGATAGGACCTGTCTTTCAAACTATCTAGTTTACCATCCAGTTCATAATATCGCAATAACCAACTATACACAACGAAAAACACGCGTTATCTTAAAAGCAGCAGAGCTCAATTCCAAACAGCAAGAAATATTGACTTCCGCTGATGAAGCTGTGTGGATTGGTGCAACTGTATTCCGAAAATTTCTATCAGCAATACGTTCGCTATCAACAACATCCATTGCGCAGATAGTACGCTTATCCTCAACCAGTTTACCTTCAAAATCATCAATGTATCTTGTGTTATAAGGAATGATGGTAACAAGAACGGTGTTGATGTAATACAGTTTTGGTTTGACGTCTCAGGGGAGACGGCAGCTAGGTGTTGAGGTGATCCTGGGCTGGATAGATCAATGATATGTCAAAATCGTGTTATACTTGTGGGATTTATGCAGACTAGTTTCGGTAAGCAATCGGGACAGTGATAGATTCGTACCGAGGTGTTACGTTGGGATCATTTCCCCCGTGGCTATTGCATTCGATTCGGTTTTGATATCTCGTTAGTGCATACGTTTTGAGAACGGTTTGTGGGCACATATTTTGTGGTTCTTTGGGGTTTTATTTGAGTTTTGGGTGAGTGAAAGACCTTGCTAGGTTTGTTTGGTAGACGGTCATTTGTTTTAGTTGAGTCTATTGACATAGTTTGATGATCCTTTATTTACCTTGTGACTTGTTTACAAAAGTAAGGTAACTGATGGAAGTTATTATCTCACAAGGTTGCCCAATTTGCAATTTGAGTAAATTGTGTCTCAACAAAAAACTACCTTCAATAAAGACTGCAAAGAAACCCAAAAAAAAAACTTATAAATTAGTTTTCAAAATAATAATAATTAGACAGTTATATTAAATGTAGAATCATATTTAACCCTTCAGATACCGTCAATTAGAGACACAATAGTAAGACAATAGATGCGCGGCCACCGGGTGTCGCTTGGGGATTCATGAATTAAAGGCGAAAATGTATATGTAACTATGTAGGTATGGTTGTTACTCTTTCACTCTGTGACGGCTGTACGAGATTGGACGAAATTGGGCTACCCTGTGCCAAATCATCTTGGGATAACACATCGGGTACTTTGACCAGGGAGTAGGTGTGTTCACTTGGGATATAATTTTTACTTACACGCAAGCAAAGCCGCTGGCATAGCATAGCATAGCATATAGTCAGCCTCATAATGTTCCCAATGATGGGACTTAGCCCATTCCCTCTCCCAGAGAGAAGACTCTCTGGGAGAGGGAATAGGCCGTAATCCACCACGCAGGCCCAGTGCGGGTTGATGATGAAATTAATTACACAAAGTAATGCGCCTGGCTGGGTTTGCACCCACGACTCATAGGCCGGGGCCTATACCACTCTGCCACCACTGTTCTCATTCATTTCAAGCCGCTCTGGCAGGAGTGACTTGAATAGAGCCATCATACTTAAACCTACACGAATCCAGGACAAACCCAGGTGTTAAAGGAGGCTCATAAAAAATACCTCTGACCTCATGCATCTATTTCTAATTTAAGCGGAAAAAAAGCTCCACAACACTTTCCCAGCGCCTCAAACTCTGATGGAGATGAGTTGCTATATAATTCATGGCGAATGGGCCTGCAACCTGTCACGTACCACAACGACACGTGTTACACCATGCTTAGAACGGCATTGTGTGTCTGTACACCTACTGAAAAAATAAAACTTCACGAAAAAAATGTGGAAGATTGAGGGATAGCTGTTTTTTTTTTTTCAGTAAGGAAATCATCTATTGCAGGAACTTTTCACGCTGTAGGTTGGAGCGGGAGAAGCCTGACACGCCCGTCAGACTTTTACTGACGGAAACCACACTTGTACCTTTCAGTTGCCTTATTACGGGTTTTCTCTTCAGAAAATCGGGCATCGGTCGTTTTTTTTAGGTAGGAAAATCATCCAATGACAACCCCCGCTCTTGGGTGGAGCGGGATATAGTGTCAGACTTTTACTGACTAAAAACCCACTCCTGTTCTTTCTTTGCCATTGCCGGGGATCTCTTTCGCATCACCTATGTCCCCAGTAGGCTACGACCCTGCTAGCCCCTACAGTTTGCTGACATCTCTTTGAGGATCGAGCAAAACTCTACGCGTTATCGTAGAGGGATGTGTAGAATCGTTTTGTAAGGAGTTACAAACTTGGCTACAGCTATCAAAACAGCACTTTCTCACTCATTGCGTGAAGTTAAGTAACGGATTTTAATGAAATTTGGTACATGAGTAGATCATGTCGTAGAATAGCACGTAGGACTTTTGTTTATTTAATCCTTGGAGAACTAACAGCTATGAAAAATAAAAAAATAACAACAGTATAAGAAACATTGGGCCTATTACAGGTTCTCACGGGTAGAGACAGCTAAAGTAATAGAAACTTACGATCACTAAAAGCACATTAACAAAACAAGAACTTTATTAAACGTAATTAAACATCCCCTAAGTGCAATCGGCACTACTTATGCACTTTTGAAAAAGTTCGCATATAGCTGAGTGCTTGCAGAATAGGTTTTAGTAGTAAACGGCTCAAAAGAGAACTCCTTACAAAGATCCTATAACCTTATAATGGAGAAATTATAAACTTGATTGGACAGTTTGTAAGGAAAGGCCAATTTTTTTTCTCGTTTCCTGAAAAATAATTTTGTGGAAGGTAGTTCAGTTTCGTCTGCTGAGCAAGCCCTTAAAGTTTGCGGAGGGCTGTTCCTTACACCTTGTATACAAGAATATCTTGCATCATAAGGTTCTGCAAACAAAACCAACAGTTAAGTGCAATATATGACTCAGTTTACGTGAAACCTTATTGACAATTGTATTTAATTTTTGGTCACTTATTTGAGGATTTTTTAGGGAAGCCTACTGGGGCCATAGTATAGTAATTATTATCGACCTTATAATATTCCCATGGTTAGGACTCAGGCCTCTTCTTTAGGAGAGGGACTGGGCCGTAATCCCCCACGCGGGCCCATTGCGGGTTGGTAAATGTCACATGTATTAAAATTTTTGGTTCTAGGACATGCCTGTTTCCTCACGATGTTTTCCTTCACCGTATTAAGAACAGTGACTGACTGACTGACTATGTCAGTGAAATAAATTACACAAAGTAATGCGCCTTGCGGTTGGGTTCGAACCCGCGACCTACAACTCGTAATTCGGGACCGTTACCAGTAGGCCACCACTGCTCTCAACTGAGGCCGAGGGCTAAGTGAAAATCAGCTGGACTGAAACTAGCGCTTTTAACCTGACAGTTGGCCTCTATCACGGCCTAAATACAGATTGTAAGGCTTATTTTAGGGTCTTAGCAGGGCCGCAGTCTACTGGGACCATGAGTATGGTTCTGAAAGAAAAACTCGAGGCCATGGAACGCAAGGCAAAAGAAGAAATATACGAGTGGGTTTTAGTCCTTAAAAATCTGACACGCCCTCCGCCCAAGAGTGGGAGAAGTCAACAATTCATTACCAGCCCTACCCTCCATATTTAATCCACACATCCAAACTACGCTACACACAGCTCTCAGAGAGGCATTAAATTAACTCTTATTGTCTCAAAACTTCTATCGGCACGGGATCGAATCGCACAAAACATCGTACCTGAATAACCCAATAATTGTGTACATAAATCATTTGAACGACTTCTGATAATTCGCCCTCCGAACTAAGGAGGCGTCGCAAGTCAAAAGAGACTGCGGAGTATAATGAGAGCGCTTGAATGTAAAATGTTCAAGGTTCAAAGAAGAAAAGAAAGAGGGCGCGACGGCGATTTAATAACAACGACAAAAATAAATGAAATATCTGACAAAATCTACCAATACTTATACATAGACATAATAAATCAACATGTAGGTATATACAATTTAATAACAACGATTACCAAAAACAAACATAATATTTAACACCATTTACAAAATTACACTATTTACATACACAATTACATCTACTAGATCTGCCAATAATAATACTAATTCCATGAATTTTGATTTGGCCTTCATCCTCTCTCTCCTAACTTTGCTGTGCCCGACAGGGTCCGTATTGATCTTGTTAAATATTTTTATACCACCTATGTCCACAATATGGAATGTAATAAAGTATTGAGTGTTGTAATTTTTTTCTTTGCTTAAAATTTTAGCTTTTTAGAAAATTTAATTAATTGATAACATATACCGTTTTTAAATATTTTGTTGAACTGGTTATGTGGGATGATGAGCAGAATTGAATTATGTAAAAAAAAGAAAACCTCCTATGTTCATTAGGGCACTATTCGTATACGACGACTTTGGTGATAATTAATTAGCACTTTTTATTACATTTTGGACGAATTTCCCTAACTAACGTTTGAGACACGTTAAAGTGTCTTCTCGTGTTTATAAAGTCAATTGGTTCAGATAATGGTAGAATGGTTTTCTTAGTGTTTTTACTTACTTTTTCTTATGTTTCCGTCATTGGCTTTTTTTGAGATAGGAAATCACCAACTGACTTGTCCCGCTCTAGGCCAGTAAGACTTTCAAATAATCCATTTTTTTGTAAGTCTTCTCTGCCAATGCAAATTCGCATTTTTTGTGAGTCAACCTGGTATGAATTTTACAACAATTTTGGAGTCACAAAAACTTAGGTTTCTACATACCTATAGTTCTTTTTAGGGTATTGATAAGTTTTTTTTTGTAAGAAGAAGGTGGCCATCAGAGTGGAGTGGCGGCGTGTTGTGAAGCTTGCCACCAACACCTAAAGTGATGATCATACCCACTCTGTCAAGAGCGGTTCCGACAGAGAAGAAGAAGTCTTTTCAAATGGTAAATCAATCGCAATCGCTTATGACATAAACAGAAGTATAATTCTCCCTCCAAACGTAAGGGTTTGAACAGACCGACGATAACAGCGATACGTGCGAAATGCGACTTTTCAACCTTTTGTGGGCCACAGACGCGATAATGTTTCTAATGTATGCGCTATGTTGTGATATTTTTGAGTTTGTCACGATACTGATACTTCTACCAGCATTGTGTCCCGGGGTTTATATTTTATCTTTCTTTGAAGTTATGGCTTTGGAGATATTTAGGCTTAAAGTCTGTTGTCTTTCTGTCAGTGGTTTTAATGATGTTCAAAACATTTGGTGCCTACGTGCGGTAATCGTGGAGATGATGTGAGGAGATATTTAATTAATCCTGAATCATTGTGCTTGAACAATGATTCAGGATTAATTTAATTAAATATGACAGTGAGTAGAGCAGTGGTGGCTGAGTGGTAATGGCCTCGACTTATAGTTATAGGTCGCGGGTTCGAACCCAACCAGGCGCATTACTTTGTGTAATTTATTTCATAACCACTGCTCTCAAAATGGTAAAAGAAAACATCGGGAGGAAATCGGCCTGTCCTAGAACCAAAAATTCGAAGACATCCACCAACCCGCACTGCGCCCGCGTGGTGGGTTACCCTCTCCTAGAGAGAGTCCCAGCAGTGGGAACATTAAAAAAGGCTGATGATGATGATGAGGCGCACCAGTTTATGAGGAACTTAACAGCAAGTTTGACGGTAAAGACACTGTTAATGATGAGGAGACAACATACCTACCATCTAACCTGTATTTTATAGGGGTAAGCAGTGATTGTTTTCAAGTCCAACTTAGGAACTGTATCATGTCTGTCAGGATTTGAAGAGTAACAGAGTTGCAGAGTAACTGTATGGTTCTTTCTTCAAAAGACCATCTCAGATTAATCGGCATGGTTCTCATGTGATTTGACCATTACATATTTACTGTATGGACTTTAAAAGAGACTTTGACCCCTGAGTTTGTTTCGGGGTTTCTTCTCAGGGTAGTCAGCTAGGAAACACCGGCCTCATCTAGCTTAAACAGACAAAAAAAAATTGACGTGTAAAAGTGTTTTTTAAACTTAATTGCAAAAATAAATATCATTTATCATTATCATTTATAACTGAAGGAAGACCCCAATTGTGTTTTAGTCAGTAACGCTCCTTCTAGCTCCATCCACAGTCAGGAGAAACTATTTGACAACTTCCTATCGCAAAAAAAAACGCGTAGGTACCTATATTGTCTGTCACAGAAATCCTGACTGCCTGCAATAAGATATGCTGTGCTGTGCAGATATGCATTAAATGTCACAAATTGGACTATGGTGTCATCACATAAATCATCATCATCATCTTCCTGCCCTTGTCCTAAGTTGTTTGGAGTCAGCGCCATACAAGTTTTTCTTCCATTCTATCCTGTCACTCGTCACGCTATCACTAACTTCTTTTTCTTTCAAATCACTTTGGTTTCACCACATACACATCTGAAGTTATTTAAGGGTATGTTGAAAGGGTGTAAAATTCCTTATACCTCCGTTCAAAAGAGAGGATTGTCCGACCAGGCGGGTGTTGTCTGGTCCTAGCAACTGCCAAGTAGTTAAAGTTATTTCGGGCTGTTGTATTTCCAATCGTAACATATTTATTTTTTCTTTTCCACAAAGGTACCTTACAAATTAACATTACTTATGTAGATACAAGTATTATTTTGTAGGAGACTGGCATCTGCACTATTAAATCCTGTCACACAGATTACCAGCCCCCCCACAAACTGTGTTGTTTTTTAATAATCGCGTGAAGAACTTACTCTAATGCTGCGAAGCTTGATTTTGAATTTTATTTTCTACTAGCTATTTCGACCGCGTACATTATAGCTAACCTATATCACTCAGGAATAAAGCAGCTTTCTATCGGTGAAAAAATTTCAGCAATCGGACCAGTACTTCCAGAGATTACCTCCTACAAACAAGAAAACAAACTTTACCTCTTCATTATACTATAAGTGTAGAAAATTTGGCGTTACTTATAGATATGACTACAACTATATCGGAACGTTTTTGACCTATCCTATCAAAGCTAGTTTGTTTACACGTCCCGTATTACTAGTGCAGGTACCCTCATCGTAGACTGCAAAGGGTTCCATAATGAAGTTACTGGGTCCACATGTCACCGTTCATTAGAAGCATCGATGCACCCTACGATGTAGGTAGATACTGTAGGGAATTTCACGTAGATATTAAGCAAGAACTACATTAGACAAACGCACACGTGTAACGTGTCGCGTGGCGTGGATCAATTAGTGTAGCTCTACAAGTCTAGTTTCCATATAATGTATGGAAACTGACGCACCCAGATCGGCGTGTGTGGCACGCGTGTGAGCAGTGAAGTTCTACCTTTTGTGTTGGACTGAATCCTACGAAATTATACTTGAAAATCAAAATCATTCTAGCAGTCCGGACCACCGGAACTATTGAGGTTGCAGTACTCTCCAATTCTTGGTATGTTAAGTTGATAACCAATGTACAAATCGACCTCAACATGCCCTGATTACTCCTGGAGATAGACCACCTCTGCTACCGTTGACTAACTTCAGAGATAGACGCAGACCAGTGCGGTTGTTACTATTCTAGCCACGAGTTCCTCTCAATCTAATTAACGAAATCCCTTTCACAACAGATCTCCTAGATCGGCAAGCAGATACGGGCACAATCACTAGTTTCAATACAGTTCGCTGATAGGCATTGTTTCGAACTTATAATTTGATGACAATCGGGGCCTGTGGAATATTGTAGAAGTATGGATACAGGTCGTTCCTTAGTAATGTGAGGAGTTTGTATATCTTAATTGAAGGTAGGTAATTAGGCATGCCTATAGTGTTGTCTATCTTTGATTGCTGGCCATTGATAAAGATATAGAATGATGGTGATGAACTGATGTCTTGACACAATTCAGTGTCATCTAAGATATCTTCACATACTATAAACTGAGGAGCGTGAGGTAACCGGCATGTTCTAGAACCGAAAATTCGAAGACATCCAGCAACCCTCACTAGCCCGCGTGAGGGGCCTATACCCTCTCCTTAGAGGCCTGAGTCCCAACATTATAAGGCCGACTATGCTATGCTATAAAGTTTCTAGGGTCGTCTCAGATTTGCTCATTCGAATCACAAGTCACCCAGCTTTTTAAAGTTACAAAAACTAACTTCCACATTCACAGACCAGACAAAAAACATTAAAAATAAAATAAAAAAAAACATTATGACAACGAGCCTCCCAAAACGCACATTCGCTCTAATAGATTCCCCACTAAGTGCTCTTAGAATTTCATAAAGAATAAAAAAACTTTGGCCAACTCTCCCGCCATTCATTAAGGCTCACGTACACGGTCCACGTCATGTGATGATTTAAGGGTCCATGCGGTAATGGCGCGATAAATAATGCGGTCACACAGCTACCCCAGTACTTTAAGTACGCGAAAATGGCGCCACTTAGCTACCGCCATCTAGCGGCCGGCAAATAAAACGTATAAATCAACCTCTGTTGTTGTTGATTAGTCTGTGTAATTTCTTGTTCAAATTTCGAATGTTTTATAAAAATAATAGTATAAACTGCCAATTCAGTATACCATGATCCTTTGTCTTTTGTTTTGTATATAGAAAAATATTTAAGCCTTAATTTCAATATTTAATTCAATCATAATAGATATATTTTACAAGAAACCAAGCAAAATATAAGCTAAATTAATTTTGTATTATGCAGAGGTACATCCACTGAGAAGAGAGGTACAAATTTAAAGATTTGCTTGACCACAGTGATCATAAGATATGGAACTGCTGGTATTTTTTATGCAGTCTAATTCTGATAGATGGCACTAGTTTTATGGTCATTGACCATTTTGCATTCCCGTTAAATTCAATAAACATGGGAATGTTTTGCATACAAATAAGTTAAAAATCACCTGAGAATATAAAAGTGAAAATTTTAATAATAAAAACTGTGAAGTGCCCTTTCACCACACACCGCTCCGTTTAGGTATCGATCTGTCTACAAGTTTCAAGGATGCTAACATAGAGGGCGCCACTAATATGGTCATTTACCACAACTTACTTACCTGACTTTAAATTAGGTAGTTTGAGCACATATTGTCAAGATGGCGCTGTAGGTTTGCTGTTTTTAGATAAAACTTTAAGCTGAGAATAATAAAATTGTCGGGTATTTTTATTGAGATCACTGTTTTTAAGAAGCTTTATTCTGAAGTCAACCATAAAAATGTCTGAACATTTCCATTCACACACACTGGTTCTTGCACTACAAAATACAAATACTTACAAAAAGTTTATTTGTGCACACAGGTGCAATTTGGCTGTTACAAATATTGTATACGGCGCCAACAATACAACAATAAAATAAAACATTCGTAGTACTGCACTGACTGCACTGTGGCCATCAACGACTGCCTAAATAGTAATTAACAAGGTATACTTCTCTGAGAAGTTTAAAGAGCACCAACTTTGCTTGACGAATCATACAATGTAAATCTGCCCAGCCTATTATGTTGGGGTCGGATTCCAATCTACCAAGATGCTGTTGAATTCCATATTAAATACTTACTGCCAACCTGACCTCCAATATTCTCTAATATCTAATTGGTTTACACTTGCACCCTTTGGTAAGACTGGCGTCAGATTTTTTGTCTCCTTTATAACCATAATAAGAGTCAAAAATCTCTAAATATCAGACGAGATGAGCGCCTTAATAACTTGCTTTCCTATGACCAGAAAAAGAGGTATTTTAAGAATATGGTACCTACCAAATCTACAGCAATCTGACCACAGCAAACGTTGCATAAACTGGAAGATAGGTTCGTGGGACTGCTTTATTTTAGCAACGAGTTCCTCTACTATCAAAAAGTCATCAAACCTTTTTTTAGATGGGAAATTTCTGTTGACTTTACGGCAAAAACTTTTATTGACTAAAACCCACTCTTATACTTAACTACCCATCGCTACGGCGGCTGGAAATCGGGGTCGGGTTCTTGGCAGCTGGAGTTTTAGGAAGTCCGCTTCTTCACACATGCAGCCGCCTCCTTCGCTAGCTTTAGGTACTGCGAAAGAGGTGACTGCCTGCCATTTCTCCACGCTCCAGGCCGTGGCCTTTTTTCCAAGACCCGGCGCAAGAGGTCGTTGCTTCCGATCGTCCTGACGAGGACAAAGCGGTGCCTCGCCCAAGTGAGACACACGTAATGTACCAAATAACTCTAAACCAAACCGCCAGGTATATCTGCTCCATTTAGCCCATTATCAAAAACACCTTGACACAACAATTTCCTTCAACGATGCTCCATAACTGATGAGCTTAATGCTTAAATAGCCGATCGTTAAGATTTACCGCCTTCCGTGCTGGTATCGGATCGTTGCCGTGTCGGAGCCGTATCGGCGTCGTGCCGGAACCGCGGAAGGGTCGTTATCGGGTCCTCACATCGCACGTCTCAAACGGTAACTCGTTAATTTCTGTAGATGTCACGAGCCGTGGCCTATAGGATGAGTGTAGTGGTACAATGGGAGCGTTGTTTGTGACTAACCTAACTTTGACTGTACTGACTATTACTTATAGCAGATGCTTTTGAAGTAATGATATAGGAAAATAATCTACATTTGCTGAGCCATAAAAACATACTTAACTCGAATTTAGCAGTTTCAGAAAGTCATCTCAGCACAAAGTCAGATCAGAAGTTTTATTTCAGAAAGAGTCAAGCAAATGGCACCTACCTATCTAACACGTTTAAGTGATAGTCAATAAAAGCTTCATACTCCCTCTTGCTCTACACAAAGTGGGAAAAATTGTTTGATGGCTTTTATTTTTATAATTTTCATCTGTCATTCACAGTCGTTAACTACTTTCCTTCAAAGTAAAACCTTTCTTATCATATAGTAAAAGCAATCAACAAACAAAATACAATTTTCTTCAAAAGGTAGACAGATTCATCATCATCTTTCTGCCCTTGTCCCGTGTTATTTGGGGTGTGCGCAACACGTTTTTTTTCTTCTATTCTGTCCTGTCATCCGTCATGCTATCACTAACTTCCTTTTCTTTCAAATCGCTTCTCACAAAACCATACATCTTCTTTTGGTCTCTTTCTCCTTTTTCATCTATTCACATGTATACTTATAACTTTTGTTGGATGATAGTTTGTTTACAATTTTTTTTTGTTCATTGCAAAATTGTGTCTTACATATTTTCTAAATATCAGCAACTGTTTAAACCAATGTTTACCAAAAACTGTTTCTAATAACTAAGTAAGCTTAAAGCCAGTTTTCTCGCCCACTGTCTATTTCCCGCGCCCAGTGTGCCCCAGTCCCGATACTACCCGAAGTTAATGCGACGAAGTTTGTGCCCAAATTTTAATAATAATATATCTTTGTAATTTATTTGATTCGCGACGCAAGCGCCGTTTGTTCCGAGACTCGTCGCGGTATCATTTTTCTTTGAAATGTCTTTGAGACTATATTTTTAATTTTTTGATATAGGTAGTTAGAAATTAATATGAAATTTAATTTTTTTGAATGATAAGTGTAGTTAGGATTTCTGTTTGATTGCTGATTTCAATTGAATTTTTTTAAATAAGTATGTAGTTTAGTTGAAAGTTCCTGATATAGGTATCATAACTTCTTATAATCCTTATAAATTACATCTTAACAAAATCCACAAAACAAAAAGTGCGATAATGACAGCATTTTAACTACGGAACATTACACACACCTCCTAAACTCAACCCTGCGCCTGCTATGGGGAAAAACGCCCCCGATTGGGCCGCGGGCGAGTCAAACCGACCCATAAATAATAAATACTAGCACGGTGCGTCTGTAGATAATGGTAATTTACGATTCGCTACCATTGACGTCAAATCTTTGGCAGCAGTGGGACGGTTAGATCGACGCTCGGCGTTTTTCGGGTGAGCTCGGATGTTTTCGGGGTTTGTTTTGAAATTCGAAGTTTTTCATTTGTTTGATGTGTTTTTTGTTTGCTTGTGAACAAGTATGGTGCTTGTCAGAGTTTATGTTCGTTGCATACTTTAACTTTGAGTGCATGATTTTGTGAGTTACATTTAGTTTACGATTTCATAAGCGATTTGTAATGGTGATTCTCAGTAAGGTTAGGCAATGATAAAAGGAATTGGAAAAGACTCTTTTCCTAGTTGGTCGATCTTTGTTGGTTGTTAGAAATCGAGTTAATTGGATGCACTACTAGTGCCTGATTGAAATATCATTTCTGAGGACATATTGCTGTTGGACTTACAAATTGCCGCCATAAGATCATCAGGCAATCAAAAATACAAAAAAAACCTTGATTCACACACACGTGCTTCGCGTTTCTGTCCCGAGCCCACGAAGAGTCAAAATTAAAATACTACCGTGACTTGCCGCCACAAATCAATACCCAAAATCCTTACCATACTTCAACGTCTCGCAAACGGCTAATTAATAAAACTTAAGCTATAAATATCGTCGGGCGTCGTAGGTAGCTGTTAGCAAAAACTGTTAGGATCATAAAGCTGTCATGAGATGAGAGAGTGCCTTTGTTGCTGTTTCGTTGGCGAGCGATAAATCTAATGCGAGAACAATTTGGCCGTGGTCGCGAGACGCCGTGATGGCCGCGGATGGTCGCGGGTTTTATAAGGGTAATGTGACCTCGGCTGGAGAGGGTTAAGATGTTGAGCTGTGTATAGCTGCCTACCAGTTTACTTATTGTTCAAATAATAGCGAGGTTTACTTGGTAAATGCCACAACCAGTATTAGTATTCAATATTTCAGTGCCTTACGTTTTGATTGAAAATTTTAAGTTAATTGAACCATTATCGTCATCATCATTTCAGCCGAAAGACGTCCACTATTGGACAAAAACCTCCCCCAAAACCACAATTGGACTGGTCCTGGGCGTCTCGCATCTATTGGATTCTCGTGACCCTCACTAATTCATCAGTCCACTTTTTGAAGCGAACGCTGCGTCTTCCTGTACGTGGTAGCCACTTCAGAAACTTTTAGCTCCATCGACCAGTTCTGCCAGCAATATGCCCTGCCCACTGACAATTTAGCGATTCTTCGGGCTATGACGGTAACTTTAGTTCTATGTGGATATCATTATTTCTGATGCGGTCACGTAGGAAACTCCAATGCAATTAAACCTTGTATCATAATCGCAAAAGTGCTTCTCACCTGAAAGTGTGAATAATAATGTATTTAATTTAATGTAAATAGTGCTTCTGGAATTTCCTGCCGGAGTATATCAATACAGTATCTTTAAGTCAAAAGTGAATATGTTACTTCAAGGCAAGCATGCTCCATCGTTGATCACTTCGTCTTTTTATTTATTTATATATATATATATATGTGGATATATATGTTATATGTATATATAAAAGTATTAAAGTAGCATTCTACTACTAAAAAAGTTTTTAAAATCAATCCCATAGTTTTAAGTATATTCATTAAAAACAAAAAAAAAAAAACAGAGTTTCAAATCTTATCTCTTTATAATGTTAGTATAGATAAATCTTGATACTTGCCTCCTCCTTGTCGTGCATGTTATTCGCAGCTCCTTGTTTAATTGTAATATTAACGACTCGACAAACAGGCAGCGAGCATTCGAGCAATATGAAAAGTAGCGACGTTACAGGCTACACTCTACTTATTAATTAATAAAAGTGCAACATTTTATTAAACAAAGTTGGATTTTATTATTGTTGCTGAATTTGAATCCTTAGGTAGTAACATTTTAAAGCCATAAAATCCTTTTTTAATCCTTCATTCTACACAAAAACTTAACATTACTACAGCTATTAACTTATTATTATTACAGTACGAGTAAATAGTGATTGGACAATTCATGTACAAAAGCGATAGTAACTTCAACAAGTTTTCTCCCAGCAAACTTTTGTGTGAAAGAGGAAGATCATATTTGAGGGTAAGATTACATGTAGGTACCTACGATACCCACGTTAATAAGTCCAATATACATACTAATATTATAAGAGGCCTGTATTTTTTCTCTCTCATAAAACAATATAAAAGAACTATTAAGTATTTCAGACCCCTAAACACAATTTGTTTCAATCACTTTTAAATTACCTATCTAAACTTGCAATTCTAACAAGAGGACCGTACTCTCAAACTGCACGTGTGCTGTCTGAAGTAATGGAATCTAGAAAATTCTCAGACCTAACAGAGCACCTAGAAAAAATCTTATTTATTCTCTCAATAAATCTTCCTAAATCTCATCAGACGATAAACTCAAATCTAGAGCATTCCGAAAGCACTATCAATCTCACCTGCACAAATACGTCAATACATTATAAATTAAAAAAAAAAAACACCCCATGACTCACGGCCCACGGGAAAAAACTCCGTATAATGTTATTACAAGGCATCAAACGCAGTATAAAACCGTCAACAGTTCAATAAATCCATCAGCAAGTGCTGCCATCTATCAAAGACTGTGCGCAACGAGTAAACGTGTAATGTTCCGCGGTGATTGATAGATGGCGCTGCCGTGTTAGTGCGCAAGCGCACGGTAAAAGTGTTTCTGATTTGATTTAGATTGTTTATTGTATACCTGGATGTTTTAAATGGAAACGTCGTTCGGTTATGCTTCAAAAAATTTCGAGTTATTTATTACGGGAGTGATTTTTTGATGCACTTTATATCGTACGTGCCAGTAAGTAGTTATTAACTTTTTCTTATTGATAGCTAACAGACCCAGTCCCGCACCATGATCTTAATGCTGCATCAGCTTGGCTGCGATATTGGTATAGATTTTCCATAGTTACTGTCGGTCGAACAATCAAAACAAGGCGTATAGAATAATTCACAACCTTAAAATTGCAGTGTGTATAACTGAAATTTTAACTTAAATGGTAGGTAGTGTTGTTTTTTAAGAATAATAACAGTCAAATAATCCCTATATTATGATGCACTACAGTCACAGAATAAGTAATAGTACAAATCTACAGTACATCGGCTGTGGTAGATACTCGTACGTACGCACACTCAACCACACCAGTGACATAGGTAATCTAAAATCGATTAAATAGTTCATTCTAAAAGACATACCAATTTCTGGATGAGCATTTTATAAAATGTTAGGTGTAAAGTGGTTTGCGTTTTTGAAGGCAGGGATATTTTTATTTTTTAATAAAAAAAAAAAAACAATTTAAAAAAGTGTTTTTTTATACAACTACTGATCTATTGTAATAGTTTCATAGTGTCATAAACAGTTTTTAAATTAGGAAAGTAAAAATCACTTTCTGCAAAAAAGTACTAACTAGCATAGTTTACGATATTGTTCTTGAAGAGGGCAGCACAGCACAGGTTGTGGATTCAGTCAGTAACAGTATGACACGCCCTCCCACTCCACTTTAGAGCGTCTAATAAACGATGTTCTTCCTGAAAAGGCTCGATATTTAAACTAGGTACGTATGTAGATAGTAAAGTACCTTTCATAATCTTCATCATTTCAGTAATTTTGCTTAGAAAAATCTCTTTGGTTGAAAAATATCTCTTTAGCAAACAGTAGTTTCACCTTCACCTATAACCTTCCATGAGGGTGTTTTTATTATCGTGCCATTTACGAATACGCATGCAGGACGCGTTTTTTGCATTTAGAAATTTTCTGCATCCATGGCAAACGATTTAATTTCTGCATACTTAGATAGATGCAAGACGAATCGTTCATTGTGGCGACACTTGGGGGAGTTATATGTCCAACATTTGACGTATATCGGCTGAAATGATGATGATGATAGCAAGCCCGCATGCGTGTTGAAATCCGCACGATATTAAAAACACCCTAAGGTCCTATATCCATTATTTCAATAAGGACAACATTAGCGACACCTAGTGACGGATGGCCGCCATTAGTTTTTGACCCACCCACTGCCGTGTCTTACTTTTATAATTAACGGCAACACGCCGGCGATTTATTGTCGCTCGCTAGACACTTTTAAGGTTATGGTGGCTTGTATTATTTATTTTATGGCATTTTTGAAGTATGTTTAGTATGATACGATGAAATTCAGGAGTGTTTGCAGAGATGGTCCCGGGGAGACTGTCGTGGGTTAGCTTGTTGTTCACCATGAATCACAAATGATGTGATTGGTTTTTGGTATTTTTTTTTTTTAGTTTGACGGTTGTTTCTGAATTGAGTATAGAGGTAGGCGGGACAGAGAGTAAAGTCCCGCAAACCTCCGTTGAAAAGGGAGGATCCTCCGACCAGACCGGGTGTTATAGTCTGGTGGGCGACTGCCCGATAGTTGATGTCGGGCTGTCGTATATGTTCAAATCGCGCGGAGAACTTTGATTGCGCGATGCAGAATTTCGTATTTTCTTCGTAGTTCTTATGTGGCGTCATAGATGTCGCTACAAGTATATCAAATCATGGATAAAATACTCAACTTCAAATATTTAAATTAGAAATCGGTGTTTAACTATTATTTTTGTTCTGTCATTCAACCGGAGGTCGTGGGTTCGATTCCCACCCAGGACAAATGTTTATGTGATGAGCATAATCATTTGTTCTGTGTCTGGGTGTAATTTTCTCTATTATATGTATGTATGTATAAATATACTTGTACAAGTATGTTTATTAGTTGTCTAGTACCCATTACACAACCTCTGCTTAGCATGGGACTAGACCGCGTTGTGTGATAGTCGTGGAATATTATTATTAATCGTTCTCAATTGTTTACAGTAATTTTAGTAAAGCTATTTTAGTAGAATTTGAGTCTTAGTGAATTTCCATGATGGTTCTTCTTCATAGGAAATGAGAACAGTGCACTAGCTTCTGACGTTTTATAATCGCCCAAGTAGGCCTATGTGAAACAAACATTTTGATTTTTTATTTATTTAACACTAGTTTAAGTTTTGATGGTATGGGTGGTGAGCGATTAACTGCACAGTTTTGCTGTGCGTCGCTGGTACAATTCCCGTACGCAAAAAATATTTGTATTACCTACATAATATAGTTAAACAGGTTGAGTGTCTTGTACATGTGAGTAGCAATATGAATTAAAAGTTTTTACTTCTAGGTGCTTACCCGGTTTTAAACCCGTAACCTTATGCGTGAAAGGCGTCGCTTTAACCTTTGGGCTATCACGATATGGTGGCATTTCAATATTTCAATATTCTATAAAAAAATGTTCATTCAATTTAAGTTTCAAAACTAAGTTAACGATTCAAACATTCTCGAAAATCTTTCTAAAAATAAATTTAGCCCTTTAAAGGTAATAAACCCCAACCACGGTGTTGCATCCCCGTGCGGCTTGACGAAAGGCCCCTCCGGGCCATCCCTAATCACTCACTCTCCCTCCGAGGTGAGAGGTAACGGACAGGACCTCATTCGATTCCCTGACGTGTTGTCCAACTTTTATTTATGAGGGCAAACTTTTCAGATTTATTAATCCAGTCATTTAAAACATCTTAGATTACAAAATCTGAGGTTAAAAATGCAGTACAGCAGTACTGTATAGCATTTTTGTCGTTGACTGTCGACTATCTACATGCACAGAGTGCTGGAGTTCTTTGGCCACATTACCAGTAAAAATGGCAACAACCTTAAACAGCTCATCGTAACTGGCATGGTTAATGGCAAACGACTAAGAGGCCGCAGCCCAAAAAGATGGGCAGATCAGGTCCGTTTTTTACTGGACATCCAATGGCACGTCGCACTTCATGACGCTAACAACCGTTTTAGATAGCGAGATACCATCAATAAAAAGCTAATCCAGTGGGAAGTTCACGACCCTTAGTAATGAGGAATACGACTCGAGGAGGAGGAGGAGGACAGTATTTTTGGGATGCTTGTCTAGCAGAATGGCTGATGGTCGATGCAGCTGAAAGGTTTTGGACTGGCGACCGTGGACCTTGTCATATAATTAGTAATTTAATTAATATATATTTTGCAGTCGTCAAACTGAGGTGAAGTTGGTTGACTTTGCTCGAGGGATTTGAAGTGGATAATTAAGGGTCACATTTGATGGATGTGCTTGGACATCTATCCCTGTTCTAAACTTGGATTCCCTTGGGTTGTTTCAAATTAAAAATAAACTTTAGAAAGCTGAGGGCATTGTATATCGTAGAGTCAAGAGCGGTGCGGATCTAGTCAGACCAACGTACTGGTCTACGCTCACGAGACCTTTTCTCATCCACCTTACTGGTGAGCCTTTCGAGGTTGCCACTGTGTTTCCTGACAATGTGACCAAAGTATTGCCGCCAGAGACAGAAACAGATGGAGGAATATCATAAAAGTTAAAGTTATGAAGCGTTACGACTCTCAGCATTGAGGAATACGACACAAGGAGGGAGAAGAAAGCTGAACATAGGGGATTGTTAGAAAGAGTAACGGATAATTAAAGGAACACAGGTGAGATTTAGTCACACTTTTTCTGCATGGTTTTATAAGTGGAAATCAAATGATTCTTTCATTTGATAGTTTCCCACGTAAAAAATAGGAAAACTGCCTATATGTGAAAGTAGGTCTTCTTTCAAAACAATTTCAGATCCGGCAGGGTCACCATGTAAGGACGAAGATATTGGGAGAGAAATGATACCACTGGTTGCTCGAAAAATACTGTCTATATTTTTTAAGATATCAGTTTATTATAAAGGTTTGATGAGTAAACAAATGACTATATCAAGCTAAAATGCATAGTTCTCTTATGATTTGACAATTACATACAGGACTTTAAAAGAGACTTTGACCCCTGAGTTTGTTTCGGTGTTCCTTCTCTGGGTAGTCAGTTAGGAAACACTGGCTTCATCTTGTTTAAATTGACGTGTAAAAGTGTTTTTAACCCTTCAGATACCGTCAATTAGAGACACAATAGTAAGACAATAGATGCGCGGCCACCGGTGGTCGCTTGGGGATTCATGAATTAAAAACCTATTTGTAATATAAATATCATTTATTCATCAATAACATACTACACAATTCGGTAATTTATTAAATACGTACCTATTGTTTTTACTGATGAGAAATATTTCAGAAATAATATTTATTTTAGTAAGTAAATCATCGTAATCTTCTACCCTTGTCCCGTGTTATTTAGAGTCGGTGTAATACTTATTTATTTAAAGATAATTAAAACGGTACACATCTAATTAAGATAGAATTTAAAAAAATGTGTAAGGTATTTAGACTTTATTTGAATAAGTTTTTTTCTTCAATTGTACCCTGTCAACCGCCATGCTATCACTGATTCCTTTTTTTTTCATATCACTCTTCACACAAGCTGTTGTCTCATTGATGTAGTGGTCGTATACTATTGAACGTTCTGGGTTAGAATCTCAGTTTGGGTAAGTTGTTATTAGATTTTTAGTCTAGAATTTCTCAGTAGCAGCCAGATTTTTAGTCTAGAATTTCTCAGTAGCAGCCCAGAGTCTGACCACTATGAATATACTATCACATCTCAGATCTTAGGTACTTATCTCAACTGACATTAATTTGTCTTCGTAAAATCTGGCACAAACTTTAGTATTTAGTCATAGACAATCTTTTTTTAAGGTGGGAAATCATCTAATGCCTTCTCCCTGTCTGGGTAAAGCGAGAGTGTGTCAGACGTTTACTGACTAAAATCACATCGGTGTCCTTCGGTTGCCTTTTTGGTTTAGGACTTCAGTTTTTCTTAAATGCCCGTGATTCCCAGCAGAGCCGATGCCCACTAGAATTTACGCCCCAACGATTTGCTAACAGCTCTTGAGTGCGTGGATAGATAGCTACACAATCATCTTCTATTCCTCAATTTCCTAAAACTGAAACACCATCAATTATACTATATAAATATCGACGTCAGAAGAAAATATGAAGTGGTGGCTAACCTACATAAGAGCGAACCTCTCGTGATGCGCACAAATAAATTATCTATAAACGAGATTGGCTAGTTGCTACTGGTACGCACTGGAGAGTGCTCTGTTTCGTAACAATAATTTTATATGGTGCGTGCACTTTGTAATTTATTGTATTAGCGAAGATTCTACTCTATCTTTATTCTACTCAAATATCAACATTAATTTTGTGTACTTTAGGTAGACTTTTAAGTGAAATATGATTATTTTTAAAAAGGAATAGGTTGCCGTGGGATTTCATGTAATTTTTTATTTGTAATTCGAGATTGTTTTCGTTTTTAGATACGATACCAATTTAATATAAAACTTGCCTTTTTAGTAGAAATTTTATTGGAAGTTAACTGATACTTAAAAATCAACCTTAACTACGCAACACTAAAGCCAATATTAGCGTTGGTGGCGATGGAATAAAATGATCTCGAATTATTTTAAGATGTAAACTTAGTTTAATAATATTATATTTCATCAATTGAAAGCAAGGAGGCTTTCCAATACTGCGTGTGTTGGAAGGGTTCCAACTAATCGGGCCGACGACCTGGTAAGGTTTGTGGGAATCCAATGGATTCAAGATGCATAGGATCGGTAATTGTGGTGATCATTGGTGGAGGCCTATATCCAGTAGTGAACACCTTCAGGCTGAAATTATGATGGTTAAAGATGAAATTTTTTTTTTTATTATGTTGTATCTACAATGCTTGTATCTATGTGTTCCAAATAAAATGTTTATCTTTCTCTCTTTTTTTCTTTGCTCCTTTCCTTCCTTCATTTTTTCTCTCTTTATTTATTTCCTTCTTTGCTTCATTTTTTCTTTATACCATTTACTAATTACTCAAGACAACTAAAGTAGAGCATGTTGCCTCTCACATTCTCGAAGAGTTAAGCTCTCGATAATTTTCAAGGGGCAGGAATCTTACAGCAGACTGAAATATCGGAGCGATCACTACATCGGGGCACGATATTTATCATTCACCATGCTATGATGGCTGGATTTATGGGAAATAATCTTTGCTTGACGTGGTCAGGAGTTTAATCCTTGAAAATGTTGGAAAATACCTTCCTGAGGTAAGAAAATGTTGGTTAGATATTTACTATATACAGAAAGGTTGGAAGTAAATAATTGTAAGAGAGGGAGTAAACAATTTGCCGGAAACACTGCAGGACAGTTATACTATAGAATTCTTGAGTCCGGATGTTTCAATGGCTATATAACTTTTCCAGATAGTCGATTATGACTGTCCGTAGCTTAACCAACATGTCCGTCATTACTCGTTTTAGCGGACATTACTTGTTTGATTTAATATCGCAATAATTAGTGTACCTACTGCAATGACAGACAGACTGTATTAGAAATCGTTTCCTTCACTTGTGTTTTACGAGTGGTTTGATACCTTCATGTTTTATTAGTAAACTAGCGACCCGCCCCGGCTTCGCTCTGGTGCAATATTATGCATATAAACCTTCTTCTTGAATCACTCTATCTATTAAAAAAAACCGCATCAAAATCCGTTGCGTAGTTTTAAAGATTTAAGCGTACATAGGGATATAAGGACAGAAAAAGCGACTTTGTTTTATACTATGTAGTGATATCTAATTTCTTATGTTACAGAAGAAATCCATAGTTGGTTAGTATACACACCACTAATAACAAGATGAAACAAGGTGCGAGATAAACTTAATAAAAAGTACATGACCTTTGCGTAATATCTCCAAAATATCGAGGGTACTACTCTGTCAAGAAAGTACCGGGAAAAGATCAATAATACACAAAATTCATCCAAATTTATTTTATCACCTTCAAAGTATGCTCCTTTAGAAACGATACACTTGCGCCAACGAATAATCCATTCATCAAAACATTTTTTAAACGCTGCTTCCTGAATTGAGTTCAGTTCTCGCCGCGAATTCTCCTTTATGTCTTCTATCGATTGAAAACGGGTGTCACGAAGTGGTAATTTGAGTTTAGGAAAAAGAAAAAAGTCAGCAGGAGCCATATCTGGTGAATATGGTGGTTGCTGGATGGTATTTGTTGAGTGTTTGGTCAAAAATTCGTTCACAATGATAGCCTTGTGCGAAGGCGCATTGTCGTGGTGCAAAATCCAAGAATTTTCTTTCCACAAATCTGGCCTTTTTCGTCGAATTTGCTCTCTTAAACGCCGCATAACGCTCAAATAATATTATTTATTTACCGTTAGACCTTCCGGTAAGAATTCAGAGTGCACAACACCGCGATAGTCAAAGAAAACAGTCAACATGACTTTGACTTTTGATCGACTTTGGCGTGGTTTTTTCGGTTTCGGATCAGTTGGAAGGCGCCACTCCGAAGCTTGTTGACTAGTTTGCATGTCAAACTCGTAAACCCACGTCTCGTCACCAGTAACAATGCGTTTCATGAATGTTGGGTCCGAACTGACTCGTTCTAGCATGTCCTCAGCGACTTTCATGCGATTGAGTTTTTGGAGAAAATTCAGATCTTTTGGGACTAGCCGAGCAGCAACATGTTTCATACCCAAATGATTAGTTAAAATGGTACGGATCGACTCGTGAGATACAGAAAGTTCGGCGGCTATCTCTCTCAGAGTTGAATGGGGATTTTCAGTCACTATTTCCTTCTTCTTCCAACTTCAGTTGCAGACGTTGACGGCCTACCAGAGCGAGGCAAATCTTCCATCACATGTCGACCGCTTTTGAACGCTTTGAACCACTCATAAGCACGAGTATTTGATAAAGTCGATTCACCGTAAGCCTTCTGTAACATTTTCAGTGACTCCGAACACGAAATTCTATTGGCGATGCAAAATTTAAGACAAACTGTTTGTTCGATATTTTTGTCCATTATGAAATTCGCAATACACACTATATATGATATTACTAAAACCAGCACTGTATTTAATATAAATAACAGATGCAACTCAAACTCCGCGCCAAAATGGAAAACAGTTGTGCCAATCTAACAACTACAAAAAAACAAAAATTTGAATTTGGAACCATAAACAAATCATCCATTCCCGATACTTTTTTGACTGAATGTAAATTACATTTGGTAGCGCATCGGTTACTCGCCATATTGCAATGACGTGAAACCCATCAGTTTTCACCTCTGCTAATATGTCAGATGCGTGTAATAGAGTGGCAACCCCATCAGCACACTTCTTCTTCATCTCAAATCATTCGTTTTCTTTTCCCTGAAAGGTTTTGGGCCCGATTGCAACGTTTTTTAGGTCTTCCAAAGTGCAGGTGTAGGGACACTTTGGGCACTCTAATAAGTGGGCTATTGTCTGGTCAAGAGCACCACAGTCACACTGAGTCTCGAAGGGGTCTATAATCTCCCATTTTGCCAGGTTGTGTTTGCCACGGCCTACTTGCGTGCGTAGTTAAAGCATCTGAAAGCATCTTAATTCTTACACTACATTTGACTAACAGTCTGCACATATAAAACGACTGACAGTATGCTCTAAATAGCTTAAGCCTTTACATCAGGTATTGCAGTGGACAGCTTTTTTTTTAAATTTTCATGTATATGTGTATCTTTCATTTATTTAAGCGCAACGATTCCATCTTTACTAAAAGACCCTAGTCCTCTGCCTACCCTTAGATCCGCAGCCACCTTCTCAGCAGAGCTGGTGAAGTGACAGCTTCATCAGGCCCGAGCCGTGTTTTCATTAGTTGGTAACGTATGACGCGGTGGGGGACTAAATCTTCATTTTTGACGTCCCATGGGTCACTACACGGATAGTGAAATGTGGGAACTACTGGATGAGACAAAGTGTTTTACTGTTAGATAGATTTTAATGACGATATATCTCTAAGCATAGATGTATTTGGGCCACGGCATTTTTTGGAAAAGTTAGTGCGGTTCTGGAACGCAACAGACAATTGAATAAGCCATTTGATAATCTATCACCTCAATTTTTTTTATAGTATTGTTGTATTTATTTTTTACTATGATGTTTTTTTGCTAGAGATAATCAACAATCTTATTACAGCTGGTGTTTTACCAATTTAAACATTGTTAAATTTGAATCTTACTATTAGTCTTTGATTTACCTATCATCATTATCATTGTCACAGTAATGCGTCTTGAACGTCATAATTAATTTATAATCATCATAGTTGGACATAAGCACCCTCCATCTGTCACTATAACGACCGGCCCTGTGTGTCTTGCATCTATCGTCATCATTGTCTCCCCCTATTTCAATTTATTTTAGGTTTCAGCGCAACACATTTATTTTTTATCATCCATACTATTAGTCAACTTGATAGTCAACCCTTGTCTACCATTCATCTTATCTATATCATCATTATCATAAAAAGGCTGATTTAAATGCTTATGCTTTATATCATCTTTACCATTTTTTCCATGGTACATCACACCCACTGTTTCATTGGATTTCCCTGCTTCGTTTTCATACTCAATTCTTTCTTCAGGATCAGGTTCTTTAAGATCAGTTGTTTCATCATCATCTGCGTACTCAAAAATATCACTCAAAACTTGTTTAAATTTACAGCCAGTCACTTCCAGTGCAACACACTCCGACATGTCCCTCTCACGGACCAGACGGGGGACGTACTAATGTTGATATATTATCGGCGCCGGCCCGACTCGGATGGACAGACGCACACACACCTTAAATAATAAGGATGCTGTACCACCTGTATCATCGCTTATTTATGGCAACTTACCCTAGTTTTTTACGCTCTTTATGCGGTATTTTTTAGTTAACTTCTGTTGGATTGTCCACCTTAAACATGTAAACATTGTGCTGGTTTTTCTAAGTATTAATTCCTGCTTCTTTTTACCCAACTGTTTCAATGGTATTTTTTTTTTAGCTTCGTTTATATGCAAATTAATACATTTAATTTGAGTACTGGCTGTTGTAAATAAAATGAGGAATTGCAGATAGTGGATTTGATCCATTAAAAAACTTAACTTCTATAAAAGATAATTTTTATAATTTCAAGTTATTCCAAAGATATCATAGTTTAAAGTATCAAGTATCAGCCGGGTCGAAGCCTACTGGGGTCAGGGTTATCCGAAAGGAAACTCGAGCCTCAGTATGAAGAGGCTAGAAGGAACGGGGTGAGTTTTTAGTCAGTAAGAGTCTGTGTGTGTCATTGGATGATTTTTGCCCACCGTAGAAAAGTATGAACTCAAGAATTCAACGGATAATGAACTCTCAAACAAAGAACATGGGCAAAGAAATAATTGTTGAAATGAAGCATATACCCAGAAAATAATTTACAATTTACTAAGTTTTATCAAATCAACCTAATGGCCAGTCGAAGGAAGAAAATAGTCATAATTGAATTGAAACTAGACACTACAAAAACTGATTTGGTTTCATCAGATTGGAAAATACTTCTGCCCATAAAATTAAGTATATCAAATGTCATGGGCAAAACGTATCTACTCACATATTAAGGTAATAAACCTCTAATAGGCACCTACTGGTAATAGTTTATGTTTATAAAGTAGCTGTTAGTATCCACCTGGTGGTTAGTCGTGATTGCCTCAGGCTATGGTCGACATGAATTGAAGGCACTTGTTGGAGAAACAGTATGACGTTTTCATTTATGAAATGTTTGGAATATGGCTGTAGACAAATTGAAATATCATTCACATAGTTCAGTGGTTTACAATTATCTTTAGACCGGAGACCACCATAATATTTTCTTTTTTGAAAGCAAGAATCAGAAGTCTACAAAAAAAAAAAACAATAAGCTTTGTTATTCTCTGGAACCTTACTTATTTATTAAAACTTTATTCAACACAAAGGTACAAAGGCGGACTTAATGCTTTAGGAATTCTTTACCAGCCAATCATGGGTGGTAAAGAGAAAACGTGGCAGGTGCATAAAAACCAAAAAAAGTATTATTATGAAAAGAACGGTATATAAATAAAATAAACATACATATATACTACACATTACACACTCATACCCACACAAAATTTTACTACTCTTAAGCAATCTTATTAAGTACACGACCAATTTCCAAAATCGATAAAAAAGTAGTAATTTTCTTCCAAAGCTTTATGTTTAAAATACTCGGACGATGGAAGATACTAAGTTCAACTGTAGATCTCCTAATTTCATGATCTCAAATGTAACTATTTAAGACACTTTATACCAACCATCCCACGTCCCACCAAGCCAGTACTCCCAGCTCCCAACTCCGAACCGCACCACCAAACTATCACATCCACAATTTTTCGCCATCTTCCTTCATAAACAGGGATCATGAGCCTTACCCTTTTGCCATAAATCTAGCCGCCCCCCCGCACCCCGCCCCCCCAGGCCGCGAGGTCGGTTTTGAATGGAGATTGAGCCAATTAAAGTAATCGCCGTAACAGTCGACGCTGCCTTGGATTAGTTCTGTGGAGATAAAAGCTATGGAGTCGCTGTTGTGTTGAGTTTTTCTTTAGGCTGTAAGATGACATGGGTTGAAATTTTGGGATGCTTGCGTTTTTTTTTGATGTTGTTAAATGTGTTGAATTATTTGGTGTCTTTATTCTAACTTGCTGGTTTTCCTTCAAATTGTCAATTTGTCTGTTGACGACTGGTCTCGGTCCGGTTAATTACCGGACGCCCGAACGGTGAGCTACACCTGGTTGGAATTTCGGCGATTGGGGCATGAAGACCTTTGTTCGCTCGCGTTACTGCTTCGCAGAAAGAGCCGACCACCTGTGATTCCTCCTCGCTCCGGACTATAGTTTGAACTAGCCCCGGCCCGGAAGGTCGTTGCCACCGTGTCTGTAGGCGTGCCCTGCCATTACGCATTACATTAAATTTACGGTATGGCTCAAAATAAATCATACGAAAAAAGTAGAAGTGGCTCAAAGTAAATCTCTACTTTTTTCATTTATAATTTATCTTAGACATCAACAACTACCACTCCCTGTCCCTCTATTATTTCACATAATTACTTTTACACATCACCAAAAGGAAAGTTTTATTTTGCATTCATTTCATCATTATCATCTTCTAATAAATTTATTTTTCCACCGAAATGTCCTGGTTCAAAAACCATTTCAAATTATATTTTTCCATTTTTCACATTGAAAATTGTATCTCAAAAATAATTTTAGCGCAAACGTCGTCTCCACCCCGCCCCGTCCCGCAGGATTAGTATCATACAATACAAGCAACAACTGAATCCTTTTATTTATTGCTATTTATTGTTATTGCATTTTCTCTCATTTCTCTAGTCTAATATTGTCTTGGCATAAATTTCGCTTAGCGTTTGGGAGCGTTGTTTTAAATATGATTATTGCTAATTAGAGTTAGCTGTGCATTTCCTTAAGCTTTTGTATGATGAGTTTTTGTGTGATGAGTTTTGAGTTCTCTTATTATGTTTGTTAATTTATTCTGCTTTATAATTCCCATAAAGAAAGTCTTGATTCTTAAACTTTATTAGAGGATCTTGGATTTTAGTAAATGAAAGCTCTATGGGTTTGAGAACCTATAGTGGGCAAGGATGAATAGAAACTGTTTTTTAATATTGTAGAAATATTATTCAATGATCATCGAGCGCATTGAAAGCAAAAGCCAACTAGTGTATATCATGTACACATAATTGTCTCCGCACACGGGCATCAAAAAACGCCCCTTCAAGCTTCTTTTTGAGGTGGCCTTTTTTTTGTGGCTCGTGTGCGGCGGTGCCGCCACTAAAAAACGCTTGAAGCCGCTTCAAGCTTCTCCGGCCACAAGCTGTCGCGCGCTTCAGCGGTTTTTTGCGGTGGCTTCTAGCTTTTTTTTATGGCCGCTTCTAGCGTTTTTTTGAGGACCGTGTGCGGGAATATTATATGTGTACCGTTAATGTTGGTCACACCAATGACGAAAAAGATACTTGGCCGCCATTGTACCCATACATTTATATTTCTGTTACAATTTTGGTGTACAATAGAGTTTATTCTATTTTATTCTTTACATTATTATAATATTTATATATTTCGACTAACTAATAATTATAATCTATTGATCTGGAAATCTGTATTTTTAAAGTTTCGCCTGGCTTGTGTTCGAGTACCGAGTTTTTTCAGCTTTACCGAGTGCTAGCTGTCCAGGGTACACCGGCCACCGGGTGGTTAGAATCGCAATACAATATTTTTAACGCCACTCCGGGAGGCTACTTTTATGCACCACAAAATTTAATCCAAGTCCATTGACACGTAAAGAACAAGTAGAAGGGGCCCGTATCCGATGGGTAATCAGAACTTTATTATTAAGTCTCCGTGGTTCGTCTGTCCAGTAAACCGTACGTCTGTTGGTCTGTATATCAGAGTGGGTTGTATCGCCCGTATATACGGCGAGTATCCACCCATACGTTGTTGAAACCTCTACAATCCGAACTCAGCGTTTTGCCTCGTCGCTTATAACGCGAATGTCGAAGGACTGGAACAATTTGCTTGCTGCTGTCTTCCCGTCCGATTATAATTAGAGTGTCTTAATGGTAAGGGTGAATAGGCTCATAAACTAGTGCCCTCACCATCAGAGACTGCATCACAGCTTACCGTCAGGTGGGAGAGTAGTCAAGCACTGGTTCTTATGAAATTTTAAAAAATCTGTTGAAACGGAAAAGTTGAAATACTAAAAGAAATACATTAAATACTAAAAGAAAAGAAATACTATTGCCACTAAAAATAATAAGAATCTTACGGAACGCTTTGTATTCGAGGTGAACTTGCCTTTACCTAATTTTAATTTGAGCGATGATAGCCATTCATTGCAAATTTGCGAACAAATGAAACTTAAAAATACATAAATGGAAAACAATATAATAAGGCTTTTTCCAAGGTTAAAAAAAGGGATTTATTTATTGATAGTTCTACAAATCAATTCCCAAATCCTTCCAATCCTCATCAGACACCAAGTCTTACATCTGTCTGGCACCACGCTGTGGCGTATTAAACGCCGCTCTACGCTGGAGTATTTCAAATGATTAGGCAGATTTATGCGGGGTAGTCGGGCCGCTATCGGCTGGCTCTACGGAGACTGTCTCAGGGTATCAGAAATTAGATGGAGTAAGGTTTATTTGAGGGTTTATTTAATACTTATATCAAACACGTTGTTTGTAAAAGAGTTTATTGAGTGAAGAGTGTATTTAACATTCTTTTTATTTTACGAGACCTGAATATAGTTTGTTGAGAATCAGTAAATGAACTCAATAGTTTTTACACCATGTTACATTTTTCTAAAAATATTTAAAAGGTCGCAAGTCACGGCAGGTCATAGCGGGGATTAGGTACCAGTAAAAAACTGATTGCAAAATTCTCAGTCGCGGGGATGGCCCGGTGACTATGTATTTTTGGTGACATAACAAGCTTATAGCTTTGTGATTTTTCATGTTACTTACAGTTATGAAATTTTATTCACAGATTTCTTACATAAAAATACTAGACACGTGTTTCGGGTTTCGCATATTCTAAAACTAATGTTGTATAACTTAAAAAAAAAAATATATAATAATGCCATTTCTCTGAAGTTTCAATGAGTACAATGATAACAAAATACCTTCACAAAATACTCTGATTGATCGGAAGGCTGATCTAGTAAGACCAGCCTCTGTTGGTTGGTCTAGTAGAGTATTTCATCATCATCATCATCATATCAGCCGAAAGACGTCCACTGCTGGACATAGGCCTCCCCCAAGCGTCGCCACAACGACCGGTCCTGTGCCTCACGCATACATCGGATTCCCGCGACCCTGACCAGGTCGTCGGTCCACCTTGTTGGAGGCCTTCCAACGCTGCGTCTTCCGGTACGTGGAAAACGCACCGTGGAAGAGTATTTAGTAAAGATATTTTTATAAAAGTATTATATTTATACACTGGAGAGTTTTAGTTAAAATCTGATTCTCTCTCTCGTTTCACACAGGGCGGGATTTTATTTCATGGTTTTCCACCGAAAAAAGTTGGAATCACAAATTAGATGGTGCAGTAAATTTTATTAAGTATTTGTTTATGTCAATAGTAAATAATAAAAAAGTCAAGATTTAAACCTAATAGTTGTAAGGATTGATAAAATATCGCATGACTGTGTCAGTTTTAACGAATTACGAGTAGCAGACAAAGCTATTGAAGAGGTGTTAGTATTTTTATGACAGTGTATATTTGGACAGGAAGGTTTGCTCTGGATAAACATTCTGTTTTACAAGTTCAAGTTTAATATGTTGTTTTGCTGTGATCATTTTCAACATTCTAGCTGTCAGGGTTGGCAATCTTTAATGGATTCTTGTTTCCCAGATTTTTAGATAGTTTTGGGGCCATTTTATTAAATTTAAAAATGTTGACCCCCACTAGAAATTAATTCTGTATACTCCTGTAACTCATACACATAGGAAACCAAGACCCGGAACACCTGTCTGTAGGTATACAAATATTTATTTCAAACGGGAATCGAACCCGCCCCCCGCAGTTCAGAAGCCCAATAATTACTGCGCCAACTATGCCGTCAAAAATGAATACTCATTAAAACCCAGCTCCGGCAGAAAAGAGATGTATCTCAAATTATTAGTAATTATAAGTAATAACCAGCTATTATCGTGATCCATACTTGCAAACTCATAAAAATTGCCAGATTTATTAATCAGGCGTCGATTTTAAACAAAATATTTATTTTAATTACTCCTTTATAAGAATTATTTAAATTGGAGAAGGTTTTTAGTTCGGGACCATTACTTTTTTTTAATATTTATTTTAACTTGGAACTTCGTCGTTTATGGACAAATTTGCAATTTTGTTTTGTCCTTAAAGGATTTGCTTCCAGATTGGTCCTATTTTTTACAAAAGCCAGTTCAGAAGGCCCACCTCCTTTCGTTTTAGTTCTCTCGATCCCTCATGGATTGGAATCCATCCGAGGGAACTTCTCATTTGTTATAGACAAGTAATATAGTGATTTTGAAGCCTTTACAGTCTAAAAGTAACATTCGATGAAGTGGAACTGGTGAAGAAGACCAGATATGGCCAAAGAAACTTCACACTCACCTATAGATCACAATAAAGATATGTAATTAAAAAACAAAAAAAAGTTCTGATTAGTTATGTTGAAAATGGAATGATCTCTGAAAATATAGTAAAGCCTTCGCCCATATAATCCCACATAATACAAGACTCTACCTACTACAAATTACACACTGTAACCATTTTACCTCAATCGCTCTACGTCGGAGTATTTCAAATAGATTTATACGTTGGAGAGGGGACGTTATCGACGCGACTCTAGCTAGAGCACGACTCTACGTAGAGCTGTCTCTAGGATATCAGGGACGAGTGTTTTATTTGGTGATTATGGAGAGGGGCTTGAGGTGGTAGAAAAGAAATGTTTAGGGTTTTGGAATTGTAATTGGTGATAATCTATAGGTTATGATAAGTGGGGGATAATCAGTGTTTTGCACTTAGTTTATTTTAATACAAATGTCTATCCAGCACTTTTACTCGAGAGAACATACTCCCGAGATCACATGCATCCTGTGTCCTATGTTCATGACATGGTCTACCCATGTGTCAAATTTCATGCAAATTCGTTCAGTTATTTGAGCTTGAAGAAAAAATAATATATAATAATAATAATAATGATAGTGATTGATTGTGTACATTTATACATTTTTTCATGAAAAATCATCCATTATTCATCATTAAAAATCCTTCCATACCTTGAAGTACACGTGAACCTATTGGTCCTGACTCAAACGGCTAAGTAAGTTCTAATCAGGCCATACAAATATTACTCCTTCTAGGTGAAAATTGAACCCATTTTCTTAATAACTCCTCCCACTCTCTCTCGTGCGAGTGTCAAACTTTTACTGACTATAACCAACCTGTGATCCTTCATTTGCCCTTTTCGTCTTAGGGCCGAGGTAACTCTCTCAAGCAATCCCGCAGCTTGGAAATCAAACCCGGACTCCTACTCAAAACAAAAATTACCATTTTTCGTAATAAAGATTTCTGTAACTGATTTAATGGCCGTCAATGACAATTCCTTTAAAAATCAATAACAACACATAATAGAGTTATTTACACTTAACATAATGGATTAATTATATTAAGTCATCATAGGCATATGATGCTGGTGACGACCACAGCCTGGGGCCACAACTAGTCACCAGCCAAATAAATGCCTAATGAAATATTCACCATTATCAATAATGTTCTGACCTCTTGAACTCATGCGTGGCTCTTTGACCTCACATTAAGAGACACGCATTAGTACATTGTAATTCTTTTGCTGAATAATAATATAGTATTATTAATTTGTCATTGTTCTACAATTATTGACAGCTTTAGATAATCAACATTTTTATCATTTTCATTTAATTTTTTTTTTTACATTTTAACTCTATTCCTTTATATAGGTACTGTCTGTCCTGGGATTGAAACCCAGGAAGACACAATATTATTATTAGGAGTTCAACTGATCTCTTGTAATAATATAGGTAAATAGATTGATTGATATATCTTACTTATGTGGGTATTTAAATTAATATGAATAAATTTATATTAATATGCTTTAGGAGTATTAAAAATTAATTACTGTGTAATCATGCTCATCTTCTACCTTCGGCTTTCAAACCTAGAGGTATGGTGTTGGATTGTTAGCTATATTTCATAAGCACGAACCTACTACCTAAAACTTATAAGACTACTCTCACTCGTGCTCCAGTTTTCTCATTTTATTTTCAAGTTCACTCATGATATTTTTGATACATTTATTTTTCTACATTACCTTAGGAGCCCAGTGGAGCCGATGTCAGCTAAGGCTTCTGAAAGACATAGGTATGGTTTTAATCAGTAAAATCTCACACGCCCTCCGAGCTTCAACCAGAGCAGGATGATTTAGTTAATTGATGATTTCCAAAATTTCAACTATACAAAAATGGAAGCTACCCTGGTAATCATAACCTTCTTTTTAGAATTAATGTAGCAGGAAAAATCATAGGATAAAATTAGTAAAAACTGCTTCATACAAATTATAAATTAGTAAAAATGGTGTGTTTTTTAGCTATTTGACCAAAAACGACTTTATTTTATTCTATATATACCTAGATATAGATGACATCTTAATTCCTCAATCTCATCCGTCTACAGCCGCAAATGATTATCTGCAATACATTATTGTCATTACTCTACATTCACAATAGATAATCTGACAGACAATTTCACAAAAACTATCATCATTGTTCTGCTAAATAAAGCCCATCATTCAAACTTCACAGTACAATTCAATAAAGACTTAATAAGTTAACTAACCAATTGAGTTCCAAACTAGCCATCCTTTAAACAGTTTCACAACATAACCGAATAAGAGCGCAAGTTCAGAGCACAATGTGCGGATGTGGCCGCTTACTTACTGAGTTACGTAAGATGAAAGTGAAGGCACCCACACTACCTACCTGGTGCCGGCCACCGGTCAATGGTTCGGACACCATACTTCGCACTTAGCTAGATATATCTATGCTGCCCCCGTTAGTAAAAAAGACGCATCTAACATTTTTTTCCAGATTTTAGTTTTAACATTGCTGGAATCAGGAAAAAAAAAGCGCATCTGCCTGTATTTTTAATATTTTGCTAACACTCTCCAGTGCGGTTTTAACACAAAGAAAAAAGGCCCGACTTCCCGTTTCAGTCATTAAAACCTTTTTTTTATTTGTTTTTACTTGTTGTCAGATGCGTCTTTATTTATCCGTTTTTACTTTTTGTCAGATACGTCTTTTTTATCCGGTTTTTACTTATTGTTAGATACGTCTTTTTAACTATCAGGGGCAGTATGGATGTGTTTGTTTTTTCTTTGTCTTTGTAAAAAAGTTCCACTTAAGTTGTCAAAATTAAATGGCAATGGGCAGGGCACATTGCTCACAGAACAGATGGTCGTTGTGGTCGAAAGGTTCTGGAGCGACCGCTTACCGGAAGACGCAGCATTGGAAGGCCTGTAAGGTGGACCAATGACCTGGTGATGGTTGCGGGAAACCGATGGACGCACAGGATCGTTCATTCTGGCAACACTTTGCGGAGACCTATGTCCAACAGTGCATAACAATAATAGTGTATATCAGCTGAAATGATGATGATAACAAAGTTCATGGATTTATCGTTAAAAGATAATTTAGTGACGTGTCAATGCACTTTTTTTTTGACCGACTTCAAAAAAGGAGGATTCGATAAAAATGATTTTAATTTCGGAAGTCAGTATTCAATAACAAACAAGCCTAGAAACACCGAATACCGAAATTAAAGTTATTTGGATCGTCTTAGGGTTTTTTTTTGTGTTGAAGTCGGTTTATTTTTGTAAGAAGTGTTTTATGATAAAGATCAATGATATTATTTTTGTAAATAGGTTTAAAAAAATTTAACTGTCTTCAATATTAAACAAAATACTTTTTAGTATTTACTATAATATAAAATAATACAAAATAACTTTAATTTTGGAAATCGGTTAATTTTAAATAGTTTTGTCTATTCGTTATTTAAATATTTTTCAATTATATTGACATAAATAATTGGAAAAAATTGCATCTACAATAGAGTTCCAAGATGCTGTGATGGTTATTTTGTTTTTTGAGATGGGAAATCTTTGAATAACTCCTCTCAATTTAAAAAAAAAGAGAGAGGTAGTGTCTGAAAAAATGATTTTCATTAAAAGCTTGTTTCTTATTACTTGTTTATTTGATTTCTTAAATATTGGTTAGCTTTCAGTACCTACTTATCTATACTTATAAAATATAAAGAGGTAAAGTTTGTTTTTTTGTTCGTAGGATATAATCTCTGAAAATACTGGTCCGATGGCTAAAATGTTTTTCACCGATAGAAAAATGCTTTATTCCTTAGTGACATAGGGTATATTTTATGTACACAGGCGAAGCTGCAGGCAAAATCAAGTGTTTAATATGTTTATGAATAATTTTTTTCTTTCAAGTAAACAGTTATATATTAATTAAAGTGAAGGTAAAGTCACTGGTCAATGGTTGAGAACTTCCATACTTTATGGCACTTTACACTTACAATGTCTACATACGAGTATGTATATGCGTGTAGTTAGTTCTGATGGTAATTTTATTGGATAGGTGAGAGTTCTTAAGTGCTTGGTCGTGTTTACTTGTCAGAAGATCCATGGTTTTAAAGAACGTTTACAATTGAAACTGTTTTTCTCACGCGTCTGTTATTGAGAATGGCATGAAGTCCGCGAATTCTTCCTAATAAGGAACCCACTTGACATTTTGGAGACTTAGGAAAGCTACCCTGGATTGCAGGATTGTCGGAAAGAGTTACCGTAGCTCTGGAATCCAAAGGACAGTGGGAGGAACACGGGTTTAGTCAGTAAATTCAGACTCTTCTTCTCGCTCCAAACACAGTAGAAGAAGTTAGTTGATAATTGCCCACTTCACCAAAAAAGGACGCTACTCAGATAAAACCATTAAAGGACGCCAATCTGGCACTATGCCGTCTATCCAAGAAGTATGCCCAATAACTGAGTGGTGAAGGTCTGATAGGCAGCCGCTCCATCTAAATAACAAAACATAGGAATTCAGTCGCGTCTGGTTAGACTGGAAGCCAACCCCAAGCTAGTTGGGAAAAGGTTAGAGAGATGATGCTGATGGATGCCACACACGATTCAGTTTTCCGTCAATTGTGCAGCGTGCTTGGAGCAGAACGGCGTCCGGAATACTGGATAATATTATACAGCTAAAGCATGATCAACCTTACAATCTTCCCACTGGTGGAACTCAGACCTCCTCTCTAGGAGAGGGGAGGGCCATAACCCCCCACGTGGGTTCAGTGTGGATGTTACATGTCTTCGCGTTTTTAGTTCTAGGACATGCCAGTTTCCTTATGATGTTTTCCTGCACTGTTTTGAGAGCAGTGGTTATGATATAAATTACACAAAGTAAATAAATAGTATGGTTAGGTTTGATCCCGCGATACCGGTGACCTCTGCTCCGATTGTATTATGATCGTATTACAGTATACTAAATCCTTACTAATATTATAAAAGCGATAGTGAGTTTGTTTGTTTGTTGTTTGTGTTGTTACCTCTTCACGCCTAAATGGCAAAACCGATTTTGATGAAACTTGGTATATAGATAGACCATGTCCTGGAATAGGACATAGGATACTTTTTATCCCGGAAGTATGTTCCCTTGGAATAATTTTTTGCTTTCACGTGGGAGAAGCCGCTGGGAGCTGCTAGTTTAATATAAACCTCGGTAGACAAAAGAACTACGTTTTTCGTAAAACTTTCAAAGAGAAAGCTGACCATCAACCTGTTTCTCAAAAAATACATTCACATTTTCAAAATTATATTGCAACACAACAATTGCTTAAAATGGAAACTTCTAAACAAGTTTTTCGAACAGTACTCATACTCCTTTCGCTCTATCAATCAATATGATACCATCGTACATAGTATATATTTATATGTCCAATATATTATGTACTTGCAATACTAAACTGCCTTGTTTCCGAGACTGATCTTAGGTAACTCGATTTCACTGTTTAGTCATAGGGTATGATATCGTCTGGTTGTGTGTTCCTTGTTGTTAGAAATTGTAGGTTTTTTTGGTATTTACTATCGATAGAGCAATGGTGGCCGAGTGTTAATGACTCCGACTTAAGAGTCGCGGGTTCAAACCCTGCCAGGTGCATTAATTTGTGTAATTTATGTTAGCCTAGCCTAGACTAGCAACTCGTTTTCGATTCTTAACCCTTCAGATACCGTCAATTAGAGACACAATAGTAAGACAATAGATGCGCGGCCACCGGTGGTCGCTTGGGGATTCATGAATTAAGACTTAGGAGTTTTGACTCGAAAATCAATATTGTATTTTAAACCGTATTGGTTTCTGTCTGCGTGTTCAGCCACGTGTAAGCAGAAAATTACTCCGAAGGAACATATTTCTGGAATAAATGTTATTTGATGTGCTATTCCAGGACATTGTCTACCCATATGTTAAATTTTATCCAAATCCGACTATACATTTGAGCTTGAAGAAGTAACATACACGGGTACAAACACGCAAACTTTCATCTTTATGATATTAGCGTGATATACTAGCGTCTGCCAGCGGTTACGCCTGCGTCGCTGGAAATTTATATCTAATTTATATCTACGTGTGTGTCGAACCTTTGCCTGTCTGTTTGTATAATCTATTGAATAACCTATTCTAGTAAAGTATCAAACACACAAAATATAACTCTATCAGTAGAAATTTATCTACTTACTTAACAACTTTTTTTATAAAACAAATAATATAATTAACCAGGTACACATCAATTGTCTTAATAATCTGTGATTGTCATCCATTTCCTGAGCTACAGCGTGAGACACAGACAAACATAATTACTTTTCATTTCATAAACCCATTCTCTTGGTACACCGTAATGAAAACTAATAGCCCTAATTGGACCACCATAAGTGCGTCAGATTTCACTGAAGTTACGTAAAGAAATGGGCCATGGAAGCTTGGATTCCGTGTTGTACTATGCAAATATTTATATACCACCATCGTATACCCGAAGACATCAGTTAATTAACTTTACAGATACTCTACGAGCAGTTAGGCAGAGGCGTAAGGGGTTAAAGAGAGGTGTAAAATGTTAGACAGGAGTGTAAAAATTTAGGCAGAAGTGTAAAATGTTAGGTAAAAGTGTAAAGGGTCAGGTAGAAGTGTAAGGGTCCGTTCACACAGACCGGCTCGGAGAGGACAGCAGATTTTCATCACGTTGAAAACAGAGTTTTTAGTATTCTTTAGTAAGGTTTATTTTTGCATGAGAACTGCTTTTCGCGCTAATAAATTCTAATGCTTGAACGCGCTTGGTGTGAAATAATATAATAAGAGCTGATCGGCTCCAACTGCGTACTTATACTCGTACGCGCAGCCGTTCGGCTCCAATTGCATGCTCTTTCTCGCTCGCGCAGCCGGTCGGCTCCGATTGCATGCGCGCCGCCCCACACTGATCGCCATTTTCATAGCACAATAACTCTGAAGCCCCAAGAGGACACTGGCGTCCGGCTGGGAACGTACATCCGACTGGCTGCAAGCGCATCCAACCTGTTGCGAGCGCATCCGACCGACTGAGAGCGCATCCGTACGGCTACGAGCTCATCTGACTCGCTCAGAGTACATCCGCATTCAGATCGCTTCCAGCCAGTCTGTGTGAAATATTTGATGGCTCCACTCCGATCCAAGCGTATACGATCCGGTCTGTGTGAAAAGAAAAATGCGCGCCGATGCTCTCCGAGCCGGTCTGTGAGAACGGACCCTAAAGGGTCAAGCAGAGGTGTAAAAAGTTAGGTTGAGGTGCAAAGAATTAGGCATTGGTGTACCTATAGCACACAGTAATAAGGGTCAGTCTATTGCCATCTACGGTCCCTAGACTAGTCTAAACTGGTTCCCAGTACTGAATTCCTTGAGGAACTAAACCTAGAATTTTATGCTTAATTCATGAATCCCCAAGCGACCACCGGTGGCCGCGCATCTATTGTCTTACTATTGTGTCTCTAATTGACGGTATCTGAAGGGTTAAAAGAAAAACTTGTAACCTCTTGACAATAAATGATTTAGTTAAGTAATTTATTATGATTCCCGGTCAGTGTAACCACGGTAAGAAAACACTTAACACTGAGGTATTAATTGCACTCAATTTCAACACTGACATTGAACAAATTTCGTAAGAACCTCTCTACATATAAAATGCAATACTATGACAGTCCTCTGCTAAATAGACCTCTCCAAAACCGGAGACTATGCCCTTATTTCACAACTGTAGCTGTTTCATAGTCCCATGGTACAGAGCGAGGAGAAATCGGCGCAGGCGGCCGCCTACTTCTGCGAAGCAGTATGCTAGCGAAAGAGGTAGCTGCACGTGTGAGGGAACGAGCTTCCTAACGCCGCAGTCAACAGCGTATAGTTTTCTACGCGTCCCTCAAGGAGATGTAAGCAAAACCATAGGAGGCCCAGCAGGGTCGAAGGCTACTGGAGTTGTGTGAAAGAGAACCTGGAACGAAAGCAAAGAAGGAACACAAGAGTGGTCAGTAAAAGTCTGACACCCGCTCTCGCTCTATTCTAGAGTGAGAGGAGTCGTTGTATGAATTCCCACCAAAAGAACTGGGCATGTGTGGGTCGGGCTGGCGCCCTGACGGTTCCGTACAAACTTACTTATGTAAATATGTAGCTCAATTCCCGAATTGAGTGTCGAAGATTTTTTCCGAATCGGAAAAGAATCTTTTTTTTGAGTCGTAACTCCGTTTTTATATTTGTGCTATATGATCTTGGCTTATGCCAAATTTCAGGATTGTGGGTCAACGGGGAACTATCTTATGAATTTTGATTCCCTTGAGAGCGTCGAAATATTTGTTTTTTGCAGCATAAACTGTCTTGACAAACAGACGGGCAACAAAATGGTCCTATAAAGGTTCGGTTTTTCTCTTTTCGAGGTATGGAGCCCTAAAAAAACCGGGTCATAGTAAAAAGGTGTTGATTTAAATACTTACATTTATTACAAACAATAGCCCGCCCACTACTGGTCACCATTGCGTCACAATGCGTAATGATAATAAAAACCATTGCACGGTGACACCATAAAGGTACTCCATGTGTGAACGGAATTGACCATTATAAGGATATGACGGAATGCGGTGCAATGTTTTGTTCCACTTTTCAAAGTACCAAGACTTGTTATAGTCAGACTGGTCATCGGCATAGTTTCTTGATCCAAATATAAAATTTCTGAACCCTGATTATTTCACCTTTCGTATCACCCTCAGCCTAAAAGTTTGTAAAGATGTGTGTGTAGATATGTATTTTTTACTTTACTTTCAAACGGCTGAACGGATTTGGATAAAAATTATAACCGGTTTTTATGAGCTATTCCAGCATATAGTCTACAATATCCTGAAATAATTCATAAAAAACTTTTTTTTTTAATAGTCCAACAACTATCAAGCAACGCTGTCTAGTCCCAAGCTAAGCAGAGCTTGTGTTATGAGTACTCGACAACTGATATACATATTTATATATATCTAAATAAATACATATTATAGATAAATTACACCCAGACATAGAACAAATGATTATGCTCAGCACACAAAAAAAAATCCTGGGTGGGAATCGCACCCACAATCTCCAGCATAGCAGTCAAGACCGTCACTTACTACTAGACCAACAGGCCAGTCGAAATCCCGTTAGTATGTCCCATTGTGATATTTTGGGTTTTTTTTTAAACATCCTGAATAAAGTAAAGTCTGCAACGTATCAATATAAGGGAAGTCTTTGAACGTTATTTGTATCTATTTGTAGTAAGCCCCATAAAAGTGCATTAGCAGTATTTGTACGTATTTACGACGTTTGAAGTTCTTCGACTATTAGCACCATTACGTAAATACTGTTTTCTGTACTAGTAGCTTTTAGTACTCATGTCCCTTTTAAGACTCCTTGAAATGAATTTTCTCTACTAGCAGATACTGTAAGTATGTATATTTCTACTTTTTGTTTCTTTCTTGAGAGGAAAGTTCACATTCTGGTGACTTACTACAGATGGCCGTTGGGGCCGAAAGGTTCTGGAGTGGCAACCGCGTACCGGAAGACGCAGAGTTGGAAGGCCTCCAACAAGGCGGGCTGATGACCTGGTGAAGGTAAATTTAATTAAAAAATCCGCCTATAAAAATTCAGCTAAGATAATAAAAATATTTTTTTTTTAAATAGTGAACAAGTTTGGACAAACAAAATAAGTAGATTATCGTTATGTTGTTATTAATCTGTGAGCCTTCCTAAAGTGTGAAAAAAAAATAAAATAAGGAAATAAAAATAAAACTGTAAATTAACATCTAAATGAAAAATTAAAAAGTGTAATTGTTTTTCCCCTTATTATGCTATTGCAATACTAATACCAAATCACAATTTAAACCTTTAGATATTAATAGTTTTCCAAATACAGTGGTATAAGCAATTTCTCTATAACCGCTACATTAGCCCATACAAGAGCCTCGTAATGGAAGCGATTAGGTGGCGAATGCGTTGAACTCTTTTCTATACGGCCTTCGTCATGTTACGTAGTTCTTGTTCCCTACCGTTGCATGGGAAGTTATAATGAATCGTCAAGGAACTTATGTGTGTGTTATTGTAGATGTATGGTGTGTGTGGTATCTACGAAGCAGGTTTCTAGAAAAAAAAATTGTATGTCGAATTTTTTTTTGTCCAAAATAAAGCGATTTTCTTATTTTGTGTCACACTTTATGCAAATATTATTTTGTTTTTCATAATATCTTTACGGGTCTTGAACTCTTGAGCTTGTTGTTAGGTGCGAGTCGACGCATCAATTTCTTTAGATTCACCTCGTACCAGCCCTTGCGGTAGGCGTCTAGGGCATATCAGCAGTTTGACCTCGGCAGCATCGTCCATCCTCAGTACCCACAATGTTGTGGAAATTCTTGCCTAGTGGTTAGTGTGCATAACCTAGTTTCCATAGTGACTCACCCAATTCCATTTTAGCCTTTTATTTTTATTAGCCTATTATTGTTTTAGCCTATTATTGATTTTAGCCTATTATTGATTTTAGCCTATTATTGTTTTTAGCCTATTATTGTTATTAGCCTATTATTGTTTAAGCCTATTATTACTACTGAACTGAACGTAATCAACAAATAGTGTCTCAGTTTATGAGCCGCTTACGTCGTGAAGTAGAAAATGATGCATAATTACAATTAGTGGCAGATTGCTGTGACAAAACGCTACAGTGACAGTGATTGCTAGCATGGCAGAATCACATTTCCTCCATGCTTACACCACCTTTTAGGAGGGAGGTATTAACTTGATAACCATAATAACAGTAAAATATTTGTGAGAATTTTTTTGTGAGCTTTTATATTTGTTTGCTACTTTTACACGCTCGAATGGCTTAACGATTTTAAAGGCTTTCTGAACACGAGTAGATCAAGTCGTAAAGTAGTTAGCGCATAAGATTACCTTTTTATTCCTGGAGTGTGTTCCTTTGAGACAATTTTCTCCTATATACGCGGGTGAAGCCCCTGGCCTCAAGAATACCCTCAAGGATGGTAGTCTCTTCCTCTCAGAAAGTCAGATATCATCCATGCCATGGAAAACACGTTAAATTTGAAAGACAGGAAATGGCAGTCGTTACGGATAGTCAGAAATTAGGAAATCAGACACTAGTCTTGCCAAGGAGTATTGTGTTGTCCAGTCACTGGGTTGTGGAGGTCGGATAGGCAGTCGCACCCTTTTATTTGGAAATCATTCAATGACTTCTACCACTTTAAAGTGAAGGGAGAAGGCGTGTCAGATTTAAACTGATTATATACATGTAATATACTCTTACCTGTGTTCTTGAATCCAAATTTGATTGTTGTCTAAACTTTCTAAACTTCTAACTACGAGTACTTTAAGTAAGGAAAATATAAATACTTGGTTACAAGAAAATATATTTTCTTTTTAATACTTAGTTTAGTTAAAATTTAAGTTTCGTATGTACATAAATATGTAAATGGACTTCGAGGAATGTTGTAGATATACGAAACGGAATTCAAAAGTCATGCTTGTTCACATAATCAGAAGGCAACGTTGTTAAGTAAGAAACTGCCAAAACGTAGTGGATCGTAAGTAATGAGTCGTCAAATCATGCGTGCGCATGATTTGCTAAGTGCTGCCAAACGCATGGCGCGCTAACTCGTGGAAACTAGGCTGCGCGAACACATCGTTTAGTAGTGCGAACAGTGAGAATGTTGTTAGATGATTTTTATTTACAACATTATTTTTAATTCATGAATCCCCAAGCGACCACCGGTGGCCGCGCATCTATTGTCTTACTATTGTGTCTCTAATTGACGGTATCTGAAGGGTTAATACATTAGAAACCAGAATATAGTTTGTTCAGAATCAGTAACTGAATCGATTCCATTAATTTTTTCACCATGTTATATACAAAAAAAAAGGTCATAAGTCAGACACCACCGACACTAAGTATAAAACAGGTCGCGGCAGGTCATAGCTGGCTTTGGGTGCCAGCGCACAACTAGGTTCAGAAGCAAAACAACCCCTCAGTCACACGCGTGGGCCGGGGACCATATTTTTATATCGCCAATCAGGTACCATAAATGGCTTATAACTTTGTGATTGTTCATAATACAGTTTTGAAATTTTCTACATGGATTCCTTACATAAAAATACTAGACAGGTGTTTCAGATTTCGCATATAATAAAAATAAGGTTGTATAATATAACATAACACACCATGACATCATGAACGATATGCTATGCATTCTACTCATTCCCCTCTTTGAAGACTCGGTGGAGAGGCGCTATGGCGTCTTCAACTTCCGCCTTACGCAGTTTCTCACCGGACATGACCTGTGTGTTAGGGTTTTTCGAATGTAATTTTTTGGCTTGCGGACGACGAGCAATGGGTGGCTCGCCTACCAGGGCCATGGCAGGATTTCTGTAAAGATAACCCGTGGGCCTAGAACGCAAAGAAAAACTAAACATAGGTGTGGTTTTAGGCAATAAATAATAATATAATATAAAATCGTCGACCACACCATCGCGTCGCATTAGGTGATAGTTGTCAAACGCGAGCCCATAAATAGCTATAATAAAAAATACTGTACGACAAAAAAAGTCCTTTTCAACTTTTTTTTTTTAATTTTGTACTAGTGCTTGACTGCGATCCCACCTGATGGAAAGCAGTCCTACTGCCCTTTCTCAACATGTTGCCTTAATAGCTGCATAAATTCTCCACAAACTTGTAAAACAGTTACACCTACATACACACACTTATAGTGAGGCAGTTAGCACGATCAGATGTCCACTTGTGTAACACCCTACTCATAAGGAAGCCGAGAGTGGACGTGATGTGTATTAGGGTCAGCAGAACTGCTGGCAAGGGTCAATGTCGGCGTATGGGCAAATTGCAGCGTGGGTTTTTAAAACCATTGTTTATGTTTTTTATGGGTGTGAAGAGTGTTAAGTAACAAAGTATATATTATGTAAGACATGCAAATTGGAAAAACTAACAATGCATTGATGTGGCATACAAGTTATCCAGTAGAAGAAACATTATCTTGATAGATGTGTCACTGAAAAATTGCAAAACCTTTATTGTAAAATATCACGATTTTTAACCGACTTCTAAAGGAGGTTCTCAATTCGGATGTTTGTGTTTTTTTTTATGTTTGTTCGCGCATAACTTCGTCGCTTGCCAACTATTTTGAAAAAATATTTTTTTTATTAGAAAGGGTATACTTCCCAAATAGTGTCATAGTCACCAAGTTCGGATCTGATGATGGAATCTTGGTGAAATCTAGAGAACTCTTGAAATTCAATTCGATTTTTTAGTGGTAGTCGGTTTTTTTTTTTTTTTGGAAAAAGGATTTTGTAAATAAGACACAGCTATGTTGTAGCTCAGGGCACGCGCACTTGAGGTCAAACCCAGTAGCACAGAAAGGGGCTGTCCAGCTTGTGGCTAACGTTGAGGATGGTGATGGCGCTTCAACGCGTATGGAACATCAGCAAGGTGATGCGGCGCCGCAGCATAGTGTGAAAACCGTTTGTGTGCGCGTGCGCAAACATCTCATACACACTACAGTAGCGTGGAAGCCCAGAGGCTGGGATTTAAGACCGAACACATAACGCATGCCAACTGTACAAAGACCGGGCTCGTGGACAGCGAGCTATGGGTAGCTCGCTGTCCGATCGTCCGGTAACTGTCCGGACCGATCCAAGGCGTCGACGGCGCGCACTGTTCCCGCGTGCCTCAAGGAGTTGTCAGCAAAAGGAGGGGCCCATCTGGGTGGGAGCCTACCGGGGTCGGGGTTATCCGAAAGGAAACTAGAGCCCCGGTATGAAGGCTAGAAAGAACGGCGCGGGGTTTTTAGTCAGTAAGAGTCTGACACTGTTTCCCGCTCCACCCAAGAGTGGGTTTCGTCAATGATAATTTTACCCGTCGAGAGAAAAAAAAAAAAACTGTACAAAGACCTTCTTTGAGTCCAAATAAGACTAGACTGGATTCTTTAACTGGGGTCTTAAGCGTTCTAACTACTTCACAAGCAAAACCAATCTACGTAAAAACCTTTTAAAATTGCGTACTCGCTATTTAAATACAACTGCATACAATTTCCCTATTACATACTACATCTCCATTTGGGAAGACCACTCGTTTGTAACGCATACCTACCACCAAATGACTCACAAAGCCATCTTAGTGGACATGCTCTGCATAATATCAGCATATCATCATATGCTCAGCATTCCAAGTATTCTATGACCTAGATTCTGTGTCTCACGCACTTTTCTCCTTTAGAAGAGCTAGCTTTTACTTGGTGTTACGTGAGGATTTGTCTGCTTCCGGAGATTTTAAAGAAGCGTATAGTTTTTGTCAGCATGGTATCAAATAACCACCCCACTTTCTCAGGGCCAAAGGTTTTTATGAAGATTTTTAAATAAAAAAACAAAATATTCCAATGAATTATATTTGATAACCTCTTTTTTTTGAAGTCTGATAAAAATAAATAGATAGACGTTTCCGTAGAAGACTTATTTTTTGGTTTTTAGAAAAAAACAACGTGTTTTGTACTTGGTTAAAAGGTCTTCTACAAAGTGGAACCCTGACTTGGTGAAGGTTGCGATAATCCCATGTATGCGACGATCTCTTTATTTAACAAAACGGATATACACTTCGTGACAATTTTAAACCATTACGTAAAGGCACAATCAATGCTTAATTTACTGACGTTGACTTGCATTCCGAAATCCTTGCGATCCGATCGGTGTCACCCAATGTCACCAATACAATCTGAAAATGCCAATCCGATCATAAATATATAAGAAACTATAACGATTGTGTTATTTTGGAAAAAATCAAATAACTGTAAGTAATCGAAACAATTATTGAGAAATTATAGATGTTGAAAAAAAAAATCTTCTTATTTTCCTCTCGATGAGTACATCCAACAATTTTTTTTCTGACCAGTATTTGGTCAACCTATACAGCTCTTTTGTTGGCCTTGTATAGATCCTGAAAAGTACCAGTGGTTGTGCAGAATGGGCAGCATAGCAGGTCACCAATAATCCTATGCAGCGGTTCCACACTGCCACTGTATAGATGGGTCAAGGAAACCCAAGATTGTTTTTACAGTGGCCAACTTGAGTCCGCAGTCGGTTAAAAAATTTCTAGATTGGCCACAGTACTTCGCATCCGGCAGAGATGTTCTGATGGGTTGATGAAGTGTGGAATGAGAAAGTACCTGTGCCTAAATGGTTTGGTTTGATTTAATTTGAAATAAAAACTTTGATTCTTCTTGATTCTTAATTGTAAATGGAAATCAGCAATTTATATTTATGGAACTAATTTGAGAGACAATATGGTACGGTAAACGTGAGGATCAAATAAGTAAAAACGAATCTCGTAACAAACGAGAAAGACAGGAATGCAAACATAGTTTTATCATACGTGAAAACCAGTCAGTGACTGCAATAGCGGAAGAATCTCTCTTTACCTGTTAATGTTTTCTTTTAAACCACATTTATATTAAATATTATATCACCAACAACGAAACGAATTTTAGCAATGTATTCTCTCATCTCAACATTAAAAAATGACGTTGATATAACCAATCAAAATTCCACGGTATGTTAGCCGAGTAACTTGATTAGTGAATGTGTGTTGTGTAACTGTCTTGTGATTGTAGATTAAAATATATTATATGAGAGACGAGTGTTGTGGCACTAAATATACAGGTACAGAAGTCAAACTACATACAAAGTGCGCTCGAGCAACGCACACATAGACACCGCTCACGGACACGATATCTCGGTGTACCACGGCCCGCGCTCGTCGAACAGTTCCGATTCAAACGCTCATTAATGTGCGTGTACAGAGCGTAGGTATAAAAAGCGAAGTACATACATGAGATTGTCTTCTGTACTTATCTATTTTGTGGTTGTGATGTCTGGGAGGTGTAGAAGGAGGTATAGAAGGAAGTATATTAGCTAGTCTCTATATTATTTTAAATCAGTATGTTGTGTGGAGCCTACAGATACAAAGCTGTAGATTCATCAGCTTGGTAAACGTTGTTCTGCTATATAAATTATTAAGAAAAATTGGGAATTGGGGTAGGAGGGGAAAGAGCCTACGACTTATTCTCTGACCTAACAAATATACTTACACAAAAGAAAAATGGTCAAGCCGTTTCGGAGGCGTTTGATAACAAACACTGTGACACGCGATTTTTATATATATTAGTTATTAGATAGTTAGGTTTTTATCATTGATGTGACCTTGACGTATAAAATTATTTTTAAATTAGGATACGGTATCCGCCTCAATGTTACGGAAAACCAATCGGCTTCTATATAATAAGCTCTATAATAATAAATGAGCTCAGACTTAAACTCTGGGGAACGACTTGGAAATATTTTATTTGCCGATCTACTAAACTGATTTATAATAATTGGTTTATTTCTTCGAATGACTTCAAAAATCGTTTACATGCAAGGATTATTCGTATATCTGATCAAATTTTCTTTCTCATTCTTTGCTCAATTTTGCCCACACTAGAAATTACCCCTATGTCGTGAATGTGATCACGACCTTGATCAATTATTTATAGGCTAATAATACGTTAATGTTCCGTACAGAAATCGAACCCACGACACAGTGCAGTAATGGTCAACTGTGCTCTCAGAACATGTAAACATAACTTTCACTAAATTCTCTGGATATTGAAAGTAATCGGTAATTTGTGACGGATGGGTTATAAATAACTTCAAGGCTCATTTAATAGTAGGTATTATAATTTCATATACAACCGCCTTCCGAGATCGAGTAATTTAGGTGTAACTAAGAAATAATCGAACATTGTTGTGGAAGGAGAGATCCAAAACATTGCAAATTAAAGTCGACTGATAGATTTGTTTTTTTTTTGAGGTGGAAGTAGTTTTTGGTGAGATGGGAAATCATCAAATGACGTCTTTCGCTCTAGGATGGAACCAGAGGGTGTGTGCTGATTAAAACTAGCCTGTGTCCTTTCGTTGCCTATTTAATGTATTTAGTCTATTTTTGTACAGTGCTTTTACGTGTGCCTTAAGTTTACATAAACAAATACAACAAAAATAACATAAAACAGGAATATAATGATGAGTTACAGATTCTTGACTTTAAGAAATTCATAGAAACTCATACTGTCAAACAGAAATAACAAACTCTGTTTCTTCAATAAAATTGACCAGTCATCTATTGCTTCATTTCTACAATCAAGATCAAGTACCTCTCAAAAATTTCTCCTTCAACTCAAATATATGCCTACTCTTTTCTCATCAAGAATTCCCATTATCTCCAATTGCCACTCAATTTGACAAAACTAACAAGCCGATGCTTATAAACACTCTAACGACCGCGAAATGACACATGATTATACTCAACAAGAACTTATAATGTTCTATATTGCTGTGGCCATTGGACAGTGTCACAAAGCAACATGTGCAGAAGTTCCATAAATTTTAGCGAGCCGTCTATCAACCTACTGTTTGATCTTCTGGCTGTCCGGTAACAGTCGGGGCCGAGCCCAAGTAGTAAACGGCACGTAGTTTTCCACGTGCGCCGTTACGCACAAAGAGGTTTTAGCAAGACCATAGAGGCCCAACAGGGCCGAAACCTACAGAGGCCATAGGTTTGCTTTTGAAAGGAGAACCGTAGTCCGTAATGATTTCCCACCTTATAATAAATTGACTGAAAACAACCACCAATGTCAGGGGGCTGGAAGGTATGGCGGTATGGAAACAGTGATTGTCCAAACTTAACGCTTAGCACGCCACTATCGAGACAAAAAGACCCTTCTTTGAGGAGTGGCTACAGAGGCATCAGTGCGTCCTCACTTTCCACCTGACCTAGGCCCTTACCGGGCACGGATGTTTTGGGACGTTCTTGTGATTTCACACCTCAAAACAAAGCTTGACAAGAAAAGACCTCGTTCCACTGTTTTTGTTCAAAGTGGTTAAGTTCTTTACTTTATTATCAGTTATCGGTAATATCTCCAAGTCTTGGTACAAGTGAGAGTCGTCAGGTGGGTCAGTTTTTATGTTCTGACACTTATCCCCTGTGATATCGCTCATTAGATTACAAAAGCTGAACGCACCTCGAATGTAGGTCTTGAGTTGTGGGGTAGGTATTTATGTTGAGAGATTGATCTTATAGAAAGAAAGATTGATCTGTATCTTAAATCAGTGCCGGTGCTTGATGATTTCGTTGAAATTTCTCTCTTTCAGTAGCGAGATGAATCATTTTAGTAACCCTCTAAACGGTTGCGGAGACTTTTATTGTTAAACTAGCTGTGCCCCCGCGGCTTCGCTCCCGCTTTACCCTACTCCACCCTATTCTACCCTACTCTACCTTACATTACCCTACTCCACCCTACACTACACTACTTTTTTTTTTCATAACTACCTTCTCCTCACAATAGCAAACACAACAAAAAAGAATTAGCGAAATCGGTTCAGCTGTTATCGAGATTTGCGCTTAGCAACATATTTAGGATTCATTTTCATATTATAGATAACATATACTAGTACCTCACGGCGTCCTTAAATTCCGCATGACGCAGGTCCTCACCGGACATGGCAAGTTCGGGAGGTTCCTGCATCGGATTCAAGCGGAAGAGACGCCCGGGTGTCGCCACTGTGCGCAACGCCCGGAGGACACGGTGGAGCACACCGTCGAGGTGTTCCCTGCCTGGACGGAGCATCGCCGTGCCCTCGTGGAGGCGATCGGCGGCGGAGACCTCTCGCGCCGGGCCCTGGTCGAGGCCATGGTCCGGAGCGAGGAGGAATGGCAGGCGGTCGCCTCCTTCTGCGAAGCAGTAATGCTTGCAAAGGAGGAGGCTGACCGCATCAGGCAACGGCGCCCTCGCCGCCGTCGCCGGGATTCCGATCCCGTTTTCCGGCCACCGTAGACGCAGGCTCGCGGACGGCGAGCCATGGGTAGCTCGCTGTCCGATCGTCCGGTAATGGACCGAGTCCAAGACGTCGACGGCGCGCACTGGTCCCGCGCGCCTCAAGGAGTTGTCAGCAGCAGGAGGGGCCCAGCTGGGTCGAAGCCTACTGGGGACAGGGTTGTCCGAAAGGAAGCTCGTGCCCCGGTATGAAGGCTAGAAGGAACGGCGCGGGGTTTTTAGTCAGTAAGAGTCTGACACTGTCTCCCGCTCCACCCAAGAGCGGGTTTCGTCAAAGATGATTTTCCCCGTAGGCAAAAAAAAAAAAAAACATATACTAGTACTTGACTGCGATCTCACCTGATGGCAAGCAGTGATGCAATCGTTGATGGTGAAGTGCACTAGTTTGTTAAAAGATTATTGCCTTTATCATCATCATAATCATCATTTTAACCGAAAGACGTTCTCTGATGTTGGTGATAGGCCTACCGCAAATGTCACCATAATGAACGGTCCTGTGCGACTCGCTTCCATCGGATACCCACGGATATTGGCGTTATATTTCCACCTACGTCAAGTGGAAAGTGAGAATGCCGTAGTACCTCTGTGGTTACTGTTCAAAGAGGGCTATTATCGCTTTTGGCATTGTTGGGCTGCAAGAATCACTATTTCTATACTACCATGTCTTCTAGCCCCCTAATATTGCTCACTTTTCTCTAGTCTTGAAAACACCTAAATTATAGTGAGATGGGAAGTCCTCTGCATTGAGGAATAGAAGAAGAAGGAAGAGAAGTCCACATCAGGTTTTTCTTCACTCAGACTCGCCCTCATTATTCTTAAGATATTTAATAGAAACGTTCTCTTATGATATTTTTTTACTAAAATATTTAAAGAACAATACAACATTTACGTAACAGCCTTCACTTCTGCTCATACCTTACCGATAACATCTTAGTTTTCCATAGATCACTATCTCCGCCGTCCGCCTGTCACTTGCGCACTGCGGACATCATACCGACTGCGCCCGCGCAAGATTGATCGTTCACCTATCGTCACAGGCCAAGGAATAAATAGACAGTTCTTTTGCGTAACATATAAAACTCAAATGAATATATACCTATATATCAGTCGTAACCTTGTATCTCATGATGAAAGGCTATGACTGACGTGTTGCCAGTGATGACATATGGCACTGAAACGTGGTCACTTACCATGGGCCTCTTCAGAACGCTTACAAAGGGCAATAAAAAGGGCTACGCTCGTAGTTTCCTTCGTGATTGCATCAGGAATGAAGATAGCCGCAGGAGAAATAAAGTCGCCGACATATCCCGAAGAATTGCCAAACTAAGTGGCAGCGAGTAGGGCACATTGCTCCTAGAATGGATGGTCGATGTATCGGAAAATGCAGCGTTGGAAGGCCTCCCATAAGATGGACCGATGACCTGGTGAGAGTCACGGGAATACGGTAGATGTGAGACACACAGGACTGTACTTATAAGCGCACTAACAAAGAGTGGAATTTGGTGCCAGCATCTCCATTCTCTATCACCGTTCATATCAAGAATAATAATGATCATCATCATTTCAGCTAAAAGACGTTTACAGCTGGACTAAGGCTTCCCAGAGTCAGCATCACGCGTGAGAGATCGAACCCCCCTGTTCTCGATTTACAGCCACTATTGGCGTGAGCAATGAGTAACTTGCCGTTCGGCCGTTCGGTAACCGTCTGGGCCCAGCCCGAGTGGTCGAAAAACCTAGTGTTGACCCAACAGGGTCGAAGTCTACTGGGGCCATGTGTTGACTTCTGAAAGGGAAACTCGGGATACTGGAACGCTAGTCAAAGAAGGGAAATAGGTGTGATTTTGTCTGTAAAGGTATTATACGCCATCCAGTTCCACCTTAGAGCTTAGGGCATTGGATGATGACCTTGAAAAAAAAAACATGGTGTTGAAATAGACATTAAAAAAATCCAATCAAACACTAACCCAAAGATCATTATCAGGTTTTAAAATCTATAGAAAGTCTATAGTTACGACTATAATATATATTATACGAATAATGTTTTACATAATAACGATATTTAAATAATCAGCGAATGATGATAAATTGGTTAACAAGATTACATTAGCAAATCATTGTAGAAATGCGGGTTGATGTCATGTATCTAGTGTGTGAATTAAGTAGGATTAAGTATTTAAATTAACAAATGTTTATATAAGTTTCAAACTTTATCTTTATTTCTTATGTTATTTGCACTACCTGCAGACTGATTTCTGGCGTACTCTACGTACAGAATTTTTTCTTGATTATATTGATAACTTATATAAACTAATCGATTTTGTGTATCCTGCTCGCCCTAATCTACGGTGCCCCATCATCGCTTATCGAGTCGCAAAAGTTTCGTCTTGGGATTTGCCAACGAGCAATGGAACGCAGCATTCCGAATGTCAATAGAGCCGAACGAGGAACGTCAAAAGACGGGGATTATAGAGGTAGGAAAAAAGGCTGCCAAGATAAAATGGGATTGGGCGGGTCAAATCAGCATGCACTCGCCGTTGGGCAAAAGTCTTCACAAAGTGGGTACCTGTAGATGGACGACCCCGCGGAGGTCGACCTGGGAAGAATTAGCGAGACGACCTAGATGCCTACTGCAAGGCTTGGGACGAGGTGGCTCAAGAAAAAACATCTGGAAGAAGTTCTTTTACTCTGACATATGACAGTCCGATGGGACGACAATCCAATAATCAAATAAGAAACATATCAGATACAGGACCAACGGCTTTTCTGAAGGCACGGTGGATGTCACACCACGAACTTCCAAACTTCAGGCTGCTACAAAGTAACTCCTAATAGCACTTCTTGCCCGCCATGGAAATTTGAACCCAGGATCCCAAGCAATTTCACTTGTGACCACAACACCAGCAAGTCCTACTCTAAGAGACTCTAAGAACTATATTAGGAAGTGGATCGGTCATAACACAGGCCTCACAGTAGCATTATGTGAACGCTTATAAGATTAGCGATTCTACACAATACCTGGGTAACAGCTCACGTGAGGAAAATCTGAAATTGGTTACAATCTGTGTGTAACGTCATTGATCTTAAGATCAGCTTTCTCTTGTGTGTCCTGACCTGCATTTGTTTTTCTGATTGTGTTTAGATATTCTATGTCAGTTGGTCGTTAAACTGGTCAAATGACCATTCTGTGGCTGTAAGTATATTCATATTCTACTGAAGGCGCAGGCTTGTAGACGACGTGCAATAAGTAGCTCGCTGTCTGGCCGTCAGATAAAAACTAAGCCTGAGTAGGGATCGCGTTATTCAAAGAGATGTCAGCAAAATAGAAAGGTCCAGAAGGTCCAGTACGGCCAATGCCTGCTAGAGCTTCGGAAATATTCAAGAAAGAGTAACCGTGGGTCTGGAATGCAAACGCAACTGCAGATCCACAGGCGGGATTTAGTTAGTAAAAGTCTGACAAGCCCTTACACTGTACCCAGAGAGGAAGAAGATAGATATTGATGATTACCCATCTCATATTTTTTTATCTTAAAGTTAGCCGTTCATATTTTTTGACCTATAAAGTAACACGAAAAAGTAAGAAAATTGCACAAAAAGTTGAAAAACTTCCATGAATAAATATAAATCGTAGAACCTTACCTGCACACGCATTATTGCCAATCAAAAAACAGATAACACTGCACACCACACATGAATTTCATGTATGGAGTGCAGTATTATCTGATTTTTTCATTCAATGATGGTCTAGATAAGAAGCTAAGACTTAAATACTTTTTTCCTTCGCCCTAGATTGCTAAAAAACAAACAATTTAACTACATATTCAGATATTGCAAAAACTCAAGAATATTTGCAACCAAATAGGCGCCAAGCTAAAATTATAATTCTATCTACTAAATATGTAAATATATAAATGCAACAACATTATATAATTGCAGTGTTTCGTTACGTACATTTTATTAGAATTCGGGCAATTAATTAGCATAATTTATTTAAATTGTATTCAGGCATTGTTGTGTCGTCGGCGAAATGCTTGGTTCCGTGTATTTTTCAGAGATTGCGATCGAAATATCTATTGTTTTTTTAGGAAGTAGTTCTGCTTTCTGGTTAGATTTTCTCTAGACTTTTGATGACAGGATGACTTAATGACAGTTTGTCCATATCATTCCGGCAATGAAGATTACTTCTGGTTTAAGAACTTTATTTTCTCTTTTTTTTTGTTTTTTGTCGACGGGGAAAATCATTTTTGACAAAAGGGTAGGTACGATTTATAAATTCTCTTTCTTTCTGACAAAATAATAATCATATTATGATTAGTGTCCCTGCTCACGGACCTCAAAAAAGGGTTCCACAAAAAACGCCGCCACAAAAAAAAAAGCTGAAGCGCGCGTCAGCTTGTGGCCATGCGTACAGTATCATAATGGACTCTGGCGAAGAAGGATTAAATACGCAAATAGCATGCGGTGGCGTCATTATTATAAAAAAAATCTGCAGCTTCAAGCGTTTTTTGTGGCTGCACCGCCGCACACGAACCACAAAAAAAGCCGCCTCAAAAAGAAGCTTGTAGCGGCTTTTTTTTTTGTGGCCTATGTGCGGGTACAGTTAATCCTAATAATATTCATGATTATTATACGTTATAATTACAAGTTGATGACCAGCAAATTAGTCATACTAATGGGATTTAAACTACACCACTAGGTATAATAGATATTACTTACGGAAGATAAAATCTGACTTGATCTATTACCACCAAAAACTCGATTATTACGTACAACGTCAGATGGTCATATTGGTCATCGAAAACAATAGAACCATCACAATGAAACCGAAAACCATGGTCCAAGATGAACTTTCTCCTCCCATCTTTGGTATATTGAATGCAAATTAGTTCCAGTCAACGTAATGTGGGAGTGAACTTTATGTTTGTTTTTAATATGGATTATGTATTTTGAGAACATGCCCCACTTTATTACACTTTAACCCTTCAGATACCATCAATTAGAGACACAATAGTAAGACAATAGATGCGCGGCCACCGGTGGTCGCTTGGGGATTCATGAATTAAAGTAGTGGTGACCGAGTGATAGTAGCCCCGAATTACGAATTGTAGGTCGTAGGTTCACCCAGCCAACCAAAAAACTTAACGGGGAGAAACCCAGCCAGGCGCATTACTTTGTATAAATTATTTCATCACCACTGCTCTTAAAACGGTGAAGAAAAACATCGTGAGGAAACCATATTTAACTATAAGACTTGTACTCACTATAACTACATACATTTATATTTCTTCTTTGTCTTGCGTTCCAGGACCCTGGATTTCTCTATCGGAAGTCAATCCATGGTCCCAGAAGGCTTTGGCCCTGCTGGGCTCTTTACTACTCGGACTCGGTCCAGACGGTTACCAAAGTCAGTTGAATTTCACTCCTGCGAGATTACTTCAAAGATTCACCATGGTTCTGGAACTCGAAGGCCAGCTAGGTGAACATGGATGAGTTCTAATCAGTAAACATCTGCCACACCCTCTCTGTCTTGCTCCATTCAGAGCGGAAAGGAGTTATCTGATGAAGGAGCAATTCCTTACTAGTAATTTTTCTATTGTTCTTCGAAAAACGATAACATCTTATTATGTGAGGTATACTTATATTATATATTGTATTACGTTAGGTAGACATAATTATTATGTAATAAAAGTAAATCAGTTTTTGCCAGTTTCACATTATAAAAACAAGCTATCCACCAGGTTTGCTTAAGATTAAGTAGGTATGGTGAAGTCTTTGACGTGCAGTAGAAAAGAACTAATTTCTTGAAGGAAATCCTACGCTCCACCAGGGTAGAATGTAAAATCTGTCGAAGATTTCCCAACTTAATAAAATATTGAAAGATGGGCAACACGTATCTATATAAATTGGCCCGTGAGTGGATTATGGACTGTTTCCTCCCACAATGATGAAGTTTGTTTCCCAACACAAACCTCGAGCTGAGCTGCACCAATGGTGGCTCAGTAGTAATGACCCCAGACTTAAAGAGTGGAATGCCATAGGCTCAGGCAACTTGTGTAATTTACTTCAACACGATTGCCCTCTCAAAATGATAAAGAAACATCGTGAGGAAAAAGGAAGGTACTAGAACCAAAAATTTGAATACGTGACATTCAACTACCCGCACTAGGCCTATTAGGTGGATTACGATACCGTTAGAAGATGAATAACAAGAGAGATGGCCTGAGTCTTAACAATGGGAACATTATAAGGCTGCTGCAGCATTAGGTGGAGGTTAACCAGTTCAATTATAGTTCATAAGATAAGCATACTCTTTTTCAATCAGTTTGCTAAAGGTTGTTAACACCTCTACGGTCCGAACCAAGCGTTTGGCCTCGTCGTTCTTTTAGCAAAGATCCATCTTTGCTTGCAGCGGTCTTCCCATCCGATTACAATTTAGGTGTGTTCAAGGCTAGAGTGAATAGCCTCTTAATAAACTAGTTCGATTCACCATCAACGATTGCATCACTGCTTACCATCAGGTGGGATCGCAGTTAAGCACTGGTTTATATCATATAAAAAAAAAGACGTGTGGCACTCGGAGACTGCCGCGGTAAAGCTATTGCATAGCATTTTTATCAACTTATATATTTACTATGCAATTATCATAGAAAAATTTGACAACCATTTCGACTCATCCGTAGAATAAAGTCCGATCTGTAGAGTTGATAGTTTTCAGTAGAGGTTGGAGAAGTTGTTGACTTATGTAACTCTTAAACGGTGAGATTTGAAATTTTGATTTTTTGGTATGTTGTAACAATGCCTCAGCCTAATGAAATGCTATGTAGTATATATTTCTTATCCTTTTATTCGACGAGATAGTGAGTTTCATATAAACATAGGACATTATGTAGCGGAAGACTGGGAGTCCGTAGTGAATATTATACGTTGTTTTACGGAGTCATCTGAATTAATAGATGTTCTATATTTATAAGGGTCGATTTTTGTTGAAATTGCCCATCGTTTATTAGTCTGTTGTGAATATCCACTTCAAAATATTTAAACATAATGTTATCTATAGTAAGACTACCCTCCCATATAACTAAATAAAAAATGAAATCATTATTCAGAATCGTTTATTTATTAAAAAAAAAAAAACACAAAACCGATAACGTATCCATTAGATGGCATCATTTTGAACAGCAATCACGTAATTGTAAGGTACGTACTTAAAATTAGAATTGTCGCTAACTTACAGATCCTATGTAGGTCGCTATTAGAACAATTCAGGAGACGCGCAAATAGTATCTAATATATTATTATAAATCTAAAACAGTCTTGGTAACGTAATAGTTAAAACTTAAAATAGTAATTATATGGCACATGGTCACAGCTAACTTAGTAACCTATATGACTACAGCATGGACTTAAATCAGCAGTCTTAAACTTGTAAATGTACGTAAATATTATAAATGATCTTTATTTTGTAAATAGGTTTTCAAAAAACACTTTTACACGTCAATTTTGTTTTCAGTCAGTTTTAACGAGATGAGGCCGTTGTTTCCTAGCTAACTACCCTGAGAAGAAACACCGAAACAAACTCAGGGGTCAACGTCTCTATTAAAATCCATACAGTAAAGAACATGTAATGGTCAAATCATATGAGAACCATGCAAACCAGTGTCTCAGATGGTCTTTTGAGGAAAGAACCACACAGATTTGAGTTATTTAATCAAGGAATATATAAATCTATACATATAAAAGAAAGTCGTGTTAGTTACACTAGTTATTACTCCAGAACGGCTGAACGGTTGAAATTTAGTGGGGAGGTAGCTTAGAACCAGGAGAAGGACATAGGATACTTTAGAGTAGGGTAGAGTAGGGTAGAGTAGGGTAGAGTCGGGTAGAGTAGGGTAGAGTAGGGTAAAGTAGGATAGAGTAGGGAAGAGTAGAGTTGAGTAGGGTAGAGTAGAGTAGAGTAGGGTAGAGTAGTGTAGAATAGGGTAGGGCATAGTAGGGTAGAGTTGGGTATAGTACGGAAGAGCGGGAGCGAAGCCGCGCGGGCAAAAGCTAGTATTATATAAATGAAGATATTATATCAATCAGCCTTTACAATATTATCAACAGTCTTACATCGTGAGGTAAACGTTGCACATACATTATAGCAATGAATGTGTATATAGACTAATATTAAATGACTCAAGTATTTATTTTAATTAACTTTCTTTTGCTAAATCACCATGAAGAATTCTGCTCTAAAATAAGCAGGAAAAAAGATAAAAATATTTTGTTATTCTGATAAGTCACTATCTGATTCTCCAGAAGCATTAACAATAGTGTGATGTGGTAAAGAGTTAAAGTATGTATGATACTCTAAGGGAATAACTTCTGAGCGGCACATATCCATTAAATCTTTATATTTAGCGGCAGGGATCAAAATAGGTTCAGAATATGCAGGTTTTAATTCGGTTCACGATATTGACGTTCTTTTGTAGCCTTAGAGGGGTATTTCTCGGGGTCAAACCATAAAAGATATAATTTAAACATTTTGGCGACACTTAAATCTCCTTGTAGGTAGAGTTTTTGGCTATTTTTGCGTATACAATGCGATTCAACCGGAACAAATGCCCGAACGTGGTCACAAACAGTTTTTTTCATTGTGTCATCTATAACGATCTTGTGATTGTCATGCCGACCCCGTCTATCCTCCTCTAAAATGGCACTGCCATCATACTTCTTCCATGCAGTTTTTAAGATACGAGTTGAAACAGAAAGAGTACTAATAAACATAGTTTGACATACTTCAGTTTTCTCGCAATGAGATTCGCTAGAACTTGTGATTAGTGGCAGATAATACTTAAAAGTATATGTCCTATTATTTGGAGTATCTTGATTGAGGCAACGTTTTTTTTTTTTTCATTTTATCGGAATATTTGATGATGATATTCCACTGCATAGCTCGATCTCCCAGCTGCCAAAATTTTGTAAAGCACTCTAAGCGCTGCTGTTGAGATATTTTATCAATACATTTATTCCAGCATTTGCATGGTGGCCCCATCGTTTTTTCGTCTATAGTCTTGCCTTTTTTGGTAAAATATTTCTTGCGTAAGTTCTTCAGACATTTTCGTTTAATGTCTGTCCATTCTTTGGGGCACCTCTTTCGTTTTTTTGTTGTTTTAGGAGTCACGGTGCGATTGCTGGAGGGCAGGGCAGCAGGAGAATTTGAGGTGCTAAATGATGACGACGAAATCAAGGAGAAATTGTCTACATGATCAGGGCAGAATATATTATCACAGATCAAATGGACATTAGTAGGAGAAGGCATTGGAGTTGGCACTGACAGTTCTGTAACTGGGGTAGATCTGTGTTCAGATACTTCTAACAGCTCTTCAAGCTGTATAAACGGTGAATTTTCGAAACTAGAAGGCACTTCTAAAGAAAATGTGCTAGGTTGATTACTGTAAATACCCTCAGCAGATGGATCAGTTATGACATTCTGTATTTAGTTCTCGCTGGTAATTTCCTTGGTCCCACCATCGTGCAGAACTTCTTCCCATACACCAGCTAGTTCTTCACTGATATCTTCTGCACCAGGAGGCAAAGGTAACGTTTGTTGTATTGTGACGTTTTCATTAACATTTACAACTGAAATTAAAAAAAAAATGTTTATATTATTGTAGGTATTTAAAAAATACTATCTATTTTATTTACATTGCAAGACAAATGTACCTAGCAATAAATAAAAAAACAAAACTACATATTTAACAATATTTTTAATTGAACAACGTCTTAACTAATTCAATTATCTGAGTAATAACGTCCCATCTTAAAATCGAACCGACAAATCGTATCACAGAATACGAATAAAAACGTTCTATATCCACATGAAACGCTGAGAAGTTGAATAAAGTTTGTATAAAATCGTCCTAATATTTCATAAGACATTTAATTTGTATTGTTTATTATTACAGAAAAAAATATTACTCTATGAACATGCATTACCCCAATCGCATTTTAGTACTAAAAACGTGTTTCTATACCTCTCCGTCAAAAAACGTCCTATATAAAGATCACAGCTGTTAACTAAGAGAAAAAGTAATATACACATAGTATACCTAAAAATTAAAGAACTGAATAGTGCATAGCATGAAATAATACAACTAAAATTGTCAACTTACCAGCATTTTCACTTTTCTTCATATTAATAGCAGGAACATTAGAAAATGATGAACTAAACTCAGGCCTTTTTGCTTTTTCTACAAGCATATCCAACATTTTCCGTGACCTTGACATCTCTAAAAATACGTTTGTTCATGCAAAACACTTTAGAAACTATTATTTCAACAAAGCGAAAAAAAGCCAAGCGCGTGACACAAAGACGTCGTCTCTCCAGTAAAGAGTGGCCGGACTGATGAACGAACGGCGCGCCCGCGCCGCCCCTACTCCCCGCACGCCGTAGCTTCATCACTTCGTGCCTTTTTATGCGGAGGTAATGTCAGATTGAACGTTATTCGATTTTATATTTCCAAAACTAAATAAGATACGAAAATTTAAAAAACAGGGATCTGTAGAGTTCGTATACCTTATCTCGTCTAGCTACTTAACTCGTTTTTGCTCCATGATCACATCGGACTCTGTTCTACGGATAGGTCGATTTAGTGGGGGATGTTAGGTTTTTTTCGTTACGGGATTTCTAGATTCGGTCTCCACGCTCAAGGCCCGCGATAGAAGCTATGCAATAGCTTAAAAATGTGACAGTCGATATCGATGTGTTTCGTCACGGCCAATTGATTTCACGTCTTTCTTTTATTTACTAAGCGTGACAGACATTTATTTTATTATATACGATATTACTTGGGTTCATTGTCTCTATAATTGGCGTGCTAAATGAACAATGCAGCGATTTTTATTATTTGTTATTTTATTGCTAATCGATTAAACAACTGCGCGGTATCTGCTTATTTCAATCAAAAACATGATTGCATTATTTTCTTCTTTTGATTGAGAGTACATGAGAGTACATAGACATGATGAAAGTGGACTGATGCGAGACGCACAGGATCGGTCGTTGTGGCGACGCTTGCGGGAGGCCTATATGCAACAGTGGACGTCTAGCGGCTGAAATGATGATGACGTTTATGACAGTGATTGAAAGTTGAATGAGGACCATAGATTGTAAAGGAATTTAAAAAAGAAATCACCCAAAGTATTTCCCACATTCGTTGCTTATTAGGACCTACAACAAAGTATGCTTAAAAAAATACAAAGTATAATTAAATGGAGTGGTAGCAGGCATGCGATAAGTTCGAAAACTTTTGAAAGTGCAACCGAGTACCAAAAGACATCACTGGAAGGCCCTCAAACGATGGTTTGATTACCCGGTGAGACTCGTTTAAATTCTATGTTTGCTAGATGCACTGGACCGGTCATTGTTGGGACACTAGGAACAGGCCTTTGTCCAACAGCGGGTAATCACACCCGAGTAATTGACGCACCCCAAAGGGATGTCATCAAATCCTTAGGGGCTCAGGAAGGCTGAAGCCTACTGGGGCAATGGCTTAGTTTCCGAAAGGGAAATCCCGGGTCCTGGTCTACCAGCCACGGTAGACGTGGTTACTCGCCGTCCGGCCGTCCAGTAATCAACCGGACCGAGCCCAGTCTTCTACAGCGCGTAGTGATGCACTCGCTCCCACAAAGAGATCTCAGCAAACCGTAGGGGCTCAGCAGAGCCGATACCCGCTAGCTAGGACTGCGGGGAATTTCTGAAAAAGAAACTCATAGTCCTAGAATGCAAAGAGTAACTGAGTGACACAGGTGTGGTTTTAGTCGGTAAATAGTCGGAAAACCGTAAAAACCAAGTGGAGTGGCAGCTATGGGTTAGCTTCGCCCTTTAGGTCGTCCTTCTCCAGAAAGGGAAATCTGGAGTCCTGGAACGCCAGGTAAAGAAGAAACATAAGAGTGGGTCAGTAAAAGTCTCCTCTCGCTCCACCCAAAGCGGAACTTCTCCCGCTCTGAGTGGAGCGAGAGGGGACTTTCATTTCATGATTTATTTATTTATTAGAGGTACTCTTTACACTAACAGTCGAAACCAATACGTGCAGAGACTCATTATGAATTACAATATAACAAAAAAATAATTGAAAATAAAATAAATCACATAAGTAGATAATCATTAGAAACCATATTGACAAACTAACCTGCAGATCATAATGAAATATAAACTGATGTGTGTTTATTGTTATACAATGCTCTCAAACCTGTGTTACTACTATCTAAATCGACGAGCGTCGGTCTTCGGTTACTTTATGTGTAATTACTGTGTTACTTTGTGGTTTTGTTACACATTTTATTAAGAATATTGTGTAATTTCTGCTAACGGTAGCTAAGAGATGACTTATAGATTGCAAATCTAGATAAGATTTTAAAATCTAGATTTTAGATTTTGTTAAGGTGGAAAATGACTTCTCTCACTCTAGTGATCAAACCACACCGATGTTCCTTCAGTTGCCTATTGCGTCCCAGGATCACGCCTTTTTTTTTGTAGGCTTCGGCCCTTTTTTTGTCGACGGGGAAAATTATCTTATGACAAAACCCGCTCTTGGGTGGAGCGGGAGTGTCAGACTCTTACTGTCTAAAAACCCCACGCCGTTCCTTCTAGCTTTCATACCGAGGCTCAAGTTTCCTTTCGGAGAACCCCGACCGCGGTAAGCTTCGACCCAGCTGGGCCCCTCCTGTTGCTGACATACCCCTCCTGTTGCTGACATAGGCTTCGGCCCTGCTTGGTGCCTATGGCTTTGCTAACACCTTTTTGAAGCGTGGACGGACAGTAACCGAACGGTTGGACAGCGAGCTACTCATTGCTTATTGTCCGCAAATTCACGCGGTTAGCCGACGTAAAGACGTTTTTGTGATTACCAGTCAGTCTGCTCCGCCTTTCTTTAATATAACAGGGTCAGCCTGATTTAGCAAGGAAATGATAGACTCTGTTGTTTGACAGAGTGCCTGGAGCCCAGGAGCGCAAAGTGTAACTGGAAAAACACGAATGGATTTTAGTCTGTAAAAGTTTGACTCGGGGAGTGTTTTTTTCTTACTCCACAAATAGTAGGAGAAATTATTTAATGACTAGCTGCTCCCAGCGGTTTCGCCCGCGTGATAGCAGAAAATTATCCCAAGGGAATATACTTGCGAGATAAAAAGTATCCTATGTCCTATTTCAGGACATGGTCTATCCGTGTACCAAGTTTCATTAAAATTGGTTTTGCCATTTAGGCGTGAAGACGTAACAAACTAACAAACAAACTCACTTTCGATTTTATAATATTAAGTAAGGATTTCCCATCTCAATAAACAAGAGAACATCGGCTACACGAATTAAAATTAAAAAAAAATACTCTGTTTTGACTGCAGTTGATTAGGTTTTTATATTAACCGACATGTGCTAAGTAATCCGTCTATTAACATACCATCTTGGTAATTATAAGTACGTTCATCAAGTGATGATGTATTAACAATAGTACATTGTTACACTAGGGGTGAAAGTTACTTATTTCGTCCCGAGAAAGAGTTGGCGGCCGAGCGCAGCGAGATCGCTAATTCGAGGGACTAAATAAGTAACTTTAACCCCGAGGTAAGCATTGTGCTTTTCATTACGAATACAAGAAGATATACCTAGTTTTTTTTTTAAATAATTTGACGGCTGTTAGTTGAAAGTAAAACTCCCTAGGGTTGAAAAGTGTGATACATTTCAGAGCATGAGTAATGAAAAATATCTTGTTGAACGTCTACACGACTGAGTAAATGTCGGAAATGTTTGAGAATGTTGTAGGTATTAATTTAATGAACTAAAAGCATTTGATATCAAAAGTCTTTGGAGAGTTTAGTTTAGAGTGTGGAAATTACTCCTGTATCGAGGGTGGGTTCGTAAATATGTAAACTCACATACACAAGACACCCAGACCTTTCTGTCATCATCATTGTCATCATATCAGCCGAAAGAAGTCCAAGAGGCCTATGTCCAACACATAGGCCTCCCCCAAGCGTCGCCACAGCTACCAGTCCTGTGCATCACGCATCCATCGGTTTCCCGCAAACCTGACCAGGTCTTCGGTCCACCTTGTTGGAGGCCTTACAACGTTGCATCTTCCAGTACGAGGTCGCCACTCCAGAAGCTTTCGCCCCATCGACCACCTGTTCTGCGTGCAATATCCCTGCCCTGCTACTAAGTTTGGCGATTTACCGAGCTATGTCGGTAACTTTGGTTTTCCTGTGGATATCTTCATTTCTGATAAGATCACGCAAGCCTTTCATACAAATATTTGTTCCATGTGGGGATTGAACCGGTGACCCGCAGCAAAGCAACCAATCAGTCAACCACAGGCAACCGTACCGTCAAAATTTACCATGTTTGTTTTAATTTATTAAAATTTATATAGATATATGTAGTCCTTTACTTTGCTTTAGTAAACGTCTTTCTTGGGAGCTTTGTTATGCACAGTTAGGTGTCAAAACTGCAGTGGCACTCTATCAATGCTAACGTGTCTAAATTTTTTTTATAGAATTAAATAAACAAGTAGTGGATCACTGTACTTTTACTCCAAACATATTTTAGACACTAAGTGTACCCACACACGGGCGTCAATAAAACGCCGCATCAAGCTTCTCCGGCCACAAGCTGTCACGTGCTTCAGCTGTATTTTGCGGCGGCTTCTAGGTTTTTTTTTGTGGCCCGTTTTAGCGTTTTTTTGAGGCCCGTGTGCTAGAAGCCACCGCAAAAAACAGCTGAAACGCGCGAGGCTGGAGAAGCTTGAAGCGGCTTCAAGCGTATTTTGGTGGTGGCACCGCCGCACACGAGCCCAAAAAGAAGCTTCATGCGGCATTTTTTTGAAGCCCGTGTGCGTGGACAGTTTTTGCTTGAATGCAACTACACTTTTGATCCCTGACTGTACATATCCTAGGACGTAATTGTCATTTACTTTTATATAAAGACTTGTACCTTATATAAGTACTGTCTCATTAGCCTTTGACATCAAAAACCATATAATTACCATAATAACTAGTTGTAAGATGACAGAAAGTGATATGAATAAAAAAAATATTATTCAGGAGATCAATTTTGCGCATCGCTTATAAAAAAAGTCATTATTCACTTTTCGGTGAAATCACAACCACAATATGCAAAACGAGTGAAAAACTTAAAGAAGCAAATTGATAAAATTGAGGTCGATGCTGATGAACATCGTAATTATCGTGTCCGAAAATCAAAATATCTCAAAAAAATGCAAATTTGTAAGTTTGAAGGCTAATTTCGCAACATCAGCTAATTAACAGAATGTAGTTAAGTAACCAAATAATTTGACGTACCTAAACAGGATCCTACAGATGGACATGTCCAGATCATTCGCAGCCTCTCATGCGTTAATGATGTAACGCTCGAGATTCGGAACAGCGAGGTTGCAGGAGAAAGTGCATGGTGCATTCGGATTAACAACTCGAGCGAAATTATTCGCTAATTCCGCGAAAATGGCCGCTCTGACGCAACACAAGGAGGCTGGCATCATAGCCAGTTTCGAAATTTTTATCTAATCCTCGAAAGTGCGATCTGGTATTCCGAGCCGTAATTTCTAATTCTTCATCGGTTTTAAGGTTGTTACGTTCACGTATCTCGGTCAGCGGGTTGCGAAACCATGAGTGATTCATTTTGTGAGGTGCTAAGTATGTAACTTAATGTGTCGAAAAAAAAAACTTAATTCCATTTTATTATAAAATTGCACGTCAATTACGTCAGGCACATATCATAAAGTCGTCCGCTGACATCGGCACTTTCGATTTTATCGAAAACGACTTTCGATAGGGACCTATTACAGCTCTTTAAGGCGTTGAAACATGTTTTTGTTTCGCATTAATATATTTTTTGTTCCAGCACATATGGTTTTACGATTGTAACAGCACGATGTAAGATGTACCAGGTGCTGTAGCTCGGGATGTGAAAGTTCGGACATTAAATCAAGGAGTCGTTCGTACAAAATAGATCGTTCTTTTATTTACAGAAACTTATAACAACAAATATAATACATAATAACATCTAGGATGCGATCACATGATTTACATTAAATGAGATGAGATGACTAACAATTTGGTCGTTTAATGGGGAGAGCCGTAGGATCCTGAGGGGACTCCGTAAGATCCTGAGGGGATTCCGATGGTGGTGTAGTGGGAACCACCGCCGGAGGAGTAGCCACCGCCGGAAGAGTAGCCACCGCCGGAGGAGTAGCCACCGCCGGATGAGTAGCCTCCGCCGGATGAGTAGCCGTGACCGCCGGCGTATACCTGCTCAGCCTGGTGGTACTGCGCGACCTGGATGGCCTGTTGGACGTGGTCGAGTTCGATGCCAACGACCCTCTCGTCGGGCACGCCGTATACGGGAGCAGGGGGGCCGTAATGAGATGAGATGCCGTGACCGTGGCCGCCGCCGCCGCCGGATTGCTGGTTCTTGATCTCCTCAGACAAGAGGATTTTCTTGATTTTGTAGAGGAGTTGAGGGTCGACGAAGTATCCTTCGCTTTCGGAATGGCCGATCGGGACGGATGTGTAGTGGCCACCGCCGCTGAGGCTGCCCAGCGAGATGGACGAGGAGTGCGATGAGGGGGCGGAGTAGCTGTAGCCGACGGGCGGCTCGGCGGCGGCGCAACCCAAGAGGGCGAGGGCGACCTGTCAACAAACATCAAGTTAAGACACTAATTCCAAAAATAACAATACCTGTGGAGACAAATTGTAATCCTATGTTTTGGCTAAATGCATAGTTAAGCTTTATGCATAGTGAGCGGTTTGACGAGTCCACAACAAAACGTGTAGCTTCGAAGCTATCACTCCTAAAGCTGGAACACGCCTCTCCATAAAAGCGTTCCATTTTGCCAAAAACTGTTATGGAACACTTTGCAATGTCGATCAAATCCTTGAAATCTCGGGGACGTCCGAAAGCACATCCAGAGAACACCGATTTTTACGAAACTTGAGTCCACTTCACAGGGTGTGCATGGTGCACCTCACTCGACACAACACATTCACTGCACTCCAACTTACGATGTATTTGGCCATGTCTAGTTTGGTCGAACGCTGGCTGATGTGTGATGCCTTTGCTCGGAGCGATCCGCTTATATAGTGGAGATCAGACCGGCTACTTTTACTTTATAAGCAGAGGCTATCGAGGACGAATTCGGGTTGCAAATGGACTATTTTTTTTACTTTTTGGTTTTTTGGGCGAGGCTTCAAACTTATAGCAATGTAACTCTAAAATTGGTAGTGGGATTAATGCTCCAATTATCATATGATAAAACTATATTCACGTTGTTACAATGTTTTTTTTTTTGTAATATTAACTTTTACTTACATATTATAAAAGGTTTTTAATTTTGCTGTATTTCATTGGTTTCTTAAGTAAAATTATTATGCTTTGTTATTAATACTTGGTACATAGTTTTCTAATCGTTTTAATGACTAAACCTCATCATAATAAATTCAGTATTTTTGAGTTAGTTAGAAAGATACAGACACTCACTTTTGATTTTGATGATTAATATTCTTAACAACATACTTACATAAAATGTACTATGTTTTTTTATTTCCGCATCCGTATACTAATCTGTAATAATAATTATGATTAAATTCAAATTATCACTTTTTATTCAAAACATTATAGATAATTTTCTAGTGTGTTCTCGTGTTAATTAAATTGTAATTATTATAATTGATTTATTTAAATGTGATACAATTTCGAAATTAATATATTTTATTATTGTAACATTGATGCAATCGTCTCCATTTTAGATCTTTTGTGACCTCTGATGATAATAATTATGTAGACTCAATCTCAACCTAGACAGATTACAGAAAACTAGTTTTTTATGTGACTGCGCTCTTTGGTTGGTATCTATGGCATTCTCATTTAGCAATTAATTTATTATAGGTTATCCCCTCATCGTCTTCCTGCTCTTATGCTGGATTATTTTTGGGTCGGCAAAACTAACTTTTTTCTTTCATTTAGTCCTGTCACCCGTCACGCCATCTCTGACTCCTTTTTCTTTCAAATCATTCCTCACACAATCCAAACACATTTCCTTTGGCTTTCCTCTCCCTTTCCATCCATACACACATATACTCATAACAACATATTTCCTTAACAAAAAATAAATTGTACCTTAAAATGTACAATACTAGGACCTGCCCTCGGCTTCACCCGCGTAAAAGTAGGAAATGATTCCCAAGGGAACACAACACACTCCCAGAATAAACAATATCCTGGAAATGGGCTACCCGTATGCCCAATTTCATCAAAACCCGTTTAGACGTTTAAGCGTGAAGAAATGACATATTTACACAGTACTTAAGAACCTTTCGGCTTCATAATATTCAACAAAACTGCAATAAAAACATACAAGTAGGGTTCTAAGTTTTGCAAACTGACCTGTCTATTCAAATGAAATGGCATAACTAACCTACATCCATACATACTATAAGCAAGGATAGTGATGATAGCTCGTTCCATATTTGAATGTAAACCAACCTTCGACCTTCAATAGGGCAGTTACTTACTGACCTATATTGCGATTTTGACGCCACTGGTTACCAAACAAAAACTATAGCTATAACCTAGGTGCCTTCAAGTATAAAGTGAATAAGTTACTTCTAAACAAGCCTGCTCCATAGTCCACCACATCATCGCTTTCCATCAGGTGAGATGGTGGTCAAGAGCGAATCTATCAACAAAAACGATATAGGTACTTTCATTACGGTCGAAATATCTTGACCATTTCGAACTTCGAACAATTGCATGCGCAGTAATTCTTTTTGAGAATCATAAGGTGAATGTATATTGCGTATTTTTTTGAGTATACGCAATAGTTCAGAACGCCTAACTTCAGAGTGGTCACCATATTTCGACCATACTGCACACGATAATATATTGTACGCGCTATACAAGTGCACCAAAAGACAACCCTCAATTGGTGGGAAACTATTGCAATATATGGAAAAAAATGATATGGGCCTATAATTAATTTAATGTGAAGTCAACTAAGATATAATTGTAATGAATTAATATTATTATATGTACATGTTTGTTTGTGTTTCTGTATATTTTTATTGTGTCAATCTATGGGTATCTTACCTGAAATAAATGTCTATTATTATTATAATTTTGGGAGGTTACCAAGAACTATGTTAATATTATACTCTGTCTGAACAATATTATTATTATGTAATTATTACATAAATTATTATTAATTAAAAGCTTTCTTTAGTACTCTAAAGAACTACAAAAACTTCTCAAAACACTAATCAGAGTATTATCTAATAAATTCCTTAATATTTGCTTATACGCGTGTAAAAACCAATTACAATTAAAACTACATAATATTAACTCGCCATAATCATTAAGCATAATAAATAATAAAGAGCGTTCAAACTAAGATGATATTTGCATAATGGCGTAGTATTTTCGTAGCTAATTACACGCATACGGATAAACGATTAGTTAATGTTTTTTAACCGTGTCAAGGAGTAACTGTTCATTTGAACTTGTCATTATTGAATTCTTGTTTTGAGTCCTAGAATAAGTTTTTGAGTTACGATTTTTTTTTAAATTGTTATTTCCTTTAGGTCCACATGTCGCAGGAATCAGATGAATTCAAGATGGGGCCAAGATGGGCATCTTTCTAATATCATCATATTTTGTCTTCAAGGCAAGAGTCAATAGGCTCATAAACTAATCCTCTTTTTGGAAAAACTCCTTTTTTTAGAAGTCGGTTAAAAAGTAAGTATATAGAAATATGTGTCAGTCATGTGAGCAAGAAAAATGGATGAAACTATACGTACAGCCTATATAATTACAGTTTAAGTTTAGGTCTTCAAATGGATCGCGTTAAGAGGTCATCGTAAGGTAAAATTAAAGAAAGTGAAATCAGAAAGTAGTTTTTCCAGCATTGACGATAGGTACAAAATGACGTCGCTATTTTTCAGTCAATACTATGACATAATGCTACATAGAACATATGAGTATACCTAGTTTCTTTACTTATTTTTAAAGGTCATCATGACTCACATCACCATGACTCATGAAATGACACGTGTATTGTGAAAATATCGTTTTTCCTTGATTTAACATTTAGTCCTTTTTAGAGTTACACACACAAAAAGTGTTAACGAGGTATTACTAAACGCCCGCTGTTCGTCCGTTCATCGGTCTGTCTTTTAGCGGACTATATCTTATAAACTGTGACTGACTAGAGAGTTGAAATTTTCACAATATGTAAAAAAAATATTCTCGACCCGTGGACTTGTTTTGTAGAGGCAATCGAAATACAAATTATTTTACAATAATACAGAAAATATTAAATTAATATTTTGTCATCGTTTTATGTTTAATTTTAATATTGTAGTCGCACTTAGCCAGTTTTTACTACTGAAAAAAAAAATACGGTAAAGTTATTTAAAATATTAAGTGTAGGTACAAATTTAAGAGTGCTTGCATTTCATCAATCAAAGTCATTGCGCACTACATTGAAATTAAAATAATTATAATAGTAGCTAATAGTAGCTATGTAAATAGAAATTGCAATGATTGCATTAATTAATCCAGTTAGCTTTTAAGTAAGTGTTTATTTCAATCAATCAAACAATTAATCTACACTTTTAATATTATAATAAAAGTGTTTTTTGTTTGTAGGGTATAATCTCTGAAAGTTCTAGTCCAATTGCTAAATTTTTTTCACCTATAGAAAGCTGCTTTATTCCTGAGTGAGATAGGCTATATTTTGGGCGAAGCTGCTGGCAAAACCTAGTAGGTACAGTATAATCCACGGGGCAAGTAAAGTGCTCCATAAAAAGTAGTCCTCCCTTTTTGTCCAGTCTATCCTTACCACTTTTTGAAGATTGTATTTCAGTATAATTGACGTGGCCAGGCCAGGGCAGGTGATTACTTGAAGGAGTCACCACGACTCTAGAACGCAAGGTTTACCTGAAGGATGATGGGTGGATTTTAGTCTGTGCAAGTATAATTAGGTCAGTACCTAGGTGGAGCAGCAGGCAGTCCTGTCCCCCTCCTGCTCCACAAAGAAAGAGAGAAGTTAGAATCTTATCTTTTGTGGTTTTTTTATGAAAAAACTTTTCAAAACCTAGAAAAATTAACTGATTCATTAGACTCTCAAAGGTGATAAAGTTCATACTGCTAGGTGGCCTAGATCTATTAATTAGCTCTGCTAACACTGTTACAATTACAAGCGTACCTATAGTGTTCGAGCTTACGGACGACGAGCAATAAGTAGCTCACCGTCTGGCCGTTCGGCAACTGTCCGAACCAAGCTCAAATCATTGACGGCGTGTAAAAGCAAAACCGTATGGGCCCAGTAGGAGTACTGTGCCAAGTTACTAATCTGCAATAGTTAACGTTACTAGAAAACTTTAAATGTATGGGAATGACGTCATCTATCCACGCTCAGTCACGTGGTCAGAACAAAAGAATTGGGTGCGTACAACTCGAAGCGTTCGACGCAAGCGAAACAGTTGTAGGAATATAGGTGTAGGTTTACTCAGTAAAAATCTGACTCAACCTCCCGCCGCCTTAGTGCGAGAAAAATCATTGGATTATTTGATATTGCCAAGCTTACAAAAAGTTGACCTAAGTGAAGTCTAGATCCATTAATTAGTTTTACACTTAGAATTACAAGAGCATAGTGTTGAAATTAATATCCTTTCTAAATGACATACAATCCGTTAAGAAGTAACATTTTATTAACAAACCCGTAATTTTACGACCTGCCTTAATGTTGTAATTATCAAATTAATTACACTTTTAAAGTAATGTAACTCTTGAGTACGAAATGATACATATTTCTTCACTTCTTTAAACAAGTCTGGTGGTTTTGGTAATCTCGGGAACTGCTCGACAGATTTTGATGGGACTTTTGGAACTTATAGATTTGGAGTATTTTTTGTAATAAAATTAAACAGTACTAATAATATTCTACTGATTTACTGTCACTCTAATGGCCCTTCGGAATATAATGTACATATCTCATCATACTATGTGTTAAATTAACAGATCATGTTCGAAACACAACACTGCGCTCCAAAACGCAAATCATTGATGTGGCTCAAAAGGCTGCCCAACTTAAATGGGACTGGGCAGGACATGTCTGCCGCATGTCCAACGAGCTGTGGGCGCGTAAAACGCAGAATTGGTGCCCGGACACAGCAACGCGGGGCCGAGGCAGACCACGAAAGAGAGGGCGGGACGACCTGGATTGTTGGAAGGAGTGTAGGGAGGCCTTTGCCCAGCAGTGGGACAATATGGCCTAATTATGATAATAATCTCATCATCATCATTTCAGCCGAAAGTCCTCCACTGTTGGACATATGCCTCTCCTAAGCGTCACATAAAGACCGATTCTGTGCGTCTTAGATCCACTGCAATCCCAAAGTCACGGTAATGCGGTCACCTGGTGAGAGTCGCGGGAATCCGATGGATGCGAGACGCCAGAAACGGTTATTATAGCGACGATTGGGGGAGGCCTATGTCCAATGATGTCTAAATTATGTCTATGATAGATTCTAGCTGTGACTGCTTCTAGAATAATAAAAAAACCTCTAATCCTTTCGAAGGTTAAACTAAACCCAACCACATTTAATTTTTCGGTGGGCCTAAATCATCTTATGACAACCCCCGCTCTTGGGTGGAGCGGGAGATAGTGTCAGATTCTTACTGACTAAAAACCTACCCCGTTCGTTCTGGCCTCTTCATTCCGGGGCTCGAGTTTTCTTTCGGATAATCCTGGCCCCAGTAGGCTTCGATCCAGCTGGGCCCCTCCTGTTGCTGACAACTCCTTGAGGCGCGCGGGAACAGTGCACGCCATCGACGTCTTGGGCTCGGTCCGGACAGTTACCGGACGGTCGAACAGCAAGCTACCCATGGCTCGCCGTCCACAAGCCCACGTCAACGGTGGCTGGAAATCGGGATCGGAATCCCGGCGGTGGTGGCGAGGGCGCCGTTGATTGATACGGTCGGCCTCCTCCTTTGCTAGCAATACTGCTTCGCAGAAGGAGGCGACCGCCTGCCATTCCTCCTAACCACATTGTAATAAATTTTAAATCGAAATAGGTTTCTTTTTAACACTAGAAGCTAGGGCATCCCAAATTTGACCCATTTTTATTGACATGACATTAACATATTTCAAGGATAAAACAGCTTTCCATCAGTGAAAAAAAATTTACAATCGGACCATTACTTTCAGAGATTACCTCCTATAAACAAAAAAAAAACAACTTTACCTCTTTATTATATTAGTGTGGATGTAGATAGAACATCGAAATGGGTCAAATTTGGGATGCCTGCGCTACTAGTGTAAAGAAAAAGAAAAAATCCGAAATCTTAGCAATATTCAATCTTAGTACCTACATACTAAGAAAATTACAATCATCACGTATTATAAGCATCCTTCAATATAAAAGTCAAGCGCAATGTCCCCAAGTTCGAGACACTGACCTTTGACAGATGTTGAATAATGCGCGTGCGCCGATTGACGTGCCGCGGTACTTACACACGCGAGTGAATCACTAGTGTTGATGGTGTAATTGATAGCTGTGATGTTTGGAAGGATATCGTGATATGCTACATAATCCTTACCAAAACAGAATCTATATCAGTTTTTTAGAAAATTTGAATACTTTAAAAATATGTTTTATTTTTTCTAACCGTTTCTGCCTTACTACCGGGCATTTAATTTATATTTGGTTTTTAGTATTTGTTATTATAGCGGCAAAAGCAATACATCACCTGTGAAAATTTTAACTCTTTTTTTATTGATATAAACTAGTGCTTAGTGGTCGTTGTGGCGACGCTTGGGGAGGCCTATGTCCAACAGTGGACGTCGTTCGGCTTATATGATGATGATGATGATACTAGTGCTTGACTGTGATCCAACCTGATGGTAAGTAGTCAAGCAATCGTTGATGATGAGGTGCACTAGTTTATTAAGAGCTTAAAGAGACCTAAATTTTTAGTTAAAATGTGTCATATGACTGTGTGAGCTTAGTTCATTCTCTCAAATAACTATTTATTAGTATAGATAGTTATTTGAGAGAATCAAGTCAAAATGCCTAGACCTTTACGTGTTGGGAACAGTGTCTAGTCTCACTGGATGCAATTCAGGATCGACTACCAATCTGAACTTCACAACCCAGTAATTGGGTAACCTGGCAAAATTATACTGTCAGATTTCTTAGCTTCTGACTATCCGTAACGACTGTCCAAGGTCCTGATAACTGGTACCAACAGCTTAAAGTGCTTTCTGAGGTTCGGAGGACTCTTGATAAGTTCGGATAGTCACCCATCTAATGACCGACTTTGCCACGCTTTACTTACTTGGCTTGTTACTTGTGATCTGGACTTGTATAGACACTTATAACTCTTTTAGTAACATGCGTTTCATCCCTCCTCTTCACCCAGATAACAGGACAAATGATTTCCTTTCCAGTTTTCAGTCACTGGTGCCACTTTTTAACTTCCTTTTAGAGGGTCCTTTTCCACTCGCCTATCGTCAACGTCGAAATGGTTTAAAAACCGGTTGCTTCTTTTAATGCAATCCAACGCAATGTTTGATAAACAGGCGTTCACTCTGTTGGCATTCGGTAATTCCATGATTTACTTGAATATTCCCCCCCGAGAGCCCCAGTAGTGGGCTGACTATGCTTTATGTACTAGAATATTTCACAAAACTTATTCCAGGAAATACGTATTTTTTTAAAACCACTTTTAAGGGTTTTAAAAAAATAAAGAAAAAATTTCTTTATTCAGAATCTCGGTTAAAGGTATTAGTTTCTATAGATGTACTTTTTATATTTGTAATAGGTATATGCGTATTTATAGAGGGCCAAAGTTAACGTAAAATAGCAGGTTTTCATAGGTCTTTACTGAATTAGTTTTATACTTATATTTTGATTTCTATAGAAGCCTAGGTAATATCCACAAGATATGTGTATCCAAAATATCTGGAGAAAAATATGTACGATAACATCATAATACATAAGAACCGTTGTACGAAAATGTACTTCTAGTTGTCCGCTTTTAATATACTCATTTTTCGCTGTATTCATTCTCATCACACCACACATCCATCTCAACATTCTCATCTGCGCTACGTGCATTATTTTTTCCTCAGTCTTTTTCGCAGCCCAGCAACCAATAACTATATAATAAATAAAACAAGTGAGAGTTAAAAACTCGTCTACATACAAACGTAATACTCATAATTAATTATTAAATGCCCCGCACCCATCCCATTCACAGCGAGTAACTGATGCTGCGCGCATCTCTCAATGGAGAAAGGAATCGAGATCCGAGCTAATACGCGGGTGCGTTTCCTTTGACTGACGGCTTGCGATGGATGAATGACTGACGTCGTTCAATCTGACTTCAGTCTGACATGTGAAGAAGAATTTGTTGGTTTATGTTGCCGATACCTTTTGTGTTGTCATCTTTGACATGACAACACCGTATATTGTCTGCTGTACTGCGTGTTATGGTATCAATGTCCAGGCGTAACACCAGGTTTAACCTCAAAAGGGAAAAACGGAACCGTGTTGTCCGTCCGTCCGGCTGTCCGTCTGTCCCTATGTGTATCTGTCTGTCAAGACCTTTTATCGCGGGACCGCGTCGAGGTATCAAGTTGAAATTAAAATCATATACTCCGGTCTGCGAATTCTTGAAGGTATAAAAAAAATCAAACTTTTAAGTTAATGAGAAAATAAGATATTTCGGTTTATGTGGCAAATAACGATATTTGGACACTCTCGAGGAAACCTAAATTCATAGGGTTCCCGTTGACCCAGAATTCTGTAGCAAAAAACATGGTCTTATACTTTTTGCTACAGAGCAAGTATAAGCATAAATCTGACAACTGTAAATCTTGTTACGTCACAATTATTAGAGTTCCCTACCTCAAAAGGAAAAAAACGGAACCCGGTATATTTATAAGGTCTAGTTGTTTTGGGTTTGGCTAGAGCAACCATAGCCGTTTATTATGGCGATACTTGAGGCAGACCTATCTGATCCAATAGTGGACATCTTTCGGCGTTCATCCATAGGCGTTCCATCAATTGCTCTTTGCGTTCTAGGGCCGCGGTGCTCTCAATCAATTCCGCCGCCAACAATGGACCCTCACCACACACATCGGAAAGCACGCGACCTCCCAATCTCGCCCGTTCACCGATCACTATTATGTAAACACTTGCAACAATTATGTACGTTCCTCATCTTATACGTCATGTTATAAAATAATGTAGATTATTGTGTACAACATTTTTGGTACAGTGTTTCCTTTATTAATTAAAGATTTTTACATTTACAAGAATAAAAAAAAATACAAATAGAATGTATGTTTTGACCGTAGTCCAAAGCGAGAGGGAATGTATGTAATGAGTTAGGCTAGGTAACACCTCGGATATCGGAATTCACTATGCAATTTCCAGCCACCATAGGCTCACCGTCTGCCCATCAAATAAGGACTGAACTTAAAATCGTCAAAGATGCGTATTGTAAAGAGATATCATTACCACTGCTCTTAAAACGGTGAAGGAAAACATCGTGAGGAAACCGGCATGTCCTAGAACCAAACATGCGAAGACATATGACATCCACCAACCCGCACTGGGCCTGCTTGGTGGATTACGGCCCATTCCCTTTCCTAGAGAAGAGGCCTGTGTCCCAGCAGTAGGAACATTAAAAAGGCTGATCATGATGACTTGTGTATGGCCACCTAGTTTCAGAACATTAGGTATACGTAGGCCATATTAATAATTGTGTCGTGTGATAATTGAACTCGTGACATGTAGCACAGCACCCAATCGCTCAACAACTGAGACAACTTTTCCATCACAAATAAGCATTTTTATTTCTATATTTTCAAAGACACTTAAATAAGCCTCCAATTGTTTTTATTTTAAAAAGATAACGCATAAGTTGTGCAACTATATTTCTGAACTTCGTCATGGTAAGTTATGTCTGTGTTGTAAGTTAGATGCTAATCACATCGAACATCGTAAATACGTGATGTGAAACACGCCTCCAGCCTAGAGTACGCGTCATGTTCAGTTTTTGTAAATGACACCTTAGGTTGACGTGCCAAGGTTTTCAAATAGATAACGAGCAAGTGTTGATGACCATCGCGATAGTTCAAAACCAGGAATTCATCATCATCATCATTTCAGCCGAAAGACGTCCACTGTTGGACATAAGTCTCCGCCTCTACTTTACCTCTTAATACTAGTGTAAATTCATATATTCATATTATCATATATTCATATATTTCAATTCATAATATTAGTGTAAATTCATGACGTAAAATGTAATAATAATATTTTTTTATAATAATCCACAACTATCACACAACGCCGTCTAGTCTCAAGCTAGGCAGAGCTTGTGTTATGAGTACTAGACAACTGATAAACACACATATATATGTCTAAATACATACATAATATTATAGATAAATTACACCCAGATACAAAACAAATGATTATGCTCATCACACAATCATTTGTCCGGGAATCGAACCCATGACCTCCGGCATAGCAGTCAGGGCTAGCACTAGACCAACAGGTCAGTCATTGTGTCTAAACTGTATCTCAATACAATTGCAACCTTCAATTATCGACAAGTTTATTTCCGAAAATGCCTTGAAAAATGACTTTGACTTTACCCAAAACGTAAAAAAGGAAGTAAAAGACTTAAATGTCTGTTTTTGACCCAGTTGTTGTGTTATATCGCGCTTGTTTCACCATTTTTGGGTAGGCAGAGAATCACATAACACGTGTGTTGCATGTGGGGTAGACCCACGGATAATGGTACGACGATAAATATATTGATATTATGTAACAATTGTGATAATAAGGTTGTTTTAGTAGTAAGTTATGCATTGATTTTTCTTGCTCGTATTCCATGAGTCATCATGGTGCATTTCCTCCAGGGTCGAGCGATTTCACCAAGATCGAGGAGTCTGTTAAGGTTGACGCCTGCCAGGATTGCGAGATCGTTCAAAAGAATTTGGGTAAAACAGTCATTCCATATAAAATATTAGTACACAGCATGATCAAGTAAAACTGGAACCCAACTCCAATATAGTTGGGGAAAAGTTAGGGAGATCGTTTTGCCAATGATAAAGCCACTCATAAAGGCCTAATTTATTTTTTTGAGATAAATTGTATCTCAAAAATAAAATAAATAAAGTATAAAAAGGTCCTCAAATGAAAATTTCATTCTCCATTGTGTGGTTTGCTGTTAGAAAACCCAGTTGTAGGTTAAGCTCGCCAATGTACATCGTCTGTATTTTTTTAACTGTTTGTATAAAATATGTGTGTACAGGAAAGAATAATTTTAATATTTTTACATCCAGAATTCCCGTCCGATCATAATTTGTGTGTCTTCAAGGCTAAAGGCTTTTAATCATCGTGCCATCAGAGATTGCACCACTGCTTACCATCAGGTGGGAAAACACTTTAAAGATTTATTTTAAAGTAACGACCATTTGGAATCTTATCCCTACTTTTAGCCCTACTAATCCCTTCCCTACTATATATTTATTATATATATAATATTATAAATGAGAAGGTAACTCTGTCTGTCTGTCTGTCTGTTACGCTTTCACGCAAAAACTACTGAAAGGATTTAGATCAAATTTGGTATGTAGGTAGAAGAAACACTGTAATAACACATAGGCTACCTGTAATTCCACTGCTGAGCACGGGTCTCTGCCCGCGCGATATAAACTGTAGTCCACGCGGGCGAAGCCGCGGGCGAAAAGCTAGTAGGTAATAAAGCTTCTGATGTTTGATAAATGCATAAGCCTACGTGAAACAAAATATTTTGAATTGTATAGATCCGAGTCTATCATGTACACATGATTACGAAATCTTTCCTTGCTTTAGAGAGAAGCAGCATATCATTACAAATAAGAAGCCACTTTTCCTAAGTAACACCGTGTCAAGTTTATATAGATTCCTGCCTAGTCCGACCGGTCCGTTACCACACGCTCTAGAACCAGACTTGGCTAATACCTACAGTCATAATAATTATTGCAATATTGTAACCGATCATCTTACGGATGCATTAATTGGAGCTGTCTCGTTTGATGCAATGTTGCCTTAGATTGAGACACTGTGAGTTTGTATTACCATTACGACGGTTCTGGTTCTCATGTGGGCTAAGATTTGGAGTCTGTCAACTATCACTATAACTATTCTTCTATTTTACAAGCTTTTATTTTGTTTCATCGGACCGATGTTTGTCTGTAATCAAATATTGCAAATTAAATTTGACCCACTTCCCGGTTACCGATTGAGCTGAAATTTTGCATACATGTGTAAATCAGATGACAATGCTAAATTATTATGACATGGAGCTGATCTGATGATGCAACCGGAAGGTGGCCATGAGAATTCGGATAATCCTATTGTGTTTCAGTTTTTAGGAATAGTATTGATGACTATTAATTTTAATGGTAGGTATATACCGCGCTATTTTACCGCACTATTTTATAGCGCGGTATATTTTACTTGCAATGAAAAATGATTTTCATTGAAAACTTGTTTTATAAAGATCCTAAGTTAAAAATTTCTGGAGAGCCGTTTTTGTAATTGTTAATGATATATTAATTTGTGAGTCACTTTTAACGGGTATGTTTTGCGTTATGTAATTTATCATCAGTCTTAAGATCAAAGTATATTATAAATACTAATAGGTCCTGTGAGAGGACAGTATCGGTCAGTCAACATTGACCCAAAAGCACAGACTAAACTGACTAAAAATAATAATAAAATAATGGATGGAAAAAGAAAATAATATACGAGTCTGCCAGAGTTTATAAAATAGTGTTCTCACATTCACATAATGACATGGTTATATAACTCTAATAAATAGCTAATTAAGGTGGCCAGTAGCCTAAATAATACAAAAACATTGTAAAAACGATAACTTAGACTTAAAGACCAAATGCTCTTCAAGTGAAAGAAAAAAACCTTTCTGAGTAATGGTACTACATTCGTGAATGTGATGTGAATTGTACAGTTTTTTCTTTACTACTCAAGTCTATACAGCTGTTTGACCTTACAGAAAGAGATAGATGGGGTCTACCGATAGAACACGTGAGCTCAGAAGATGCTTATGTAGATGGTGAATGATTATGGTGGTGTGGTGGTAATTGTAGAGGGGTGGTGATGGTGGATGAAAGAATATGGCGGGGATCACAAACAGTGACAGTGAGTTCAAAACATTAAGACCTGGTACGTAAAATCATCAGTAGTGTATTTTAACTAAATACAATTGTAAAAATATCAAAATCAATCAATGGAAAAAAGCATTTATATCTAATAAACTATTAACAGTACCTACTTATGAATTGTCAAGAAGGCAATGACTCAAGAAAATTATGCCCATTGCACATTCCAAAGCGCAGATCTCTATGCTGAAGTATGTGCACGAAAATCTATAGACACTCTTTTAGATCATATTATGTTACATGGAATGCCTCAGGAAAAACCCACTTTTGTTGAAGCATAAAAAATAACAAATTTTATACATACGCGTTGAATCACAAATTAAAAAATTACTTTTTGGAAATAACTATGTACGCAACGAATATATCAGAGACTCCTTCAAAGTTGCACCCATAGCAGATAAGATGTCAGAGAGACGTATGCGCTGGTTTGGACATGTAATGAGAAGGGACGAAGGGTACCCAGTAAAGAAGGCCTTAGCAATCCCGGAAAGGAGAAAAAGTAGAGGGCGCCCTCTAGCTACGTGGTGGACAACTGTTTCCAAAGATGTGGAACAGCTTGGTTAGACGCACAGGCAACCCAGGATAGACTACTCTGGCGCCTAAAAACGAAGAGAGCTCATATCGAATGGATAAGGCAAGGAAGAAAACCCACCGAAAAAATCTAAAGGTGTGTTCCAAATGTTCTTATTTTTATTGGTGGAAAATCGTTCAATAACTTTTTCAACTCTGTCAGACTTTAAATGACTAAAAACACTCCTATGTTCCTTCTTTGCTTAGCGAAGCAGATGTAAGGTACTGCAGAAAAGATGAAAGAAAACTAAAAGAAATATCTTGAAACAAAAACAACCGAAGACATTATGACACCCACCAACATTGGTCCTGCGTGGTAGATAGAGATGTGCCGTTGCCGGCAATATTGCCGTGAAGTGGGAACACTGGTGGGAATATTGCCGGGAATATTGCCCGATGTATGAATGTTGGTGGCAATATTACCAGCAATATTCCCAAGTTGCCGGCAACAGCACATCTCTAGTGGTAGATTACGGCCTAGAGAGGAGGCCTGAGTTCTAGCAGTGAGAACATTCTAAGGCTGAATATGTTTTTATAAGTATATGAACAAGTGCTTGACCTCCTTATGGTAAGCAGTGATGCAATCGTTGATGGTGAAGCACACTAGTTTATTAAGAACGTATTCACTATAGATTTCAACCTTTCGAATACCGTAATTAGAGACAAATTTTAAAGACAATGAGAGAGTGAACGCCGGCGTTTAATTGGGGTTTAATGAATGTCATGTTATTGATGCCTCTGTTAATATAATGGCCGTACTAACCATGGTATCTGACCTATGGCAGCTCGTCCGTTTAATATATTTTGCATCTAGACAACTAGCCTCCACAATATAACTAATTGGGAAAAGGCAAGGCAGATGCAAATGATGAATTATTCAGGTTTGCAACACCTATATTGATGATCGATGACAAACCGAAAGATCAATATCTCCTTGACTAGGTGCAACTAATGATTGATGCTTCAAACATCAATCCCTGTTCTACAGTTTATCATTGATTTGAAGGAAAATAAACTTTGTCTAGTAAAGAATAAGGTGGTTGATACCTGCAGTATCTTTGTATATGTTTGTAAGTTTAAATATTGCAGTAGGAAACTAGTAATACTTTACTTTTCAGTTGTATATGTTTAGTTTTATGGGATTCCTTGTTTTGTAAGACAGAAGTTTAATTTGTTTTGTTTATGAATGTAACAATTTATCTACATTCGTAATATAATAACAGACAAGAAGAAGGAAACAGAAAAATAGCTACAAAGGTGATGCTTATTTCTATAGAAATCTCTTCAGCTGCAAATGGAAAGTTGGAAAAGAAAGAGATGTAGACACCGATTGTAAGAATAATAGGGAAAAAGAAAGTACAAACAAAACATTTAACAATTAAGTAATATAGCATACATTATAAATATATATTATATCATTATTTCTGACTTCTGTACATAAATGGCAGAAATTCTGACCATAAGTTTAATCAAGAAGTATCGTGTTGGCCAGTAACTGGATTGTGGAAGTCTGAAACGCAGTCACTCCATGTAATACACAATACACATCGGTATACAGCCGCATCCGATGGAACAGGAAGCCGACCCCAAGCTTGTTCGGAAAAAGCTATAATGATGAGTGATGATGATAATTACTTCTGTATCTATCAGAAAATCAGAAATGTTTATTTCAAATAGACCATTAATAGGCACTTTTACCTTGTCAAACTGTCGGTCAGTCAAAAAAAATGTATCTAAATTGCACGTTCAAAAGCGTAAATCTCTATGAAGAAAAATATGCAAGTGAACACTCTTTTAAATCATATTATGAGTTATATATAATCTTTGAACTTACTGCCTGTGCTAATGGTTTGCTACCGATAAGAAAAGTGACTAATTAAGCAGTAAGCTCGTGAAATAAAGTCGATGATGCAACAGAAATTAAAATGTAGGTACACAATTAATTGCAGAACATACTTACTTACCTTTTTTCATAACGTAAAGAAAAAACACTTTAATAGCAATACGTTTAAGACCTAAATTAACTAAAATTAATAAAGTTTGCTTTAATTCTCAAGGCAAGTCATAATTTTGAAAGGCGATATTTTGTAGTAGATTCAGATTTTATCTGTATTTGATTTTATGATAATTTGTGTAAAGTATTTACTGTCTCAATTTATTACAATGATTAAATCTAATTTGTTGGGTAGTATTGCTAGATATAAAATTTCAAAAAACGATGTACCTACATATAAACAAATTTTCAATGAAAATCACTTTTTAATAGCAAGCTTTTGTTGCGCAGTGTATATCTATATAATTAATACTCATCAAGACCATTCCAAAAAGTTAAAACACGTTAGGGTAATCTGAGTTCCTATAGTTCCTATAGGTCACCTCGGGTTCCATCATCAGATCAGCTTCATGTCGTAATAATTTTGCATTTTCATCTGATTTACACGCCATGCATGAAAAATTTCAGCTCAATCAGTAACTGGAAAGTGGATCAAATATACTTAGCAAGATTTGATTGCAGACAAACAAACATCGGAACAGGTAAAACTAAATAAAAGCATATAAAAATAACCTGTTTGGTGCAGGTGCAATTTTGAAATAGAAAATTATTTATAGAGCTTGATCTAAAAATAAACCAGAACATGAATAATTTATTACGAATAACATCGCTATAATATCGAGCAACTTTTGTTTCACTATAAAAAATCAGTGATGACTTCATTACCTCAAGTTTTATTTCGTCGTCAATATTTAATATCGAAACAAAACACAAAAGGTCTAAATCCAAAGCCGATGATCACCTTTTTTATATGATTGAATTTTAGTACCCTATACTTTATTGAACTATAATATTGATTGAGATTATGGTAACAATTCAATTCAACGAAACCTTTCACTTATAGATGACACACTGAGGTAGTCTCTAACATTAATATTTGTAACGTTTTCAACCTTTTAGTGATGTAATAACTATACTTTTAGTTCAATCGTTCGTCAGTCGTAAATTCGTGGTTATATTCAGAGTAGGGTGACCAGACTGAATGTCTGGAAAAATCTTTGATGTAAGAATCATACTGAATACCCCAGAAAACTCGTAAAACCGTTGGTCGACACCTGATCTCTTTACCGTCCTGTCAGATTGCCGTCTCAATGGAGACAGTGCACCTTGCGCACACTTGTGCACGGAATGGCCACTGTGATCAAGATCCGATTGAGACGATTACATATTATTATTACTTTCATTATCATCAAATAACAGTAGAATGATTGTGATTATATTCTTGTTTCATCATTAACTTCCTACATACATACATCACACATCATGTTATATTTTCCTTGCTCACTTGCTTCTTGACAAAATGTCAACCGCCACATTAGCATTCATTGTCTTTTCTGTAATATTGTTCCTCTCCCTCTCCATCCATCAACCACTATCACCATTAATTAGATCATCAACATCTACTTACTTTTCAAATTCTTGATTGTCAGCTGTCACCATTAACTACTAAAAAAAAATACTTTAACAAATTGTCTCACTGGAGTTGGCAGTGAGACAATTTGTAAAATATAAGCATTTTCGTTCAAAAAAACGGCCGTCATAGATCTTTGCGCAGACGCCGACGCTGCCTGATTATGCCATAACAACGACGGCGCCATCAGCTTTGAGGACAGTCTCCATGAATATTAATGTTACAAACTACATAATTTAATTATTTCTTGTATAAAAAGTTATCTCAACATCTAAGTATGCGGTTTTTACCACATTTGGACCACAAAAGATTATTTTTTGCAATGTTTGGCTTGATTAGAATGTTTGTATTGTAATCATTATGAAATTGTGGTTTAGGTTTTTGCATAGAAAATAATTGTGTAGACTTTATTGGGACAAATTCATTGTACTTTTGACCACTGTAACTTCTAAAAGCTAAAATCAGCAGAAGCTGCTACTGTAATGAAGCTGAATGAGTGTAGGACAAACGATGTAATTGTCTCAGATCTTCAAACGAAATATAACAAAAACAAATAGTTAAAGAGTACGAAATATTATTCGAAAGACTTACTGGTAGTTCTAGAACTCAAAAATCAACTAAAGAACATTTTACAATGTGTCTGCAGCAGACAGTCTTCCCGTCCGATAATAAATTAGGTGTCTTTAAAGCTAGTCTATTAATAAACTAGTGCGCCTCCCCATCAATGAATGCATCAATACCATCAAGTGGGATCGCAGTCAAGCACTAGTTTATATCAATTAAAAAAAAGAAACAGACCAGGCGGGTTTTAGTCAATGAAATTTTGACACTCTTTCAAGCTCTACTGCTATTTGATTCATCCCATACAAAAAGGAGTAACAATAATGTTTTTTTTTATGACCAACAGAAAGTGCTGCTTCAACGAGCAGCACAATTTCACCTACAAATAAAATTGTGTACACAATATAAAGTGCAGTACTTATCAAAATGTCAAAATTACACCACATACTTAGTTTAAAGTAGTGTAAGATATACACTTGCGTTCACCTTTTTATTTTCTTATTTCGTTTTATACATATTTTATTACGAATTCAGATGGAACTCTGCTCTTTTTTCGGGTTCGTGAATACCTAACCTTTTTTTTAGTTAGTTGAATATGAAGGTTTTACTTCTCTGCATAGCTTGTTCATAATCAATTTGAACCTAGCTTCTAAACTTACCAGATGAGATCATACAGTACTTTAAACTTTTAGGTCATTTTTTTTGCTTCTAGGTCTTTTGGCTAAGATCAAAGTGTTATCTGTTCTTTTCAACTTTTAGGTGATTGAGAATTCTCTATAAAATGGCAGTGTGAAATGTTAGTTCCCGATAAATAGTACTTTATACCATCTTAACCAGTAATGTTAAGATGGTATAAAGTACTTAAGGATCCACATTGTTGTAAGATTCCACGACGCACTCAATGCTCTCCTTGAATCAATTGTGTTCGCTGATGAATAAAAGGAAGACTGATTGAGAGGATTAGTTACAGTTTTTTTTTTGTTAGCCTATTCTATCCCACTTCTGGGCAAAGACCTCCCTCCACAACTCCAAATCTTCGCAGGCCAGTGCTTCTTCTTGCCAGTTCTGGCAGAATCTGTTTATTTAGTCGTATCTCATCATCTCTTTTATGGTCTGCCGCGACCCTGTCGCTCTGTTTAAGGCCAACTTTGTGCTACTTTGGCTCACAGTTTGTTAGGCGTGTGGCAGACATGTTCTGCCCAGCCCCATTTCAGTTAACCAGGCTTTTAAGCCATAGCAATTATTATAATATCTGGGTGTTTTTTTTTTAAATATTTGATATTCTTTAAATAATTTATTTATTTGTAATTGGCCTTTTGTTTTTCTAGATAAACAAATAAATGACTTGCGTGCTTTCGAAAACACGAAGAATTTTTAACTTCATTAGCTCACCCAGTCAATGTCTGACCATGGCAAATGCAGTATAACCTCAGGCATCTCAGGTTATTTCGCATGATGATCAACCTACACTTTAGAATATCACCTTTATGAATTCTTAAACAATCGCCACACCCACGAAATAGATTGTAGTCTTTGAAGACACGTAAAATAATAATTTATTATCACGCAAATTCTCACATTATTTCATTCTGAAGCTAGACCGGACCAGAGACTAGCCATGGCTATAAACTTTCACTGTCTATGACCGCTCCTTATTGCAGTGTAGTCTACTTAAATAGCCATAGAGTTTATATCGTACGTGGGTCAATAGTAGGTAGTTTGTGAGTCAGTGTTGCGAAAGTTAAATAATGTGTCTGCATCGATAAATTAACTTGTTTGGTACTAAGACCAGAAAACTATGGTATGCTTTTTATTCATCGAAATTACAGAAAATTCATTGCCATTATTTCACTAACCTTTTCTCAACTAGCTTGGGGTTGGCTTCCAGTCTAACCAGATGCGGATGGATACCTGTGTTTAACATGTATCGACCCTACAAGACCACAACACAGTTACTGGGAAACACAATACTCCTTGGATAGACTAATGGTCAGACTTTCTGGCGTCTAGCTGTCTATAACGATTGTCAAAAATCAAAAAAATACTAAATGTAAAAACAAATACCAATAAATAAGTAATTAGAATACAAGCATAACGTTCTTTTTATTATTTCAAGTTTATTTGAACTCATAGTTCTAAGTCACACCGAAAATATCACAGTTCAAAGAACCCGTTTTAAAAACGCTAATTTCATATGGACCTAATATTTTATTTCATATAAGTCTTCACAGGCACATACAATACAGATTATATAAAACGTCAAGCTAGTCATGATGATAACTAGTTTGAAAATGATGATGAATGATGATTCATCAGCATTTTAGCCGAAAGATATCTTCTGCTGGAAATAGGCCTCCACCAAATGACAGCTCAACTCGTCTCGCATCCATCTAATTCCCGCGATCCTCACCAGGTCATCGGTCCACCTTGTGGGAGCCCTTCTGATGACGCGTCCGGTGCGCGGTACCCCCACGCTAGAACCTTTCGCCACTCTAGAACCTTTCGGCCCCATCGACCATCTGTTCTGCAAGCAACTTGTCCTGCCCACTGCCACTTAAGATTGGCGTATCTTTAGGCTATATTGCCAATCTTGGTTACCCCCTGCGGATCTCTTCATTTCTGATGCGATCACTCAAGCTAGAACACGGTTCCAATTGGTAATTTTCTATGAAAAGATTCGGTAAGCCATTCTTTATATTCTCAATAAAAATATGCAGAGATCCAGAGATCAATAATTAAATACTAAAAATTGTACAATTGAACAGATGGCCATTGGGGCGAAAGGTTCTGGAGTGGCGACCTCGTACTGGAAGACGCAGCGTCGGAAAGGCCTCCTACAAGGTGGACCGATGACCTGGTGAAGATTGCGGGAATCCTATGGATGCAGGACGCGCAGGATCGATCGTTGTGGTGACACTTGGGGGAGGCCTATGTCCAGCAGTGGACGTCTGTCGGCTGAAATGATGATGATGATGATGATGAAATTTTTTTTAATATCTAATGGAGCATTCAGTCTAAAAGTAGCCCTGTTACCTGCGATGCCCATGCATTGCAGTTCAGTATCTGGACCATTCAATTAGAATCACAGTGACGTCAAACAAATGTCGTCATTAGGCTAGTTACTGACCTACACTCGTCAGGTTAGCTAATGCACCCGTCAGATGGCCTACCTCACAACTTTCAAGTAAATTGGAGACTTTCACTAACTGTTTGAAATGTCCTGTTCAAGTATGGACCATTTACATGGCTATATAAGTTTATGACCCAATGTGGGTCAGTACTGGTCAGTTATTGTGAATCACTGTTATATAAGCCAGGTTCCTGCTAGAGCTGTGATTGGGTATCGACAACTGTTTTTAAAATATGACGAAAGTATTGTTTCGATGAACGCTTATTAGATTCAAATTAATGGAGACCTTAATGAAACCGTATTAGTAATGTGTTGCTCACATCTATAGCACATTTTGATATATGTCGAATTTTGTCATTGCGGCTGAGGTATATTCCGCCTAAGCCGCAGGAGAGGGTTTTATGGAATCGAGTGTATCAAACGACGTTTTTTATTACACTTACGAAGAAATAAATATACAGGAACCTCCATTTGGTTTATTTTGGCACCGGCGACTAGTAGGAGTTACTCAGCGCCAAACTTGATACAATAAATATTATAAAATGTGGTGGAGGCGTGCTGGCGTACTTTTCCACACTAGGGTGAAATAAGTGAAAACAATCAATTAAAGCTACAGGGACAAGGTTTTTCAAGTATGTATTGAAAATAAAATTATGGTGCAAGAATCAAGAAACGATATGGTCATGAAGTTGATCTCTGGTATGTAAAAATTTGCTAATTTATGATACAGTACCACAAGCATTTTAGATACCTATTCTAGACATAAGCAAAGGTTTATGACCACACTCATATTATAAAGGCGAAAGTTTGTACGGATGTCTGTAACTTCTTCACGCTCTAATGGCTGAAAAAATATTAAATGGAAAAGCATAATTATCCTAGAACAGCATATAGGACAATTTTCTACTTTCACACGGGACAAAGGGCGAAGCCACTGGAAGCAGCTATGGTATATTAGAATAATATAAAGTAATAAAATCCAAATATTGATTGTTGTGCCTAATAGCAAATTTGTTTCTTCATCACCAAAAGATTTACCGGTAGAATACGTTTATGTCGTAAAGTCCAAATCACAACAAGCCTTATAATTACTCCCACTACTATGACTCAGGCATACTCTCATTTTCTTTTTATTGTTGATAGGTTCGCGCTTGACTGCTATCCCACCTGATGGAAAGCGACGATGCGGTCGACGATAGAACGCGCTTAGCTAGAAGAAACCTATTCACTCTCAACTTAAAGATTCCCTCATGAAGAAGGAAAGGATTATAATCTAAAGAGTGAGGCCAATGTGGTTTGTGCTGTTAAGGTGGTGCATCACGACTCACATTTTCACTGTTTTTCATACAACCGCTCATAACTGATTATGACGTTATTACACACTTTTCATTAGATATTTTGGAAACACAGTATCTTGTGGATATTATCTAGGTTTCTAAAGAAACCAATTTCTAAATTTGTGTAAAAGTAATCCAGTAAAAACCTCTGAAAATGTCCTATTTTGTATGAACTTTGACACTTCATAATTTGCCTAAAAATTAAAAAAGTCAAAAAAGTAATCCTCTAGAGACCTTGCAAATTTTATTAAGATTCTAAATGATGACAACTTTTTCCAAAAACTTTTAAGGGTTTTAAAAAAACAGCTATTTCCTGGAGCAAGTTTTGTGAAATTTTCGAGTAAATCTCGGAATTACCGAATACTAACAGACTTTTCGTCAAGCATCGCGTTGGATTACATTAAATGAAGTAACAAGCTTTTAAACCATTTTCGATGTTTACGATAAGCGAGTGGAGAAGGACCCTCTTAAGTCCACTTCTCTTTATTTATGTCCAAAAAGTATTATGTTCAATAAGTAAATCATTAAGCATCATCATCACACCAAGAAAGACAGCAACAAGTTACTAAACAGTCATCAAAAACAACAATAAAACCGCATAATAATCGTAAAAGAGACCAATCAATTTCTATCGATATACATACATCACTATTTAAGTACAACTTTAGTACAGTTTTGTTTAGTGATGCAACGTATAGATACAATTAAATGATGTTTTATGGTAGTGATGTAATTTAGTGCGTTAACCAATCAGGGCAGACCATCCTGTGTTTTAAGAGGATGTGACATAGATATCCTAATACTATCTGTCCATATAAGAGCTAAGCTGTAGTACGTTTAGGTTTTTTAAGTATACAATTTGCATGGTGAATTGGAAGTTTTGTAATTGATATAACTATTAACTCACTTATCGATTTGGGTTTGAGTCTGATCTCTCCGGCAGAACATCTGCTACCGGAACAGAAACTGCAGTGGTCAATCTGGCAACCTCTGAACAGACTGCGGTCTCAGGTTGGCCGCTGCAAAGATAATCTGGCAAAATGGGGTTTCCTTGACCCATTGCAAACACAGTGCCAGTGTGGAGCTCCTTCACAGGATATGTGTCACCTCCTTTCCTGTCTAGCATGAAGGGTGCAGGTAGCTGTGACCTGCACCCTTCATGACTTAAACGAAGCCAACGACAGAGCTGTCCAGGTAGCTAAATTCTATAAGAAAGTTGAGAAAGACTTAGAAATACTTAGGACAGCTATACAAGATAAAGACACAGGAATTAAAAGTAATAGTTGTCCTGAAAAACATTTAGGAAAAGAAGAAGTCGATTTAACAGAAATAAAGAATTATAAAGCAGAAAAAAATCTATTAACAGAACGGTCTAATGACGACACAGAACTAAGATGAAAGTTACAGGAAGTAATCAAAACTTTATGAATACAATTTCTAACGATACAAGCACTAATTTTAATGAAGAAATCGATCAGGTTTCATTTACCAAAATATCAATTAGAATTGAAATATAAGCTTTCTAATTGATGCAATGGGATCGACAAGAAAGTATTTAAAAAAACCTCTTTAGATTGATCTTAGACAAGCAGGACATTACGGAAGAAGAATATATTATTCGTCGATAAATAAAGATGATTTGATTTGTTTTAAGCCTCAAGGCACACATGTGGGCAGAAGTTTCGTACTAAGTATCATAATAGTCTATTAAGACTTTATTATTAATATCCTCAACATTGGCTTCAATTTATTTTTGCACTTCTTTCTTTATCATCTGTAACTATTTCTTGTTTTTTTTTACAGAGCTTTTTATCAATGGATTTCAACCGATTTCAAGCTTTTCTATAAATCAAAAGAAAATCGATCAAGTAGATCGATTTCTGTTGTAATCAAGTCTTGTCCTTGACTCTTATCACTTGAGGTAGCACCAATCTGTTGTTTATTGTATGTTTATTTTCATCCATTCTAGCCTAAGAACCGTCACGCTTACACTGACTTCCTTTTCTTTTATATCATTCTTTATAGAATCTTTCCTGGGCCTTCCTCTCCCTTTACCTCGTTTAAAAAAGTTAACCAATAATTATTGCGATTTTAAATTTTACTACAAGTCGTGTATTTCAATGTTAGCGTAAATAAAATTTTACTTTTGAGTTATGTAAGAAACCAAAATCAAAATATTTGTAGACTAGCGCAGTAGAGGCATCGAGTTTTGACTTGTGCAATGTAACAGAACGAACCATCTCTTTTATGTTTTGACAAAATGATTCGTAATAGTGGTTACGAAATATATAATTTTGTATCGCATAGTGAAATGGCATCTTCTTGCGACACACCCAAAAAGTTGGCTAATGTCTAGAATTAATTGAGCTTATTGTATAAAATATAATCAGAATTTTATGGAGTATTTTAAGCAGATAGAGACGGATATGAGAATGGCGTACGTGATTACAAGAGATGAATAATTATGTTGTGTAAATTGGTAGTTTAGCATTCAATAGCGTGTAGAGTAAGTGAATTATAATTAGTCTGTCATAAATAGTAGGTTCTGGAATGGCGACCACGTACCGAAAGACGCACGTTGGAAGGTCTTCCACAAAGTGGACCGATGACCTAGTGAGGGTCACAGGAATCCAATGGATGCCAGACGCACAGGACCCGTCTAAGGGCGATTTTTTTTTGTTGATGACTTATTAGGTAGATTTTTGTTTGTTGAGTTTTTGTGAGACGATACTTTAGTTAGGAACATAAGATTCAAAAACATCATCCATCACCAAATGTTTGACACCTGCATTTGCTTTTGCAATAGTGTCAAGGGTTACAACATCTCTATCATTGAAACTATCAATCTCTTACTTTTAGACGGACTGTAACCACGCATTATGTTTTGAATATCACCGGTAGCATTACGGAGCTTCAGTGAAAGGTACACATTATCAAAGAACAGCTGATCTGGACTAGTAACCTTTGGCATATTGCAATAGTTGAATGCGTTGTGAGAAGTAATTGGTTTGTCTATTGAGAATCGGTGATTACGGAATGGAATATTGAAGGAATATATCTTATTCCCGCTCATAGAGAGGAGGTCTGTGTCCCAGCAATGGGAACATTAAAAAGGCTGATGATGATGATGATGATATCTGCAAAAATTTTAAGTAAAATCAAGACCTATTTCAAGAAGAATTTAAATAGCTGTAAGAGGTTGGGAAAAATATAAAAACAATGCATGGATCGTCATGTGTAAATGGAAGTGGTTATTACGGTGATGATTCAGAGAGAAGTATAGTAGAGGAAGATGTCATGTAACTACACTAATATTAATAAAGAGGTAAAGTTAGTTTTTTTGTTTGTAGGAGGTAATCTCTAGAAGTACTTATCCGATTGCTAAAATTTTTTTACCGATAGAAAGCTGTTTTATTCCTGAGTGACATAGGCTATATTTTAACTACGCGGGCGAAGCCGCGGTCAAAAGCCAGTCAATAATAAAAAGATATACATTTCATGTTTTTTTTAGTTTCATCACATGATTTTCATTATGAACGTATGGTACGTATGGTATATAATAAAGTCTGCACAAATAATATGGAAGTGCATATAATTACAATTTACAAACATTTTGGGAACAAATTCATTTTGCGTTCAGCTAAGGACTGGAATTCCCTGCCAGAGTCTGTGTTTCCTGATGACTACAACCCGGAAATCTTTAAGTCAAGAGTGAATTGGTTACTTCTAGGTAAGCGCGCTCCATCATCGACCACATCGTCGCTTTCCATCAGGTGAGATAGCGGTCAAGCGAAAACCTATCAACAATAAAAAAAGTATGTCCTGTAGCAGTACCAATCACTGCTCTCCCACAGCAGCACAGAAAATCTCCCAGAAACATGTTGGATATCGCTACAAATTTTCGAAATAATACCGGACGTTGAGAAATTGGAGAGTACATACCTAAAACATAAAGACTTACACAGAGATGGTAAAATCCAATTATATTCAGTGCAGTCTTTCCGCTGTTGCGTGTGGAACAAAATAAACGAGTGCATTTAATGCACAGTTACATCACATTTATATTTCACAAATCTCAACTGAGTTAAACAATGTAATATACAAGCTGTTCCTGTAGTTTCTCCTACGTCCTTGATAACTACGGCACCCCCGTGGATCGTAGCGTGATGGTATATGAACTATAATCTCTCTTAATAAATGGGCTATCCAACACTAAAAGGATTTATCAATTCGATCTAGTAGTTCCGCAGATTAGCGTGTCCGAACAAACAAACAAACTCTTCAGCTTTATAATATTAGTTCGTTAGTATAAATTAGATGCAGAATTTGATACGGTTATGTAATAATTGCAGTAAAGACTTCACACTTCTCTCTCAGTTAAAATTTTTGCAGAAAAAATGTTTTGTGAGGAAAAAATCAAGAACAGGATATGAAATCAAACTGGGCTCGTGTGTGGGCCAAGTCATCACTCACACTCATTAAAGGCTGAATTATCCTACAAATAAACCTTCAAGGAGGTGAATTCCCTGTAGTCTGTGTTTCCTGACAGCTACAACCTGGGGGTGTTTAAATTAAAAGTGACTAAGTTACCTCTGACTAGGCTACAACCGGTTTTTTTTTTTTTTAATTCAAGAGTGAAAAGGTTATGAGTTCTTCTTGGTAAGCGTGCTCCGTCGCCGACCATATCGTTTCCATTCAGGTGACATACAGGTTAGGTGCGAGCCTAATGATTTAAAATAATATGGTTTTTAAAAATTCTGGTTTTTTGACTGGACATCGGGAAGCTGAGGTGGTTTTTTCCGAATACATTTATTTATTAGTAAAAGAGTAAACATCCATTAGTTTTATCATCATCATTATTTCAGTCGAAGAACACTGTTGGACCTAGGCCTCACCAAGTGTCGCCATAACGCGCCTCGTATCCATCATATTCCCGCGACTTTCACCGGGTCATCGTTTCACCTTGTTGGAGGTCTTCCAAAGCTGACTCTTCGGAGCGCGGTCGCCTCCGAAACCTTTCAGCCCCACCAAACATACGTTCTACGAGTAACTTACCCTGCTCAATGCTACGAGTATGTAAGTTTGGCGAATTTTCAGGCTATGACGGCGACCTTGGTTCTCCTGCGGATGTCTTCATTGCTGATGCAATCATGCAAAAAAACTCCGAGCATCCATTGTCCTTTTCGGTGACTTTAGTAGATTAGTTTACTCATCATCATCATATCAGCCGAAAGACGTCCACTGCTGGACATATGCCTCCCCCAAGCGTCGCCACAACGGCCGGTCCTGTGCGTTACGCATCCATCGAATTCCCGCGACCCTAACCAGATCGTCGGTCCACCTTGTTGGAGGCCTTCCAACGCTGCGTCTTCCGGTACGAACTGCCACTCCAGAACCTTTCGTCCCTATCGACCATCCGTTCTGCGTGCAATGTCATTTCCACTTAAGTTTGGCGACTATTCGAGCTACTTCGGTAACCTTGGTTTTCCTGCGGATATCTTCATTTCTGGATGTTTACTGGATTAGTGTACTATTGCATGCAAATTAAAATCGAAAACGATAATGACGTCATTTCAAAAGTTAACCATTATTATGAAACCAAAAATGCAAACCCTGACATTTTGGTTTTGTTACGTATAACTCATAATTAAGTATTATTTGATTAAGATTCGCCAAACTCATACATTTGTAATTGATAATGAAGAAGAAATTAAATCATGTCATGAAGTGATTTCATCGATTAATAAAAACATGTCGTGTGGAATATAAAACGAGAAATTATGTTAATGTTCACATTTTTTTGATTTTCATGTCTGCATCGTTTAAATTTCTAAATTAAAAGCTTTGTGTAAAAGATTATGACATTTTTATTGTTAATATTGGTTTGAATCGATCTAAATCTGGGTATCCGGGTTCACTTTTGTAGGTCATCAACCAATGTTCAAAGTTTAATTCCAAACTTATTTACCCACCTTTTCTAAAATTCTCCTAAAAGTTAAAAAAAAAAAACTTTGCCCCATACTAGGAATTAGGTAGTCCTGAATCGTGGATGCATTCACAAAAATAAAAACTCATGCTCAAGTCACCCAGATTCGGAAAAACTTTCTGTAGACGTATTTGCTCTGTGCTGAAATCAAACCCGCGTCGTGCGGCGTAGCAGTCAAATACTCAACCACCGTGCCAACCGTGTTGTTATGATGGCTTCTTTTCTATCACTGCAGTGTGTCGCTGGAACTTTCTCCCCCACTCCTTACTCCACAGCCCTTCTTTGGATCTCTCTTTCACACAATGAATGCTGGAAGTCTCGCCTATTTACATGAACTCTGTTATCCACTTGGGTTATAAGTTTTTATGGTGTACAATAAATAATTAAAGAAAATACCGACATTAATTTTAGAATAATACATGGTTTGGGGGGGGGGGGTATTATTATTATTACGTTAACCAACGAAAGTAAAAGATATACATTTTCTGGGCTACTCTAGGATAAATAAAGATATATAGAAACCAAAATTTTAGGCCACAAAAATGTTTTTCAAAGGTGTGTACAAACCGACAATTAAGATTTTTTTTCAAGGTCATTCAAGTTGTACAGACGTATATAAAATTTGCACTTAAGAAGATATATTAGACACGCTTCAGTCACCGCAGCGTATTCCTTCGCGTAAAAGTAGAAAATCACCCCAAATATATACCATACTTCAGGGATAAAAAGTAAGTACTGTTCTAGAACATGGTCTGCTTCTACTGGTTATGTGATATGTGGTTGAACAGGCTTGGATGAAAGGCCAAGCCTGTTCAACCGTTTGTGTATGAAGTGTTACCAAACATACCTAGAGCCTTAATAATATGAGTATTTATAATAATAATAAAGATTTCAGAATCAAAACCAAAACGAGACATCATCGCTTTTTTCGAACATTCAACAAATTCCGTTTACATAACATAATTAAATCGCATAATTATAAATTTTGTCGCAATTCTATTCGATGCAGCTTTCTGCGACGTCTCTATAAGGATTCTGTTAGGAGTTTAATATATTCTGTGACCAATTTACCATTATGTAACTATAAAAGTGACTATGTGACGATGTTACCATGTGACTTCGCTGGGTTACCTTTACGTATTACCTCTTAACACATTATAAACATTTAGGTAATTGTGCAAGGTATGGGTACTGTACTCACAAGTAAGTAGATCAGGTGTTATGTAAAAATTAGAATATTATATCAATTGGTTGGGTTGTGTGGTGTTTGGGAGGAGCGGTCGCGGGAGCATTTAAAAAAAAAATTAGAGAAAATTAAAGGAATTCCTTAAATTCTACTAAGAGTATAAGATTGTACTATACGAGAGGGTTGTACCTTAATAATTATTATTTTGTAAATAAATATAAACACAGTAATTACAGTATCAAATTAAATTTTAATGGACATAAAATCTGACACAGACTTGCAAATTGCAAAAAAAAACTTAAGAAAATTTAAATTTTTTGGCCTACCCATTTTAATTTCAATCGTACGTAGCATTTTTTTTAAATTGATATAAACTAGTACTTGACTGCAATCCCACCTGATGGTAACCAGTGATGCAATCGTTGATGATGAGGTGCACTCAGTTATGAGCCTATTCACTCTAGCTGAGCTCTAACATACCCGCTTGAATCTCTTCACTTGTACCACACAAATCTCACGCATAGTTTTCGTACGTGCGCCGTAGTGTGCCATTGACCTGCATTCAGTACTACCAGTAAATTGAATGCTGATGGCGCTCTTATGGTAATTTGGTAACGCAATGATATCTGGTCATGGTGTTATCAACGCTGATAGCGATCTGTTTACAAATGCTTTGTATACAGCAATGTTATGAGGCTTATGAAAATGATCTAGTAGATATTATGTTTACTTATGCGTATATACAATGTAATGGAAACCGCTCTACTTCAGTTTATTTCTTATTTTTACAACATTAATTTAAGTTTATGCGAAACCCGAAACAGGAGTTTTTTCATGTAAAGAATCTGTGTACAAAATTTCATAACTGTATCATTAAAAATCACAAAGTTATAAGCTTGTTATTTTACCTGGTTGGCCGCACAAATGTATGGTCATCGGGCCATTCAGGCGACTGTTGGGTGGTTTTGCTCCCGTCACCCAGCTGTGTGCTGAAGTCTAATGCTCGCTATGACCTGTGTTGTACTTAGTGTCGGTGGTGTCCAACTTGTGACCTTTTTTAAATATTTTTTTGGGAAAAATTTTAACACGGTGTAAAAATAATTTGTATTGATGTAGTTCTGTATATTAGCTGTTAATATACACACAATAATAAAAGACACAAAAATGGATACAAATTTGATTCTTATTTCTACAGTAATTTCTTCCAGCATACTTGCAAAAGAAAAGTGGGAAATTTAAAGACATTATTATTATTATTGTACTTCTTTAACCAATTTTTCTTCTTTGAGATTGACATCATTTAACGATTTCTCTCATGCTAGACTAAAGCGAGAGGGCAGTCTCAGGCTTAACGAACTAAAACTCATCTATATTCATTCTGTTGCTTTTCGCGTTCCACGACCATTGCAACGGTTTGTTTGAAGTGTTGTCTCCTAGGCTCTGGAATTTATGAATATAATCTCAGGGTACAATAATATACCTCTTAATTTTTAATCATCTCTTCAGCCACATAATCAATACGCACTGATTGCAGACGACAAACGATGCTAGAAGCATCCACAAAAAAAAAGTTAGGAGCCACTGCAAAAAACAGCTGAAGCGCGCGATAGCTTGTGGCTGGCAAAGCTTGAAGCGCCTTCAAGCGTTTTTTGCCGCACACGAGCCACAAAAAAAGCCAAAGAACGATGTTTTTTTTGTGACGTAACAACAAATTTTATTTTTTTTTGTTTTTTGTCCTATATATGTGATATAAGACCTTGCTTCATGCCAAAAATCAAAATTCTAGGTCAACGGGAAGTAGCCTATGAATTTTGTTTCCCTTGAGAGTGTCGAAATTCCCGTTTTTTTGCAACATAAACGGCCGTATCTCTCAGAAATTTGATTTTTTCTCAGTTTCAATGCACCGTGCATTTGAGAATATGGTTTTAATTTAACTTGATACCTCCACGCGTTCCCGAGATAAAGGGTCTTGACATACAGAAAGACAGACCGACGAACAACAAAGTGATCTTATCAGGGGGCACGGTAGTGTCCCCGCCAAGACGAGCAAAGCGAATCCGTTTTTCTTTTTGAGGTACGAAACCCTATAAAAGGTATGAAAAAAACTATACTACTAGTAGATGCAAATCTATTTTTGTAGTATAGTTGAAACTACTAAATATAGAACTCAAAACATGAAAAAGTACTTGACCTCAAACTCAAGAAGTATAAAAACAAGAAAATAATAATAAAATTATGTCATCGAACCAGTTTGTTACTAATAAATGTTTGTAAATGTGAGATTGTTTTCGAAGTGTCAAGGGCTTTGAAACCAATCTGATAAACCACTTTTTTATTCTGAATCATAGGCCGACTGCAACAGGTTACCTACACCTACAGGTGGACTTTATCCATAATATCCATGGCTGTCGATCAAGCAAGATCGAGGTCAAAATAAAAAGGAGTAAAGTTCAGACCAATATATTCAACCTGCGGGATAGTTTGAAAGATTTACCGGTGCCCAGAACCACCAGCTGAAGAAACACGGGTGGGTTTTTAGCCAGTAAAAGTCTGATATTTCCTCTCTCTCCACCCAGAATGGATGCATTAAAACGAATCTAGATAAAGTGCAACTCAACAACAGTCAGCGCTTCAGTCACTTCAGCACACCAGTCTTGAGCACCCGGAAAACATGGTGGAGCAACTGGTGAAAGACTGCCCCGCTTGGGTGGAGCACCGCTGCCTTTTTGTGGGAACTATGCGATGGCGGATAGGCGATGGGACCTGGTATTGTCGGCGAAACCGTAGGAACCCAGTATGGCCACAGCCCAGTCAGAAGTCAGCTAAGTACATGGGTTTTTTTTTATATTCCACAACTATAACACAACGCCGTCTAGTCCCAAGCTAAGCAGAGCTTGTGTTATGGGTACTAGACAACTGATAAACATACTTATATATTTCTAAATACATACATATTATAGATAAATTACACCCAAACACAGAACAGATGATCATGCTCATCACATAAACATTTGTCCTGCATGGGAATCGTACCAACGACCTCCGGCATAGCAGTCGGGGTCACTAACCACTAGACCAACAGGCCAGTCAAAATTCTCAAACGTGAAGCTGTGGTCCTAGAACAGGAATTTTGTCAGTAAAAGTCAGATACGCAATCTTGGCCCACCGTAGAATGGGACAAGTCATTGGAAGATTTCCCAACAAAAAAGGGTATGCCAGTCTAACATATCCCGGAACAGCTTGTTTACCATATAAATATTTGATTATAGACAAGTTCTATACTATCTCCAGCGACAGTAATGGGAAGCTACGAAGCAGCAGTAATCAGGAACTATGCAAGCTTATGAGTTGCGTAAGCTTGTATTAGTCAACGCGCTAGATGGACGGTTAGGTAAGCATATAACAGGCATATTATAATTATGTTTTAGCTATACTTAACAGCAGTAAAATATTGACTAGGTTATGGATCAGCAGTTAGAAGTACAACCCTTCCGGAGTTGGTGTTTCCTGATAGCTACAGCCTGGGAGTAGTACTGGAAAGTAGAGGATGATGTTTTTTAAATGACACAAATTAGTGCTTGACTGCGATCCCACCTGATGGTAAGCAGGGAAGTTGATTTGTTTACGGGCGACTTCACACTAGCTTTGAAGATAACTAAATTATAGGTAATTGGACGGGAAGACTGCAGCAGGCCGAATTGTTCCAGCCCTTCGATGTACTCGATATAAACGACGAGGTAAAACGCTTGGTCCGGACTGTAGAGGTGTCAACAATGTAAGGGAGGATACTCACCGTACGTTGGCTTGTCCGATGGTAGAAAACTAATAGCGGAATGAAGTCATGTAGTTCCCGTGGATACTCTTCAAAATGCATCCTCTTATACAACAGAAGGCTGGTCTTAATAAAATCTGGATCACCAATTAGTCTAGGTCTTGGTAAACATGTTCCATCGTCGACCACGTCATCGCTTATTACCAGATAAAATAAAGAAGTAGAAGCAGTGTGATTCTCAATCGTAAGGGCAGATTTTCTATACAGAGTAAAATGATGTCACCTTGTACGGTCAGTGGTGCTCGCAACTCCAGCAAGGACTCTTGAAACCCGTGGAACAAAGGAAAAATAATTATGTCCAGGTTTTTTTTTTATGGTAGGGAAAATCATCCTATCATAACCCCCGCTCTTGGGCGGAGCGGGAGATACTGTCAGACTCTTACTGACTAAAAACCCACCCCGTTCCTTCTAGCCTTCATAATGGGGCTCGAGCTTACTTTCGGATAACCTTGGCCCGAGTTGGCTTCGACCCAGCTGGGCCCCTGCTGTTGATGACAACTCCTTGAGGCGCGCAGGAATAGTGCGCGCCGTCGACGTCTTGGGCTCGGTCCGGACAGTTACCGGGCGGTCGGACAGCGAGCTACCCATGGCTCGCCGTCCGCAAGCCCGCGTGTCAGGTTGGAATGTAGTACTAACAAGTGATTTTTTTATTATTATTTTAGGCTCGCGTTTGACCACCATCTGACCTGATGGTAAGCGGTGATGTGGCTGACGATGGAGATTAATTAATAAATTGATTAATTAACGATCTGGCATTATGGAAGTGGAAGACAAACCGTTTACGGTGAATACTCCAGAATATTCTTTAAAACTTTACTTGTACTTTTTTTTTTTGTATTTCCCAGTACAGTAAATACATACATATCCTTACCGCAGGTCTATATGTTTTTTCTTTACTATCTAAAGTAACGTAAACATACGATTTGTGGTAATGTATTTACACAATTACGCTCATTAAAACTATTAACATAACTCTCTAATTTAGAGAACTAAAATATGCCATTTTAATAAAAACTTGCCGTTTAACCTTGTTTGAGTTACGGTGATGGTTTTAATGAGTATTTATGTGAACACATACATGTCGTTAGCGTAAATAGATTTTTTGTTACCATACTATCTAATTGAGCTACAAATAAAAAAAAAATACTTTCAAAAATTTGAATTTCATGGGCCATTACCCTTGGACGACGTGTAATGGGTAGCTCGCCGTCCGGCCGTACGGTAACCATCGAGACCAAGCCCGAGACGTCAAAGGCGCGTAGTGTTTCATGCGTGCCTCGAAGAGATGTCAGCAAAACCGTAGGAACCCAGCAGAACCGAAGCCTACTGGAGACATGGGTTGATTTCTGAAAGGGAGGAAGAAGTGTAAGGAACGTAGCGGTGGTTTTAAGTCCGTAAAAGTCTCCCACGCTCTCCCGTTTAGCCCTAGAGTGGAAGAAGTCATTGGACGATATCCCATATTTAAAAAAAAAATGGACTACCTTGAACCATACAGAAAAATTTTAATAATAGCTCATGCCATGATGACATATAAGCTAGTTAGTAATACTGCTAGCACTAAGGTTCCATATATACAGTCCAGTGCACGTAGGTGTCGAAGATTAATAAATCACTTCAAAAAACTCCTCAAGTAAACCATACTTTCTAATCCAAAACCCCAATCATAACCTGTCCAGCTGTTTTTAGACATGTTGTAACATACAGACACACAAGATGCATCTCAACAATGTCACAGAAAGTAGATAAGGATTACGTCAGAGTCACAGTGGACAGAAGCGTAGGTAGGTGTGGGTGAAGTAGGCTTTGCATCCGAAGAGGTCTCGAGCGAGGAACGAGCTCTTCAAGAACGAGGCTTTATATTTTAAATAAAATGTAACAATTACAGGTAACACGACAACTCTATTTTTATACTGAAAAATTTATAAATTAATCCAATTAAATAACATTTAATAATTTTAGTGTTCTTTTTTTAAGGTTTCGTACCTCAAAAAAAAAAACGGAACCGTTATAGGATCAATTTGTTGTCCGTTTGTTTGTCAAGACCCTTTTTCACCTAAAAGCGTGGAAGTATCGAGTTGAAATTAAAACTCTACACTTGAGTCTGCGGCCGTTTATGGAATCAAAATTCATAGGGGAGTCAATGGGGTCAACGGGAAGTACCGTTGACCTAAAATCCTGAAATTTGACATGAGGCAAGGTCTTACAGCACAAATATATGAAGAAAATTAAAAACAGTAATGGTTAAAAGTGTGTTACGTCACAAAAAAAAACTTTTGCTATTCAGTAAAATTTCGTAACTCAATTCGGAAATTGAACTGTTTTCATAGGTAAGTTTGTGCGGAACTCTCAGTACGCAAGTGGCAATAGGCAGGGCACATTGCGCGCAGAACAGATGGACGTTGGGGCCGAAAGGTTCTGGAGTCGCGACCGCGTACCGGAAGACCGCCCTCCAAGGTGGACTGATGACCTGGTGAAGGTTGCGGGAAACCGATGGATGCGAGACGCACAGGAACGTTCGTTGTGGCGACGCTTGGGGGAGGCCTATGTCCAACAGTGGACGTATATCGGCTGATATGATGATGATGATGATGATCTCAGTGCGCAAGCACCGGTTGCCCTGTTTTTTATAGTTGATAGGCTCACGTTTAACCACTATTTTACATGATGGTAAGCGACGATGAGGTCAAACCCCCGTCACAGTCACGGTCTAGTTTTGGATTTTATGAAAGAAAAAGGCCTTGCTTGCCTTCGCCCACGTTTAAAGTCGAGCACGCTACGCCCCTGACAGTGGTCTTAATACCCACATACTTATTAGATCAAGACTGGTAACATCTGAGATGTAATTGGCCGAGTTTTTGTTAGATAACTATCGGCTGCCCGCGGCGGTGCTTAGATGACCGATGTTACAATGTTGTTGGAAGTAGGTTGCAACGTGTGTCATGAGTGGACGTTTTTCGTTAGATTATATATTTTGTACTCGCTTCTTTTACGCGGACGGTACTACAGTAGTTCAGTTCGCGTAAAAGAAAAAAAAAAACTGTAAAAATAATAATCGAACAGTAGTTCCTGAGATAAGCACGATCAAACCAACTCATTTATCTACATATAAAAAAATATACAAACTCTTTGAAATTCTCGGTTTTTTTTAATAATGTATGTTTTACACTTAAATCTTTCTGTTGAATTATTCTGTCTATTGGAGAAAACTGCATGAAAATTCGTTCAATACTATTTGTGATTATCACGCACAGACAGACAAATGCAGTGGGTGACTTTGCTTTATAATCTGTAAGAAAAGGAAGCAAAAATGTAGGGCTTAAAGTCACTTAAAGGGTAAATGAGGGTTAATGGGGGGAGGGTTGATAATTATGCTTCAAGGTTTTTGCGTGATAGCTAGCATCAGTTTTGGCTGGAAAACCAAGGGTACTGATATAGCCCGAAAAATCGCCAAACTTACCTAAGTAACTGTGCGCACACTGCTCGTAGGACAAATAATCGATGAGTCTGTAAGGTTCTGAAGTGACGTCTGCTTACCGGAAGACACGAGGGAAGGCCTCACACAAGGTGAATCGGTAAACTGGAGTACTCATTCAACCTGCTGAATGCGATGCACCGACGCTTAAAGGAAGTCTATGCCCAACAGTGGACATTTATTTTGGAAAAATAATGATTAATATTTGTTGTAATGGTACATAACTTTTGACTGGTCAGTTGGTCTAGTGGTTAGTGACCCTGACTGCTATGCCAGAGGCCGTGGGTTCGATTCCCACCCAGGACAAATGTTTCTGTGATGAGTATGACCATTTGTACTGTGTCTGAGTGTAATTAGTCTATAATATGTAGGTATGTATTTAGAATTTTATAAGTATGTTTATCAGTTTTCTAGTACACATACCACATCCTCTGCTTAGCTTGAGACTAGACGGCGTTGTGTGACAGTTGTAGAATAAAAAAATAAAAATAAACTATTACAATTTTTAGATCAAGGTCATAAAATAATTGGGACCATCGTTATTATGACAAAAGAACATCTAATTTGCGGTTTTCCTCAATACATTTGATCATTGGGTAACCCCATTAGACTTTCACGTACGGTCTACCGGTTATTAAAACCGAGTTCAAATAAAACGATATCAAACCTATGTATGTCTATTGTAACTTTGTAATTTCGCAATTATTTCTGGTATTGCACTAATGCATTATCAGTTGCACATCGGATAAGGCTGTGATCACAAATGAGTCGGCAGCTGAGTCAGTGTAACTTAGGCAAGTTGAAATAACGGTGGTAAGGAAAACGTCATGATGGAGTGACTGGAGAGACGGGACAGTGGCCTTGCTTTCGGCTTGTCTCAGGAGCTCTCCGGGTACTAAATACTTCGGAAAAAATATTATCAGCCACATAGGAAGGCCGCGCGACACCCACAGCAAACTTGGCCTTATAATGTTCCCACTGTGGGACTCAGGCCTCCTCTCGTGGACAGGGAATGGGCCGTAATCCACTACACGGTCCCAGTGCGGGTTAGTGGAAGTCACATTGTGGAAGTTGCCGAATTGGTTGAAGGAGTTACCACAGCCCCGGAACCGAAAGAGTAACTGGAGAAAAACGGTTGGGTATCAGTTAGTAAAAGTCTAACGCAGAGAGCTCGCTTCACTCAGAGTGGGAGACGTTATTCATTTTTCGTATGATTCCACACCCCGACTAAAATTGATCATGAAAGTGTTTTATCATACCAAGGAAACATGTTTCCGTGTTACGTATCTGCTGTCCAAATCAGGTCATGGTCTGACGGTGTGTCAAGTTTTATAGGAATCTGTTCAGCCGTTAATAAGTTCGTGAATAGACAACAAACAGAGTTACTTTCGCATCACGCAAACATTATAGGCAAAAAATCGTGAGTGTGCGTATGTCTGTTACTTCTTCACGCACGAACAGGTGAATAGATATTGGAAACTTAGTACAGGGGTAGACCATGTCCTGTAAAAGAAAGAAAGAAAAGAAAGAAAAGAAAGAAAAGAAAGAAAAGAAAGAAAAGAAAGAAAAGAAAGAAAAGAAAGAAAAGAAAGAAAAGAAAGAAAAGAAAGAAAAGAAAGAAAAGAAAGAAAAGAAAGAAAAGAAAGAAAGAAAATTGCGTTTATTTGTTAAGCACATAGGATACTTTTTATCTAGGAGTATGGTCCCTTAAAATAATTTCCTTTTTTATATTATTGATAAGCTCGCGTTTGACCACCATCTCACCTGGTGCTAAGTGATGATGTGGTCGACGATGGAGCATGCTTGCCTAGAAGTGACCTATTCACTCTTGACTTAAAAACCCCTAACTTCTAGCTATCAAGAAACACTCATCTTGGGTGGAAAATTCCACTCCTTGGCTTTACTCACAACAAATGTGTTCCAAAAACGCTTTGTGCGTATGGGTGGGATGTCTACCATGTGCCGGTGGTGCAATGCCGTACGTCTTGTGGTCCGATGATGGAACGGACTTGGCGGAATCAGACTGTGCAATTCCAGTGCACTTCTAGGAGTTTTTATCCCAGGAATATGTTTCCTGTAATAAAATTTTCTAGGACTTTTTACCCAGGGAGTATGTATACCTTTGGATATAGTAGCTAGTTTATAATACAAGTACCTACCAGCCTATGAATCGTAAAGATTTATCTTCGAATCATGTGATTACAGCTTTACACATTAGAGTTACGAAATTGAACGATTTAAGATAGTCAGGTATGTTGTAAGTTAATAAAAGTATTAACGGTCTGCTTGAGACAAGGTTATGTATTGTTTGAGAGCGGATCTCAGATCTGATAAGATTTCAACTCAGAATTTGTGTGGTTTCAATAGAGAGTGGTAATGGCAGTGACTGTCGTTTGTTTGTGGTCACTAGATAGTAAAGTAATCAAAATTAAATAAAGAAAGAAAAATATTAATTTGAGACTAGCACTAATCTCTATCGATTCTTTTTTAAATGACATAAACTAGTGCTTGACTGTGATCCTACGTGATAGTAAGCAGTGATACCATTGTTGATGGTGTGGCGCTTTTATTTATTAAGAGCCACTTCACTCTAGCCTTGAAGACACCTAAATTATAATCGAATGGGAAGACCGCTAGCAACCACCAGTAGCTAAAAAAATAAAGTCAAGTCTCAGATAGTATGCTAACAAAAAATAACACTACTATACTCATTAAAACCATCATTAAAACTCTCTGTATCTTAAGTTTAAGTTTTTATTAAAATGGCACATTTTAGGTCTTCACTAAGTTACAGACATAGTTATATTAATGGTTATAAAAAAACTGGGAAAGTGCGAGTCGGACTCGCGCACTGAGATTTTGAGAGAGTCTCGAAGATTTTTCCGAATTGATTTTTTTTTTGTGACCTAGGTAACAACAAATTTACTGTTTTCTGATTTTTTCCCATACATGTGCTATAAGACCTTGCCTTGTGCCAAATTTCAGGATTCTAGATTCTACCCTATAAATTTCGATCTTTGAGACTATCAACATATACGTTTTTTTGCGACATAAACGTTCGTCTCTTTTTTATTCGTTAATTTAGAAGTTTGATTTTTTCACAGCTTAAAGGGACTGCAGACTTGAGTATATAGTTTTAATTTCGACTCGATACATCCACGCGTTCTCGAGAAAAAATGTCTTGACAGACAGACAAACAAACGGACGGATGACAAAGTGATCCTATAAGGGTTCCGTTTTATTCTTTTGAGGTACGGAACCCTAGAAACCCTATTAAATAGACAGATCAATAATTGGAAAACAATACCATACTAATGGGCCTATATAACATCTTACATAAGAAGTGACCCACACTCAAGAACGCCAAAACACAATAAAAACATATTGGGTCTACGATCGTAACCGTTTTTATTTTAGAAGATCTTCGATAAGCCATAATAGTACTAATTGTTATTGTTATTGAGCGATTGACATAGATTTTTGAACGGCTTCAAAAATGGAGGTTGTTGAAGATATGTGAGAATTATGCTGTGGCTCATGAGCTTAAATACAACAGCAATAATGCAGCGGGATTGTTCGTAATTGTCTTCGCACCCCTGGAACCCAACAACTTGAAAGTGAGCAATGGGTAGCTCGAAGTACGCGTCGGTGTCCATACATTTTATACACGACACGACGTCGTCCTTCGTACAAGCTTTATGGTTTTTGTAAAAATAATTTCACTAATTAATGTTTTTTATATTTTATCATGATCATCATACTAGCCAAAGATGTTCACTGCTAAAGATAGGCTGGCTGAGTTCTTGGACTTAGGCTGTTTGTCTCATGTAGGTAGATGGAAACCTACAACAGAAATCAGAATGGACAACAGCTTCAATTGTCGTGCTTCTTTTTAACGAACCTGGTAACGGCTTGCTACCAAAACTGCTACCAATTAAAGATTAAAAATATAACACTAATCATAAACGCAATCGATGGCTCGATTAAAAACCCATGACCTCAGCCACTAGGTCGCTACGGAACTACGGCTAAATTATGAACACCAATTAACTTCAAATTAACACACGTCATAAACTTAGGTTTTTGCAATAAATTAAAATAAATATCAATAAATGTTTCGCAATAATTCTGTTATTTATTTCAGAGTGTCTGCTTCATTGGGTTTGTGGTTGCCATCACTATAATAATAATATTCTGTACTACGAGTAACAATGAGACTCATTATTTTAGTGTTATTAATCAACTTAAAAATTATGTTTAGTAAAGGCCCTAAGTATCCCTTTCATCCCCGAGCACGAGGAACTGGACGACCACCCGCCACCTGGTGGTCAAATATGCATAAAGAAATCCAGCAAGCTAGTCTGAGTGCACAGACAAATCAGAACAGAGCTCTCCGGCACAAACGTACAAGGAGACCCGACCCCTACTAAGCTGAACGAAGGGAACGGGGGGTTGAACAAAGAAGAAGAAGAAGACAAATTATGTTAGTGACATAAATACAACCACAAATTACAATAACACATCATCATCATCATTCACGTCCACTATAGACCACCCCCAAGGGTCACCACAACGAACGATCCTGTGCGTCTTGCATCCATCGGTTTCCCGCAACCTTCATCAGGTCATCAGTCCACCTTGTTGGAGTCTTTGAACGCTGCGTCTTCTGGTAGGCGGTCGCCTCTCTAGAACCTTTCGGCCTAACATCCATCTGTTCTGCGAGCAATGTGTCCTGCCCATTGCAATAACACACAATAAAATAAACATTGCTTCAGCACTCCAGCTGAGATACTGGAGCAACGATTCACTGTACAGCAGTCCAGCCTATCAGCAATAATGCCCAGGATGCCGCTGGAACTGGCTCATACTCTGCGCACCAGGGATGCACATCTTTTACGCATAAAAGCAATCAACATGCGTTTCTGCAAATATCCCTGACGCGGTACAGAAGCGAGGCCCCATCAACAGCCTGAAAGCATTATTATATATGCACGCGAATGGCACTGTACGATCTTTGCGTATAGTTTAGCCTCAAGGTACAGGAGTAGAATGTTGAACAGAAGGTTCTAAAAAGTGTAAATGAGAGTAAAGGAACAAAGAGTGCATCTGTGCTTGCGCAAACGCTTGTGCACTATATTACCTACCTTCTGTGTAATTGGATAATCTTCTAAGATTGGTCACCGTGATCGAACTAGTCGAGAGGATTTTATTAGTCATCATCCACATCATCATTTCAGCTGAAAGACGTTCATTGCTGGACATAGGCCTCCCCCAAGTCAAACCAAGATGCGAGACACACAGGATAGGTCGTTATGTTGTGTGCCACTCTTGGGGGTGGCGATTATGTCCAACAGAGTTTTTCGGCAGAAATGATGATAATATTTTATAGAATAGCCAAAAGAACCTAGTCTCAATCTAAAATTCTAGAAAGTACCAAGAGAACACTACACTTGTATTAATATGTCAAAGGTCACAACTTACGTTAAAGCTACGAGTATTAAAACAAGTTTAGATCAAAAATGTGCGCAAGCGCATGATGTTATCTCTCAAGTTAGAAGATAAACATAGAGTTGTCAGTTACTCCTTATTTTTTTTTACATTTTTGTAAAAACGCTTTTCAAAGTTCTTTATTTGCGATCGATAGAGTTAAGTAGCATGTACTTAAGTTATTCGAGTCATATCCGAATTCGAGGTTAAGCTATGCTTACTGAAGTCAGTTCTTGGATTGGTGTCCATTCTTTGCATATGCGAGTTTCCTAAGTTCTTCGGAAAGCACGTTAAGCACGTTATTTTAACCATCTCGGCTGTTATTTAAATCTTTGTTAGTAATTACGAATAGTCAGAAATCAAAAATATCATAAATATTTAGATACGCAGTAACTTTGCGTATCATCATCATTTACCATCATCCATCTATACTGGTAATGGTGAATGAGAACATAACATGGTAATCATTGCACACTAATATTATAAAAGCAAAAGTTAATTTAAATATTTGTTACTTCTTCACGCTCAAACGGTTGAACAAAATTTAGATAAAATTGGACATACGGGTAGACTATATCTTGAACACAAAGAATACTTTTTATCCTAGGCGCAGGTTCTCTGGGGTAATTTTTTTTACTTTCACGTGGTCAAAGCGGCTGTCAGCAGCTAGTTTTATTCATAAACAATGTTGTTCAAGAAATGCTCTGTTTTATTTTAATAATAATTTATAGACCTAGAAGTAGAAGTAGTCACCAGATATTTATCGAACATCAAAACAACTAAGTAGCTTTGTACTAATGTGTTCAGAAACTTCTAAGAAACTGATGTTCATAGATCACACTAAAATGCTACCAATCACACCTACATCACCTCATAGGTATATTTCTAACTCGTTTGCCCGGTATGTTGTACAGTGAAAGTAAAAAATATTACGTTAAATAATAAAAAATAAAAAGCACCGGTACTTTGCGCCGCCGACATTCGACATTAGTAATGACGGATTATGGCAGACACCGGTTAACCTTTACTGCGTAACTTTTACTATGGCTATTTGACGGCAGTTTCCGGCTAATTTTTTGAGTGATGTAAATTAGAAAGGGCATTTTTGAAAAATTTTGATGGATGAAATTATGATGTCATCATTGCTTCCAGATGTCTATATTTTAATTTACACTTATTGTTTATTTTTTAAATACTAAGAATAAACTCGAGCGTCTGCAAAATTTCTGCATCTGCTTTATTTTTGGCCTCCCAAACAACTATAATCATGTTTTGGAGTTACGGACTAGATTTTAAGGTGTCTGTCAATTTAGCGTGGATGATAAATCAATCTGTCCCATGTCTATAGTATTCTGCACAATCCCCATGCTCCTTAATTCATGAATCCCCAAGCGACCACCGGTGGCCGCGCATCTATTGTCTTACTATTGTGTCTCTAATTGACGGTATCTGAAGGGTTAATACCTTTGTGAACGTTTTGAGTCCCTCGTCTCCAAGAGTAAACTCTGTCGCATCATCATTTCTCTTCTTTTCTGCACTTACTTTACGCCACACCTCCAGCCACTGCAGTGTATCTTTAGAACTCTCTTCCAGACTCCATTCGCAACAAAAAAAGCACTTTCATACCTGAGAAAATATTATCGGTATTTATTATTTTGTATGTCTATTATTATATATTAGAATAAAAAACTGGTAGCCTAGCTGTATTGAGTGCCTTGTAGTGTAGTAATGCCACCAGTTTAATAAAGGCCTATCCTTTACTCCAGGTGGCACAGTGTGAACAAGGAGTTTAGGAATCTCTTTATGAATTTGAGTTCTACATAAAGTATTGTAAAGCTAGATTAGTTGTATCATCATGTCGTTAAAATACCGACCATTATGGTGAAAAGGTTTGATGACTTTTAAAAATTTTTTTGGAAAGTGGTTTTTGAACTTTGGAATAATCCGGAATCGTGTAGCAGATTCAATGTAGAGATTGAAGTGACGTAACGGCCATAGATAATCTCCTCATAACAATTCCTTATTGGTCTAATGACTTAAATGCCTTATACATTAAACACTTGGATTATATCACCTGGTTTGACTACTTTGTAATGAACATTACAAACAATTATCTACTAAATTAGTTACTGCATATCAAATTAAAATATTGCTCCATTAAAGTTTTTTACAAGCGAAATGAACTGGAAAGTTATGGAAGCTGAACAAAAAAGGTGGACCAATGAAGGGGCTTTTAAGCCTCTAGATAAAGTGACGTTTTATAAACGTAAAATGTGCATTGGATTGACATTTCTATAATTTCTTTTGCATGTATACATTTGAATGATACTGCAGAAATATCAAAGATTCGAGATTTAAAATATTTCTTCCAACGGCTTTGTTCGTTAAATATATGCCCACGTAATTTACTTCTTCTACATAGATTAGCATTCTGCTGATCGATGATTTTACTTGTGAAGTCATTAAAAAAAAATTAAATACTATTAAGTATAGATAGCCCTATACAAATAAACAAATCATCAAGACAGAAGAATACAGAAAACCAATTGATTATATTCTGTGTCAAAAACTACATTTTTCTGAACTTGAAACTGGCTGAATGCACAAAAAGTGCAAAAAAAAAACTCAAACACCTGATTGAAGGGCAGTCTTTTACAGATAAAAAAATATACATTTCATTTCTTAATTTTTATTTTTTTTCTTACGTTTCAAAACAGTTTTACAATTTTATATAGATTAATAACAGCGCATGGCCCATAAAAGCAAAAACTATATGCTACAAGGCACCAACTTCAATATTAAATTAAGATCAGAGTCATTTCTGATAAGATACATCATTTTCCTTATCTTTATTTACTAGAAACCCTAGTTTTTATCCAGCCCATCCCAAAAACTAGTACAACATAAACAATATCCGGCTGAACATTCCCGGGGCATGATCTCCCTGTTAAATCAAACCCCTCAGGCTCAAGATCGAAGAAGATATGACACAGTAAACATACACCCTGTATGTGTACCTACCTGATCCCGAAATTCACATACAAAGTTATGGAATTAGTCATAAAATGGATTCGTGACTCAAATATCTAACCTATGCATTGTGTGCGCGATGTACCTTTCATAACTCAACTGTCAACACAAACAATTTTGAACTTTAATCTCCTATTGTAAGGTCGAAAATTCTTTGGGTGAGTCAAAGGAGATGGGTCGTTTTCATAAATAGGATAATAAACGATGCCAGTTGACATTCGATAGAGGGCGTCATGTGACGTCATTAAATCAGTACGGCAACAAAATTTAGGGCTTAAAGGGGCTTACGATAGGGAGGAGTACGTTTATACCATCACGGTGCGACTGTAGGGGGAAGATTGGCAGTTTAATATAAATAGACAGGCGGGGAAAAATATTTTAGCGTACCTACGTGTTAATAGGGAGAAATATACTATTTACAATATTGTGTAGTTACCCTAGATATAATATTGCTGGCCATGTCCACATTGATCTCTTGGTTGGTAAAGATAACTCTGTAGTATGGTCATTGTGTGGTGTTGTGTGTATTGTGTGGTGTTGTAGATTTAAGTTTCTGTGAAATTGTAACTATTTTTGGTGTACTCTGACCTCCATTTTAAATGTGGCCCTGGATGACCGAGCGTGGTTACAAGCCACGCTACCCATTCGCTTTGGTGGGATCGGCATCCGCAAAATTTCTAGTATAAGCCTAACGGTGTTCCTGTCTTCGGTCCACAGCACACAACAGTTGACCAAAAGAATTTTGACTCCTTCACTGGTTAGCTGTGAGGTGCCGTGCTTGGCCGATGCCGTGAGCGCATGGAAAATCGCTTGCCCGGACAACGCGTTGCCCGAAAACCCATCTTCACATCAATCACAGTGGGATGAGCCGCTCTGCAGGTTGGTACGGAATAATCTCATTAATACGTCCACCAATGCTGCTGAGCGCGCTCGCCTTCTGGCTGTGGGTGAATGGGAGTCGGGTCTTTGGCTACAGGCTTTACCGTCACCTAACATAGGTACTATGCTGAGTGACACCACCTTCCGGATCGCTACATGCCTGCGTCTGGGTGCTTCTAGTGGAGCTCCACATCGATGTCAGTGCGGTGAAGCAGTCGATTGCCTCGGACACCTTGGCCTATCCTGCAGTAGAAGCGCCGGTCGGATAGCACGGCATGCCAATATTAATGACATCATCCGTCGAGCTCTTGTCACCGCCGGGGTGCCAGCTGTCTTAGAACCCGATGGCTTGGCACGTGACGATGGGAAGAGACCAGATGGGATGACTATAATGCCTTGGAAATTGGGTAGGCCTTTGGTGTGGGATGCAACATGTGTCGACACCCTTGCGCCATCCCATCTTCTGAGTACCGCGGGCTGTGCTGGAGCGGCTGCTGCAGGTGCAGAAAACCTCAAACGGCGTAAATATAATAACCTCATTGGAGGATATCAGCAAACGTTTGGTCGACTCTTCGCGTGACCAGAGGGCTGGCCTTTTCTTCGGTCAACGAATGGCAGCATTGCCATCCAACGTGGCAATGCTGCCAGCGTACTGGGCACTTTTCCCATTGTCATCACTTTTCACATATTCTATTCTATTCTATTCTATTCTATTCTATTCTATTCTATTCTATTCTATTCTATTCTATTCTATTCTATTCTATTCTATTCTATTCTATTCTATTCTATTCTATTCTATTCTATTCTATTCTATTCTATTCTATTCTATTCTATTCTATTCTATTCTATTCTATTCTATTCTATTCTATTCTATTCTATTCTGTTCTGTTCTGTTCTATTCTATTCTGTTCTATTCTATTCTATTCTATTCTATTCTATTCTATTCTCATAATCCCACTGCTGCAATTCTGGTCTTCTCTCTAAAAGAGGGAATAGGCCGTAATCCAACACGCAGGCCCAGTGTGGGTTGGTGAAAATCACATGACTTCAAAATTTTAGTTCTAGAACATGTCAGTTTACTCACGATGCTTTCCTTAACCGTTTTGAGAGTAGTGGTGATACAAATTACACAAAGTAATGCGCCTAACTTGGTTTAAACCCGCGACCAGCTTGGAAGTCGGGGCCGTTACTAAAAATCGGAAAAACTATGAAAATATTTGAAAACTGCTAGCACCATAGAAGGCCAAAGTAACGTGATTATTACCTATTATCTTATATCTTTTGTAAACTAGTTATTCAGTCCCGTAACTATTATAACATGATCAAATTATAATAATAGCCTTACAAATTGATCCAATGGTTGTCTGTAAAAAATTGCTGTCAGTGATAATGACGCCATTTGTGACACCCTATTCACATAATAAAATTACAGAATATATGACACAATATATTCTGTAATTTTATTATTAGTGTACAATAAAGAGTATATCTATCTTATAGTGTTCACACTGTTTAGACTCAGGCCTACCTGAGTGATACTCTTTATTGTAAGATTGAATGCGTCGTATTTCACCACACGTATCCAGTGAGGGTTGGTGGATGTCACAAGTCTTCGATGTTTTGGTTCTAGGACATGCTGGTTTCCTCACTATGTTTTTTTTCACCTGGCAACAGTGTAGCTCGTGAATTAGGACCGTCCACTGAGGGTGTAACTATCATGCCGACTGTCTATTGATTCTCAAAACGGAAAGAAACCGTTTTAGACGGCTTGTATTCTACAAAAAAAAAACTACTACAAATACCCTATGAAAACAGACTAAGGAAAACCTATCAAAGCAAAAATTTTTTTTATTTCCCCTGAAAACACAATATCAAACTTAATGAACGCTTACATCATAATATTTTTTGTTGGCAACTCCAGGGACTGATAGACACATATTTTTCTTTGAGAATGGGAAGCACAGCTAATTTGATTACCGGTTCAAACGGCCGTCATATACAACGCTCCTTTGATCGGCAAAAATACAGATATGTGGTGTACACTGCCTTATGTTGTGGTCGCAGTCATGAGCGGTAGCGGACAGTGAAAAAATATTAGTGAACAGAAATGCAGTGAAGAAAAACTGTAATAAAAAAGTTGAGATCAATCAGATAGTTATTCTTGTCTTGTGTGATAGTTTACATGTTTGTGAACGTACCCAAGATACATAAGAAATTCGTAAGGTGGAACTAAAAAAGAATGTTTTAAGAAAGAAAATTGTAATGAGGGTATCTATTGAGAATTAAGTAACCTATCGAATAAAGAATAGATTTGTCCGAAAACAACGCATGCGTAACCTATCAATTTCTACTGACCTGCAGCGTTGAGATAGAAAGTACGGCCTATATCACTTGGTAAAGTACCTTCAATAATCTTTAACAAGCATTATAAATTTAAAAGTTTAGGATGAATAAGAAAGAAGGACGTTAAAGCTAACGGTTAAATTAATTAATAGTATAGTTAATTAGTATAAAAATTAAAACAGCAACTGCCCTAGAAACAGTGAAACTATAATTATCAGTTTATTCTTGTCAGATGACGCGATTGTTCGAAAGAGTCAACTGAGGAAGAGGGCAAAAAAAAGAACACTGGTGGGTTTTAGTCATTAATAGTTTGACACCGCCTTTGGCTCTACTTGAAGAAGTTATTTGGTGATATCCATCCTGCAAGAAAACCCGCTGTTCTCTTACCTCTTGCACTATGTTCGGATAGTGCCCTCAGGCATATCGTTCCCCGCTTTAGCTAATGAGATGTCAGTACAATCATTTGTGCTGTAACCTTACACGATGAGGTTTTTGGCCTTTCATTTTGCCCGCCTTTAATTCAACCATTAATTAATTTAAGATGCATAGTGTGCCGAACACCAGTTTATATGGAAAAAAATAGGCCAAGGTTTACCTGTTCTCTGGTGATAAGCATTTTGTTGTTTACTTTAACATTCTCAACTACTTTTTGTATTATTAAGTCTTTTATTTTAAAGCAGGAAGTCGTTATATCCATGCTCCAAATACAGTGGTCTCGCCGAAATAATAAATGTTGTTCCACATTTTTTTTTACGCTGTACAAAACTTTCATGTATGAGAGATGAACGTCAATTCGAATTATGAAATAGATTCATTGACATAACATTGCGATGCAGTTGACCTCAAACTATTTGAAGGTGTGTCTCAAACACTTTCAATATGATTTTAACAGTCAAAGTTCACGCTTTGCAAAAATATACATAATCTTTTTTCATAGCATTGAGTATTGATTATTTCAATTCAAAAATTCTTATGTCTCAATCGTTTTGACATTCAAAGAAGTGAATGAAAAACCTTGAACAACCACAAGTTCGTCATTGCGACTATTGCATTTTTATCAAAATAATTTATCGAATTAATCTAGTATTAACAAGGCAGCATCGTTTAGTGTTAGGCAATACTAAATTTCTTAGTATTTTTTTTCTAGAGAACGGAATAAGATCGGATCGCACCAAGGCAAACAAGATTTCGAGCGAATGGTTAAAAAGTAAAAATGGATATGTACATGACCACTGCCCAAATTACACGGACAGGTCAGAAAACAAGGTTAGTTAATAAAAAACATAATAATACACTTTTTCTTAAACCACAAGCTGTTTTACACACTGTGTAGTATTAACAATTATGCATAATAATCACAAGAAATACTGTTATGTGTAATTAGCATTTTAAGATTTTTTATGAGAGTTCCAATGGAATTTAAAACGGAAGATAAATGATTTTTAACCAGTGGTCAATTTATGTGATGTACCAAGTCAAAGGTTAAGATCAAATTATGTTTGGTTACTAATTAACCTTTGGCGTCGCGTGCCTGAATAATTATTTATTAAGTCATATAAACTTAATTGGGTATTTTTGCATTGATGTTATCAATCAATGCAAAATTCAAAGACAAAAAGTTAACACCTGCATTAAAAGTAAACAAAACCGAACCAAACAGCTCATAAAACATTCGGTTTTTACTTAAAACATCACAAAACTATCCTCATCATCATCTTAATCTTTACCCAACTAGCATAGGGTCGGCTTCAGGTCTAACCGAATGAGGCTAAATACTCGTGGACGGCGAACCATGGGTAGCTCGCTGTCCGATCGTCCGGTAACTGTCCGGACCGAGCCCAAGACGTCGACGGCGCGCACTATTCCCGCGCGCCTCAAGGAGTGCCCCGGTATAAAGGCTAGAAGGAACGGGGTGGGTTTTTAGTCAGTAAGAGTCTGACACTATCTCCCGCTCCACCCAAGAGCGGGGGTTGTCATAAGATGATTTTTGCCCACCGGGAAAAAAAAATACTCGTGTTTTACATGAAACAGATGGCTATCAGCCCTCCAGAACCCAGTAACTGGGCAATACGATACTCCATGGCTAGATTGACAGACATGTAATGGCTGGAAAAGATCTACCAATAATAAGCGGGACCTATGGCTTTACATGCTTTTTAAAACCCAGCGCGTCAGTAATGTCCTAGATAAACTTATAAAATGAACTAAAATAAAAATCAACACCAACCTCACACATTAAAACAAAATTTTGGCTTTATTGAAAAAAACTAAACCAAACAAAAAGCACAGTGTGGCAAAACATGCACACACCCAGACAAAAACGTAAAACGGCAAAATTTTCCAATTACGCGTAAGCTTTAACATTTCAAAGCTGCTGTCCGTATCATGGCAAAGACCTAGACGTTTTTCATTCGCATTTTATGACTAATTGAATAAAAAAGTAAATCTTTTATAACAAAGGTTATCTACGGATGCGAGTTATCTTCGCATCGCCTCAGGTGGTACGGGTAATTATTATTTTACTTTGTACTTGTATGTTTTATTTTGTTCCCCTGTGTTCTTTTGCTAACCTCCATTACGGTTGTCTTTAGCATAAATTCTAATCGTCATTTGGACTTGAAGTTAGAATATTGTGGGCGTTTTCCTTTATCTTTATTTTTTATAAATGGTTTTTTTCATAAATTGTTCATAGTTTAATTTATTTTTTAATGTGGCAATGTCGTTATGCAAGTGTGGTAATTGATTTTTAATGACTGTGTAGTGCGTACGTATTTATTGAATAACTAGCTTTTACCCGCGGCTTCGCCCGCGTTTATTAATATACTTTAATTTAATAATAATAATATTTGTTTTAAGTAAGGATTTAATCGATGCCAAACCTTCATTTTTTTCTGTCATTTTTGCACTCATTTTAAAAGATTATAATTTTTTGTAAAATAATAATGTTTATACATAGGTACTCGTACTAAATTAATCAAATAATCAATGCTCCTGTCATATTCAAAAATTTGGGATTAGTAGATATTTTTAACCTCACTATTATATTTATATCAATAAATCATAATCATCTAAAACCAACCCTCTCACATAAAACCATCCAAAAATCAAAGACGCTTGATGTACAGCCGAGCACAGAGTTGATGTTTTGTCCCGATGTCCCTATCGATGGCCCGAAGCGAGCGGCGGCGTACCGTCCCGGGGCGATGCGTCGTTGTGGCGTATCATGGCGTATTGTGCGTACCGATACGCGTGCCGATGACATGTCACGTGCTTATTAATTGTATGAGTAGTTCGGTATTATTTGGTCTTGGATTTTAAAAGATCAAAGGATTTGTATGGTGCAATATAATGATGCTGTGGTCGTGTGGGGCTCATAATGTTCTTCAAAGTAGTTTTTGTATTTACATAATTAATAATAAACTTTGCAATGATTTAATTTATTTATATAAAACTGAATAGCTAAATGTGTTGCTAAGCACAAGACTCGAGAATGACTGGACCAATTTGGATAACTTTTTTTAATTTATGTACCTAGGTAACGAAGTATTAAGAACGTTTTTATGAAAAAGAAAAAACGGGTAAGTGGATTCCGTACAAACTATTTACTTAGGTTTGTAATTGTATTAACACCTGCTTGATAGAATATAACTATAAACTCAGGGGTCAAAGTCTCTTTTAAAGTCAATACAGCAAAACTTCTACTGACCAAATTATATGCGGAGCAAATTTTTGGTGCAAGAACCGGATACATTTAAGTCAGTGAAAGAATGCAAGCATTTATTAGTTTTCGTGTAGCTCAACGCGGCTTAACTCTTGTCTCCTCAAAGCTTTGACTACGTTCAGCTTTATGGCGGAGAGAGGGTGTTTCAGATTTTTACTGACGAAAACCACACTCATGTGCCCTTGTGTTCTAGGATCACGTTTCCCTTTAGTAAACCCAAAGCCCCAAGTAAACCCAAGGTCCCAAAACGATGATGTAGAGTCGACGATGGAGCACGTTCACCAAGAAGTAATCTATTCGCTTTTGATAAAGACCCCAAGGTTTTTGTAGCTATAAAAATGTCAAGCAATTGACTTTGAAGACTACAATACCTAAGTTCCCACAATGTGCAGTACTTGTATTGTTTAAAAAATCAAATATTGATTCGTTTCGTGAGAACTAGAACAAGAAGGGCAACAGCACATTGAACTTCAAAACGCTTAAATGTTGTGGGAATATGCGTCATACTATGTTGTAAGAAACATGTAGATTACCAATGTTTTTACGTCACCTTGCCAAGTAGACGAAAGGACTGGTGAAGCAATGGACCGTTGTCCAAACACAATAAAAAAAAAAAAATCAAAATGCATTCGAATTTCGAATTATTGTCAGTCTTTGTGTGGTTGCCAGTGTTAATCAAAACTGTTTGCCGTGTTTTTTTATCAAACGATAAAAAAAAATAAACTGTAATTCCAATTTCAAATTAGCTAAACGTCGCAAACACAATAAACCCCTTTTTTTGTTTTTTTTTTTAATTATTCTTTATATAAATCCTGTAACAGAATCATTCATAATAATCATGCAGTTATGTGCCCTTGTATACATATACCTATTTTGTTTATTAAAAACAAGCTTTTAATGAAAATCATTCCTCCATAGCAGGCCTTTATAGCTCTTTTTTACCTATATACTTAATTAATACTCGTCAAGACGAATCATACGAGCCCAAACTACTAGATGAGGTTGTGTCGTTTAGCTACCAAGTTCCTATAGCCACCTTCCAGTTCCATCATCAGAACAGCTCCATGTCATAATAAGTTTGCATTGTCATCTGATTTACACATGCATGAAAGATTTTCAGCTCAATGAGTAACCTGGAAGTGGATCAAATTTAATTTACAAGATTTGATGACAGACAAACGTCGGGACAGGTGAAACTAAATAAAAGTTTGTAAAAACATCGGAACAGGCTAAATAAAAGCTTGTAAAAATACATGAATGACTTGCCTAAATTCAAAAAGTCTAAAACTCAACCCGTAAACAGCCGAATGTAACCCCTCAACCCGTTACAGTCCTCAACATTCTTATCCTCCATATTGCAATCGCAGCGATCTCACAAAACACGAACTGCAAGGCGGCAGAACGGGACCAACTTAATTTAGTGGCCGATAATTAAACCCCGTCGGGGTGGCCGGTGCCCGAGCCCCGTGGAGGCCAGAGGACCTCTCGGGGTCCGAACATGCTGAGATGTGTATTTTTGTCTAATAAGGGGGTGGGCGGAGTCGGGCGTAACGGCTAGGTTAGGAGACTGATTGTGCTGGAGATAGCCTGATTTAGTTGTGATGATGATGCGGTAGAATGCACAAGTTGGAGAAAAGCGTGCTTTGAGACTTTATTTGCAATAAAATACACATTTCAAGATACTAAAACGTTTACTAGTAATTTTAGTAAAGATGAACGTAAAAATACAATGAATCAAATAATTATTATTTAAAGTGTAAATGTGTAAAACTTACATAAAACAAAAAACTCTTGTCCAAAAAGCAAAACGTACTCAATACTCAACACTTTATTGCATTCCATATGTGTTTATGATGGTATAAAAAAAAAGAATCAATATGGACTCTGTCAGGCACAGCAAACGTAGGTATTACAAAAGGGGCGTCATTTAAAAACCAAAAACTGTGTAACTCACTTTTAAAATAAAAGTGCTTCTTAATTCAAAACTATTCCTTCTTCGGCAAATTTGAATTTAGAATCCGCAATTCATTAATCGTTAAAGTTTTTAAAAAAGTTATCATCCTCATAACTACGGCGCCTCTTGTTTAATTAGCATGGCATTACCTTTTACAAATAAATCAGATACTAAAACTAAACAAAGAACAGCATATTCTACTCAGCAAGCTGTTTATATCCTTTCAAATCCAGACTAAAATTTACATATTTAAAACTGAATACAATTAGGCTGACGTTTTTAGAGCAAACTGTGTTCAAAATATTGCCAAACCAAATCAATTTTATTTGCTGAAACTAGAAAACCTTTTAAACTTGACCACTCTCGTCACCATATTTTTAAAATGCAAACGTAAATTTAAAAAAAAACATGGGCTTCTATTTATAAAAAAAAAAACATTTCAAAACTATCAATAAACCAATTAAATCCGAAAGGTCAATTTTTCAACGACTTCAATTTGTGGAAAAATGTTTATATGGAAAAGTCGAGGATTCATGTCTGGTGTACCGAAATAAAATTCTGAAAGTCGATTGACTGACGAGCAATGGATAGCGTTTGTATGTAAAATGTAAATAAGTCAACGTCTTTTTTTTTCTGTCGGGGACATGGATGACTGTCACACAGTCATGTAACAGCACGAACACAGATTTTCTCTTTTTTTTGCGGTTTTTGTTATCATTTCATATTCTTATTGATTTTCCTAAATTTCATAGTGAGTTGGTTTCCTTTCTACTCTTTCACGCCTTGACTACTCTACCGATCGCTATGTTTCGCTTTATACGTTTTGAAAGCTACAAAAAAAGGATTTGTGATGACCTTTCATCCAGAAAAAAGTTGGTATTGTTCCTTAGAAATCTATGGAAATAAGTGCATGAACATATAAGCAACACCGTAGTGGCTCAGCCGGGCCCATGCCTGCTAAGGCCATAGGGAATTGCTGAAAAGGAAACACGTGGTCCAAAACATTAGGGCGACTGAAAGACACAGGTTCTGCTTCACCCTAGAGTAGGAGAAAAGATTGGATGATTTTCAAACTCAAGAAAATCTAAGTACTTACGGACAAAAACTGTAGGTCGAAAAAAATTTTTCATACATGTAAAAAATTAATTAACTTTCTTTTTTAAAACACCGCCGCGTGCATGCCATTTTGGAAGAGCACTTTTAAAAATATCTATCCAATAAAGTACAAAAAATGACTTTCTACTGTACAAAAACGTTTAAAAGCAACATTTTAACATAGCGTTGAAGGAATTCGGTCGGATCGCCGACGAATTAAGAATCAGACAAATTATAGTCATAAATTTTAATGTGATACTTATTTAGAGTTCAGGCATTCTTGTCTGAATATGGCTGATCAAATTAAATGTTGCAAAATTATTTGAATATAATGTGAAGACGAAATTGGATTCGAACTTTGAATGAGTGATTTTATTTAGTTGCTGACAATTCAGACACAGTGTCCGGATTGGCACATTTTAATTTTTTTTTTTTTACTGCCGATTTGGATATCACCTTTATTAAAGCTGTTTAGTACAGTTAGATAAAAGAAATTTTATAATATAAAATAAAGTTTATTTTCGAAATTGCCGCCTTATATCTACCCTAAAATAGTTTTGGTAACGTTTTGTTTCCATATACTTGTTGCCGGTTGTATTTATTAGTTTATTATTTTAGCATATTTATGTTTTTTATTTTTATAAATAACTATTTTATATTTTTCCGTTTGTAGTATCTGTTATTTGTTTATTGTGCAAACCTACCACAGTGTTGTCTTTTTTAACCCAAAGGTTAACTGATAGAGAATGCATTGTTGCATTAAGTCCGCCTATGTACCACTACTGTACATGAAGTTTAGATAAATAAATAAATACTTTAAACTTTTATTTGATTGTACAAAACAGTATACCTACCTATGTCTAAAACGTTGGTGGAAAAAAATTGAATAAAACTGTACTAATTCGGACAGCGTGTCTGAAGCGTCAGCACTTTATTTTATTCACATAACCTAAAAATGATGGCACAAGTTACGAATTGAATTACAGTGAAACTTGGTCAAGTGGGACCTGGATAAGTGAGAAACCTCCATAACTGGAACTCATGCTGAGGTCCCAACACTTTGGCACTGAATTACCTCTGTTAGTGGGACGAGGTAAGCCTCTATATCTGGGATTTGTTCTTTCGATTTATCATCATAGTTACCTCTATAGCTGAGACAGCGAGTAAATTTTATATGCATAAACCGCTGTAACTGAGATAACATTGTTTGTTTACTCATTCTCAACTGAAATAACCTGTATTCTCACCTCTATTAATGAAACCCTCTGTAAATGAGACAGATATTTATTTATACCTGTATATCTGAGACACTGGGTAAGTGGAATACCTCTATAAGTGAAACGACATTGCAGGTCCCTTGATGTCTCACTTAACCAGGTTTCACTGTATTATGATCTTAATTTTTATTTTACGACCGTAACTCTTAATTGGTTTACTATTAAAATATTGGTATTTTGGATAAGTGCATTATATTTCAAAGCAAGTAGTTTAATTGATTTGTTTATAAATCTTTAACTCAAAATCGATCAGTAAAATTATGTTTGTAATTTGTGAAAGTTTTATAATTGTCTAGACGTAGAGGCATAAAAGTGTTTACATGAATGTAGGTACCCACGGCAATATGCGTTCAGCCGCATTATAGTTTTATTATAAGCTAGTTTCAAGATTGCGTATTTATACTTACATAGTTTTTCTTTGTTTTCATAAAGTAATTTGGCGATTTATCTAATTATACATACTTCCACTTCCTATAGGTAAGTATAGGTAATAGGTAGGTATAGGTGATTTTCAAAGTCAAACACTCCGCTCCGTTGACAGATCAATCACATTACACTTCGGTGTGACAGGCGCCCTTTGCAAACGAATTGGCGTGAATTGTCACTTGTATCTGAAAAAGTTCGGCCAGCCGGGGTTTTAGAGGCGGTATAAATAAAACAAAACTGACGTCAGTTATATTTAACATGATTACTCTATGCAAATGAAACTTCTCGAAATGTTTGTTCATAGCGAATTTGGTTTTTTTTTTGGAGTTAGATTCATATTCTTAAATGGTGCTTGATGCGGCAGTAAAGATTACATGCCGTTTGTTCGAAAGTTCCAAAGCAAAGAAATATGGTCGAAAATTATCAAAACACTAGCCAAGTGCGAGTAGAACTGGTGCACGAAGAGTTCGTACTGTCGAGAGGACCCTGAGGGTCCTGAGATAAATAAATGTATAAAGATAATAATAACATTCCACAACTGTCACACAACGCCGTCTAGACCCAAGCTAAGCAGAGCTTGAGTTGTTCTATAAGCTACATAATCTAACCCTCATATCGATGTATCCCCAACCACATATCCTAGTCCTCAAAATTCAGTTGGAGTAGCCACTAATTGTATTATCCGGTCGCACGGACTACTGCGAGGGCAGCAGCTGCGCTCTCATGGAGTCAGGGCCATTCGTCTCACGTTCACGGAGCTGTGCCAAGTCTTTAACATATTTATGTCAAATTATTGACCAGATATTAGTATGGGGAAGATGGTGGATATAAGTTGACTTGTCAAAGTGGTAGGCGGGATTAGATTAAACAAGATTTTAATGAAAATTGTTTTTTCACAGCAAGCTTTTATAGCTCGGTATACCTTTATAATTAATACTTGTCCAGACGAATCATACGAGCCCAAACTCGATGGAGTTGTGTCGTTTAACTACCAAGCTCCTATAGCCACCTTCCAGTTCCATCATCAGATCAGCTAATTGTCATAATAATTTTGCATTGTCATGTGATTTACACATGCATGCAAAATTTTAGCTTAACCCTTCAGATACCGTCAATTAGAGACACAATAGTAAGACAATAGATGCGCGGCCACCGGTGGTCGCTTGGGGATTCATGAATTAATCGATAATCGGGAAGTGGGTCAAATTTAATTTACAAGATTTGATTACAGACAAGCATCGGGACAGGTGAAACTAAATAAAAGCTTGTAAAATAGGCAATGAAATAAGTAATTCATTTAGATTTTGCTTATGAAACCGTGCGCTGTAGAGCGCACAGAGACACACAATGAAGATACAGTTAAGCGTTTTACCTCGTCGTTTATACCGCGTATATCGAAGGACTGGAACAACTCACCTGCTGCGGTCTTCGCGTCTGATTATAATTTGAGTCTTCAGGGCTAGAGTGAATAGGCACTTAATAAACAAGTGCGATTCACCATCAACGATTGCATCACTACTTACCATCAGGTGGGATCGCAATTAAGCACTAGTTTCTATCATAAAAAAAAAAAAACAAAAAAAAAAACTTGTGAGTTCATTATCTCGTTCGATACAGTTACTCAATTCTCGTGGCACTTATTACAACATTTAGCTCTTAAAATCTACCGCCGTAATAAAACAAATAAATAATCCACGCCTCATCTTACAATGAGACACAAAAGGAAAAACCTTGATATAGTTCCAAAACCACAATACCAACATAATATCTTTTTACTCAACTTACCAGAAGTGAACACTCAAATTAATTTCTAACCTGTCATTACCAAGACAGACAGACGGATAAGATTATTGTACCCATCAATCAAGTGAATTTAAATTCTGTTAGTGAAACAAGAAATGAAATAAAAGGAATTGTGCGCAAGTTAAGTAAGTCCAGGGATCGCAAACCTTTGGTTTAACAGTTTTTTTTTTTTTGTTTACGTAAGAAATCATATGAGTTGTGCGATCGTGAACGCCGGGGCCCTGGAATGAAGGCAAAGAAGGAACGGAAGTGTATTTTAGTCAGTAAAAGTTTGACACGCTCCGCCCAAAGGCGGGAGATGTTAGATGATTTCCCACCTAAACTTTTCAGGGTTTTTACCCTTCGGGTACCGGACTCTGAAAAGGTAAAGACTTATTTAAATTTAATAATAATGTGCATATTTTAACTGTAAATTATAACATCACCTAGGATGTATCTTTGAAGGTCATTTATTTGAATAAATAAAAATTTCTCTTCTCAAGTTTTTTTTTCTAATGGAATGATAGGGTCCAAATGTTTGCCATCTCTGACTTAAAAGGTAAAATATGACCTATTGTATGTAACTACAGTCGCGATCCACTATCACTTTTCACACAGATCTTATATTATATATATATATATATATATATATATATATATATATATATATATATATGTATATATAATAATATATTTTATATTAAATTATATATGTATGTTTTTTGAGTCCTTTTTTTTCATAGTCTACTTTTATGTTAATTTTATTTTTTTTATGCACCTACCACGTTTTTCTCTTTACCACCCTAGGTAGACTGGTAGAGAATGCCTAAGGCATTAAGTCCACCTTTGTACTTTTATGTTGCATGAAGTTTTAATAAATAAATAAATAAATAAATAAATATATATATATTGTTACAGATTTATTACAGTGTGGCAAGATTGACAAATAACAGCTCGTTTTAACTGACTTTAGTAAAGTAATGAACCGATCTCATCACTTTTTGAATGGAATGTCGCAATATTTAGCACTTACTCATTCAGGTGAGAAATATTCATTAAAATGCCACTTGAATCTGACAGATTTTATGTAGGTGTATTATATTTGATGAAGGTTTTACAATTGCTGTTTGTTCTTTAGCGAATGAATGAGACTGGCCTACAAATAAATACCTACTCACTTTTCCAGTAGGTAACTATTATATCCAATGATTTCTCCCGCTCTAGGTGGAGCGCGCATCAAATTTTGTGACTAAAACCTCACGTACGTCCTTCAGTTGCTCTTTAGTTCTTCTTGTGGGTTGGCTGTTATAGACTTCATACATCGACGGTGATAGCTTCTACATACACTTTTTTTTTGTCGACGGGGAAAATCATCTTTGACAAAACCCGCTCTTGGGTGTCAGACTCTTACTGACTAAAAACCCCGCGCCGTTCCTTCTAGCTTTCATACCGGGGCTCTAGTTTCCTTTCGGATAACCCCGATGATAAAAAATGTGAGTTACATTCGATAATTACCACAACACTAAATTTTGTAATTAGATTTATCTACATCAAATAACATAGCAGTTAAAACATTTAAAAATCGTAGACGCCATCATAAATTGTAACATCCTCTCAAAGTCCATCACAAAAAATAAATAAAGATCAAAAAATAATTACTTAAACAGACTAAAATAATTGACTTTTAATTAATTTTATTTACACTGAAGTTTGCACTAACATAATCAATAATGACTCATTAGAGTTTATTGACATTGACGCAACCATTGTATTTTATTAGTTATTTCTACAGAATCACCTGTTCGGCCCACTGAGCTGTCACAGAACAGTTAGATACAGAAGGCTGACTCAGTTTATCGATTGAAAATAGGCGCACGCAATGGCGCTGTCAATGTGCATTGCGAACTACCACAGAGCATGGAATTGCAGCACCGGTAATAACTAGAGACATTTTTACTTAAAATAGTCCATGCAAGTTGTATTTAGTGCAAAATTTAGGTTTCCCAGGCTTTGTAAGCGATAATGGTTAAAGCCTGGGAACCTAAATCTTCTGAGCCGTCAGTCTTCACAAGCTTGATTAGTAAATAAATTGTTGACAGTACTGTCAACAGCGTCAGTTACTGCCCATTGCCGGTATTTGTCAACCAATAATCATAAAGCTATAAAGAGCTATCTTTCCTCTCTTGTGTGATTATCAATATATATAATATTATGTATTTATTTTTAGTATAAGGTATGGATATTTAGTTATATAAGTATTTATTAGTTTGATTAGGTGTTTTCACTAACTCTTCTTTACGTATTTCTGCACACTACTGTCTACAACTCTTCTAATCTTTCCTTTTCGCAGGTCTGCTGGAAGAAATTTCTTTGTGAAATAAGCAGTACCTTTGTACACAGTTTTATTATACCTATGTTATCTCCTTTGGTATTTTGTGTATACATAAATTATAAAATAAATAAATAAAATAAATAAATAAAGCTTAAACATAATCGGCAATGTCTACTTAAGCTCAAGCCTCTTCTCTAAGCGGTTTGTGAATGTCACATTTCTTCAAATTTTTGCATGGTTCTAGCTAGAACATGACAGTGTCTTCACAATGTTTTCTTTCATTGTTTATGAAGCGATGGTCATGAAATAAATCATGCAGCACGACCGACCCATACAATTATTATTACCTATTTAACCAGAACCTTATCAAGTTTTATACTTTATATTTTTACCTTTCAAATACCGACTTTTAAATAAAGACACAATAGGAAGACAATGAGAGAGCAAATTGGTTGACGTAGGTCGGTTCTCAGGGTACCATCGGACGCGCCTCTGGTCGTCCTTAAGGATTCTTGGAAAATAAAAGTCAAATTAGACATATTCTAGAAGATTTTTTTTTTCACAAAAACTTGAAATTTTTATACAAAATTTGACAGTTATCTGATTATAACTCGGGTTTTTATGGTCCGATCCTTACCAAATCATCCCATCTGTTCCTGTGGGCGTCGTAAGAGGCGACTAAGGGACATACCAGATCAGAGAATGGGCAGCAGCATTCTCATTGGATTTTAACTACCACACTGCGATCGCCAACCCGCCTGCCAAGCGTGGCGATTATGGCAACCCCCCCCCCTTTTTGGGGGAGGCCTATGTCCAACAGTGGACGTCTTTCAGCTGATATGATGATGATGATGATGACTGAAAAACTACAAAAAATCAAAATTCAACCGGCGTTCGCTTATGGATTAGTGAATTAATAGACCTTCTGACCTTGTATGTTATGTGGTGCAGTATACCACCGTACATCAGCAACGTTTACTGGTTCGGGTAATATATCGTCAGAGTGTCAAAACATACGTGAGGAACGACGGTAGAACGTAACTGCTGAGAGGAATGCGTAGGGGAGTTCTTGGAGTTTATATTTTTGTTCTTTGGCTCCATTTTATTGCAGTATATCACGGGTTAGACATGGGATCCTTTACGAATTTCCTGAAAGAAATAAAAAAAAATGCTGGATTATTTTGATTAGGATCAGATTTTGTATGTGCATGATTTTTCGCTAAAATTATTATTATTATGCATTTTTTGTTTTAGAAAATTTAGTTTTAGAAGTATCTACTCAAAAACCGCAGGATTATAAAAACAAATATCTTCAAGTTAAGAAAAAATACAACAATATGTTATTGCTATAAAACACTTATCCTTGTTTTTAGAGTTTAGTACCTCAGTCGGCGATTATAAAGAACCATTATAGGATCACTCTGTTGTCCGTCTGTCCGTTTGTCAAGACCCTTTTTCTCAGGAGTACATAGAATTATTAAGGTGAAATTATCTAAATAATATCATATACTTACTCAGGTATACTACTTTTGGAAGCAGTAAAAAAAAATCTGATTTCAAGTCTTTAATCTGAAGATAAGACTTAACAGATAAAGTTTAGGTGCATATTATTTTGACAATCACCGGTAAATCAAAACCTATAAGGTGGGTGGACCTTATATTATTTTTATAAAATCCATAAATTTGCCGAAAATGTGTTCTTATAAGCACGAATAAATGAGAAAGTCATCTTAAAAAAAAACATTATTTATAAAAAAATACATGATTTTTTTTTCTACGATTCAGAAAAACAATCAAGACTAGTTTAGGAGATCAAACTTAAATAGGTAAGTTTATACGGAATCCTTGTTGCGCGAGTTCGACTCAACTTCACCGATTTTTTTTTTTCGAATACGTGTCGTTGTGCTTAAAAAAGTATAAATCATTTTTTGTTTTTATATCATCGGCTTAATGTAACGTAGCACTCACTCACTTACTCACTGTTTAATTCAATGATGACATACTGAGTAGTTGTAAATTATTAACTTACACAATACTTAACGATAAGTGCAGTAAAGTATGCTTCAGATGGATTGAGATCTGTGAATCCGTGTCATTTATGTGAAATGAGCATGTCGTGAATTGCAACTCTATTTGAAGATTTAAATTCAACTTTTAGATTGCAATGTCAAACTTTACTAACAAATAATAATTATTATGGTTTATTCTGGAGATTATTAATGGAGAGCAGTGGTGGCCGAGTGGTAATGGCCCCGACTTACGAGTTGTAGGTCGCGGGTTCGAACCCAGCCAGGCGCATTACTTTGTGTAATTTATTTCATCACCACTGCTCTCAAAACGGTGAAGGAAAACATCGTGAGGAAACCGGCATGTCTTAGAACCAAAAATTCGACGACATGTGACATTCACCAACCCGCACTGGGCCTGCGTGGTGGATTATGGCCCATTCCCTCTCCTAGAAAGGAGGCCTGAGTCCCAGCAGTGGGAACATTAAAAGGCTGATGATGATGATGATGATGATGATGGTTTATTCTATTCTATTACAACCTAAAATCTGCCTTTATTTAGGGAGAATGTTGTTTTAGGATGGTTAAAAAAACAACAATAAATACACAATAGTGTTTTATAGGATGCATTTTGGAGAGTGTGCGCGCGAATTGCATGACTTGATTATACCATCTCATTTCTACCATCGGACAACCTGACGAACACGGCGAGTGACCCTTACGTTGTTGAAACATTAACGGTCCGGACCAAGCGTTTCACCTCGTGGTTTATACGGCGATGTAGGAGGGATTGAAACAACTTGCTTGCTTGTCTTCCCGTCCGATTATAATTTCAACCTTCAAGGCTAGAGTGAATAGGGCTTAATTAACTAGTTCTCCTCACCATCAACGATTGCATCAATTTTGGTGGCGTCAGATTTCAGAATGATCATTCTTGTCTATTACTCTTTTTAGTCTATTACTAGAAAAATATCTCCCCCCACTCACTGATCACCTTGTTATACTTGTTTTAATTTCAAATAAACAATATAAAAGAGGTATTTAAACAACAAATTGTCAAACGACGGCCCCAGAAACAGCCATAGCAATTTAAAAATAGCAAAACGCCAGTCAAAAAAAATATTTTCCAGTCATTCCTGAAGCGAAACCGTTTACATTCTCTGTGGTATGCGCAAACGCCGTTTACTTGGTTGTCATCGTAAAGTAGAGGTTATAAAAGGCAGATATGTTTACGTTACGTTGTCGTTTTTGAGTGAAATTAAATTGATTTTAGGAGTTTCCGACTGCCTGCGCGCATCTAAATCTGTAGCAGACTTTAGGTATTATCATTTATTATATTTTGTGCTAAAAATACAATGGTTTATAGTAGACTATAAACAAAAATGTATAAATGAATTATTTGTCTCTGGGAACAAATATACTGGGACTCAGGCCTCATTTCTAGGAGAGAATGGGCCGTAATCCACCACGCGGGCCCAGTGCGCTTTAATAATAATAATAGTATTCCACAACTATCACACAACGCCGTCTAGTCCCAAGCTAAGCAGACCTTGTGTTACGGGTACTAGACAACTGATAAACATACTTATATATTTCTAAATACATACATATTATAGATAAATTACACCCAGACACAGAACAAATGATCATGCTCATCACATAAACATTTGTCCTGGGTGGGAATTGAACCCACGACCTCCGGCATCGCAGTCAGGGCCACTAACGACTAGACCAACAGGCCAGTCAGCTTTAAGCATTACCTTTTGTTTACGTTGTCCTGATGGGTCACTCCATGGTGATAATCTTCCCCATATCCTTAAACCCATCGTGCTGTCTCGACGGAAGAGTATAAGGAACAGCCTCTCCGGCCAATCTGTAAACGCCTTGAAGAAGTTACACCAGCTACTCATTGCTTACTATGACTATTGTCATTGTCCTGCCCACCTCCCTTATTACTAGAGACAAGCTTTTGCCCACAGCTTCGCCCACGTTCATAAAATATAGCCAACTAGCTTTCCGCCAGCGGCTTCGCCCGTGTGGACTACAGTTTATATCGCGCGGGCAGAGACCCGTGCTCAGCAGTGGAATTATAGGTAGCCTATGTGTTATTCCAGTGTCTCTTCTACCTACATACCAAATTTGATCTAAATCCGTTCAGTAGTTTTTGCGTGAAAGCGTAACAGACAGACAGAGTTACTTTCGCATTTATAATATTAGTAGGGATTTCACTCAGGAATTCAGCTACTTTCTATCGGTGAAAACAATTTTGCAATCGGACCAGAGATTATCTCCTACAAAAAAACAAACTTTACCTCGTTTTTATATATTAGTGTAGATTTAAATCCGCCAACATAATTTATTTCAGATATAAATACAAGCTCATAAGATGAGACTACAATACTCTCAGAAGTAAAACTAAAGTTTGAATTTCTTTAAATATTTTTTTAAGAAAAAATCCTTTCACAAATATGTAAACTATCACATACACATGACACCCAGACCCGGAACACTTATCTGTAGCCCATATAAATATTTGTTCTATGCGGGAATCGAACCCACGTCATGCAGCGCAGTAGCCAATCGCGCAACCACTGCGCCAACCGTGCCATCTGAATATCGAACTACAGAATTTATAGGTACAGAAGTCAATCTACACACAAAGCACGCTCGAACAACGCACACATGGACACCGCTCACGGACACGATATCGTGGTAGCGTTTTGGCCAACTCGTCGACCAGTTCCGGCTCAAACGTTCATTAGTGTGGGTCCACCGAGCGTAGGTATAAAAGTGAAGTACATGTATGAGATTGTCTCCTGTACCTATCTATTTTGCGATTGAACTGTACGTGTTCTATCACAAATTACTGTAAAATCTAGTCACATGTCAAAAATGACATACAATATAACTATGCAATAACATTTAGGCGCCACCTGACCTCCCCTCCCCGTCACCTCCAAGACTGCACTACAATCAAGAACAAAAGCATCAATAACAGGTACAGTCACCGACATAACCTCAGAAGCAACAAATAACTCAGCGCCGAGATTTGTTGTCGCAATCCATTGTCGCCGCGACACGCCAGTAATGAAAGCCGCTTATCTGCGCGACTGTACTTCAGCGTTGTCGGTTATCTACGTCACTGTACCCTCAAGGAGGCTAATCGGGACCGTAGAATTAAACTAAAAATTTGCATTTTTATTAATATTTTTTATTTTTTGGGACTCAAATGGGGTAAAGAAAATGGCGGCTGTGACAGTGGTAAAGATTAGTCTTGTATTGCTCTCTGTTGTATTTTATTTTGCAGTGTATATACCGCTTAGGAGCTTTTCTAAGGGTAGAAAGTGTTTATTCTTTAGCTTGTCTTTAAAAAACTGGTTTATAAGTTGTATAATGCATAGTGGTAAATATCATAACAAGCGTGGAAACAGTGAAGTAGAAAGTTAGTCAGGGGCTGTGAGATTGTTCGGAAAACTTACCGTGGCCTTAGAAGCCACAGGGTTATCAGAAAGGAAAGGTAAAGGTGGGCTTGCGAACGATAAGCAATGAGTATCCCGCCGTCTGACCGATCGTTAATCGTTTGGACGGAGTCCTAGACGTCAACGGCGCGTAGCCACGCGCGTTTCAAAGAAATGCCAGCAAAACCGTAGGGGCCCAGCAGCGCCGAAGCCTACTGGGGCCATTGGTTGTCCAAAAGGGAACCCCAATATTCTGGAACGCAAGATAATAAAAGAATGTAGGAGTGGGTTTTAGTCAGTAAAAGTCTGACATGCCCTCTAACTCCACCCTAGAACCAAGGAAGTCATTAAATAATGTCCCACCTAAAAAAAATTATTAGAAGGTGGATTTTAGTCAGCAAAATCAAAGCAATCTCTCTCCTATAGTAGGAGAAGATATTTGAAGATTTCCTACCAAGAAAAAGAGCTTGTTATATTTTTGACATTAAATAGAAAAAATACACAGTAACACTGCTGAACAGTTGTAATGACATCTATGGCACGACATAAAAACTACTCAAAGTATCCTGCATCACGCAATTAGAGTTTTCCGCTCGATACATAACAGCCCGAAATCATCAATCGGGCAGTTGCCCAGATCAGAGAAAACATTCATCAGGTATGAGGATACTTTCTTTTTAAAGGAGGTATTTACACTCTGTTCCGCATACCTCTAAATAGTTATTAGACTAAAGAAATAATCGGCCTCGCCATACAAACTGTCCAATGAAGTTTTTAATTTTCTATGGTGAGGCTGATTTTTTTCGTCTCCTGAAAATGTCTTGTGGAAGGTTGTTCAATTTCGTCTACAGAGCAAGCCTTAAAGTTTGTGAAGGGCTGTCCCTTACACCCTTTTTTTGTCGATGGGTAAAATCATCTTATGACAAAACCCGCTCTTGGGTGGAGCGGGAGATAGTGTCAGACTCTTACTGACTAAAAACCCCATCCCGTTCCTTCTAGCCTTCATACCGAGGCACGAGCTCTCTTTCGGATAACCCTGGCCCCAGTAGGCTTCGACCCAGCTGGGTCCCTCCTGCTGCTCACAACTCCTTGAGGCGCGCGGAAACAGTGCGCGCCGTCGAAGTCTTGGGCTCGGTCCATTACCGGGTGATTGGACAGCGAGCTACCCTGTATAGTACAATAAATGCATTGACCGCACAGAAATAACAAAACATTTAAAAATACCTATAACTCGCAACAGTTCCATCGACATTAACGCCCAATCATTCAATAGACTCGCACAGTACTATAAAGCACAAAAGTAACAACAGTGCGAATAAATTGGCGTACAGTCGAGCACAGTCGTAAATACCACGCAGGTGTGAGTTGTTGTGTGTTTACGCAATCGTATCGTTACAGTTACGCGTGTCGCTCGTATTTCGTACGCGGAAGGAGGTACGTATACGTACGGGACGTGTGACTTGGATCGTAAAGGGTTTTTTGAGAACGGTGGAAATATGTTTTTTAAGACAGTTTATGATGTTGCAAGATTATGCTGTTGCAAGTTTTAGTTGTTATTTATTTTTTCTTTTTTTTTTAATGGTGTGTAGCTAATTTGACCGCACCGTTAGCACAGTGGTTGAGCGGCTGGCTGCTGCGATGCATGTCGTGAGTTCAATTCCCGCTTGGAACAAATATTTCTGTGGCCTACATATAGATGCCAGGTCTGGATATCTTGTTTATGTGAATACCTAGATATTTCCAGAAATATTCAATAGAAAAATCAGTATTTTAAGATGCGAGTGGACGCACTCAAAATACTGAAAAAAAAATCTATGGGGTAAGATAAAAAAAAAAACTAAAAAATACTGTGGTAGAATTTGGTTGCAAGATTAAGAAATTTGTTCTAATATTTTAATTATGATGTTTCATACAAATCATATTTTGACTAGTTATTAGTAAACTATTTACATTTTTTTTTATTTATAATTTTTTATTCAAAACTTTAAAAGAAAATTAAACTACCAAATAGACAACTGAATATCCACCCTAACAAATCACAAGCAGACACTCATCAACAAAAATTAAAACCTCAAAAAAAATATTAATTACAAAACACACACGTAAAAAATTATAAACATAATTAATTACCATCAAAAACAACATCAAAGCTTAAATAGCTGAAAGGGACGTCAAGCCGGACTGACGCGGACACATGGGCAGGGAACATTGAAAAGGAAATTAGCCTCAGTGTGGGGACCATTCGCATTTTTTCCATTTATGTCAACATGACAAGAGCACAGTGCTTCACACCGACAAAGGATGGGACAGAACCATCAATGCTGATGGCGACGCACACTGGACTGAAAAACGTTAATTTTATAAATGTTTTTATTGTATGTCTGGCTGTATAAAGGATTTATTTGGTTTTTTGGTTAATGTTTTTTTGAGACTTGATTTTTAATTGTGCTTTGCAAGTAGTGATATGATTCTGATAGTAATTGGGATAGTGTTGTGGTCGATTTTGGAAATTTGACTGAAGAGTTTTCTAACGCTTTGCAGATTTGTAGAAAAAGTCTGTGCATAATTTTTTTTTTTGTGAAAATGTGCGTGTTATTTTGCATTTTTTTTTTTTTTTGTTTGGATAGGCTCGTGGTTAACCTTTAATGTTTGTCTCACCTAATGGTAAGCGATGATGTCGCCACGATGAAGCATGCTTGCCTAGAAGTATTCACTCGATTCAAAGAACCCTAGGTTGTAGTTGTCAAGAACCACAGACTCTGGCAGGGAATTCCTATCCTTAGCTGTACGCACAGGAAATGCATTCCCTAAACGCTTTATTTGTATGAATGGGATGTCCATTAACATCTGGAAATGAAACTATGGTAAAATAAAACCATATTTTATCAATTGAGACGTCATAACATCGTGTTTACTAAAAATTCGACTTAATATCAAAAAGGAAACTTTAAAAAAACGATAATTTTTAAACACACTGTGTTCATCCAAGTATATAACAGGCTCTCCCCATGAATTACAACGAACACAATCACGCAATTCGTATTTTCGCAAGTCTAGATAAACGAACGCAACACCACCCTCCGAAAAAAGAGGAAAGTCGGAAGACACAGGATAACAGTAACACATTTTCGTCGCGGAGGCTAACGATTCCGAAGTGAACTGTCCCATAAATCTAGGCCAACCTGATTGATACATGGCGGTGGGTTGACGCCCATCGAGTAATTTAGTGCCGCCACTCCGCCCACCAGCCAGATAGCGGGACTTTTGTTTTGCATTAATTCTCTTTCGCTGTTCTTTCCATCGATGCTAAAGAAAAGAATTTACTTTTTAAAAGGAATTCTACGTTGTGATAAATGTTGAGATAATTTTTTTTTACGGGATTTTGTCTAGAGATATTTAGTACCCTGTCCACTGTGCGATTTGTGTAGATTGTTTTTTGTTGATTAGGATTTTCTGAGAATTATACTTTGTAGATTAGTTTTAATTGATTTTTAATATTCATGGAATTTTATCGATATGATAATTTTAGTAAGATTTTTTTGGAAATCGCGTACAGGCACTTTACTAGGTGAAGTTTTGAATTCATTATATTTATTTAATACTAGTTGACCCCGCGAATTTCGTACCACCCAACAGCCGATGAATGTAGTCACCCGATTGCGATGAAATAAAGCCTAAATTATATTTCAAGTTAGATACACACAATTTTAGTGTAAGTATAAAAGTTATCTACTTCGATTTCGTACATTTTACGTGATACGCGCTCAACTAAATATTTCAACAGATATATAAATTATAATGTATCTGTATAGATGGGGTAGGTAAACATTGGTATATTATAAGGAAAGATACTTTACGCGCTAACATTGCAATCAGAAAACCTGGACTCTGTGCAAAACTACATGCATGAGTGAAATGTGATATATTTTTGTATGATTTGTACAACGCATAAAAGCACACAAACCTTTATCCCACTTAAAACAAAAGAATAATGTTTTTGCGTAACACGGCCGTTTATGTGTCTGAGTGAAATTGAGCCATTGGGCCTTATTTTTTTATGGTGGGGAAAAATCATCCAATGACAACGACCGCTCTTGGGCAGAGTGGGAGATAGTGTTAGACTCTTACTGACTAAAAACCCACCCCGCTCCTTCTAGCCTCTTCATACCGGGGCTCGAGCTCCCTTTCGGATAACCCTGGCCCCAGTAGGCTTCGACCCAGCCGGGCCTCTGCTAGTTACTGACAACTGCTTGAGGCGCACGCAAGCCCGCTTCTACGGTGGCCGGAAATCAGGATCGGAATCCCGGCGGCGACGGCAAGAGTGCCGTTTTCTGATGCGGTCGGCCTCCTCCTTTGCTAGCATTATTGCATTCGCAGAAGGAGGCAATCGCCTGCCACTCCTCCTCGCTCCGGACTATAGCCTGAACTAAGGCCTGGCGCGAGAGGTCTTCGCCGCCGAATTGTAGCTTGATTTCAGCGGCCCACGCGCAGGAGGCGAGTCACCTATCTTCCGCTGTTTGGTAAATATTTAAAAGGAAACAATATTAACTATGGTTTGCGTAATGTTTGGCCTCTAGACATAATTGGGAAAGTACAAAATTAAATGTCCCAAGGTGAATTCGGAATGTTATTTGATATTGATACAATCTTAGATGGTGCGGTTACGCAATGACATTGGATCATCTGCTTAACAAAATATTAGCCATTATAAACATTAATATTAATTTTGATGCAGTTTTTGAATCTTGCAACATTATTATTGCTAGTTAAGTCTGTGTTTGCGTATAGGTACAGTCATCACTAAAATTATCGAGTAATTAATTTAGTAAATCATAAAATTATACGCTATTTTCTGCCTACGGCTTCGCTCGGGTGATGTTAGAAGATTATCTCATACGAATATATTCCAAGAAAAAGTATCCTATATGCTATTACATGACATTAACTGGTCTACCCTTGTTCCAAATATATACAAAGTGTAACATTAAATGCGCAAAACCTGAAATTAGTTTGTTCAGAATAACGAGCAGAATCAATTAAACCGCTTTTTAATATAGGGCACATTTTTCAAAAAAATCTTCATTAAAAACTTCGACCTGTCTATTTATGAATAGATCAAGCCATCACGTGCGCAAACTCACTGAAATAGGTAAACTAACACAAATAGTTGTAATCCAATTAAATTTTCTCATACACGGGATAATAAAAGGTCTTATTTCAATGCAGATATGAATTTTAAACTAACTAAAACTGCTCATAAAACCTTTAATATTTTTTTAATGATTTTTTTTCTCACACAATTAGGTCAATCGAATTAAAAATCATTTGGGGTGTCTGAGTTTTTGTGCAGTTAGCGTTACACGTTGTATATGTATTAATATATTTATTTGATACCAGCTTTTGCCCGCGCGGCTTCGCTCCCGCTCGTCTCTACTCCACACTACTATAACTCTACCCTACTCTACCCTGCCCTACCCTACTCTACCCTACTCTACCCTACTCTACCCTACTCTACCCTACTCTACCCTACTCTACCCTACTTTACCCTACTCTACCCTACCCTACCCTACTCTACCCTACTACTCTACCCTACTCTACCTTACCCTACCCTACTCTACCCTACTCTACTCTACCCTACTAAATATACTCTCTATAGATAAACTAGTGCTTGCACTTCACTGCAATCCCTCCTGATGGTAAACAGTGATGTAATCGTTGATGGTGAAGCGAACTAGTTCATTAAGAGCCAATTTACTCTACCCTTGAATACATCCATATTATAATCGGATGGGAAGACCGCAGCAAGTCATTTTTTCCAGTCCTTCGACGTACTCGGTATAAACGACGAAGCGAAACGCTTAATCCGAACTGAAGAGGTTTCAACAACGCACTCATTGTACGTCGGGTTGTCCGATGGTAGAAATGAGATGGCAGAATCAAGTCATGCAATTCCTGTGCACCGTCTCCAAAATTCAACTTGTAAAACACTGAAAAGTTGGTTACCCTACACCTGTGCTCAAGGCTTTGAAGATTAGACTTAACTAAATCTAGATCACCAATAGCCTCTTCGCACGTCTTTGCTAACATCAAAATCCATTCAACTGTTTGAAAATGAAGAAGTAATAAACTTACAAATATACACTCACACCCTTAAACTTCCACCTTTATAAATATTAATCTATACTAATATTATAAAGAGGTAAAATTTGTAAGTTTGTAAGTTTGTAAGTTTGTAAGTTTGTAAGTTTGTATGTTTGTAAGTTTGTATGTAGGGGGTAATCTCTGGAAGTACTGGTCCGATTGCTAAAATTTTTTCACCGATAGAAAGCTGCTTTATTCCTGAGTGACATAGGCTATATTTTATGTACGCGGGCGAAGCCGCTGGCAAAAGCTAGTATGATATAATGGGATTTAAAAATAAACCTAGTTCGAGACTAATAGCGTGAGTTTTATAGGATTCCATTTTGAAATTTAAAAAACACGTTAATTCCAAAAGACAACACAGAAAAAAACAACTCATCCTTATTGAGTGATACCTATCTTAGCGCTGGGACCTTACCATGATGCGTTAAACCGTGCGAGCGAGAAAAAGAGACGGTGATATACACCTTACATCTCTTATAACATCCCTTTAACAGTTCAGTTTAGGTCGTCAAATGGATCGCGCTAAGAGCTCGTGGTAGTCTCTCGAATCGATATTCTTAACAACGTACTTACTTATATCACCAAGGGCCTAAGTCTGCTATTTTTATAAAATCGTCATTCCGACACGGTCCCATCGTCATTTTGCAAAAATTTCGTAATCTGCTAATTCATAATGATCGATCATTGGTCACGCAATAGAGTTATGGTAAAATTACGATCAAGGCAATAAGTGCGCAATGAATTTCTAATTGTAGTTCAATGATTAAAAGAACTGTAAAAATTTTAGCAGATTGCCGTACACGTCAAACATTGCTTTGTAATTTTGTACGAGATCACCATTCTATGCCATTTCTTACAATGGATTATCAGTGGTTGACCATTAGAAAGTCATAATGACGCCATTATATTAGCAGATTACCAGAACTTGTCAAAAACAATCATTATGAAAACAATGATAGACCAATCTGATACTATAATTGTAATAGCAGACTTGAAGCCCCGTACACATCATGTACAATAAGAACCACACTAATATATCAGCAACACGATCTCACACCAAGCCCAGTTAAAAAATAAAACAGGCAAAAACAAAAGAAAAGCATGTTAAAACAAAACAGGAACCATCAACTCACTACACTACTTCATTCCTCATAGTTTTCTCATCTAAAAAGGTACAAAAGTACCCCCTCCTCTTCACAAAACACGACTAATTCCAGTCCAGAGTACCAGTGTGTACCAGTGAAGTACAGACGACAGTAGTCGCGGGTATTAAGGCCTTTCTTAACAGCTAATCTTAGGACAAAAGCTTTAATACAAGCGGCCCCGGGGTGTAGGACGAGTGTTGCCTTTGTTTATTTTAATTTTTATTTTACGCCTGCGCGGCGAACTGTGTCTGGTAGTACAAGGAGGTTCTACAGGGTGTTTGTTATTTTGTTTTAAAATTCTCTACTAGTTTTTGCCTGCAGTCTCGCCTGTATACATAAAAATATAGCCTATGCTCAGGAATGAAGCAGTTTTCTATTGGTGAAAAAATTTTAGCAATCGGACCAGTACTTCCAGAGATTACCTTCTACAAACAAAAAAAACTTTTCGTTGGAAAGCCTTCTACAAGGTGGAACGAAGACCTGGTGAGGGTTGCAGGAATCATGGGATTGCCGCATTCATGGGGACGAGAGATGCATAGGACCGGTCGTTGTGGCGACATTTGGGGAGGACTATGTTTATCAATACTCAATATTTCAGTGGACATCTATCGGCTGAAATTACTTACCGCTGAGAGGATAATGTAAACACAAATGATCTAAATAATGTTTAAATAATTGATACGAACAAATAATGAGAAACAAATTAAGCGCTGTAACGATACTACTGCCAATTTTCTACGAATGTACTCGCGAACTTTAACCTTGAAGGTTAAATGGACAATTGTGTTGTTTATATTATTCGGAAATATTTCATAGACTTCACTGAATTTGATAAGTAGTAGATATTGGGTAAGTAAACTTAATGTCCTAAGATTGGGTTTCGCTGACATATACAAATTATATACTGTACCTAAAAATAATCGTTTTTTTTTTTAATATTAATCTAATTAAAATGAACTAAAAACATGTTTTTTTTTCACTAAGTTACAAAAAAAATATATTAAGTAAAAAGCACAAACTTTTTATTCGCCTTTTATGATGTTTCTGAGCTAAACCTTATTAATTGATATCAATAAAAAAATAGGAAGTTAATTAAAAATTTACACTTTAATAAAGATAAAAAAAAAAGAAAATCTAAATATAATATAAATATTTGTTTGTACCTCACACACATAACTTATTAAAACCAAATAATAAATAGTAATAGTCAAAAAGCTACTCAAAAAAAAGTACACTATTCTGAAGAAAACGGCGCACCCTGTAGATCACTGGATGGCCAGTGATATGCAGCTCATTTTCAGCTGTAGCGCGAATTATCAGCGACGCGTGATGACTATGTCTGCCTACCTACTCATACTACTCGGTATTACTCGGTATATCTTTTGTATCTTATTTATTTTTAAAAGAGGTTTGCGTCTTATTTAGTAGTACGGTGTACAAAGCCAGTGCAGTGGTGGTCAGATTTTTGTGTTTTGCGGTTTTTCTTTGCCAATTGGATTATGAAGTGATATAAAGGTAGATAATGTGAGTTTACTGTCAATTGGATCACGGATGTCACGAGAACCATATATTTGCGTTTAGCTCGTTTCTGTCTGAGACCCTACCATGAGCTCTTTTTGAAACATTTGACGACCTAAACTGGGGTGTACTTTGCCAAATCAAATTCCAAATAATTTATATAAAAAGTATTCAGTATAAATATATCTCGATAGAATGAATGTGCGATGCATTCGTTGCTCGATCAAAAAACATTCGATATTTTGAACAGTCAACGAATTGAGTGATCGATATATTGAACGTTCGATTTATTAATCATTCGATATTATGTATGTTCGAGTATTGAATCGTTCGATTGAAAATGTTCGAGTACTTAGTCGTTCGATTGAAAATGTTCGATGAAATGATATTCGATTATTTGGAATTCGATATGGCATATTACACCCCTAAACTGAATTGTTAAAAGGATGTAGCTATATAAGGTGTAAAGGTGTATCCCATTTTCTCGTTCGTCCACCTGACTTTTTAATACATCATGGTAAGACTCTTAGGCTGAGTGGAAGACACTTATTTTTTTAACGCACTTGGAAATATTCCTGTTTTAACGCCTAATTCAGTTCCTATCAAATACCGTTTGGCAATATTAAAATTTTGGACGTTTGGAACACGGGTGAACCATAAATTGAATAAGCACAGAGCACAAACAAATAATTTTATTTTATTTCCTTCAAATAATTAATATCTTTCACATGGGCAAAACTCCGGTTTTGCCTCCGGGCAAAAGCTTTATAATTTAGGTGTCTTCAAAGCAAGAGAGAATAAGCTACCTTAATACCTTAGAAAAGGAGGTAATCAACTGATGACGTTGCCTGGGTCTACAAAATTTTTTAGGTTCCTTTGGGATAATTCATAATTATTTTTCACACAGGCGAAACCGCAGACAAAAGCTAAAATAAACACCATTCTCATCTACCAAACAGTAGTTGACAAAAATACTGTGACGTCACATCTGAGACAGCTCGGGTGACTGGCGGGTGGCTGGCGGGTGGCTGGCAGGTCGTCGCAAGAACAATGGTTAGTTGGCTGCAACCGCGGGACTCGCTGATGTGACACTATGAACAGCATGTGCTAGCACGAGTATGTGGACTGTGAGAGGACTGATTGTTTGCTGAAATCTGGGAGTGTGTTTTTTGTAGCTGATTTAAGGTTCTAGGTTTTAGAGCAAGGCGTACCTATGTAAATAATTTATAGAGAGAGTCTAATTTGGATGTAAATTATAAATGAAAATGACTTTTTGGATATTTTTGTCACAATTATATTATATAAGCTTCACCATTTTACGTGTTCACAAAAAAAAATCAAATACGAGATGACGAGATGTCCAATCCACAAAGCCAGAAGCACAGACGTAGTGTGATTAGACTGGATTCAGTCTTTCGGTATTTTACAGGATTCATTTTGGAGTCTGTGCGCGTCTTCAAGACTAGAATAAATAGGCTCTTAATAAACGAGTGCATCTTACCATCAACGATTACACCACTGCTTACTTTCAGATGGGATTGCAGTGAAGCACTAGTTTAAATCAATTTAAAAAAAAATACGCTGTATGGATCTGCCAAATTTTCAGCCGTTTAATACTTTGTTCTCACAGTTATGCTTGGTCGTCTATAATGTTCAAAAGACATGAGTTAAGTCGGTAATTATGCCAAACCAAGTTGAAAAAGAACTCTTTCAGTATTATGGTCATTGATGGGTATCATTGTAATGTGGTCGACAGACATTTTTGGGGTCGTGATAAAGTCGATAGATTTTCAAATACACACAGCATTTGAAAATCTAAAGACTGTTTTAGTATATGCAAAGGTAACACGAGATTATAGCCAGTAATATGATGTAATCGGGTACCGAAAACGATACCTTCTTTTTAGTTGGGAACAAGAAAAAATACTTACTTAAATTATTGAAAAGAAATTAATCTTGTCTTTTATCCACCGCAAATAAATACTGAAAAACATATGCAGAGAAAATTCATTTCCAAAAAAAGTACCCATCTTTATTCCCTCTGGCATCCACGACACCTAAATCAAAAGCAAGCCGAAGCCAAACTCATTCAGAATTCACGCCGCCTCAAAGGCTATCAAATCGGAAATATCTCCACGTAAATGCACCCATCTGGAGTACTGAAGCTGCTAATATCTCAGGCGCGACCAATGACTTTGCTTTTACTCACCTGCCAAGTACCATTTGCACTGGGAACAGCAAAAACGACGTCTTACCTCAACGAAGATACAATTGAAAATGGAACGACTTCGGGTCTCGGTAAGGTAAAGTTATGTTTGTGGAGTCAAAAGCAGATAGCGTTTAGAAGCGGGCTGTGGTCGAGGTAAGGTTAAAATATGCAGCGCTTGTATTGAGGGGACCAGCATAAAGGGGTAAGACAGTCCGTGTGGTCGCGACGCACTCCGTGCATGCACTTGCTGGGTATGTTTCCAAGGTAACGATTACACGGAGATACGGTCTAACTAAAGCTTGATGCAAGACGTGATAGATGTTTAAAAAAAAAGTTTGCTTTATCACACCTCAATTTTATTATTTGTATTTAACTTTTTACTGTGATAGCTAAAAATACTCTCAAGTTTAAAAGTAACCTATGAGTTATTACAGAACATGGTCTATAGTATACTGGGTGCTATTCCGGGAAATGGAATGAAGTATCTTTTGCGCTATTTGGGGACATAATCTATATGTATGCTATATGCGACGCCAGGACATGGACTGCCAATGTACTATTTCGTTAAAATACGTTCAGCCGTTTGGGCGTGAAGGAGTTACAGTACACACTCAAATATTTGCATTTGTAATATTGGTGCGGTAAGATGTGATTTTTTTATCTAAAAGAAAACATTTATTTATTTTATAATTTATGTACACACAAATATACAGAACGAGATAACATATAATAAAACTATGTACAAAAGTATGCTTCTGCATATTTCACAAAGAAAGAAACATTGTGTTTTCTCACTATCTTTTTATATTTTTTTTGGCTATTGGCGCCCTGCAAACCACCTCAGATTTGCCTAAAACCGTCGTACAATGGAAACACTCTCCTAGTCAGTTTTCAAAAACCCCAAGAGAGCATGTGCTGACAAAGTGACCGCTATTAAACATTCACTGATGCTCGAGCAAGGTGTTAAGTCTTCGCCTTCTCTTTGAGCCAGCGTTGGATGCTGCAGCCCCACCGCAGCGTCAAGGGACAAGCATGCACCTGATAATTTCAAGTGGAAATCTCCAAGAATACGTGAGGGAATATCTAAGATTTCAAACAGTCCAAATGAGCTTTGACGTCACTATTAAAATGTCATTAAAACCAAGTGCTTTGGTCCGGTAATCGTACAGCTTTGCAAAAAGCTTCAATGTAATAAGTCCAAACAGATTGGTTGGAGAAGACAAAAGGCAGAGAGAGTTTGTGGAATTACTAATTCATTCGCCAAGGAGTGGAATTCCCTGCCGGAGTCTATGTTTCCTGATAGCTACAACTTGGGGGTCTTTAAGTCAAGAGTGAATAGTTTACTTCTAGGCAAGCGTGTTCCATCGTCGACCACATCGTCGCATACCATCACGTGAGATGGTGGTCAAAAGCAAGCCTATCAATAATTAAAAAAAAATAACATTAAAAACTGACCTAATGCGATTAGGACTCGCCCACGAAGGTTACTGTCCATAGTTGGACACGCAATAATCATCGCGGTAAGTCACCTCTTTGAGGAATTGCTGGAGAGGCGTCACGGCGTCCTCATCTTACACATGATACAGGTCCTCATCGAACATGGGAAGTTAGAGAGACATTGGATTTAAGCAGAAGAAACTCCCGGGTATCACCATCGTGCGAACCGCCCAGAGGCCACCGGGGAACATTCGGTGGAGGTATGCCCCGCCGTGTCCTCGAAGAGGCAATTGGCGGCAGCGACCTCTCGTGTCGAGCTCTAGTTCAGGCTATAGTCTGGAGTAAGGAGGGATAGCAGGCGATTGCCTCATTCTGCGAAGCAGTAATACTAGTGAAGAAATGAACATCCACACGCGTGGGGAGTGAACATCCTCACGCATCATAGACGCTGAGGCCCCGACCGACCAACCCCGACTTCAAGCCAAGGTAGATGTGGGTTTGCGGACGTCGAGCAATGAGTAGTTCGCCGTCCGACCGTCTGGTAACCGACCGGACCGAGCCCAAGTCGTCGACAGCGCGTAGTGATCCACGCGCTCCTCAAAGAGATGTCAGCAAACTGTAGAGGCCCAGTAGGGCCGATACCCGCTAGGGCCGTGGGGATTTTCTGAAAAGGAAACCTGCTTTTAAACACATTCATTGTGCGTGCAGCTAAGGAATGGAATTCCTTGCCGGAGTCTGTGTTTCCTGATAGCTACAACCCAGGAATCTTTAAGTCGAGAGTGAATAGGTTTCTTCTAGGTAAGCGCGTTCCATCGTCGACCGCATCGTCGCTTTCCATCAGGTGAGATAGCGGTCAAGCGCAAACCTATCAATAATAATAAAAAAAAAACCTGTAGCCTTAGAACGCAACGGCCAATTAAAGGAGACGGGTATGGTTTTAGTCAGAAAAAAATTTACGTGCTCCTGGTCCTCCCAGAGTGAGAGATATCATTAAATGATTTCCCACCTAAAAAATATCGTCCGTAGCAAAAACAGCCAAAAAAAAAACTCGTCCTACTTAAATATTTATTTTATTGTTTTTAGTAATTTATTGTTATAGCGGCGGCAACAGAAATACATAATTTGTGAAAATTTCAACTATCAACTACAGCCTGGTGACAATTATGGGGTCCGGTTTGTATCCTGTGGGTACGAAAACCAAAAAAATACGTATACAACTATTTCATCACTTAAATACGACAACCTATTTATATTTTTTTTTTTTTCAAATAGCGAACGTGCTTATCAACGTCAAAATAAAGAAAAAACAAACAGCTGTTAAACCAATCAACTTAAATTCTCAACCCTCACACCATTACCCCACTTCCTCAAAACCACCCATCTTAACCCTTCAAAACTCAGCAGTTGTACAACTACAGAACTCGCTCGCATCACACACGGCGCTGACATTTCCAATATAAAATAAACAAGAGGGTATGATTACGACGGGTTGACCCCCGATCGATGACGGTTGACCCCTTTACCTGCCCCCGCTGTCCGTCCGTCCGTCTTGAAATCCGCTGCAACTGTTAAGGGTGAGACTGCTGTTCGGATACGACTTTAAAAAAAATAAAAGAAATGCAAGCTGAAAAGAGTTATCAGTTCAGTGGATGGATGGAGAGGGGCAGGGTGACCAAAGAAAAATGGATTATGTGAGGAATGATATAATAGAAAAGGGAGTTAGAGATAGTGTAACGGTTGGACAGAATGGAAGAAATAACTGGTTGCATTGACCCCAAACAGACAAAGGCAGAGAGAAGATGATGAAAAGAAAAATTACGTCCATTTTAATAATGAACATGCAAGTTTTCTAGCATTACAAATATGAGTCTGGATGTTTGAATCTTTTTTATTTACAGCCTGGCCGAATGGATTTAGACGAAACTTAGTAAACGGGTAGACCATATTTTGGAACAGGTGACACAATTTTTATCACGGGATGAGCGACAAGTGCATATTTACTTGATATATGTATGTGTGAGGTAGAAATAAACGTTTTTTCTTTCTTTATATAATAGCACTTTATATAATATGTATACACGCGGGTTACGCAGATGCTCATATTGTCCAATCGTTTTATCATTTAATATGAAATAGTGAAATATAGTAGTCAAGTATTAGGCTTTACCAAAATACCAGTAGCTTACTCTTCTCCTTCCTGCCTTTATCCCATATTACTTGGGGCGGGGCAATACATTTACAAGTAGCATAGTACTTTTTCTATATACATAATCAAACAAGTATTTATCTGCATTTAATTCATTAAACCCCAAGCGAACGCGTTCGCGCACCCATTGTCTTTCTATTATGTCTCTAATTATCACGACTGAAGAGTTAAAAGCTGTATCGACTATTTTTCCTTCAAACGCATGCTTTAACCCTTCAGATACCGTCAATTAGAGACACAATAGTAAGACAATAGATGCGCGGCCACCGGTGGTCGCTTGGGGATTCATGAATTAAAAAAGAGTAAAAGTCAGATAACATATTGAATTTATCTAGTAAGACACACAAAAAACAAAAGTATGTTATACGAGTAATTTACATCTTTCACCATTTTCTTCTCAATAAAAAACTTACTGTTCTAATAAATCAGCTCAAGGTAATGCCCCCTTAACAAAGGGGAGGGAGGTGCAATCTGCTGCCTTTTGTCCGTATCATGTCACCCCGCAGTCTTCACTCAGCGATCTTTTATATTTCTCGAGACTGTTCAACTTTGAGTCGGCTACAAAACTTAGCAGTTCAAAGGTTGATGGAATAAGTGGAGGTAGGGGAAGGGGGTAGTAAATTAATATAGTGGATGATTTTGAACGAGTTAGATACGATTGGTTCACACATTTTTTTTTCAGATGGGAAATCATACAATGACTTATCCCGCTCTAGGCTGGAGCAAGAGGGCGTGTCAGAATTTTACTAACTATACCCACTCCTATCCTATACTTCTTTCTTTGACTTGAGTTCTAGGAACTCGGGTTTCCATTTTAGAAGCCAACCCCTAGCCCCAGTAGCCTTCGGCTCTGTTGGGCCCCTACGATTTTGCTAACGGCGGGTTCATAAATGTGGTCGTCATTGACGATTCAAATATTAGACGAGTAGAGGTTCACATCTATAAATAGAATCGTGTCATGATACCATTCACGACATCAGAAACCAATTAACTTCGCCCAATTTTGGATTCACATAATCAACTTCCAAACTTTAGGTCATTACAGAATAATTCTTAGAAGATAAAAACTAGCCATGTGCGAGTCGAACTCCCGCTTGAATGGTTCCGTACTATAAAAAAGGCAAGATACAGCCTGGTGACAGACGGACGATCAGCAGAGTCTTAGTACCCACAGAACAGAAGAATGTAGAATGATTCCTGTGTTCAGTGTTATTACCCAATAGGGTCCCGTATGAGGAGTCCTGTATCCAGTACTGACCCTAAAAAACCACTGGGAATCGAGACCAGAAAGGTTGTTAAAACAGAGATTACTTACATAACTAACACATCCACTAAAACACAAAACTCGTAGCGGAGAATTAATACAAAAGTTGTTTTGTCCATAAAATTTCATGTCTCTCCACATCTTAGTGAAACTTGAAACTCATTTTCATATTTTCAACTATCTGACCGGCAAAACAAATCCACAACTCACGCCGTAATAGTTACGTACAGTCGTAGTGCATTAATGTGCTGCCTCGAGAGGTGGGCGACGCTGGATGTGGCTCGAGCGTGGTCCGGGTCAATTCTACCCGACTCAGATAGAAGGTGGGTTATTTTTGATGGAGTTCTGGCTACGATTTTTTAGTGCTTCACTGAATTGAAGGAGTGACATTGCATCTGTTTATAAACACTCTCAAAAATATTTAAGTATACTATATTTTCAAGATTTTTTTTTTAATAATTAATTAAAATCTAGCCTAAAAGGCTTATAAGCAATTTGACGCTAACTTATTTTTATAGGTTCGTTATTTATTATGTCACAGCGTCCTTTTCTCTACACGGACTGGCAAATTTTTTTTTTTTTCATTATTTGTGTATCAGGCAGAGGCAGAATAAACATGGTTACTTTCTTCTTTTTCTTTTGCACTTTTCCACAAATCTATAGAACTTATTTAGTCACAAAAGCATCAGCCTATTGGTTAGCCAAAGGGCTAAAACCACACTTTAATTACTGACTTAAAGTGTGGTTTAAAAAAAGGGGAAAACCAAAATACCAAAATACTTACTGAGGTATTTTGGTTTTGTCTCTTTTTTATTTAACTTTCAACTTACTTATAAAAGGTTTATGGCCTCCCTTTTCACATTCACCACTAAAATAAAAAACGACCATTTTAAAAACATTACACTATTTCTTCTTCTGTTTATAATTACAATAATACAACTCTAGCTTTTCTTACCAAAAGACTTTTTAATGAACGCAGTGTCTAAAAAAAATGGACTTGCCACATCCAGCCGCCTCTAACACCCGCAACTATTTATGACTACTGCTTACCACGCTGCATCCGGGGGTCTCATAAAATTCTATCGTCGGGATTGTGCAGCGTTGATCCGTCTGCAGCGGGGGGAGAGGGGGGGAATGCCGTAGATTATGAAATACCCGCTCTCCCCTCATTGAACCAATTACATGACCAGTCGAAGGATTAAAATGTGGAAGTGAATGGTCATTAGAGGTGATAGCATTAAGTCTAGACTCACAGGATGGATGGAAAGCGGATGAGCTGATTATCCTGTTGATGGTTAAAGGTACTGATTTGGATAATTGGCTGGGATGGGCCAATAGGAACGGGTCGATTGGGATAATTTTGTCAATGCTTTTATTAGTTTTTTGATGAGAGAACAAAATCCACCGTACTGCATAGCTGAGAAACTGCTCTATCAGAACTTAATACAGTCTACTTAGTATTTTTAGTAACACTGTAACTAGTCACAGTCAAATTACAAAGTTAATAATGTAATGTAGCGACATCTATGACGCCACATAGAAACTAATAAAAAACAAAATTCTGCATCGCGAAATCACAGTTCTTTGCGCAATCCGAGCATATACAACAATCCGAAATCATTTATCGTGCAGTTGCTAGGTTCAGACTACACCTGTCTAGTCGGAGGAACCTCCCTTTTTATCGGTGGACATTCTATTCCACATTCTTTTAAAATAATGATGAAAATATTTTACATTCTTTACGGCCTTTGTTTTGTGTTAGTTACGTACTTTATTAGCAAAAAAAACGTTAATTAATATCTGGAAATTATCACAAATCACAACATAGTTTGAAGTTTGAGTGGGTTACTGTTAACTTGCCACATTGTCATTTCGTCACACTTTTACAAGTCCCGTACATCAATATTGTAAACTCGCGGCCTTCCTGACTACATCACCCATTATAAAAACAAAAGAATAACCGCTCCAATTCTCTACAGCACACAACCCAATATTTTGAAAATCATATAACTAATAAAAACGCTAAACATACTGTAGGAATGGCTCGCGAACCGAACAATATTGCCCCGTTGCTTGCCAAATCGAAAACTAAGCTCGGTCCGGACTCGTAAGTTGCTGTATCTCTGTATTGCACAACTTTCAACTGCGACGCTCATTTGCAAACGTTATATAGGACGAGATTGTGAATTTGATCGTTTTAACTATTCTTTTTTAGAGCAGTAGTAACGGCCCCAACTTACGAATTGCAAGTTCAAACCCGGCCAAACACATTATTTTGAGTAATTTATTTCAACACCACTGCTCTCAAAACGGTGAAGGAAAACATCGTGAGGAAACCAGCATGTCCTTGAACCAAAAATTTGAAGACACATCTCTTTATCTTCATCATCTACCAATACGCAATGGGCCTGCGTGGTGGTTTACCACCCATTCCCGCTCATAGAGAGAAGGCCTGAGTCCCAGCAATGAGAAAATTGAAAAACTGATGATATATATTGTTTTTAGTAATAAATATAGAAAAGTGTAAATTCTTCTTAATAATAATAATAATAATAATAATAATAAGTTTATTTCCAAATTTTTAAAAACATTACATCAATGTGGTCTCAACCCCTGAACTAGGACAGCCTGTATGACAGGGGTTGAGGTATCCCCGATTACAGTGATCCGATACATGTAAACTGTGCTTCAAAGGTAGTAATTTACAGGAGAAAAAAAATAAAATAAAAAATTATTACAGAAAAACAATACCTAAAAATAATTACGGGAAAAAATAAAAAATAATTAACAAGCAAAATTAATAATAAAAAAAAAAAAAACTAATTATGGAAAAATAATAATAATAAAAATAGTAAGGGAAAAAAAAATATAATAATAACAAAAATGCGGAGCTTTCCGAAGACTTATGTCAATTAAATGTTTAAATTAACTAGTAAGGAATAGCGGTAGTGTGTTTGTGTGTGTGTTTAATGAGATGTAGGTATGTTGGTGTGCATATGTAGGTAATAGTTGTGTCAGTCACTAGGTTAGATTACTGATCAAGTTTTCAGTGTCATCGAAGCTATAATTTTGCAGCCAAAGTAATATTTCCTTTTTCAACTGGAAATTGCTCACATGCTTGACTGGCTTGTACTGGCTAATTTTGAAGTAGAGGCGAGGCGCTAAGCTGATATAGTGCTTTCGGGCAAATTGGCTCCTTACTCGTGGAACAGGATATCTGTCTGATCTTTTATTATGAGTAGTCAAGCAGGGGACCGTAAGTCGATGATATCTCCTTAGACACTCGCAAATAAACATTTTTCTTACGCTTAGCACTCGTGCTTGCTCATACACTAAATTGGTAGGAGTTCTGAAGTTAAGTGACAGTAAGACCTTCAGAACTGCACGCTGCGATCGCTCTATTTCTATCATATGGGATTTGCCGGCGCCACCCCACGCACAAATACCATAGCCCAAGACGCAGTGACACAGTGCTTTATATGTTTGTATTAAGAGTTTCTTGTTGGCGACATGTCTCAGGGTTTTAAAAATGAAGATTAGTTTGCGTGTTTTTTTTGCTGTGACTGAGATATGTTGACTCCACTTTAAGTTTTCATCGATGATAACACCGAGGTATTTTATGTTGTTCACTCTTTCAAGCCTAGGGCAAGCACACATAGCGTGAATACATGAGCCTCTATTACACGGGAACGTGTGGATGGGCACCTCAAAGTCTGAGTTGGGGCTACCTGACCTTGACATACTAAAGCATAGATATTTAGTTTTACTGGTGTTAATGGATAGAAGGCTGTCTTCGAGCCATGTTGTTACACTAGCAATCCCTCGTTGGCTGACCTGTGCCAGGCTCTCCCATGATGTGTTGTGGAAAAGGAGGACAGTGTCATCAGCAAACATGGTTATTTCGGCTTGATGGATTGGGAGATCACAGAGTCGATTAATGTATACCAGGAAAAGCGTTGGGGCCAAAATACTTCCCTGGGGAACACCAAAAGAGCATAGGGCCTCGTCACTCATCTGCCCATCAATGCGGACTCTTTGGTGTCGGCCTGACAGGTAGCTCTTAAACCACTCCTGGGGTACACCTCTTACGCCGACGCCCTCCAATCGACTCAACAGGATGGGAATTGACACAGTGTCGAAGGCTTTTTGAAGGTCGAGGAAAATGCCGACGCATTTATCACCTCTATCTAGACACTTCGTGATTGTGGTGGTAAGCCTTAAAACCGCATCATTTGTAGAACGTCCAGCTCTGAACCCGTACTGTTTATCTGACAGCAGGTTGTTTTTTTCGAGGTATTCTATGAGTCGCCGGTTTCGCGGGTTTTTATAGTTTAAAACAATTTTTTAAGATTAACGGCAGCAGAATACGTCTTTATCGCGGTGCTGACACCGGGTAAATCTTATCTCTTAATCTCTCCGGCTTAATCATCATCCTCCTTGTCTATGTTACTTAGGATCAATGCATCACGTATTTTCTTCCATTCTCATCAGTCACCTGTCACGGTTTCACAAACCTCTTTTTCTTTGATATTACTCCTCACATAATGAATTCATCTTTTCTTAAGACTCCCTCTCCATCTGTCTACATTTTCACTTATAACTATTTTAGTGACATGCGTTTCATCCTTTCTCTTCACATGGCCATAACAAGACAAACGATTCTCTTTCATCTTCTAATATATCCATTTCTCACTGCAAAAGTGACGAGAATGATTACATCCATTTAAATATCTTTATATTCACAGAAGTCCTCTTATTACGCGTAAACGTGGAGTTTGAAACAAAAGACACAGTTATACCTATTAAAATAAACAAAAAAAAAAATACTTATTTGTAGATCTTTGACAGATGTTAGGGATAGTCCGATCTGATACCATTTATATCAAGGGGTAACCTGTTTGCCAGTAGCCTGGGTTGTGGAGGTCAGATATCTACATAGTCCAAGTAAAATACTGGTAACCAACTGCTTTGCAAAAAGGCTAGGCTAGACAGAATTCAATACCGTCGATAACTTTAATGACTGTCCCAAAAGGGTAAATTGAAGACACAAAAGCTACCATAGCAGTCGATATTAATATGAAAACATGAGCTCAAATTGCAATCATTGTGCCCATTCCAGAATCATAATTCTCTCTTTACTTATGCAGTTTCTAATCCACAAGATTTTACTCTTACCCTATTTCAAAAATATTACGATATAAATTACCCATAGTTATTATCCCCACCTGCATCGCACACCTAGACAACAATCAAAATCTCATAATCACCACCTAGCTTTCTGCTCACCCCTTAAACAAAAGAGCACCTTCACAGAATAGGCGTAATAATTCCATCTGAACACGTTAGTAAGGACACTATGTACGGTCAGCAGGTAAACAAAGCGACGCATTAGGAGGGTAGATTAACAAAAAAGGCGGGGGTGAAATACGGCGGTGCCTGTAAATTTTCTTACGGCGCCCCCTCTGACGGGCCCGAACATCGACACTGCGCTGACATGAGTACGGTCTGCAGAATGAGAAGTTGGTGAAATAATAATATTTAGTTTAGTTTGAATAATGTATTGATTTATACTGAAGAAACTAAGTTTAGTGTAGTAGATAAAACTGCTTTAGGTATCGTGCCAAAATGGTTATTAGATATATATGACCCAACAGTTTTTATACTAACAATATTGTTTTAAAAAGTACTAGTTGGTTGTTGTAAGACACATTGCTAAGTCAATACTCTGGAAATGGAGAAACGGGAAAGAGTGGAAGTCGTTGCACCACCCTTTCCGGTCAAGTCTTTTTCTCGTGTATTGATCAGTAATTTAAACTTATTTTAAAACAGCTTGATTACAAAATAACAACAATCTGTGTGCTATGATGTTATAAAGTACTTTTGTAAAGATTTGTATAATACCTAGAGTGTAGGAGAAGTTCGATATATATTTTTTTTATTAATTGCACCTATTGCTTTTACTATAGTCAACGTATATATTGTTTAAACCGCTAAACAAAAATCCTCTAAGAAATATCACAAACGCCTTAAAAAATATAAAATGACAGCTGCTTCACTTCACCTGCCGACGCTACTCTCGTCTCCCGATTCGTCCCACCGAAAATTTTCGTTCGAGCCGTTTCTAAAGCGCCTTTTTTAATCTCTATAAATCAAATTTATGACTTGTGTAAGCTTTCTGTTTTATTTACCCTTTTATAATTTTGTTGTCTGTACATACACGGACAGGGTAGGGGCAGCACACACACTCGCTTATTATAAACACTCACACATGTTGGTGGTAATCACATTCATTTTAGCAAGTTGTAGGATTAACTACAAAAGTATGTGTGTATATTGTGTATTTAGAAAACTGTAGTCGAATATATTAGATGAATCTAGAAGTGTATCCTAAACTTACAATCTGTGTATCTATGTTCGTATGTATATTGTATCGTTCCGATGCGGGGCAAAGTCTCTCTCTTCCAAATTTACACAATTCCTTCTTAGGCGAGTCAATTAAAGGACTGACTGCCTTTTGGCAGATACTTACTACACTAACTTGGAGTGAATTGAGTCTTCGACCCTGCATCCTGGGACTGAGCATTCAAAAGACTGAATTCTTTGATTTCATTGAACTTTCTCGCTGCCATTTTAAGAAATCATTTATCTTTTTCAATCATTAGGATAATAGTTCCTAGATACTAATATTGCATTGCATAATTGTAGACCAATTTGACATCATGGCCTTAGCGGGTATCAGCCCTACTATGGCCCCTTACGATTTTGCTGACATCTCTTTGAGACGCGTGTTTTGGTCGGTGGTGGCCGTCGATTACTCGAGCTCTATCCTTACCGGATGACCGGACGGCGAGCTGACCACCTAACCCATTGCTCGTCGCCCGCAAGCCCGCGCTTATGGCAATAGCCGGGGATCACCTGGCTGCAGGATTCTAGGAAGATGGAAGAGTCACTGCGGCTCTAGAACGGACAGGTAAACGATCTATTAACACATAATATTCTAACACTCCCAGCTCTATCCAAAGCGACAGAAGTTATTTAATAACTTCTCATCCTAAAAAATGTAAGCACTAAACTTCTAATAAAAAACCAATCAAGCTTACCCATCACTCATGATAAAACAATACAAACATCACAACGTCATTCCTGCTCAATAAGCCTGATCAGCCAAAGTTCTGCTCAAAAACAATGAGTGAAAAACATCTGGGGCCAGGGGGCGGGGCGGGTAATTAATTCCTGTATTGTTCACGTACAGTGGAAGGAGTTATGACTTCGTCTTTGTGTGTACTGACGGGAAAACGCCTATGGGAAAAATATATGAGGTGATATTGACTGCGATTGGTAGCAGTGAGTTATAAGGTAGCTGTCGAAGAGTTGTTCATATAAGCTTTTTATTGTGTACTAGCTTTTGCCTGCAGCTTCGCCCGCGTACATAAAATATAGCCTATTGTCACTCAGAAATCAAGCAGCTTTCTGTTGGTGAAATAATTTTAGCAATTAGACCAGTACTTCCAGAGATTACCTACTACAAACAAAAAAATTAAAAAAGCAAAAAAAATAAACTTTACCTCTTTATTATATTATTGTTGATAATGCACCGGTGTTTTTTGCCAGGGTGACCTGCAAAATTAAAATCAAGTTAAGTTATGTATTGGTAAAATGATTGGCGGCCATAATACTTATTTACGTCATTTTCACCATCAAAATCACAGCAGCAAACAGCTTCGACTTAGGAGTTGCAGGTCGCGGGTTCAAGCCCCGCCAGTCGCATTACTTTGTACAATTTATTTTATAACCACTAAGCTCAAAACGGTGAAGGAAATCATCGTGAGGTAACCGACATGTCCTAGAACCAAAAAAAAAAACATGTTGCTTCCACCAATCCACACTTGGCCCGTGTGAAGGATAACGGCCCATTCTTCTCTCTCCTACAGAAGAGGCCTGAGTCCCAGCAGTGCGAACATTATAAGTCTGATTACACTATTATACTATACAAACTTTTGCCTTAGAGTTACTTAGCACACACTTTTTTTGCCTTAGAGTTGCTTAGCACACACTCTTTTTTGCCTTTGAGTTGCTAAGCACACACTCTTTTATTTCTTTATAAATCCGAGTCAGATAAAAAAAAACTTCTTCTCTATAGTCTCACGACACCAATCTAAAATATTAGCACACACCAGCACCTAAAAAAATCAATTGAAAAATAAATCAATGAACTTTTCAGCAATCTTTACAAAAAAGAAAGTTATATCATGTTAAAAATAAATTCCGTGAACACAGGAACGTGTACTAAGCAGCTTAGCCGGCTCCGCTAAAGAACACGTCACAACATGCCCTCAACTTTGTTATACATTTGCTTGACTTAGCTTTTTAGAGTTCCGCAGTGTTACGTGAAATTAATCGACAAAATATTTCTCAATTATTTTGTTCGAAAATCGAACACATTGTTTTGTATCAGATTAGTGATGTATACTGATGGCCGCGGGGGTAAGGCCTTAGGCGTGGGCTAGCGGACGGCGAGCAATGGGTAGCTCGCAGTCCGACTGTCCAAGAACTGTCCGGACAAAGCCCAAGTCGTGACCCCAGACGGCGCGTACTGTTCCCACGCGCCTCAAGTAGTTACCAGCAAACGTAGGGTTCCAGCTGGGTCGAAGCCTACTGGGGCTTGGGGCTGTGGTATTAGTGAGTAAGAGTCTGATACTATATCCCGCTTCGCCCAAAGGCGGGGGATGTCATTTGGATGATTTTTACTCTCTCATGCTTTGCTGCTCTCATGAACTAGATTGCGGGTTCAAAACCGAGCGAGTACCAATGTTAATTTTTCAACTCATATGTACTTTTCTAAGTCTATCTAGAACATTACCGACACCATGTGCCACAGAAGACACGTAAAGCCATTGGTTCTGTTTGACATTCGTAGATACCTCTTTGAAAGTTGTTACAGGTAGTGAGACATCAGTCAATCCAAGGAGTAACTGGGACGTGAAGGTCTGATAGGCAGTTTCTCCATGTAACACGGTGCTTAGCCGCATCCTGAGAATCACTGGAAGTGAATCCCCAGCTTGTTGGAAAATGGTTAGGGGATGATGACTGATGACATGCCGCTACGACCAGACCTGTGCGTTTCGTGTCCATCGGGCATCCGTGTTACAGTTGACACCACGTACTTAAATATCTACTATTTTATTTTTGTAGCTAGAACAAAGCCTTCAAAATTGGTAGTTTTATTAGTAAATACTAGACCAAAGGTTTACTAGCAAATTATTTGGTGGTTTTGGCAATGTAAGTTGTGGTGAGCTAAATGACTCATCAGCCTGTTTCGGTAGGCTTGCCAAGCTTACACCAAAACGACACGATAACACTACTTGTCATATTTATTTTTGACTAGCTTCTGCCAACAGCTTCGTTTGCATGAAAGTAAGTATCTCCATAGAAATTTTGAACCCCTTTTTTATGGTGGGGAAACTCATCCAATGACAACCCCCGCTCTTGGGCGGAGCGGGAGATAGTGTCCGACTCTTACTGACTAAAAACCCACCCCGTTCCTTCTAGCCTTCATACCGGGGCTCGAGCTCCCTTTCGGATAACCCTGGCCCCAGCAGGCTTCGACCCAGCTGGAAATTTTGAAAAATCCTTTTTTAGTGCTAGTTTATGCTAAGAAAGGAACTCTTATGCAAAATTTCACAGTCTTAGTCCCAGTATTGGTTTCGGCGGGGTGCCACGACAGAAAACCTCCACGAGCGCTCGCGGACTGTAGTTCCCTTGCGGACACGTCCTGAGGGAAGACCAGTCTGCGGGACGGTGCACCCTGGGAGGCGGCCATAGACCCCCTTGGGCACTCCTACCCAAGGGCCTCTATGGCCGTCTGCGAATGTTCTGTCAGACGGACCGCTTCAACGCGTGTCCCTCTGCCATGGCAGAGGGCGCAGTGGCGAAGCAAGAGCGGGCTCGGTGTGCACTCACACTGCCGCCGGGCAGGCAGGAGGAAGACGTGTTCCTCCTTCTGCCACCGTTAGTCTCGTAGCCCCAGAGATTGTCCAAGGTCATGTTTCTGACTCTTGATGGGGGACGAGGGCCTTGGCTTAACCGCCCGGGCCGCGAGGAAGATAACCTCTATAAAAAATTACCCCAAACCTCCAAGCGGCGGCGCACCGTGAGGGAGGTTGTTAGCTTGACTAATGGGTAGCTAAATTAGTCTCTAGTGCGAACCACGTATTTGAGCCAGTACAGATTGAAAAATACTCGTGGGAACAACAATGGAACCTTTATCGAAATTTTTCGCCAAACCTTTGGAGAGTGACGCGCGGTCGGAGTCCGACGCGCGGTCCGGAAGGAGCTCGGAGGGCTCGGAGTGTGAGGAGGCAGCGGGGACTTCAGGGAGAGGCTCAAGTCTTTCCCAGAAGAAGCGCTCCGCTTCCTTCAGGAAGGAAGACGGTTCGTCCTGCTCGGAGGGGCGGGCGAAGATCGCCACCAGCGGTCGCGGCGTAGGCCGAGCCCGCGGGAAAGGGCGAGGCTTAGCGGCCAAAAAAACCGCAGAGCGAGCCGTTAGGCTTGCCGCGGAGGGGCGCCACCCCGGCGCGGGTGACGCTGGGAGAGACCTCTCGGAGCCATCGGGCAGCGAGAGGCGTACCGAGGCGGAGTCAGGCGGGGAGGCGGCCATGCCCTTCAAGGAGCTGGCCGTCACCCTGCTTAGGGACATGGCCCGCCAGCGGGACAAAGCCTCGCGAGAGAGGACTATCCGGCGCCACGCCGCGTCCCTCCAGGGGGCATTAGAAGCCTCCCTTGAGAAGAGGGTGGCAAAGCTCAGGAGTGAGCTCCGGGCGGAGCTCCAGGCTGAACTCCGGGCCGAGATCCGGGTGGAGCTCGCCAAAGCGCCAAACGGAGGCCGCCAGGAACCTATGGAAGAGGAGCGCGAGCAGGGGCAGGGGCAAAGCCGGCCCCAGCCCCAGCCCCAGCCCCAGCCCCAGCCCCAGCCTGAGCCGGAGAGTCAGCTGCTGTCACTTGTGCAGCAGGAGCTCGCTGCCTTTCAGCAGGGGCTGCAAAAGCAGCAGCTGGAATTCCAGCAAAGCATCCGGCAGCAGCTTTCTCTCCTGGAGGGTATAGTTCTCCGTCCTCCACTGGCGGCCTCTGGGCAGAAAAAGGCGGCTTCTTATGCCGCTGCTGCGGCCACGGCTTCTGCGCCTAAGGCGGGCCCGTCGGGGCAAGCGGGGCGCGGGGCTGCGGCGCCGGAGCCCGCAAGGCCAAGGCCGGAGCCTGCGAGGCCGGCCCCGACGGGCAAGCAGCAGCAGCGGCGGAAAAAGGGTGCGGCGGTGCCTGCCGCTAAACCGGCAGGTTCTCCTGCCGCCGTGGCGACTAGGCCGCGCCTGCCACCTCCTCCACCCGAGGAGCCTGGCGCCGAGTGGACGGTGGTCGGCGCCAAAAAGCAGGCGGGCAAGGTGGCCAGAGCGGCCAAAAAGCGCGCGAGGCGGCAGGAGCGCAGGAAGCGGGCCATGGCGGCGCGTCTTCGCGCCCCGAATTCCGAGGCTGTAGTAATTACGCTACAGCCTGAAGCGGAAAAGAGGGGCGTGACGTACGACGACGTCATGGCGAAGGCGAAGCAGGCGGTGTTGCCCCACCTTGGCGAGCTCGGAGCCGCTGCGGGCTTCCGAATGAGGCACACGATTACCGGGGCCCGAATCCTAGAGGTCCCCGGTGCGGCCAGCGGTCCTGCAGCGGACGCCCTGGCCGCAAGGATCAGGGCGTCCCTCAGTTCGGAAGAGGCCCGAGTGTCCAGGCCCACCAAGTGCATCGACATGCGCATAATGGGCCTGGACGATTCCGTCAAGGTGGACGAGGTGGTGGCCGCCATTGTCAGGGCGGGTGGGTGCACGACCGAACAGGTTCGGGCGGGTGCCATCCGTGCTGACAGCACGGGCATGCGAGCCGTTACGGTGAGCTGTCCCGTGCAGGCGGCCAAAGCGATCACGGCTGAGGGCCGAAGGCTTTTGGTGGGCTGGGTTTCGGCCCAGGTAAAGATGCTGGAGCCCAGACCTCTGCGGTGCTTCCGCTGCCACGTGGGGCACCACGTGGGAGCCCACTGCACCGCGGAGGATCGCAGCGACCGCTGCCACCAGTGTGGCCAGCCCGGTCACAAGGCCGCAGATTGCCGTGCTACGCCGCACTGCTACGCATGTGCGGCGGCCGGCAAGCCAGCCGACCACCGGGCTGGGGGCAGGTCCTGCGACCCCCCCGCCAAGGCCAAGGGCAAGGCCCGCAGGCCCATCCCCGCCGAAGTCCTCGCCGCCGCAGCCGCCTCGTTGGCCGCCGCCGCAATCGCCGCCGCACCCGCCGCCGCGGCAGTGTCCCCTAGGGGGGCTCGGGAGGAGACCGTAATGGAGTGTCAATAACGGCCCCATTACGTCTCCTCCAGGCGAATATCAACCACTGCGCCCCCGCTCAGGATCTGTTGCTCCAGAGCATGGCGCAGTGGTTGATCAATATCGCCGTGGTCACCGAGCCGTATTTTGTCCTGCCCAGTGGTGACTGGGTTCAGGACCTGGACGGCTCGGTGACCTTAATTAAGTCGGCCGCCGCCGGTACCCCGCCCCCCGAGTCCGTCACAAGGGGGCGGGGTTGCGTGGCAGCACGGTTCGGGGACATCGCCGTGGTAGGCGTCTACCTGTCCCCGAGCCGATCTCTCGACGAACTGCACGTCTCCCTGATGGAGCTAAATTCCGTCGTCGCTGGGTTCGGTTCCCTCCCCGTGGTCGTTTGCGGGGACTTCAATGCCTGGAACACGGCTTGGGGTTCCCGGTTCACGAACCAGAGGGGTCGGATGGTGGAGGACTGGGCCTTGGAGCTGGGCCTGGTCGTACTGAACCGGGGTTCTGTCCCCACGTTGGTGCGGATGCGGGGCGAGTCGGTGGTGGACATTTCGTTCGCCAGCCCCGCTCTGTCGCCGCGTGTCGTCGACTGGCGCGTGATGGAGGAGGTGGAGACGTACTCCGACCACCGGTACATCCGGTTTGACGTCTCCGCCGAAACCTCGGCCGCGCCGGTCCGACAGAGCCCTTGCGGTCCGCGGTGGGCGCTTAAGCAGATGGACCGGGAGCTCCTCCTGGAAGCCGCGACGGTACAGGCCTGGGTGCAAGCACCGGACAGGCCTGTCGACATCGACGTCGAGGCGGAGTGGTTTCGGGAGGCCATGTCGCAAATTTGCGATGCGGCAATGCCCCGTGTCCGTCCAGGACGAGCTAAGCGCCAGGTGTACTGGTGGTCGCCGGAGATCGGCGCCCTGCGCAACGCGTGCAATCACGCGCGACGCCGGTACGCCAGGCACTGCAGGCGTCGCATCCGCCCGCCGGATGCGGAGGCCAGAGAGGCGGAGCTGTATGAGGGATACAGAGAGGCAAAACGCACCCTCCGAACGGAGATCAAGCGGGCCAAACTCGAGGCCCGCAACGTGTGGCTGGGGTCTCTGAACGCGGACCCGTGGGGGCGCCCGTACAAGTTGGTACGGGACAAGCTTCGCCCCTGGGCTCCGCCGCTGACCCAGAGTCTCCGGCCCCAACTCGTGGAGGGTGTGGTTAGCACTCTGTTCCCTGCGCGGGGGGAACACTCCCCCCCGCCCATGGCTCCGCCTCCGCCAGCAGTGTCTGACGCGGATCGCAACAGCGACGACGACGAAAATGCTCCAGAAGTGACCGAGGTAGAGTTGAGAGTGGCGGTGCGAAGGCTGAGTGCCAAAAACACCGCCCCAGGACCCGACGGCTTGCCAGGGAAAGCCTGGGTCCTGGCCATGGAGGCTCTCGGGCCTCGACTGAGAGGGCTCTTTAGCGCATGCCTGGAGAGGGGCCAGTTCCCACTTCGTTGGAAGACGGGAAAACTGGTCCTCATAGCGAAGCCAGGGCGCCCTGCGGACTCTCCGTCCGCATACCGGCCCATTGTGCTGCTCGACGAGGTGGGCAAGCTCTTTGAAAGAGTGATTGCAAACCGCCTCGTCGTGCGGCTAACACGGGTGGGGCCGGACTTGTCGGACGGACAGTTCGGCTTTCGCAGGGCGCGCTCTACGATAGACGCCATCATGCGCGTGCGAGCCCTCACGACAGGGGAAGCGGTGTCCCAGGGTAGGTGTGTCGTGGCAGTGTCCTTGGACATTGCCAACGCTTTCAACTCCCTGCCCTGGAGTACGATCCGGAGGGCACTCCGGTACCACCGGGTGCCCGAATACCTCTGTCTAGTGGTCGAGGCGTACCTGTCAGACAGGTACATTGTCTACCCCGGTCACCAGGGAGACTGGAATCGTCGAGAGATGTCGTGCGGTGTTCCGCAGGGGTCGGTTCTAGGCCCACCCTTGTGGAACATCGGCTACGATTACGTGCTGCGCGGCGACTTCCCTGACGGGGTCAGCGTGGTTTGCTACGCAGACGACACGCTGATCCTAGCGCAGGGAGAGTCGCACCAGGCGGCGGTCGCTCTAGCGACACGCGGGGTTGCGATAGCCGTTGGTAGGATCCAGGAGTTGGGACTCGAGGTGGCGCTGCATAAATCCGAGGCAATGTGCTTCCACGGCCCTCGGAACGCGCCACCATCGGACTCCCAACTTACGGTAGGAGGAGTTCGCATCGGCGTCGGGTCGACGATGAAGTACCTGGGACTCGTTCTCGACAGCCGATGGAATTTCGGAGAACACTTCCGACGTTTGGCTCCCAAACTCAACCGGGCCGGGGCTGCTCTCAAGCGGCTCCTGCCCAATCTTGGGGGTCCAGACGCCTCCTGCCGGAGGCTCTACGCGGGGATCGTTCGGTCCATGGCCCTCTACGGGGCGCCGGTGTGGGCGCCGTCGCTGGCAAAGCGACCGGCGTCCATACTGAACGCCTGCCAGAGGGTCATGGCAATACGGATGGTGCGGGGTTACCGCACGATCTCCCGCGAAGCGGCGAGCCTTCTGGCTGGCCTACCACCGTGGGATCTGGAGGCAACAGTCCTTGCACACATGCACGACATGCGCGTGGAGATGCAACGCCGGGGTGAAAGTCCACTGCCGCAACATGTCAAGGCATGGCGGACAGAGCTCCGGCGGGATCTCATGGTGAAATGGCGTCAACGGCTATCGCAACCCAGTGCTGGGCACGCCACGATTATGGCGGTAAGTCCCCTCTTTGAGGCGTGGCTGGAAAGACCTCACGGCGTCCTTACCTTCCGCATGACGCAGGTCCTCACCGGACATGGCAAGTTCGGGAGGTTCCTGCATCGGATTCAAGCGGAAGAGACGCCCGGGTGTCGCCACTGTGCGCAACGCCCGGAGGACACGGTGGAGCACACCGTCGAGGTGTGCCCTGCCTGGGCGGAGCATCGCCGTGCCCTCGTGGGGGCGATCGGCGGCGGAGACCTCTCGCGCCGGGCCCTGGTCGAAGCCATGGTCCGGAGCGAGGAGGAATGGCAGGCGGTCGCCTCCTTCTGCGAAGCAGTAATGCTAGCAAAGGAGGAGGCCGACCGCATCAGGCAACGGCGCCCTCGCCGCCGTCGCCGGGATTCCGATCCCGATTTCCGGCCACCGTAGACGCGGGCTCGCGGACGGCGAGCCATGGGTAGCTCGCTGTCCGATCGTCCGGTAATGGACCGAGTCCAAGACGTCGACGGCACGCACTGTTCCCGCGCGCCTCAAGGAGTTGTCAGCAACAGGAGGGGCCCAGCTGGGTCGAAGCCTACTGGGGACAGGGTTGTCCGAAAGGGAGCTCGCGCCCCGGTATGAAGGCTAGAAGGAACGGCGCGGGGTTTTTAGTCAGTAAGAGTCTGACACTGTCTCCCACTCCACCCAAGAGCGGGTTTCGTCAAAGATGATTTTCCCCGTCGACAAAAAAAAAAAAAAAAAAAAAAGTATTGGTTTCGGCTGTGCGTTGATATGTCAGTCCGTCAGTTTCTCCTTTTATATTTAAAAAAATTATAGATATTATGCGCGCGACACACGGTCCCGCGAGGCGGATTACGGCCCATCCCTCTCCTAGACATGAGGCCTGAGTCCCAGCAGTAGGAACATTGATTATGCTTGTATTTAGATCAATATGAATAGCTGGTTTTATGACTGTGTGACCAATTACTGCATATTGCTATCATGGTTTAAGAATACTCTGTGACAATTATGACAGCTTAATTTGTCAATTCAAAGTTAAGAAAATAACAATGTATTGACTAATGTATTTAATGACACTATATGAAACCTAGAAATAAAAACAATTTAAGAAAAATTTAAAACAAAGTCCAGCAGCACTAAAAAAGAGCATTTCAGGGATATGTCAGGCCGACTATCTGTTGCCAATGTCTTTTTTTGGGAATTAGACTAAGATTCGGCGAATTTTCGTAGCCAAAATTCGGGAATTGAACTGTTTTCATAGGTAAGTTTGTACGGAATTCCCAGTGCGCGAGTCCGACTCGCACTGACCCGGAATCGAACTCTTTGATTTTGTTAAAACACACTGTATTATTATACAATTTGACAGAGTTACTAATAACGATCAAAATTCCTGGAAGTAATAACATACGGAGAATTGTTAAATTATGATTTATATTTTCGTCATATTCCGTGAAAGCGCCATCGAGACTGACCTTGAAAGTGGTGGCGAGATGATCTGGACACCCACCACGAGGACTGATTTGAAATAGTGTGGGAGAAGAATATCTAGAAAGACTTGAGAGAGGCCATTGCCCATGCATCGGTGGGACAGTACCTAATGGTTAGAGAAAAAAATTATCGTCTCCACCGTTTTTAAGTTTGGTTATCGATTTTTATGCACCCAACTAAAAGAAAACGGTTTAAACTACACGGCTGCACATATATTTATCTCCTAAAAAGAATCACCATTCGTTAGTTTGAACAGAACAAAGATAATATTTAATTTGCATACGGAACCTTTAACCTTACAACACATTTAGCCAACATAACACCATAAAAACTTTCATTTGACGCGTTGCCCACTACGTCACGCACACAAAGCGAGCGATTACATAGAAAAACGTGCGAAACGCTTAAAACGGGGGGGAGACGACCTAGGGTGGGGGGTGTTACAGAAATGCAAATATGAAATATGAAAATGAAGATGGCATGTAATAAAAGTGATATACTGGGCTCCGTAGAGCCATTTCGTACCGTGGGTAGTCGTCTCGTCAGTTTTATGCTCGGCCGTCCATCATGCCCTGACAGCATTCATGGATGCCTCCTTGAGCCAGAGGGGGGAAGGGGGGTGACAGAGGGGGACGGGGAATGGACGCGCAGATTTATTATTTCAATGTTGATGTTTGATGTTTTATTACTTTGAGTCGTGTTTTGTTTTTAGATATTAAGGTCAATAACCTTGTATATTATAACGTTTTAATGTGAATATTAAACACTGTTTTCAAGTCAAACTATTCTATTTTGTAATTTGTGTTTAGTTTTTTTCGTTATTATTATTATTAAAGTTGAATTCGTTTATTCGTCGTCGATACCGCGTACATCGAAGAACTGGAACAATTTGGCTGCTGCGGTCTTTCCATCCGATTATAATCTATGTGTCTTCAAGGCTAGAGTCATTAGGCTCTTAATAAACTAGTGCACCTTACCATCAACGACTGCAACAATGCTTACCGTCAGGTGTGATCGCAGTCAAATGCTAGTTTATGTCTGTTAAAAAAAAAGATTAAGTAAGTAAATTATATTTCTATTACCATTCCTCTTTTTCCATCTACCTCTAAAATTAGCTAAAGCCAGAACACACGCTGAAAGCAACACATCTCACGACACTAAACCCAAAAAGTACAGTAAGCAAAACAATAAGGATCGTTAACAAAAATTTTAATTACCATAAAACAGCTCAAGTGGTAGTAGGTAGGGTCAGCACATTCAGCGGCGATGCAAACAAGCCTGGCTTTAATCGAGTGCCTTAACTCGGCGTAAGCTTTTTGATATCTCCGATACCGGGCGAGGTGCAGATCCTTGTACGGTTGGCAAAAAAGTTTGAAAATAAATTATGTTGTTATGATGAAGTATCAAAAGGTGCAAACATTGTTAATTCCAGACACGATCTTGTGTCGAATTGATTTTGGTATGGTAAATCTTATTCAATTTTAATTTTATTTAAAAAAGTGAGATTTAATTAAAATTCACCTGAAAATAATAAGTATTTTTAAATTTTAATTTGTTATGTTCGAAGACACAAAATATCTTCCAGATGAAGATTGTTGCTTTGATTTAAAAAAAATGACCTATCACAGTGTTCGTTATCGTATTCCTCGGAAATGGGACCACCAATTTTTATGAAGTATTTTGTGAGGTCTGAGAATAGATCGTAGGTTATTTATACACCTTTCGTATAAGTCTACTATCACGCGCTACTTATTGCAGCGTTTAAAAGTAAAACACCAAAACAAAGGATCTACCACATTTTTTTTTGACAACTTCACAAATGACAGTAATTTCTTCCCTATTTGCTGCCCCTCCACTGACCATGCAGGTAGCGTTAGCAAAGCCAGGTGGGGCATATTTACGGGCGCTTGGTCGCGTACGTCACCGCGCCGCGCCGGTGTGCGCGCGCCCTAACGTGCTTCTAATAACATTAGCTTTTAACTGTCTCGCTAAGGTTTTTAGGGGTTTTAAGAACTTGTATTGTTGTAGGTTATGAATTTTAAAGTAAGTGCAGTTGTCGTGACGACTGTAATAAGCTCACTACTGCTTTGCTTGAACGGGTAGCCGTTCAAAATGTTTAATGTTGGTAGTAGTACCAACATAAAACATTTCTAGGAGAAAGAGTGACTGTGACCCTAGAACTCAAAGAGCATCTGAAGGACATGATGATGAATATGCCATCTAGCCGATTCCAGCCACAACGACCGCATTCCTTGGCTCCTCATGGTGGTTGTGATCTCTTAGGAAGGAAGGTAGGTTTTGAAGGACATAGGTAGGTTTTGATCAGTAAAAATCTGACACATCCTCTCGTTAGAAATCATTCTATGATGTTCCAGCTCAAAAAAAAAATACAGTAAAACTTACAACCAACCAAAATGTACAGAAATAAAACAAATGCAGCATTGGGACTTATTTTATCTTGTGACTAGCTGTTGCCTGACCCTCAATATTGAGGAATACGATGAAAAAAGAAAAATGGCCACCACCTTGAACAGCTCATCGTAACTGGCATGGTTGATGGCAAACGACCAAGAAGCAGCAGCCCATTAAGATGGGCAGATCAGGTCCGCTCCATACTGGACACCCAATTGCACGTCGCACTTCATGACGAAAAGAACCGTCACAGATAGCGAGATACCATTAATAAGAAGCTAATCCAGCAGGAATTTCACGACCCTTAGTAATAGGTAATAGGTAAAATGGGCTGTTATCCGCAACTCCACGACTAAGGCCCTCAGTAATGAGGAATATGACTCGAAGAAGAGGAGGTTGCCTGACCCTGAACATTGAGGAATACGAAACAAGGACTAAGGGGAGCTGCTGCTAGCGGCTTTGTCCGCGTGTTAGTATGATAATGATGATAACATACTCTTGGGATAAAAAGTACAAATCCTATGTGCGTACGTTCAGCCATTCGAACAATACAACTAAAAAAAAACAAATAATATTAAATACAACTAAAAAAAAACACCACCACCCACACACGTCACCAAAACCTTTCGGCCCCATCGACTATCCGTTCTACGAGCAATGTGCTCTGCCTATTGCCACTTTATTTTAGCTATTCTTCGCGCTATGCCGGTAACCTTGGTTCTCCTGCAGATATCTTCATTCCTGATTCGATCACACAAGGAAACTTCAAGCATAGCCCTTTCCATTGCCCTTGGGTTAGGACCATTTTGCAAACAAACATATTAGTGTGATTAATGATACGTATTTGATTGGATATAATAATAATAATAATAATTTTTATTGTTCAGAAAAAGGTGTTACACTAATTGATATGGCCCTAGTCTCCACACTAGGATCCCCTGTGTCGTGGAGATATGCCCTAGAGCAGATGACATACCACATTTCTCCATCAGGCTCTATGATCCTGCCAAAATCCTAGCATCAACCTTAGCCTTACCTTACCCATAGCCAACTTCAGCCTTATAATGTTCCTCTACAGCTGAGATTTAGGCGTCCTCCCTAGGAAAAGGAATGTATCGTAATCCACCACACAGCCCCAGTGAGGATTGGTGGATGGCACATTTCTTCAATTTTATGACTCTAGGTTTACTCTTACACTGTTTTCCTTCACCGTTTGGAGAGCAGTGGTGATGAAATGAGCTTTCTGACAAGCTACCTGTCCACTCTTGACTTAAGGATTCGCAGTTTGTATTTATCCGGAAAACAGACTCCGGCAGGAAATTCCACTCTTCAGATTTACGTAGGTACATACGTACAATGAATGTGTTCGCAAAATGTTTTGTGTGTATGAGTGGAATGTTCACCATGTACTGGTTGATTTTGAAGTGTCCACTGGGCCATCTTTGGTTTAGCCAAAGTCCTACCAAAAAATTAACAATCTAGCACAAAACAATACCGTCCAAATTCGGCCAAAATCACCGTGGTACGAAGGTAGTTTAATATCTGTTTAGTAGTATACAGTAAACCTCTTGTAATTCTGCCGGCCACCGCAGCCGCGCGCCTCGTAAACAGACACACACTTGCAGTTTTTGTGTATACTTGTTACTTGCCTTCTGCTCACCGCATAGTTAAGGGGGATACTCCATGGTAATACGCGAAATTTAAATTTTCTAACTTTTTTTTTACATTTTACACTTCAGTGTCAAGTTGATAGGAATGTGACTACGAGAGAACTATGTATTTATTTAGATACGAGCGCGTAGTAAATCTTTATGGAGAAAAATGTGCAAGAAACTCCTCTTTATTTGTATTTGAAATATCTCGACATATTTCTTGTCGCTAGTATTACGTGAGAATAATGTAACGCCTAAATGGCAATACCGATTTTGATAAAACTTGGTACACGGATAGACCATGTCCTGGAATAGGACATAAGATACTTTTTATCCCGGAAGTATGTTCCCTTGGGATAATTTTCTGCTATCACGCGGGCGAAGCCGCAGGGAGCAGCTAGTATTGAATAAAATAAGCCACTGGAAGCTTTTTTACAAGCTTATATTTAGTTTCACCTGTGACGTTTGTCTGTAATCAAATCTTGCAAATTAAATTTGACCCACTTCCTGGTTACCGATTGAGCTAAAATTTTGCATGCATGTGTAAATCAGATGACAATGCAAAATTATTGATGCGAATTATTTTGATGCGTGACGTATAAGCTACTGTCATTGTGGCATTACTTGAGACTACATTATATTGTCCACGAGGGGACGTCTTTCGGCTGAAATGATGATGATCAAAAACGACAATTTTTTAAATAAAATAATCTTTTTTATTCCGGTAATTAGTAGCACCTACCCCTTAAGTTCCAGCAGGTATTTAGTGTCCGTATTTATAGTGCCGTGTTTAAGAGTGAGTTAGGCGCGATCCTAGCGGCAGATATTATGCGACTCCCCACGTCTCTTTGTTGGCCTGGCTTACCAGCTCTGCAGAAGACTTGCACAGAATTTTGGTTATTTTGGAAGTTACCTGAAATTTTTATGGTAATATGTAATTCTTGGGACTTCTCAGTAGACTGGTAAATATTATTTCTTAAATAATTTGATAGAGCTAAATCGTGGCAACGTCTTGTCTCTTCCGTTAAAGTTGCTGTTATACTTATGTGATGCACAAACCCAAACGAAAGCAATTGAACCAAAAAAAACTGTCTTAGACATTGTTTCTGTAGTAGATAATAGTTACTTTCTCGTGTTATTTAGACTTCATCATAATAATAAAGAATTGATCCAAGGAAAGATAGAAAAACGTTTTATTAGCCTGAAACGGACAAACTGAAGACTGACATAATATAGTTATACATATTATACGAAAACAGTGCTGTTTCTCCATCTACACTTCTACAATATATAATAAAGTGGAAAACCTTGTTTTTTTTTGTTTTTGTTTTTAGGAGTTAATCTCCTTCCTCTCCTTCCTTAAAGTGGAAGTACTGTACTGGTCCGATTGCTAAAATTTTTTCACCGTTCGAAAGCTGCTTTATTCCTGAGTAACATAGGCTATATTTTATGTACGTGGGCGAAGCTGTAAACAAAAGCTAGTAATATATAATTATGATGAATAGAATCATCATTATGACCATCATCATCTCATACGAAAGATGACCATTGTTCTGATAATGGTCATCTTTCGGTCTTCTTTAGGCCTTCTCTAAGTGTTGCCACGATCATTGATCCTGTTTATCTCGCATACATCGGATTTCCGTGACCCTCACCAAGTCGTTGGTTCATGTTGTGGGAGACTTTCCAACGCGTCGTCTTCCAGTACACGATTGCCTCTCCGTAACCTTTGAGCCCCAACAATCATCTATTGCGAACAATGTGCCCTGCCCACTGCCATTTAATTTTGGCGATTTTTCGGGCTATGTCAGTAACCTTAGTTCTCCTGCGGATATCTTCATTCCAGACGCAATCACGCAATAATCTGTATAGAATAAAACAAAATAAATATAATATTGCAATTATGATTGACGTTGATCTTCGGAATACCTAAAAAATCCTCAAAACTCCGACCCATATACCCATCAACAGTTCTAACATAACTCATAAAACTTCAACACGGCCATACCATAACTAATTCTGTCCATAATACAACAATAATAACGATAGACCAATATACACCGTACGGTAGCAAGCTCACTACTCTAAATATTTATGTGTTAAAAGTTATGCAGCCAAAATGCTGGGAATCAAGCGGTTCGGTCAAATAAATCCGTCATTGGCTTTGAGTAAAACAGTACATATTTTGTTGTAGGATTTAAATCAAGATTCGTGCGCGGGAGCATTTGGTGGGTATGGGCTTGGAAGATGGCGGGATTGTCTCGTTTAAAAATTGTTGTTTTTTTTTATATTTGAAACCAGCTGCTACCAGTGGCTTAATGGCAGTGTTAGTAGTTACTCTTGATATGGGGAAACGTTTCCAGTAAAAAAAAGGAAGTAAAATCAATTAAAAATAATTTAAAAACACATAGACCTACATAGGCACTTTTAGACCGTCAGAAGTTAGTGCACTGTTCCAATTAGTTCTTTTCCTATGGAGACTGACAAGAAAGTAAGTGGTTACTCATTAAAAAAAAATACAATATTTCCACATTCAACATCGTAACCGAGAGCATACAAATTAAGGGGTTTGTGCAAAAAAAATTACACAAAATTTTAAATTTTGTGTAATTTTTTTTTTACTATTTAAGCGTTGAGCGTTTGACAGTTCAGTACTAAATAAAACAGGACAACGTCTGTTGGGTTAACTGACTGGTCTGTTCATATTATAAAAAAGTGGTTATATAACTTATCAATAAATGAAATGCTTAAAATAATAAACCACTATTAAAGTTAAAAAAAAACATTACAAAAACAATGTTACAAAAAGAAAAAAAAATATCCCTGTAATCACTAAACATCTTGGTCACACCTCGCCAGTAGTTCAAATGTTTACTCTTCGAGATCTCGCCACAATTCGTCATCGGTAGAATGAATCCCTCAGCACCTCGTTGCTCCACACTGAATGTATAGACTTGGCAGAGTGATCGCGAGCACGATCATTCAGATCAGAAGGTCGATGTAAAGTGTTTCATTCACATTTACATTGCCGAATGTATTGGGAACTATATTAAAATGGGGCACGTGTAAACTGAAAAATAGGAAATTGTAATTCTTTTTAACATTTGGTAAGCAAGTGATTATGAGCTGTGAATTGTTTGAAATAGTTACCGCGGTCTTAGAACGCAAAAGGCAATTGAAGAACCACAGGTTTCAGTCAGTAAAAATCAGAAAGCTCCCTTTCGGTCCACCCAGAACAAAGGGAGTTATTAAACGACTTCCAACACATAAAAAAATGCCATATAAACCAAAAACTTATGTGAAAGAAGCAACATCATGATGGGTGAGGTACCATTATGATAAAGTGTGCTGTTATGAAACAGTATTTTTATTGAAGCCCTAATAAATTATAATGTATAGGCAACTAAGTTTAATTAAACTAAATAATTCATCATCATCATCATTTCAGCCGATAGACGTCCACTGTTGGACATAGACCTCCCCCAAATGTCGCTACAATGAACGATCCTATGCGTCCCGCATCCATCTGATTCCCGCAACCTTCACTACGTCATCGGTCCACCATGTTAAAGGCCATACAACGCTGCGACTGCCGGTGCGCGGTCGCCACTAAAACAACATAACACAATTATTATTTTTTTACTTTCCATTACTGTCCCACTGCTAGGCAAAGGCCTAAATAATTAAAATAATTTAAGAAAGACGTTTCTGAAAATTGAAGCAAAGTAAAGAGCATTCACAATTAAAACCTCAGATATATTGATCTGATTTCCTGCAGCGTCTAACCGTTGACAAGGGCTTTTCTACAAATCCTTTCTACAAATAATTGTGTAATTTTGGTAAAAATTACTGTTTTTTGTGTAATATGTTCCTGTCTATCGCTTCGTAACTCCAAAATAATCTTGTAAGTGAGAAGTCCAGTGATTCCCGCGGCTCAATCTCGCTGAGTCGTGTCACTCGGCGCCCGCGCACCGCACACACACAAACAATCACGCACACATTGACGCGTAGCCATATACATGTATCCAGGAATAATAAATAATGTCTTAGTGATTTGATCAGTTTGTTACAAGGACTGAAGACGATTAAAATTTTTGTTTCGTGTGATTAACATCAGTTTTATATGTTTTTTTATATCTGTAAGAATAATATAAAAAAGAACATAAATTAAAATGTTCTTTGCGGCTCTGGCGCTTTCCAAAATAAATAAACAAATCTCTAATGTTCATGAAAATGCGTTCCTGAAGTTGAGTAGGAGAATTGTCAATTTCTTGTCTAATGTTATCCTTCATCCTTCCCCCCCCCAAACCCCATACCTCGCACCTCCGGATTTTTTCCTCTGAGGTAATTTGAAGGTTAGGTTCAACAGTAATCCATCAATCATATCTCAATTGAACAGTTATTAATTTTGTACAAACAAAGTCAGAAACTTTTCAATTCGGTTTAACAGTGTAAAAAATTTACAAATATAACGTACTAGCTTCTGCCCGCGACTTCGTCCGCGGAAAATTTCTTGTTTTAAAATAAGATTACACTCGATTAGACGATGCGCACGTTCAGCGCTAGATTCCTGAGCACGAGCCTGTGATGTTATGGCATTTTGCCTAGCGAGCCGCTGCGAGCGCTCAGCGCTAGTCTCCCTATCCCTTGTCTCAGAGACATGCTGCCTTAACCCTTCAGATACCGTCAATTAGAGACACAATAGTAAGACAATAGATGCGCGGCCACCGGTGGTCGCTTGGGGATTCATGAATTAAATGAGATAGACGCTGCGCACGTTCAGCGCTAGATTCCCGAGCACGGGCCTGCGATGTTATGACATTTTGCCTACCAAGCCGCCGCGAGCGTTTAGCGCTAGTCTCCCTATCCCTTGTCTCAGAGACATGCTGCCTTAACTCAGATAGACGGTGCGCACGTTCAGCGCTAGTTCCTCGAGCACGGGCCCGCGATGTCCTCACATTTTGGCTAGCGAGGCGCTGTGAGCGCTCGGAGCTAGATTCTCTAGCGCGTGCTTGCGAAATATATTCTCTATTTCTCGAGAGGCGCTGCTCATTTTCAGGGGCAGATTCTTCCGTACGGCGTACTCGAGCGGCTCTTGTCTGTGATGTCTGCCGGGACAGTTGAGATTTCCTTTTAGACATGCTCTCAACAAACTACGCACAGACTTGAAAACAATTATGAACAAAAGGAGAGCGACTCGAACACCGTCCGCCTTTACAAAACAAAACAATCGTAATATCGAATAACTCGTATCGATTATTACGATAGAACGAAGTACGAAACTACGAACATACAAAAACGTACAACGAAATTACGATATTTTCGATTATGAGGTATCTATCAACAACAACAACCATACGAACGAAACAACCGAAACCAATAAGCAACTGACAGAAGAACTCCAACTAACGACAACGTGGGCATAATAATTCGAGAGGGTCATCAATCCACAGAAAGTCTTAACACCGCGATTCAGAAAACATGGCAAGTTCGGGAGGTTCCTGCACCGAATTAAAGCGGAAGAGACGCCCGAGTGTCGCCACTGTGCGGAACGCCCGGAGGACACGGTGGAGCACACAGTCGAGGTGTGCCCTGCCTGGGCAGAGCATCGCCGTGCCCTCGTGGGGGCGATCGGCGGTGGACACCTCTCGCGGCGGGCTCTGGTTGAGGCCATGGTCCTTAGCGAGGAGGAATGGCAGGCGGTCGCCTCCTTCTGCGAAGCAGTAATGCTAGCAAAGGCGGAGGCAGACCGCATCAGGCAACGGCGCCCCCGCCGCCGCCGCCGGGATTCCGATCCCGATTTCCGGCCACCGTAGACGCGGGCTCGCGGCCGGCGAGCCATGGGTAGCTTGCTGTCCGATCGTCCGGTAATGGACCGAGCCCAAGACGTCAACGGCGCGCACTGTTCCCGCGCGCCTCAAGAAGTTGTCAGCAACAGCAGAGGCCCAGCTGGGTCGAAGCCTACCGGGTCCAGGGTTATCCGAAAGGGAACTCGTGCCCTGGTTTGAAGGCTAGAAGGAACGGGGTGGGTTTTTAGTCAGTAAGAGTCTGACACTATCTCTCGCTCCACCCAAGGGCGGGGGTTGTCATAAGATGATTTTTGCCCACCATAAAAAAAATAATAGGTAAAACGTCTGCACAATGAAAGTTACGCTAGGGGCATTTTGCGTTTTAGTAATTTTATATTATCTTCGAAACTGTATGACCAATTGCTATGCTGTAAATGGCAAATCTTATCTGTATAATGTTCTTGTGATACTGAAATAATTTATTTTCATAAGAATTAATATTTTGTTGCTCAAATAATCAACCAAACGTAAGTATGCCAAAAAAAAATATTTTTAATGCAATAAAAGAAGTATAAAAGATGAAATATAAAAGATAGAGATATGGTACCGCGGACTTTTTTGTAGAAATAATTAAGACGAACCAGGTAGCCATACATTGTTTTTAATTTTAAGCAACTGTTTAGGCAGCGCACGCAAATAATTCTATTTTATGAGGTATTTTTTTCCGACTTGCTAGACAAAAGTTGTGATAGCTCGGTTAATATACATGCTATAGAAACAATTTATAGCCTATAGCACTCAGGAATAATGTAGCTTTCTGCCAGTAAAAAAAATTTTAGAATTGGATTATTAGTTCCAGAGATTACCCCCTACATACAAACTTACAAACTTACAAACTTACAAACTTACAAACTTACAAACTTACAAATTTTACCTCTTTATAATATTAGTATAGATATACACGTGTGTGTATATACATCAACAAAAGTTGTTTTGTTTATGAGACATCCTGTATTTATGTATGTTTGTTTCCGCCGTTGGCGCGGGCTTGCAAACTACGAGCAATGGGTGGCTTGCCGTCCGCTCGTCCTTTAAGGACCAATCCCGAGTCGCCTGAAAAAGATGTCAGAAAGCGGGCCCAGTAGGACCAACTCTGCTAGAAAAGTGCGAAATGATACCCGTGGTTCTAGAAGACAAAGTTTAACTGAAGGAGCATATGTGTGGTTTTAGTCAGTAAAAGTCTAGCAAACCCCCTCGCTTCGCCCTAAAGCAGGAGAAGTCATTAGATTCCTTACCTTAAAAAAAAACGTATTTTCTTCGTAGTTCTTATGTGGCGCCATAGATGTCACTACAAAAAAAGTGTATGTTTGTTTATTCTGGAGAAATATTGCAAATCAATTTCAAAACAGTTACGCGTATCACTAACCGATAGTACTGAAATTCAGTATACCTATACAATTTGGATTTCAACACATTAATATGGTAGATACTATGAGGCTGGTTTTATTTATGGTGGGAAAAAACATCCAGTGACAACCCCCACTCTTGGGCGGACCAGGAGATAGTGTCACACTCTTACTGACTAAAAACCCACCCCGTTCTTTGTAGCCTTCATTCCGGGGCTCGAGCTACTCTTTCGAAACTAACCCTGGCCCCAGTAGGCTTCGACCCAGCAGGGCCCCTGCTGTTGCTGACAACTCCTTAAGGCGCGCGGGAACAGTGCGCGCCGTCGACGACTTGGGCTAGGTGCGGACGGTTACCGGACAGTCGGACAGCGACCTATCCGGTGAGGCTGGTCTGATGATGGAGTCGGAAAGTGGCCATTGGAACTACTAAGCATGAACAAATAACCCTATCGTGTTTGAGTTTTTTGGCATATTTCTGATGAGTACCATAGGTACCATGCGATAAAAGCTGGTTCTGAAAAAATGTTTTTCAGTAAGAACTTATTTGTACTGATGGATGGGTTTGTAGGTAATGTCAGTTACAAAACTGTCATAATTATTTCATGAAGTTGAACTAACAGATACGCTTATACCGATCACCGTTATTGAAATTAGCTGAAACTGAAATTAGCATCAAGAGTGCAAGTATCACTCAATCTGTATGAATAAAATTAGGATTAGGTTAGAACTTTAAGTAACACTTTACGGCCAAAATATCTTGAAAAAGACAATGTTTTTTGTAACCTGTTAAACAAACCTGAATGAACTTTTTCCTTCATAGATTGGTACTTATCAGGACCGGATAGGTATCCATGCTAAAAGTGAACCGCCCGGAGGACACTGTGGAGCACACGGTTGAGTTGTGTCCTGCTTGGGCAGAGCACCGCCGTGTCCTCATGGGGGCGATTGGTGGTAGCGATTTCTCGCGCCGGGCCTTGGCACAGGCTATGGTCCGGAGCGAGGAGGAGGCTCCTTATGCGAAACAGTAACCACCCAGACCGGGCCCAAGTTGTCGACGGCGCTTACTGTTTCTGCGCGCCTCAAGGAGTTGTCAGCAAACCGTAGTGATCCTGCAAGGGCCGAAGCCTGCTGGGGCCTTAGGCTGGTTTCTGAAAAGAAGGGCCGACCCCGGTATTCTTCATTCCGGGGTCGGACCTAAGCTAAGAAGAAACTGGGTGGGGTTTTTAGTCGGTAAAAATTTCTTAAACTTCCGCTCTGCCCAAGGGAGAAAAAAAACTAAAATTATAAATGTGAAAGCAACTCTGTCTGTCTGTTAACGAAACGATTTTGATGAGTACAGAGTTTGCTTGAAGGCTATAGGCTATTTTTCATCTGGCTTTGACTTCGACTTCGCAACTGCAATAACCGATATTCACACAAGCGAAGTCGCTGGCAGAAACTAGTCTATATATAAGCCTAACAACAAACAAAGAAAAAAACAAAAGAATCATATCCGCAACAACAGAACTCGTTGTAATTAATGAATTTCACAACAGAATAAACTACGAAAACTATCGTTTGACACATTATTTAACAATTACGCTCAATTAAACATAAATACAGTTTAAAATTGAATAATAATTAAATTAACGTGAAGCATAATAAATTTAAAACAAAATGTGCACTCGCGTGGTATAATTAAAAATCATAATTACTATTGGTACGACGACAAACGTTTACGACCGCAATCAAACACAGTTGCACATTAAATAGGGTGAGAGGGACTGTTGTCTGTCTTTGTTTTATGTTTCATTTCATTAAAAAACTATGCGCTAAACTGGTCTTAACACCAACCGGTTCAAAGAGGAAAATAATTACAGTGATGTGAAAAATTACAAATATTTTTTGCATATGTTTACGCCTATCAGAAATGCACCTTTTTACTGCTTAAATTAATACAAAATATCTGCCGGCATTGCCGCATCAGTTCACAGAACAAATGGTCGATGAGACCGAAAGGTTCTAGAATGGCAACCACGTACCGGAAGACGTAGCGTTGGAAGACCTCGGATAGAATGCAAGACGTGACAATGACTGGTCGTTAGGGTGACGTGAGAGAAACCTATGTGAAGCAGTGGACGTCTTTCAGCTGAAATGATGATGGTGCTTGCGTTGCAGTGATGTTATATGTATGTGCTGGACTAAGAAACAAGTAGTAGTAGCTAGTAGTTCTAAACATGCTACGGTACGGTATGTACCGTTGTTGTTCCGTAGATGAGGCAGAGGGCATCACAGTACCTATCTGTAGTTTATTGCGGACGGTGAGCAATGGGTTGCTTGAAATTGTTACTATTTTGGTGTACAATAAAGTTTATACTATTCTATTCTGTTCTAAGGACCAAACTCAGCTCGACTGACGTTGTGTTCCACGCGCGCCTCAAAGGCTGTCAGCAGAGTCAACAGGGCCCTCAAGACAATACCAAAAATGAATTTAAGATTGGTCAAAGGTTATACTTTCTATTGGAAAATATATAATAACTACCAGAGAGAATGAGAAAAAGTCAGCAACTTCCAAAATACATTAGCCGCAGGTTCTATTCTACCCTTATTTTATTTTATTCCATTCTATTGTATGGATGGACTGAGAGGTAGCAATTTGATAAAAAACGTACACCGAAGGACTAGAAAAATTTGCCCGTCCGATTATAATTTAGGTATCTTCAAGACTAGAGTGAATAGGCTCTTAATAAACTAGTGCGTCTCACCCTCGCTCACCAGATAGTAAGTAATGATGCAATCGTTGATGGTGCAACGATTGCATCACTACTTTCCATCTGGTGGAATCGCAAGTAAAGCACTAGTATATAGGTATATCAATACAAAAAAAAAAACTTATTTTAATCAACAAAAGTTACGTATTTTGTAATGCGCCATCACAATCCCATCGAAAGCATCCATCCATCCCTCATATTTTAACAAAACAATTATTGCATCCAGCCGACAACCGCGCGCGTTACCCCACAATTCATTATCAACAAAAATGAGTATATATTTATTTGCGCAGGCCGCACACGTCAAAACAATACGATTGCGCCGCCGCTTGTGCGGACGCTACCCTGTCATTTACCACAAAAACTAGATGAAACCGATTAAAACCACCCGAAACTGGTTATGGAATTATAAGTGTTTTATGTAATTATTTTTGGATTGTTGTCCGCTAGTTTTGTTTTCAAAAAGTTAAATTATTTTGTAGAATAATATCGATTAATGTTTAGTAAAATACTGAAGTTACAGACTGCATTGGAAGGATATAGCCGGAATTCGTACAGAGCTTTGCCCTAACAAAAAATATTCATGTACACAGACATACAGTAAGTCGTATTAATGCTTATAAGCGAGAGGCACTGGGAAAAAAATACAAAAAAAAACCGAATTATTTTGAGTAACAATAATGTCGTCACAATAACACGTCATTCAAAAATAAATTACAAAGTAGAAGTAAAACTGTAATTGACCTGAAATACGAAATCTTGTTAGGTTACGGTCTATATTGGTTGATACAGTATTGCCGTTGTAGGCTAAGATCACTCTCCGAGCTGAGAACTGAGAAACCTAAAACGCAAAGGGCAACTGAAAGAACACAGGTGGGTTTTATTTAGTAAACGCCCTCTCGCTCCACCCAGCATGAGAAGTTATTTGACAATTTCTTACCTCAAAAATAAGCTCATCTCATGGAAACTTGAAAGTTCTAAGATTTTCTAAATTTGATGGAAAACTTACTACAACAACTGGAGATTGGCTATATACTCTTAGTTTTAATAACGCCATGATTCATAAAAATTAAGAGCACTTTGAATTGCCATTTATACTTATTATAAGATATTCTAAGCTTTGGGCTGTAAAAGTGAAGAACTGTTTCAAGAAAAGTATGGTACGGCCGTCCGACTTTTTTGCTTGTCTTAGTAATATTCACTAGAAAGGTTAAGAAAAGCCAGGTTAGCAGCTACAAAGATAATTGGCCAAATGGGCTATCCTTGACCCATCGCAAATACAGTGCCAGTATAGAGCCACTTCACAGCATATACATCACCTCTTTTGCTGCCCAGCAAGTTAACTTGCACCTTCCACAACTTATACGATGCCAGTGACAGAGCTGTTCAGGCGTCAAAATATCTTGAGTCAGACCGACAAGAAAGAAGATGAAGAAAGAGTTCTTCTCCATCAACTATAAATAACAAAAAAGAAAATCCAGGTTACCATCAGATGAGATAATGGTCAATCAGGTGAGATAGTGGCCTATCAATAATAAAAAAGGGTAGGTACAGAACATAAAATTATCTACGCCGGACCAAATATAAAGCCTGAAAATGGAAAATCAGTCTGAATATTTTCCTAAATCACCATTGATTGTTAACAGGACTGCAGACAAGCCCGCACATAGCTCATCGCGAACAATGGCGGCATCCTAAATATCCGATATTTATTTATTTATAGCATTTATAATACGGTGAATATATCACTGAACTGTCATACCGACCGCGATAATGCAAAATTTGTGGCTAGGAAAACTGTGGAGTCGTGTGATTAACGAAATTATTGGTTAATTGGCTAATTATATCATTTTATTGCCAATATCTTTATTTTATTTATAGTTAATTAAAACGGTACATGCCCACTTACATTAATTAACTTAGAATTGTACTTAAAAACCTAAAAAAGTTATAATATACATAATGTCGAAAATAAATAATTTGATTATTATAATAGGATAGATAAATTAATAATTCAAGATCAGATACAAAAATCTTTGTGGTTAGCATAATTTGAATCAATTATGCAAACCACAAAGAGAGTTTAAGAAAAAGATTTAATGCATATAGTGTGGCCAATGTGTATAAAGTCTATTGTGAAGTAAAAATGTATCAAATTTGATTACTACACATTTTCTCATATTCCATTGTTCTTTATTTAAGCTGTTGTTTTTTACATAAGACTTTTTTAGCAGTTTCTTTTCTATATTTCACGTTCTAACAAGACACCAACACCAGAGTTGAATTGATGAATGAGATGTTCGGGAATTCGAATTTGTCTTTTTTTGTGCTTTTTCAAATCACAGAACAAACTGGTGATCACTGGCACTGATGACAATATGGTAGCTTATCTCGTCTAGACAAGATTAATAAAATCATGACAGACGTTACCACTAAAAAAATAGTGCCTTCCATAAAGCACTATTTGGTGTTAAATTGACACTATGCGTTGAAAGATCTCCAACATGGTAGACCGATGACCTAGTCAGGGTCGCGGGAATCCGATGGACGCGTGACGCAGGCGACGCTTGGGGGAGGCCTATGTCCAACAGTGGACGTCTTTTGGCTGATGTGATGATGATGATGATGATGACACTATACCAGACGGGTCATGGTTTAATAGATTCTGCATCAACTGAGCAAATCGCATCTCCAAAACATCTAGTCACAACCGACTCCACAGCACCTCTGCGCCAGCACCGCCGGCAGCATCGAAGTGCGCCAGTAACGAGAGCCACGTCACAATAATTCTCGCGCACGACAATGCTTTAATGTGCGTTTGATTCATTCGTTACAAAATGAGGTTATCATTGCCAGTTACGCTGTTGTAATGAATTTTGCTATTGTCGACCGGCCTTTAGCGGCGGAATGGCTTCAACAAATCATTTTGACGTTTTATCTACTGGGAATTTGTTTTTGGATAATTTTTGGCAGTCGATTTGTGAAGCTTTCGTTAGTTTTAATTTTTAGTATCTAATGTTTATTCAGCATGGAAAATGATCTAAGTATAATATAGCCATACACTTCATGCTAAAAAGACGTCCATTGTAAGACATAAGCCTCCCCTAAGAGTTGCAACAACGACCGGTCCTTTGCGCCTCGCATCCAATTGATTTCCGCGACCTGGTCTACCTTGAGCTTTCTAACGCTGCATCTTTCGGTACGAGGTTGCCACTCCAGAACCCTTCAGCTCCAAAGAGCGAGCAATGTCCCTTGCCCACCGCTACTTGGCGATTCTTCGGGTTATGTCGGTAACCTTTTCTCTTCATCTGATATCTTTCCTAATTCGTTCACGCAAGGGAACTCCGAGTATAGCCATCGTCCTTTGGGTGACTAAGCCTCCTAGTAAGGTCCATACATATACTAAACACTAACCACCCGAGAAATCACATAAACCATTGACCAGCTATTCTGTGTGCCCTGCCCACTGTCAATCGCTGTTTGACGATTCTTCGGACTATGTGGTTACCGAATGTTTTTCCTCGTGGTGATATTTTTCCTGATTTGATCACACATGGAAACTCCGAACATAGCCCTCTCCATTGTCCTTTGAGTGATTTGAAGTCTTCAGATAAGGTATAAACCCGGAAACGTTAAAAAATCGGCCTCTCCGTACAAAATTATAGACTTGATTAGACTGTTTGTATGGAAAGGCCAGTTTTATTTTCGCTTTCGTAGCTTGTTCAGTTTCGTGTACCGATCAAACACCTAAAGTTTGCGGGCACCTGTTCTTTACACCCTATATAAGCCTTTATTTATCGGTAATCATAATGTATATATTACATTTGTCACTCACGATCACACACAAGAGTTAAAAAGGTAAAAAAATGCTTCTTTTGCCTTACGCATTGAAGAAGTCAATGTTACCCTAAAATGCACCAACCTAGTCCTGAATTTATCAATAAGTTTATAATAATTAAATCACGAACCCTTAAAAAACAAAGGAGCCTCTTACGGCAGCATTACCATCACAAATGCAAGACAAAAACCCTACATCATGCGCCACAAACGCTGACGGAGCCCAAACTTATCCGCCGGTACTTTTCACCCGGACACCTTAAGGCCATTAAGGCACTAATGACTCCCTGTAAATTGGCCATAACTCAGGCCAGGCCGTAAATAACTGCTCGCCTCTTGATAAGGGCTGCTGACTTGTCGCAAACGTCCGACATGTCTCGTCTTAGTTCAACATGTGCGATTTATAGTTACGACAGCCGACAAGTTTGTCTTGTCTCCACACTTTATGTATATTAAGTAGTTTTGGGTCTGTTAACGGCTACTGATATTGATGGGAGCGCCATCTGTTGTGCGGAGACGTAATTAAGATGCGAGTTGCAGCTATTACACGATAGATGGCTTTAATTTCGTCGATAATGGATAGTGGGTGGAGTGATGAATGTTCACGTCTTACCTGTCTGTGTTATAAGATTGATTACATGGCCATCAACGACAGGATAGGTAAGTAGGTACAGATGCAGTAACCAGAAGAGTTCAAATAAACTTTATACAACTCCTTTTATAATCAACCCCTTTTAAAAATCACATTGCTAATCACTATAGGAAACATCATCGTATTAAGATGATAGGTACAATATTGCTTCATACTGCACATGACTAAGGGCCCAAACACAAAACTGGAATACGACGTTACATCGTAAAATGTGCGAGCGCGCACGATGCGTTGCAAGAACTCGTGAATTGTTTCGCATCGCACACTGTAAACTTTACCGCACAAAATTGCATCACAGCAATTCGCATCGCAGGTTTCTGAGATGTGGCGTTGTATCATGCAATCAGTTTTTTACATTAGATCTCTGAAGTAGTAGGTATGTCTTTTTTGCTATTCGATGCATTTTAGAGACTCTTCTTCGATACTTTCAAGTCTAAGCTTGTTATCAGATACTTTACAGACACACAGAAAGTATATCCAAAAACACCCATATCTTCCTCAAACTCCTGAACATATTGATACACCAGATGATAAACAAGACGAGCTTAAACAAAGAAACAAACAAACAATTATTGCGCGCGCCGCGTCGACCGAAATTAGCAATTACTTTGAGGGAATCTCCGGAGCCGCCATTATCTTAGCAGCCGTAACTCGGCTGCTAACTGTTATTGCCATCATTCCCCGCTTGATTTAAACAAGACGTTACACTACAGTCCCTCGTCAAACCTGGATATAGGCTGAGGCGGATATGGTATCCGTTACGGTTATATAATAGACTGGGTTGACTGAATTCTACTCAATAACTAAAAATATGCTTGATCTATATCATCGATGCTGTGGAGAAGAATAAGATGGGAATGTCTTAGTTCTTCATATACGGGCTTGGAATGGACATTGAGAATGATGAGTACATAAATTATACTTAAACTGTATGAAATAAAAACCAGATATGCATTATGGGCTTTAGATACTACCTAGAGCCTACAACAAAGACTTCTCTCAGGTTGATGTGTTTAACTGCACAGAACCTAGTTTTAAAGCCCAAGTTAAAAAGATTATAATTGATAAAAACAAATAGCAAGCAACTTTGTTCCATTTACCATAAAGCATTTACTATGTTATTATTTCATATTTTAATTTAATTAATATTATTATCGCCTTTTCATAACAAGTAGATAGTATATTTAACCTTCAATTCTATATTAAAACTTTATTTTTAAATATTGTTTAAAGTCCGTTCGCATGGTAAATACAAATTAAGTTAAACAGGGAAACCTATTATTAGCCTTACTAAACTGTAATATCTTTATTTGTATTATATCATATGTATCGCTGTTGGTTTTCTAAAAAAATAAAAAAATAAATAAAAAAAAGATAAACTGATATGCTACTGTTGTATCTCTATCTATTCTGTACACTCTTTAAAAATCAATAATTTGTGGTGGAGATTCTTCAAATGAAATTCAGTGACTGTTTAAATTATTCCTAAATTGCTTCTCAGTCAATGTTATGATTAACAATTTTTTTTGTATCTGTAGTGTCTAAACAACTGAGCAATGCGTGGATTCCAGTTGTCAGCAGAGTTTTAGTGTAGCGCCTATTGCTTACTTCAGCAAAACTTGCCGAGAAGGCTGGCTTTATAGATTTTCTGGATAATACTTCAAAAATGATTAATATTTTTTTAAACTAGGCATTGGCTAAATGCGTAAACCGTACAAAATCAAAAGAAAAAAGAATCTTTAATTCAATCTTATCAATCAGCTGTTAGAATGTCACTTTGATAAAGCCGTTAGTATACACCCGTTGTCAAAAGGTAATCAAAATGCTAAACTTTACCATATCGACATCAGGACATAAGTATCGTCATAGTCCAAATAGTGTATATTATTGTATACGATGACGTCGCCTTGCATTGGCGTGTGCCCAACTTGGTTATCGCTTAAATTGAATTAATGTGGTTTAAATTCAAATAGATCAACGGTAGTCTAAGAAAGCCTTAAGAATTCTTCTCCAGTATCGGATGAAATCGTTATAGTTTGCTTTTTAAACCAAAAAAAAAGCACTGATTCTTGTGAGACAGGGCACAGAAAGAATTTTGTGGGGCCAGCTAAAAGCTAGATTATTTTGTGGTAAATCAGAAACTAGGTACCAGAAACAGGTCGCGAATATGAAGGTTGACGAATACAACGCAAGGAGGACCTAAAAGAATTCGGTTTGTAGAAAAATAAGGATCTTTTTAACAGTCTCCTGGATTATCTCGAAGATTACCAGAGAGACCCTGTATATTTCTGCAATATCCTAAAAGATGACGTGGTTAATTATATAGCACGCTTGTCTTAAAATTACTTATACACTCTTGACTTATAGACCCCTAAGTTATAGCTGACTATCTGAAAACACACAGTCCGGTATTGAATTCCACACAGCTGTATGCAAGATTAAAGTGTTCTCAAAATGTTTTGTGCATATAAATGCATTGTTCATTCACCATATATGGGTGGAAAATCACCGTCTTATGATCTGATAAACTTTAAACCATAATCACTTAAATCCAACTGATAAAAAGCCGGCCAGCTAGTGACTCAGTGTCAATGTTCCAAACTTATACAACGTGTAACGGTAAATAGACCAGTGCTGAAGCCGTTGAAAACGTAAGATTTTTCGATTGAAAATTAGGGTTCTTTTTCGATATTAAGTCAAAATAAAGGTGAAAAAATAAATATTTTTAATCAAAAAAAATTACAGTGTGTTTGGGACATAAAAACGTAAGTTGTCATTAAATTTCGTCGAAAAAGAATAATTTTTGTAAAAGATAAAAATAAAAAACCAAAAACTTGGTTATTTGAATTTTTCACATACATTTTGAGGCTATGTGAAAAAAGTGTAAATACAAAAGTTGTAGATTTTTTTATTATCTACAACTTTGCGATTTTTCTTTTTTACATAGGACTTGTATTTTTGTCGGAAATCGAGATAAACTGTTTTTTACCCTTAAAAACGCACATCCATCCATTTCCCGACCTCAGATCGCCCGTAATTTATTTTTCCTTTCATTTTTGTTATATTCTCTTCCTTATATTCTCTTCCATTTTTGTTATATTCTCTCCCTTATAACCTGTTTATTTATGAATAGGTCAAGCCATCACGTGCGCAAACTCGCCCAAATAGGTAAACAAACACAAATTGTTGTAGTCCAATCAATTTTTCACATACACGGGATAGTAAAAGTTCTTATTTCAATGCAGATATGAATTTTAAACCAACTAAAACTGTTCATAAAACCTTTTAATTTTTTTTTTATAATTTTTTTCTCACTTAATTAGTTCAATCGAATTAAAAGTCATTTGGGGTGTCTGAGGTTTTGCGCATTTAACGTTACACGTTGTATAACATGATGCAAAGAAAATTTTAAAGTCATTCCTGAGTTTCGTAGCTCCTTAGTCCCCGCCTGAGCGACACCATGATATACTGAGATAAAGAACTCCATTACAGAACAGTGACCAAGGCAACACCTTTGTGTACACGATAACGTTACACACTGAATTGTCAATCTTAAGGCCGAGAATAACAGAGATTTAAAACCAACACAGAAGAACTTTGACTACACTTATACACGAATATTGAGGGATCAATTGGGATATTTAGGAAAACTTAAACACGACCTACTTAAGCTTATTGCACCTACTTTTTTGGTCGCGGGAATCCGATGGATGCGTGACGCACAGGACCGGTCGTTGTGGCGACGCTTGGGGGAGGCCTGTGTCCAGCAGTGGACGTCTTTCGGCTAATATGATGATGATGATGATGATAATGACCTACTTTTTAAGGTTCCGTACCTCAAAAGGATAAAGCGGAATCCTTACAGAATCACTTTGTTGTCCATTCATTTGTCTGTCTGTCTGTCAGTCAAAACCCTTTATCTCGGGAACGCGTGGAAGTATCGAGTTGAAATTAAAACGACATACAATGTCTTAAAGCTGTGAAAAAAACAAATTTCGAAGTTGCGAAAACAGAAGAAAAAATTTATGTCTCAAGAAACGTATATTTGGACACTCTCGAGGATATCAAAATTCATAGGGTACTTCCCGTTGACCTAGAAGCCTGAAATTTTGCATAAAGCAAGGTCTTATAGCACAGGTATAGGAATAGATCTGAAAACTGTATATTTGTTGTTACGTCACAAACAAAAACAAATTTGCGATTCGAAAAAAATTGTATGGAACCCCTCAGGGCCCAGAGTCCGACTCGCACTTGCCCATTTTTTATTTAATTAGATACTTCTTACTTATAAAAAAAATCAGCCTTACCATACATAAACTTGATTGGACAGTTCGTGTGGAGAGGTGTAAGGATTTTTTTTTTCGTTTCCTGAAAAAAAATCTTCTGGAAGGTTGTTCAGTTTCGTCTACTGAGGAAGCCCTTAAAGTTTGCGGAGGGCTGTCCCTTACACCTTATATTTTTACACTTGAAAAGTGAACTGATTTAGTAAAACAATGTTTTCCGAGTCAACTAATAGGAATAATAGTGTTGTGTAAGTAACTCGGAGTGAATCAGTTAAGTTACAATACCTTGGTAAAAGACAAAATTAATTGTTATTCTAGAGTTGTGTGGACCAAAAAGTATAAACAGACGTCTGTAATAGGTTAACAAAAGCGAGCATTTTATCATTTAATTCTGTTTCTCTTCATTTTGAAATATAACGCTTATCGCGCCATAAGCTTTCTCATCCCCTCTTTTTATGAGTGACATAAAACGTAGCTCTGGGCTAGAAGAAAAGATGTATGGAGCAGTCTATGGTTTTGTGAAAACAAACCTGATCATCATAATACAATTAACAATAAGGTTTTGAATTTATAACCTATATAGGTACTTAGATATTGAAAAAAACCCGTTCTGGAAAATTGTAAATTCTCTGCCGGAGTCAGCGTTTCCTGATAGATATTAGGAGCTTAGGAGTTTTAAAGTCTAGAGTGAATAGGTTACTTCTAGGCAACCGTGCTCCATCGTCGGCCACATTATTGCTTACCATCAGGTGAGATAGTGGTCAAACGCGAGCCTAACAATAATAAAAAAACAAATCTACCTAATTTCAAAAGTTATATAAACTGGTTTTGTTGTTATCAATAATTTACAATTTTCAATTTTTTTTAAAAAACTTCACTGCCACACTAAACATTTGTTCTAAACACAAGTATTGTTCCCGTGCGGGAAATGTACCCGTGACATGCAGCGCTGCTATCAATCGTTCAACCACTATACTATCCGTGCCTCCTATTCCAAAAAAAATCAAGTGCATTTAAAAAATCAGGAGTCATAATTATGTACCCATAAAAATAAGCGCCGATTTCAGAAGAAAAAAATTAAAACCTGATTTTTTAAGCGTTACTTTAGTTACACGTTAAAGTGATGCTTAAAAGCAGTCAGCTTTGTACCACGTCAGATATAGGCATTAAAGTGGAGTTGAAAACATAATTCCTAATTCAGAAACCAGGCTAGATGAGTCTCTAGCCTGGTTTCTGAATTAGGAATTATGTTTTTGGCCGCGAAAGGAAAGTCATGGTCTTAAAAAGCCAAGGGCAACTGAATAACACAGGTGAGGCTTTAGTCAGTAAAATTCTGATATGCCTTCCCAATCCACCCAGAGTGGGAGAAGTCATTGGATGATTTGCCACCTTGAAAAAAGAGTCGAAGAAGTTATACTTTCTATTCATAAATATTAAGTTAAAGCCTACCCCAAAAACTTGACAGATATGACGGCCATCATCAAGAAAATCTTGGAGGTGACAACGTCAAGAAATTGGCTTCACTTTAAAACTATTACTGGGACATTTCGGCGGATCGAACGGCATTTGTCTAGAGGCCGGGCTGCGCGGTGACCACAATGCTTCGATTACGTGGGACGGTCCCGTTTTTATGGGCAAATTTATAATAGAATAATATGGGAATGATTTTATAGACCGCTTGCTTAAGGCAATGCTTGTTTATTGTTTCATTATTTAGTTTTATACACATCAAAAATTACTTTTTAATTACTTTTTTACAAATTCGTACAAAAAAACATTAAAAAATGTTGAAAAAAATAATTAGTTCACAGTTGTTGGGTACAGGGTCCAAGTTACTGGTGTTTAGAGCTCCAGAAACAGGAACCTCCTCACAATGCAAACCGTATAGAAGACTATAGATAGAGTCAATGCCTTCTGCGCCAAATCTTCTAATTCAACTGTGCAACGACAGCTTCGACAGTTTTTACTGTTATTATGAACCTGTCCCACTGCAGGGCAAAGGTTTTCTTTCCATTCTTCCACTGTTTTCTATCCTTAGGCCAAACCTTTAGGCAGGAGTCCATCTCGTCACAAGATCTATTTCTGGGCTAACCGAGTCACGGGTTCCTGTTGTACAGGATCCAGTTAGTGGCTGTATTTGCTCAATTCTTACGGCTTGAGACAGATATAGCCTGGCTGATGTTCTGATTCTTATGTGGTCTGTGATTTTGTCTCCGAGAATAGTCGGTGATACACGTGCATTATTTTGAGCGTTAAAACATTAATGAAAACTAACTCAGTAACAAAATAATAAAATAACTGTTTCTTTTTTTTTTCATAGTTTACTTAATATAATTTTCCGTGTTATTTATCAGCAATTAACTCTAATCAATTAATTTATTACCTTCTCGTGGCAATTTTCTGTCATTTCCAGCTGTGATAACATAATTTTTATTTAAACACCTAAAAACACGCGATGGGTATGGGTGTTCGTAAGGTTAGCTTTTTAATCCTAAAATTACAGTTAACGTAACGCTAAGAGTGTCCAGGCACAAGCCACAGTCCCTGGAGGGGCGCGAATTTTTTACATCTAGTCCTTTTTAAGAGCGCATCTATAGAAGCTCACACCGTGTATATAAAAGGTTAATTACAGCACTGACTACAGGACTTAGTATATTATAAAACAAAAAAATAAATTCACAAAAGGCAAGTCAAAAAATTTAAAGAAAAAAAAAATTGAAAGATGATGATATTTTATTTAAATATTTTTAATAACAAAATGAGAAAATTCAAAAACTCACCTTCATTAAACTATACTATTAAAAAGTCCCACTTTTCACCTTATAACTGGCAACACTAGCCCCCATCGCCCCTCGGATTACCCGGGCAGAGGGGAGACATTTACTAGTGACATTCGGAGTATTTATTCGCATAATAATAATTCCTCAACACGACGACGGCGGGGACGTACCTCCGCGAAGAGTTATGGCTGGGGAGACACCTCCGAGGTGACAGCGCTGCTGTTGGGAGATGGAGGATGCGACGGGGTTTTACGGTGAGGATGTAGGAAGATGGCATAAATCATTGGGTTAATGTAACGTGTAAATAGAAATATAATTAGCAAATATATCCAAAAATGTTGTCTTGTGTTTGACTTTTAAACGTTTGTGCACCCAAAATATTGAAGTATTTACTCGTTATTCAAACCTAGCATCTGCCAGCGGTTCCACCTGCGTGAACTATTACAGAGATATTTAGCAATTTAGTGGTGACAGAATTTTTAAAATCAGTCGAAGTAAGTTTATGAGTTTACAAATTTCAAACAAAATTATAAAAGTACAAATCAATAATATTAATAAAGAATAAATAAATGAAAAAATATTTCAAATTATAAATCAAATATGATAACTATTCAACACATACAATATTTTATTAATTTGTATTAATTTGTAAACAAGTCTAAACCACATAATATAAAAAAGAATAGCTATGCAGATGAAATCAATAAAGAATAAGTAATATACAAGGAGAGTTTATCTGACGGGAACTTTTTTCAAATTAGAATATTTCCATACAATATCAAGGTGCATTTTATTATTTTTGTATCTCACACGTCTCAAAACCACACCAGTTTGATAAGCAAGGGATATGAAAACAGAACCTCCTCAAACATTACAAACTACTGTCAAGCGAGCGAGGGGTACATCCACACTGCTCCCACGATCGTCGTCCACCTTAAGATTAAGGCATTAACGGAACAAGCGGCGACGGCCTACAGACGGCCGATGTTCTACATAACGATAGCCACAACGATGTAGAGTATACTGGAATTGCTGATAATAGCATAAAACGGGATTGTAAAACTATAAACGCAGGCAAATGACATGCAATGAATCTCCCATAATTCAAACTTTTTTGTTAAATACTTAAAAAAAAAAACAAATATTTCAAGCAATATTGCTATTGTGCACGTTTACTGCACTTTCTTTTTATTAGTACCCTTCATGTTGCAATTATCTCAGTTTTAAAAGGAAATCTGTTTTTTAGGCATATTCATGTATTATGTAACAGAGTAAAAGTGTGAATATCGAGTGTGTATCTGAAAATACACAAAGCATGTTTGTGATCTACACTAATATTGTAATAAGACAAAGTTTATACTTTATTTTTGGTTTGTAGGACGTAATCTCTGAAAATACTGGTCCGATTGCAAAAAATATGTCCCTGGTAGAAAGCTGCTTTATTCTTAAGAGACATAAGCTATATTTTATATATATTTTATATACGCAAGCTAAGCTGTTGGCAAAAACTAGTATAATAATAAAAACAATATCTCAGAGACGACAACTAGGCTGACCATAATACAACGAACTATATCGCATCCAGTCCCTCTAACTCCCAATCATGTAACCATTTTGCGGTGTCCTAGCATTACAGCAATACCCATGATTACCTCATCAGTGAATATCTAAGATTAAGCTGGAAGAATTAACTTGTTACTGTCGACTTGTAAGTTGTAGGGTACAAGTCAGCCTGGATACGCTTTTGAGGTTAAAAGCCGAGGAAGGGACCACTATTGAGCATTTTCAAGGTAGAATGACAATCCTAGTTTCAACATGAAATACCAACTGATCCTAATAAGGAGGTTTGATTTGAAGGATAGAAAATTTGGGATTATATCCTTGTAAAATAACGCACCTAAAATAAATCGGTTAAAAGATCATCCATCATCGTTTTGTTTTTTCTTTTAAATAATATAAACCTAATTTTGATCCTACCTGGACCTCAAGTCTGCTATTACTATAGTGCCAGAATGGTCTATCATTGACATTATAATCGTTGATTTTGACAGGTTTGGTAATCTACTAATACAATGGCGTCATTATGACTTTCCGATGATCAACCACTGACATGCCATTGAAAGAAATGGTATAGAATGGTAATCTCGTACATAATGACAAATGAATATCTGATGTATGCGGTAATTTGCTAAAATTTTGACAGTTTTTTATGTCAGTGACCTACCATTAGAACGTCATTAAGCAGTTATTGCTTTTAATTCGTTACAAGACAACTTGTACTAGCTTTTGACGGTTTATAAGTGCATGGGCACTTGGCCTATGTGAAATAAAATATTTTGACTTTGACTTTAAAATTCTATTACGAAACCACTGACCACGACCCACAAAAACTTTCTTCGTTATAATATTAATATCACACTAATATTCTAAAGCCGAAAGTTTTTATTTAAACATATGTCTGTATGTTTGTGGCTCCTTCACATTCAAACGGCTCAACAGAGTTGCATTAAAATAGCACACTGATAGACTAAACTGAAATACTACATTCATATTTTTTTTAGCTCATTTCATATAGATCTACTTTTTAGAACGTGTTAAATTAGCTTCACATTTTTTACTGACCAACATTTGAACAGTTCAAAAGAGCCTGTATATGATTTATTTGAAACTAGCTTTTGTCCGCGGATTCGCTCGCATACATAAAATATAGCCTATGTCACTCAGGAATAAAGCAGCTTTCTATCGGTGAAATAGTTTTACCAATCAGACCAGTACTTCCAGAGAATACCTTTATAGCATTATGTTTATAAGTGTAGATACATGTTTTGATTTATTTCACTACAGTTAGAAGTTCGATCAAAACCCAGAAACACAAACCAACATTTAAAAAAATCCCTACAGGGAAAACTGCGGGTGGAAATCTTCAGGCTCTCTCACAATGGTTCACATAATAGAGCCAGAAGCCAAGTGGATATATTGCGCGCGATAAAAACGTATCCATCCCGATATGCCCTCACTAAATCACCACTTAATAGTCGAGAAGCTCGTAAATATGTCAACAGGCTCCAATATCTAAAGATGTATATGTGAGAAGATCTTTTTTTGTGCGGAGTTGCAGTGCGTCAGGATTTGTCGATCTTACTGTGGCGGATGGATGGGTGGGTGGTACGTTATCGCCTGTAAGTGTTGAGGGTTCTTTATTGGTTTTTTTGAAGCAGGGTTGTAATTGCGTAGTAACTAGATTTATACCTAGTAAAGGTGAAATCATTTCAAACTATATTTTACTAGGTATTGGTTCTTTGGAAATATATGCAGGATGTCAAATCAAAAGATAGGAGCATGATTTGCTGATAAGATGAAGATAGATGGGTTGTGACAGAGGTAATTAGAAGGAAATGTGGAAAGCATATGTCAAAAGATAACCTGACTAAGTGGTTGCTAAAATTATACTTCATCAAAAGTTAAATTTAAGAATATTGTGTTTGTAGTACACATGTAAAAACTGTAATATTGTCAGTTCATAAAGGCTTTTTTATTGTTTCTCGCACATTAGTAGGTACAGGTTAAATTGAACTTGGAATTTTTTGAAGAAATAAATATATATGTCTTAAGGTTTCAAATCCAAAGATAAGATTTAATTCAAAATTGAAAAATCGTTAATATAATACTGACCAGACCTGAGCTGAATCCTTACTAATATTACAAAAGCGAAGTGAATTTGTTTGTTTGTTACGCCTTTACGCCTAAATGGCAAAACCGATTTTGATGAAACTTGGTACACGGATAGACCATGTCCTAGAATAGAATAATACATAGAATACTTTTAATCCAGGAAGTATTTTCCCTTGGGATAATTTTCTGGTATCACGCGGGCGAAGCCGCTGGAAGCAGCTAGTATTACTCGTATAATATGGTTGTTTTTGTTACAATTCAAATGATCGATAAAATTGCTCTAAGTAGTGAAAATCAAACATAATTATATAATATTTTTTACAACAAGTAATTAATAAAAAAAAATAATGAACACACAACTACAAGCAAGCAATAAACGCCGGCTCACAACCGCTGTAACTCGACAACAATGCTCAAAACTAATTAAATTCAAATTAATCGTAAAAAAAAGGAATCACGTCAAATTGACCGTAAAATTTCAAGAAAGAAAAACAATGGGGTACCGACGATAACGGCGCTGGACTTAAATTAAATCGGAGTCGTTTCGACGAACCCTTCACTTTTGTAAACATACGGACTTAAATTTTGTAGACAAACGCACCAGACATACAAACTTTTCTGTTTAGGAAAATATAATAATATTCACTTGATACTTTAACGGTATGGTTGGCACAGTGGTTGGCCGATTGGCTGCAGCATTACATGTTGCGGATTTGATTCACGCACGTAATAAATATTTGTATGGCCTGGTCTGGGTATCTTGAATCTTAAACGTCCCCACAATACAGGAGTTATTCCTAGTGTGTCCACCAAAATCCTATAAGTTGCATGTCCACCGAATCTGAATTAGGATTGAATTTTTTTATGAATAAAAACGTATTCCCGAAACACCATAGAAAATAATAATAATAATACTATTCCACAACTATCATACAACGTCGTCTATGCCCAAGCTAAGCAGAGCTTGTGCTATGGGCACCAGAAAACTGATAAACATATTCATATATTTCTAAATACGTACATCCGAAAGATAAATTACACCCAGACACAGAACAAATGATCATGCTCATTACACAAATATTTGTCCTGGGTTGGAATCGAACCCACGACCTCCGGCATAGCAGTCAGGGCCACTAACTACTAGACCAACAGGCCTGTCAAAATGGAAAATGGAGATCTTGTTGGTTCAGAAATTAGAAACTTTATTTATCTCTTACAAATATTTTTTTTATTATAATATACTAGTTGTAAGTCTTTAAATTCTAAATTAAATTTTATTTTTCAAATAAGACCACAGGCAAATTGATAACATTTATCGACTAAGCAATAAAACTCAAAATCTTTAAAAATAACAAAAAATAATAACCGCCCACCGCGCCTGCTCAATATCCGTCTTCTCTACATTTCCAACCTGGAGGGTTAACTCTAAACTCCGTCCAAGGTATGAATATTTACGAAAGCATTAATTATTTTTTAACTTTCTTCCTGCTTTAAGAGGCTTTTCTTAGCGTAAGGTGGAAATACCCAATGACTGTTGTTTTTAGTTGGCGAAGTAAAGTATACCCTATTACCGTCCAATTCCCAGGTCCTTGCTTATTAAATCAGAAAAAGTACGAGAAATATTAGTTGGGGAAATTTTAAGCTGGATTTAAAAATTGTTTAGTTTTTGTGAGAAGTCTGAAGTTTCCTAGGGAAAAACTAGTAAGGGAGAATCAAAAATCAAAAATGAAATAAACTAAACAGTCACTTTTGAATCACCAAGAAATCAATCAATCAGAAATATTATTCTATTTACACATTCCAAAGCGAAGATCTCTAGGGATACTCTTTCTAATCAAGTATTACAAATATCTCGGTTACATATTTTCTTACCGTAAAATAAACAATAATACTAGGGAGTTTTCCATCAATCGTATAACACGATCTATCAATACTGATAAACCAAGCCCGTCCCATCATTAGAACACCAGAAGTACGGCTCCATTAGTAATGGTAGACATCACACCCATACATAGTAAAAATTCCCTGCTGGAGTCTTTAAGTGAAAAGTAACTTTAAAGCAAGCGTGCTTCACCGTCGATCTCATCATCGCTTTCATCAGGTTAAACGAGAGCTTACAAATAAATAAAAAAACTAGCCAAGCAATATCTATATTTACTTTCTAGGTTAACACATAACTTTACAGGGTTCAAGGCCATGACTCAATAACAACCCATCTTTCAGTCACGAATAAAACTTATATATCTTGCGCATTTTCTAAACTCTAGTATCTGACTTTAGAAGTTTCCACCGCCCATTAAAACATGACATTTTTGTCAAAACAACAAAGAACTGTCTTATTATACCTATAATAGTTGCAAGCCACCTTGAAGTTTGCAATGGTCACTTACTACTAGAAATATGTTAACGTTTGAATACAAGTCCATTGTCATAACACTGCTATGGAAAGACACCTTTTTCCCATCAAATACCAAACGATTCCAGCAATTTACTAAACCATTGTTTGATTACTATTAGTTTCACAACATTCACCCATTCTAAAATAAAAATGGCGTACAATTATATTGAGGTCTACCTCAGCAATACTCCACTTGTTGGCAAGCGTGGTCCACATATCGTCACTTACCATCAGAAGACATGGGTCAAACGTGAACCAATCAATAACAACAAAAAGCTCACACTACCTCAGTTTTTTAATTCGCTTCCGTCTCTTGCCTCGCCGCAGCGTCCCACTATCTCAGCTTAAACTTTGATAGTCCAAATATAAGTTTAATTCTTTTTAGTACGCAATTTGCTGTGCTTCCCTTGGGAAAGTCCTATGTCTTTCAGCTGAAATGACGATGATGAGTTTATCATTAACTAAAAGTATGTCAACATTTGACTACAAGTCCATTGTCATAACACTGCTATGAAAAGACATCTCTTAGTTTCACCCATCAAATACCAAACGATTTCAGTAATTTAACCATTATTTGATTTACTATTAGTTTCACAACATTCACCCATCCTAAAATAGAGTTTATAGGTTTAGAATATTGAGGTCTAACTCAGCAACACTCCACTTGTTGGCAAGCGGGGTCCACACATCGTCACTTACCATCAGGAGACATAGTGGTCAAACGCGAACCAATCAATAACAACAAAAAGCTCACACTACCTCAGTTTTCAAATTCGCTTCCGTCTCTTGCCTCGCCGCAGCGTCCCACTATCTCAGTTTAAACTTTGATATTCCATAAGGCGCCGCAAATATAAGTTTATTTTTCTTATTACGTAGTTAACAAGGGGTGTGTTATCGGTCGGCAGGCCTGCTAGCAGTTAAAGCGAATTTATACTTTCGATTACACTGGGCTGTGGATGAATAAAAAACAAATGAGCCAATAATTTGTTGGTACGCTGCGCTGCTGCGGACTGTGTTGGAATAGAGTGGATGTGGCGCGGTTTAAAGTTGAGTTTAAAGTTTTTAAAAGACTTGTCTGATATTTGGGATCAATTAATTTTGTAAGAAGTGGTAAGTGTTGTCACAACATTTTTTACTAGGCTTCAATCACATGCACTCATACCTAGTTTTTTATTTACTGTATTTAACATGAGCGTTTTTTTTAAATCATTCTCATTTTGAGTAAAATTGCAACATTATCTTTGCAACCATTTGTTGATTTAGTAAAATTCGTGAAGCTAATTTTTTCTTATTTTCTTATCTGGGCCCAAGTAACATTGACATTACCAAAGTGTCTGTAAAGGGTTTTATTAAAACAAATACTTAAAATGTTGAGTTTGATAATAGATCAAACTCCTCTTTTGCAAATTAACCGTAGTTTAGGTAGTAAAACTTTTTTATTGCCCAGAAAGAGACAAAGATGTATGATTATTAGTTCAGTTCAATAAAATGAGTTGATTTCACTAAACAGAATATAAAAAAATCTACATTTTAAATTCTTTCAAAATAAAGTTGTATCGTATTATCCACACTAAACCATCGTCGTCATCCGAAGGCGCAGACCTAAGCTATTATATTTAATGTGTATGCTTGCTTGATTTGAACGTAGTATCAAACTCCAGCATTCTTTGTCTCTTAGTAATGTTAATTTGTCGTGTTTTCTTGTTATTATCAAGTGAGGAAATTAAACTTTACGGTTTTGCATACTTATTGAAATGAGCTACGCTTCTACGTTGCTACGCGCCTACGCGGCTACGAATTGGGAGCTACGGTGCTACGAATTGACCGTAGCACGGGATTTGGAATATTATGAGTTTTCGGAGATTTTTTATTTGTTCCTATAAGAGCGTTGCGCTTGTAGTGTCTGTCTCAATAAATAAAAAAATAACTTTTGTTTTACCAAAATTTTTTACTTTGGCATCCTGGAATGAAATATAGAATTTATAAGTTTTTAATAATAATTGAATAAATTATTTAATTAATTAAAAGTAACAAAAATTGGTTTTCCTAAATGCGCTCATTATTATTCATATCATTTTATCAAAGTTTTTTTTAATTGCTTGTACATGTTTCACCGGTAATTTTTAAACAATTCTATTAAGTTTCAATTCGTTTTAAAACTCTTTCAAATGTAAATTGGCCATAGTTTAAACACATCACATCAAGTCCACGTTTACTGATCACGAAAACCTTTAGGTTTTTAAGTCAAGATTGAACAGGTTACTTCTAGGCAAGCGCGGTCCACCGCTGACCACAACGTCGCTATCCATCAGGTAAGATATAATTAAGAGCGAGTCTATAAAAACCAAAAAATTTTGCCAAATTAAACTCTATTATTAAAACAACAAGGACCAATTTCTCAAGAGTTCAGATACACGTTTTCCCACAAGAGTTGTGACAAAAGTTTGACCCCTCTTTCGATAGATGGCGTTGTACGGTCCGGCTGAATCGCGCTACGGTTTCGTTACACGCGTTTGATTAGGAGCCTCGTAGATATTGCACAAGATTTGTTCTTGTGCCTTGTCGATTTTTATAATATTCTGTTTTTTTTTTGTATTTTTGGAATAATCCTGTGGAGGCAACTCCATTAGGATTTTGCTGATTACTAATGGTACTGGCCAACATAGCCCGAAGCTTATTGTTGGTCTTGCGTTGACTGGTCGATGGGAATGAAAGGTTCTAAAGTGGCACACTGGTGCTGGAAGGGCTCCCACAAGGTGGACAGATGACCTGGTGAGTGTCGCGGGAATGCGGTGGATGCGAGACGGACAGGATTGTTCGTTGTGGCGACACTTGGGAGAGGCCTATGTGCAACAGTGGACGTTCTTTGGTTGAAATGATAATAAATGTTACTAAAGAAAGACACTAATGAAAGATTCCTCTGATGACACATGCGTACGCCGTTCACATTTTTTCGGTTAGAAAATCATCTAATGACATCCCCTGCTCTTGGGCTAAGCAGAAGATAGTGTTAGACTTTTACTGACTAAAATCCCACTCCAGTTCCTTCATTGCCATTCGTACCGGGGGCTGAGCTACCTTTCGGAGCTAACCTTGGCCCCAGTAGGCTTCGACCCAACTGGGACCCTGCCGTTGCTGACTACTCCTTGAAGCGCGCGGGTATAATGCGTGCCGTCGACGACTTGGGCTCGGTCCGGACAGTTATCAGACGGTCGGACAGCAAGCTAACCATTGCTCGCCGTCCGCAAGCCCACGCCTGCGGTGGCCGGAAATCGGGATCGGAAGCCCCGGCGATGGCTGGGGCGCTGTGGGCGCCGCTCGTTTGCTAGCATTACTGCTTCGCAAAACGAGGCGACCGCCTGCCTCTCCTCCTCGCTCCGGACCATGGCCTGTACCAAGGCAATGCAGGAACCTCTCAAAATTGCCATGTCCGGTGAGAACCTGCGTCATGCGGAAGGTGAGGACGCCGTGAGGCGTTCCCGGCACGCCTCAAAGCGGGGACATACCGGTGTTCGCCGATCGCTGAGTATTCTCGTTGGCATATTAGAAAATGATCGTGCTCATCACACAAACATTATTTAGTAGGCCTATCGAATAAAATATTGGTGTAAGATAAAAGCTATCAGTACACAACTTTACCAAAAAGCGTTGCCTTGTAATTGAGCTCCTTAGCAGTCCTGAGTTGAGGTTTACGAATACTGACACGACAAGACAGGTCCACTCAAATTTATATGGCTCGTTCTTCAAAAGACCGTCTCAGGCCAATCTGCATGGTTCTCATGTGATTTTGACCATTACGTATTTACTGTATGGATTTTAAAAGAGACTTTGACTCCTGAGTTTGTTTTGGTGTTTCTTCTCAGGGTAATCAGATAAGAAAAACCGACATCATCAGTTTTAAACAGTCGAAAAAAAAATTGACGTGTAAAAGTGTTTTTTAAAACCTATTTGCAAAATAAATATATTTTTTCCTGTATAAAACAAAAACTAACCCTCAAGCGCCAACACGAAACATGAGACCGAGTTGTGAATCCTAATCCAATATCATACCATATCAATACACAAATATATGATCGTGATGGGGACAAATCCGCAGACTTAACCCTAGTTTACGGCTTGCGACTGATGGACATTGACCGGTATCGGAGCGACCCAGCCAGCGGCAGGGTTGCTAGTTATATGGTGAAATTTTTCCTCATTTCTAGAATTAAATACTTTTTCGTTTTAGCCGACTCTGTTTTTAGGGACCCGTACACAGAATTCAGAAATTTGGCATACAGCAAGATCTAACTGTCCCCGCACACGGGAATCAAAAAAACGCCGCCACAAAAAAACGCTTGAAGCGGCCACAAAAAAAAACCAGAAGTAGCCGCAAAAAACAGCTGAAGCGCGCGACACCACTTGTGTCCGGTGAAACTTAATGCCGCTTTAAGCGTTTTTTTGTGGCGGCACCGTCGCACATGAGCCACAAAAAAAAGGCCGCTTCAAAATGAAGCTTAAAGTGGCATATTTTGAACCCCATGTGTGGGGACAGTTATAGCGCAAGTATAGGAATACATCTGAAAACTGAAATTGTTGTTACGTCACAATTGTTTTTTTTTTTTTGCCTTTGCGAAACATCTTCTGAGACTCCATTCCAGAATCGATCTATTTACGTAGGTAAGTTGAAACCCTCAGGGCGCGAGTCCGAATCGCACTTGCCCAGCTTTTTGTTGTTGTTGTTGTGTGTGCCTGTGAGAAATAAGGTACCTGATGTTTTGTTAATCAAAACATATTGCTATTACTTTTTTTAAATAGATCAACATACTTATAGGTTTTATTTTTGGTGGGTAAACATCATCCAAATTACATCCCCGCCATTAGGCCGAGAGGAAGATAGTGTCAGACTCGATCTGACTAAAAAACCCACCCCGTTCCTTCTTACCTTTCATACCGGAGCTGACCTACATTTTGAAGCTAACGCTGGCTCTAGTAGGCTTCGACCCAGCTGGGTCCCTGCTGTTGCTGACAACTCCTTGAGGCGCGCAGAAACAGTGCGCACCGTTGGCGACTTGGGCTCGGTCCGGACAGTTACAAAACGGTCGGACAGCTTGCTACCCGTTGCTCGTCGTCCGCTAGCCCGCGCCTACGGTGGCCGGAAATCGGAATCGGAATTCCGGCGGGCGGCTGGGGCGCTGTGAGCGCCGTTGCCTGATGTGGTCGGCCTCCTCCTTTGCTAGCATTACTGCTTCGCAGCGAGGCGACCGTCTGCTACTCCTCGTTCCGGACCATGGCCTGTACCAAGGACCGGCGCAAAAGATCGCCGCCCAACGATGGCACGGGGATGCTCTGCCCAAGCGGGGCACACCTCCACTGTGTCCTTCGGGCGTACCGTACAGTGGCGACACCTGGGCGTCCGTAAGAATCCGGAACATATTTATATTTAAAAATTACATTAACAGTCCACAATATATTTTAATAGAATGAGGTACTTAGTTTATGTTTGGTTATGTTTGTTGGTTGGTTTATATTTTTGACACAATACATTTTATTTTTTCTGTAAAATATTGGGAAATTATTACAGAGCTGGCATCCCCATAGCATCCCCGTTTGAAATACTATAGTTATTTCTTGTTTATTGTCCCAGTATTGGACGGCAGTAGGGTTGGTCATTTTATTGCCTCGCGTCATTCTAGGGTTATACGATGTAGGATTTAGTGCGTATTGGGATGTTTTGTTTGCATCGTGACGTCATCATATATTAAGTATTTATGACTGTTTTGATCTGTACCTATGCCAAACTGTTTTGTATTTATTTTCTTTATGAATATATACGTATAAATGGTATATACATATCGCACACCCAGAACAACACTGCACTAAGTCTAAATAGCTCATTTTTCAGAATCGACGAAAAACCGTTATCTCATGTTATGTGACAGTTATTGCGAGTGTCCTGCACATTGCATGTAAAGAAGCACATCTTCATCTTTACATGCAATGTGCAGGACACTCGCAATAACTGTCACATAACATGAGATAACGGTTTTTCGTCGATTCTGAAAAATGAGCTATTTAGACTTAGTGCAGTGTTGTTCTGGGTGTGCGATATCTCAATTGTTTGTTGAGCTGATTTTTAGTCTATAGATCATTATTTATTTCTTAAGGACCTCCGACAAAGGATGTACACATAAAAGTCAATGATTAACACTTTCAAGCTTTAAACTAGTGCACTCCTCTCATAGGAGGCCTCAGCATGATTTGGAGTTTATACAATAAAAAAACTAAAACTAAAAATTTGAAATTATATTATCTACTGACAATTTAATGAATGAAAATTTAACTTAAAAAATAAAATACAACTTAAACTTTACAAAATATTAATTGAATTTCTTTTTTTTTAATCGTTATAAACTAGTGCGTGACTGCGATCCCACTTTTTTTGAATTTAGGCAATAATTGACTAATGTCGATGTAGTGCGTGTTAGACAAAGTATTATGAATTGCCTTATGCCCCTGAATATGTTGTTAAGGTAATACTTATTCTACCAATAAGTTTATAGCATACTAGCTTTTGCCCGCGGCTTGGCCCACGTACATAAATATAGCCTATGTCACTCAGGAATAAAATAACTTTCTATCGGTGAAAAATTTTAAGCAATCGCGCCTGTACTTTCAGAGATTACCTCCAACAAACAAAAAAAAAACAAACTTTACTTCTATATAATATCAGTGTAGAAGACATTTTTTTCAAACACAGTAACAACTAATAATAGGACACAATGAACAAATTAAAATACCCCCCCTACAAGCAGTTATCCATGATGATAACATGGAGGGCATTCCCTGTCGGAGTCTGTGTTTTCTGATGACTACAACCCAGGAATCTTTAAGTCAAGACTGAGTAAGTTACTTCTAGGTAAGCATGTTCCATCGTCGACTACATCAATACTTACCATCTGGGGAGAAATGGCTCAAGAGCGAGCTTCGTCATCATCAATCTTTTTAATGTTCCCACTGCTGGGACTCAGGCATCCTCTCAAGTAGAGGACATTTCCTCTACTTGAGAGGATTTGCCCATTGGCTTAATCCAGCACGCGGGCCCAGTACGGGTTGATGAATGTCACATGTCTTCGAATTTTTGGACATACCGGTTTCCTCACGATGTTTTCCTTCACCGTTTTGAGAGCAGTGGAGATGAAATAAGTTACACAAAGTAATGCACCTCGCTGAATTCGAACCCGCGACCTACCCTACCCACTGCTCTCCGAGTGCGAGCTTATAAACATTTAAAAAAAAACTTATTAAAATATGGTATTTTTACATTCACCCGGTGTATCACAAAAGAATTCCTGCCACCACCGATCCCAGTATATCTGCCCAATGCAACTTAATTCGGACAAAATTACAATCGTTCAACAAACAGTAGCCGGACCGATTAAAACAATTGAACGTATTTATTTGCACCATTATAACCCTACCAATGCATAGTGCACCGTAATTATCGTAAAATGCGAACATGTTTATGTATTTTTAATTCCGTCGTATATCGCGTTTGGTCGCGATGTAAAACGGCGAGCCGGCTGTACGGAAATCACTATAATAAAGTTTTGTTAATGTTTGAATTGTTATGTATCACTATTGTGTTAATATTGTCATGCTGAAGTGATATTTTGTTGGTTTAATTTATTTATTAAAATATATTTGTCACTGTGTTTCATTTTATAGCACTAGTAGGTATTGTTTGATTTAACAAATCTAAATTGGTCAATTGATTTTTTTTTTCATATAGATTACCTCAAATGATTCACAGAAATTAATCTTTATACCAGTGGAATTAGGAAGATGACCTGTATTTTAGGGGAATTACATACGGGTATATTATTATAACTTTCGCACGCGGTTTCACCCGTGTCTTGCTAACTGCTCCGTTCCCATTATTTATAGGTCATAGCATAATAATACAGAGCTTATAGCCTTCTTCTAAAAATAAGCTACTAAATACTAAATTCATTTTTAATAAGTGATAAATGATATTTATTTCACAAATAGGTTTTAAAAAACATTTTCACATTTTAACTTTTTCGTCAGTTTAAATTAGATGAGGGCGAACCATTAGTTCAAATATGATTTATAATTAGTATAGATTTTTTTTCCAATCTACAGTAATATTATAAATACGTAAAATTGTTTTTGTTGTTTTTATGTTTGTAGAAGATAATCTTTGGAAGCACTGCTCCGATTGCTTAATTTTTTTATAGATGGAAAGCTGTTTTATTCTTGAGTGACATATCTTTTGTATACGCGGGCGAAGCCGCAGGCAAAACCTAGTGCTTACTTTATACTACCCCAAAGTTTTTCTAACTGAAGCCAACCGTCCAGACCAATAGCCATTCCCGATGTCCGCCTCGCAATCCACTTCTTTCCACCCATCCCTCCGCGGGAGGATCGTGACCATTACCCAGGCCACTTAGCTGGCCCACCCTGATGCAAGGTGGATCGTTGAAAATAGCACTAAATATAAACCAATAGCGGCCACTAACCGCGCTGGGTCTAATTACCAATAATTATCGTTTCGTGCCGTTTGTTCGGGATGCAGTTTTAAATACACCATTTTGTTCCGCTACTCGACTACTAATGAGTGTAACAGATCGCTTTTTGATAATGTTATTGATATGGCTTGGGGACGACCGTTGAGATTTTCCGAATTAAATTAGTGTCGATATGTGAAGTGTTGGAACGGGCGTCGTAATGCGGTATTACTGCCGCGGGCGCAGGGTTGGATTGTCAAATTGACAGCTCATTTATTAATTTTTCGTGACGCATTTATAAGTTTATGTTGATAATTTCAATAATTTATTTTAACTTTTAATGTAATTAACATGCTTTTATTATTTTCACCTGTATGTTTACTTGCTTGTTTGTTTGTTTGCTTGCAACCACCATCTTTGAGCTGGATTTTGCATCGATTTACGAAAAATATGGCATTAAGCGCTCCACGCTTTTATCACGATAATATTTTTCGTTTATTATTATTATTTTCTACCTTATATTGAAAATAATTTTACTCTTTTTAGTTTAATATGCTATGGAAGCGTGTTTTTTAGGTATTTTTTTCAATTTCTGTTTCGGCTTACTCAATGCCTTGAAGGTCAATGATGCCAAGGCATCCTGAGAACTTCTTAAGCTTTTTGCGTTTTGCAGTCACAAATAAATATTTTATACTATCTAATTTAACAACAAGAAAAAAAAACTACTAATCACGAATATCGTGTATCTAGGAGAATCACTGCAGCTCTGGAACGGAAAGGGCAACAAAAGAAGGAGTAGGTTTTAGTCACAGTAGTTAGTTATTACAATTCTGACAGGGACTGTCAAAATTGTAATGACTAGTACTAGTAATAGTTCCAACTAGAGTAGAGGTAGTAATTTCTGAAGCACAAAAAGATGTCATATTTACCATTTTAACTAAAAGTTTTCTTTTATGGTGGGAAATCATCCATTGACATCTCCCACCTTTGGGCGGGGCAGGCGGGTGAGTCTAACTTTTACCGGGTAAAACTCACTCCTTTTCCACTATTCCTTCTTTGCCTTTCTTCCAGGGCCCCAGGGTTCTCTTTCGCATCACCCATGGCTCCAGTAGGCTTCGACTCTGCTGGGCTGCTACGTTTGCTGACATCTCAGCTGAGACGCGCCTGGAACACTACGCGCTGTCGACTTGGACTCGGTCCGGACAGCTACCGGACGGTCGGACGCCGAGCTACCTATTGCTCAACGTCCGCAAGCCCGTGCCTGCGGTCGCCGGAAATCGGGATCGGAATCTCGGTGGTTGGGGCGCGAGGGCCATTGCATCGCGCATCTGCTAGCTGCTTGGCAGAAGGAGGCCACCGCCTGCCACAACTTCAACGTATAATAATAATAATAATAATAAATTTTATTTCCACAAAAATAAAATACAGATTTCACAGTGTAGACTAAAGACAGTTTAAAAGAGCTTTGGTAGTAACACAATACAGTACAATCTAGGAACTAAAATCTGTACACAATAAGGAAAGCCCTGCCTCTCAAACTAGGTTACCTGTATCTTGAGAGACAGTGATTCAGCTTAGCATTGATGCTATAGTATTTATAGTAGACTGTGTCGATCTACCCGAGCATTCTAAGAAAATACTTAATAGGAAATAAATTTAAATTTACATTCACTAGATATGTGTGTGTGAGCGTGTATGTATGGGTGTGTCTGTGGGTGTGTGTGTGTGTGTGTGTGTGTGTGTGTGTGTTTGTTAGAAATATGTACATAGGTAGTTAGACAACATACTTGAGTAAAGACTCTGTTTTCAAGTAGTCCTGTTTCAGTAGCCATTCCGTTAATTTTGATTTTACATCATGTTTATTAAGATCGACTATGTTTAATTTTTTGTGAATTTGTTTGTAGATGTATGTACTTAATGTGTAGTATTGGTGTTGAGCGAAGAAGTATGTAACTATTGTTTTAAGAAGTCACTTATTACAAACTAGCTTTTGCTCACGGCTTCACCTGCATACATAAATTATTAGGCTTTGTCAATTAGGAATAAAGCAGCTTTCTATTGGTGAAAAAATGTTCGCTATCGGACCAGTACTTTCAGAGATCACCGCCTACAAACAAAAAAACAAACTTTACCTCTTTCTATTATTAGTGTAGACAAATCATATCACTCACTAGCCATAAACGTTCTATATTCGACACCAAAAATGACGTGACACAACACAGGCCACTGTACAGAGTGTTCCAAAAACAAATCCGGATAGCAGAGCGTCCGTTGTCTACACGGTTGTCAAAATGTATCGGCGTGCAATAAAGTGCATCGCAATACGAACCACGCCGTGTCCGCACGCCGCCGCGCGCCGTAACTCCGCACGTGCGGTTTGCTGCCGGACCGGACAGGATTTTAGAGAGAGGATAATACCGGTCCGGATTTTTTTAGAATTAGGACCTTATTGTGGCTACTAGTTATAAGAAAGTGTAACATGAGTAGGTACAATGATAAAACCTTTGTTTATTGATGAGAAATCTTCTCCTACTCTGGGTACATCGAGAAGTAGTGTCAGTGTTACTCTAACTATAATCATGATTCAACCATTACAAGAAGACATTGGCCTCATCTAATTTAAATTGACAAAAAAATTGACATTGGTTATTTATCATTTACTGACTAAAGTCTACCGGTCTCTTTTAGTTGCCTATTGCGTTACAGGGTCATGGGAACAGGACCACGCCACACTCACCATACACCACAGGTCCAGGGACCACGGAATTATTCGATTGAGTTCTCGTCATCTTTGTCAGGAGAAAGATCGGTCCTACAAAACTCCATCAGGCACAATGATGGACCTATGTTCTTGTGAAGGTTGAGAGAAATCATTTGTACCAGTAGGTATACGCGAGCGTTCGCCTCCTTTTGCGAAGCAGTAATGCTAGCAAAGGAGGCCGACCGCATCAGGCACTGGCGCTCTCGCCACCGCCACCGAGATTCCGATCCCGATTTCCGGCCACCGTAGACGCGGGCTTGTGGATGGTGAGCCATGGGTAGCTCGCTGCCCGACCGTCCGGTAACAGTCCGGACCGAGCCCAAGACGTCGACAGTGCGCACTGTTCCCGCGCGTCTCAAGGAGTTGTCAGCAACAGCAAGGGCCCAGCCGGGTCGAAGCCTACTGGGGCCAAGGTAATCCAAAGGGGTCTAGAGCCCCGATATGAAGGCTAGAAGGAACGGGGTGGGTTTTTAGTCAGTAAGTGGCTGACACTATCTCCCGCTCCGCCTAAGAGCGGGGGTTGTCATTGGATGATTTTTGCCAACCATAAAAAAGTAGGTATACGAGAAGAACAAGACATTGCTTTGATGCGATGCTTGGGAGACTTACATATAAAACATTATTCAGCCGTCGAAGATTTCCGGTTCAATAATGATAAGCTGATATAAAGTGACTAATTGACTATGCAATCAGTTCTCATTGATAAGCTAATTTAATTGATGTGTTTATAAAAAACAAGAAAGTAGGTATAGCTGCACTAAGTCTGCACCGAGGGCCAGGGCTTTGGGTTCGAAAGAGTTACCGCAGTCTGGATCCCAAAAAACAACTAAGGGGACACAGATGGCTTTTAATCAGTTAGAGTCTGGCACTCTCTCACGCGCTATCTATATCGAGAGAAGTTAGATGGTTAGCCATATGGATAAAGGGTGCTCTGAGCGAAGGCGAGTGCTGTACAATGAGGAGTAAGAAACCAGCGTGAGCGCCATGCTATGTGAGGATCATGCACCTTGCTGGTCGACGGGCGCGGCCATAGAACAGAAGATACTACTGTATGATTCCTGTGCTTTGTGGGCGCGGCGACGGCGCTGCTGAAGAGGCGTTCATGAATGAGTACCATTTTTTAAATTGTTATCTAACTATGTGTATTATTTATTTCTTTGGATAAAAATTGGTAATAAATCGTTTCTTTTCGTTTTATTTTAACATACTGATGATGATGATGCCAACTAGCCGATTTCGTCCACGGCGACCGCATTCTTGAGCCCAGATCTGCTGCTCTTTTATGCGCCCTCATGTGGCTTGCATATCCAACCCTGGCCGAAAAACTCCGAGCACAATGCGGACATGTCAGGACACAATAAACGACATTTTAAATTATAGCTGTTGGTGGTCTAACTTTGAGTTCAACACGCTTCTGGTCCAATTCCAACCTCCTCTTATCTTCAAAGGCGTGCACGTGCTGTTGCACACGACTTCTCCATTCAATTGCGGGGTCAATTTCGACATACTATTAACAGATTAGTGTCATAGCGGGTAGTGCCATCCATTTGGATCAATATTTGGTTAGTAGCTGTTTTACCTACTTTTATTTTTTTGAGTTCCGTGCCTAATAAGGAAAAGCGGAACCCTTGTAGATTTGTTTTTTATGGTGGGGAAAATCATTCAATGACAACCCCCATTCTTGGGCGGAGCGGGAGATAATGTCACACTCTTACTGACTAAAAACCTACCCCGTTCCTACTAGCCTTCATACCGGGGCTCGAGCTCCCATTCAGATTACCCTGGCCCCAGTAGACTTCGGCTCAGCTGAGCCCCTGGTGTTGCTGACAACTCCTTGAAACCCTTATAGGTTCACCTTGTTGTCTGTCTGTCTATCAGACTGTCAGGACCCTTTATCTTGGGAACGCAACGCATGGAGGTATTGAGTTCTTTAAAAAAATTGCAGTTTAATAGATAAAGATCCCTAAAGACCTGCGAGACATCTAACTTGTCTGTGTTAATTTTAATGTTCTATTACTGTTTTTTTTTTTGTTTTATCTTTTGTATGTTCTATGTGTGTTTAAATAGCATAATTGACTTTGGCCGTTCTATTTAAATTAAATAAATAAATAAAGGCTGGCTGTCTCACGATCAACTTCATTCCAACCTGAAGCAATTTATTCCTGGATTCAGGCCTTACTTCCTCTAATCTTCTCATCATCATCATCATATCAGCCAAAAGACGTCCACTGTTGGACATAGGCATCCCCCAAGTGTCGCCACAACGACTGCTCTTGTGCGTAACGCAACCATCGGATTATTTTTTTATACATCGGTATAAACACCTCTAAACAATCCAAAACAAACTGACCAATTAATTCATGAATCCCCAAGCGACCACCGGTGGCCGCGCATCTATTGTCTTACTATTGTGTCTCTAATTGACGGTATCTGAAGGGTTAAAACAAGGCAAGTCGACGTAGCCCATCTTAAATCTGCGCGGCCGTGCATTGGCAATATCTGAGCGCACCTATTACTTCGAGCCGGCTGTGTGCGTACATTGTACAACCCGCACCAGATTTACTGTTATTTCCTCCAATACGATGCGGGTTTGCATTTTGTGGAGTATTGGACGCAGTTTTGAAGAAATTTTGATTGAGATGACGGTATTGTTTTTTTTGTAGACCGTGTTGTGATCTGTAATATGAGAAAGCATGAATGTCCTCGCTGGATATTTTACCATGTCCAGTGAAAGTGTGTACTTGCGTTCAAGAGGTTCCTGCGTTGATTTAGGCTGAAGAAACGCGCGACAATAGCCTCCGACACGGTATAGCCGGGCCTTGGTTCAGGCAATGGTCTGGAGCGAGGAGATATGACAGATGGCCCTCCTTCTGCGAAGCAGAAATGATAGCGAAGATGATTGCCACACGCGTGATGGAACAGACATCCTCTCGCCCCAGCCACTGAGACCCCGACCACAACTATCAGCCACTGTGAGCGCGAACTTGTGGACGACATGCAATAGTCTAGCCATAGGTAACGTCTAGCCGAGTGTAGGGACCCAACAGGTTCAATGCCCGCTAGGCAAGCGAGAATTTTCCGAAAAGGAAACAGGGTCTTAGAAAACAAAGAGTAATTGAAGGACACAGATGTGGTTAAGTCAGTAAAAATCTAACGCCTCCAAATTTCAAGAAAATGTCTTCTTTTTTTTATTTATGTTCAAAAAACTCAGTATACATTTAATTTTAATATTAAAAACCTCTAAAGCCTTTACAGGCTTATACATGGTTAGTGAGTTCGGATAAATTTACTTATGTCAGTAAATAAGTTTATCTAAAATAATTCATTATTTGCAGAAAATGCTTTCTTCTATTGCTCTTTCTATTACTGAAAACAAAACTGCATCAAAATCCTATTCATTTAGTAGGAGTTAATGGATAAACAGACAGAACCCTAGAGTGACTTTGTTTTATATTGGGATTTACTGGGATTTACCTATCAATATGGACAGTTACTACGCACTGAAATAAAACGTTATCTTCAATAAAAATAATAACAACATGATTAGCCCTGATCATAAGTACATTCAGTTTTATTAATAGTTTTATTGAACTTGATAAAAAAGTCATTGTTGTCTTAAAAGGATTACGATAGCGCAGTGGGTCACCTAGAAACTTCTGGAGTGGAGGGGTGTGGTGGGGGGCTCGTCTTCATATGCCAATTCTTTAAAACTGTTAAAAAACTGTAAACCTTTTCAAAAAATCCTGGCGGTCCTCGCGGTAAAAAACTATATCGGTCTTCTTTTTGTCTTATCAATAACTTAATGCAGCAGAATGTCAGTAGGAATTAATGAATGAATGTCACATGCATATAGCTTAGCATTACCAGCTTTATAATGTTTCTACTGCTTTTTTTTTTTTTTTTTTTGTCGACGGGGAAAATCATCTTTGACGAAACCCGCTCTTGGGTGGAGCGGGAGACAGTGTCAGAGTCTTACTGACTAAAAACCCCGCGCCGTTCCTTCTAGCCTTCATACCGGGGCACGAGCTCCCTTTCGGACAACCCTGTCCCCAGTAGGCTTCGACCCAGCTGGGCCCCTCCTGCTGCTGACAACTCCTTGAGGCGCGCGGGAACAGTGCGCGCCGTCGACGTCTTAGACTCGGTCCATTACCGGACGATCGGACAGCGAGCTACCCATAGCTCGCCGTCCGCGAGCCTGCGTCTACGGTGGCCGGAAATCGGGATCGGAATCCCGGCGACGGCGGCGAGGGCGCCGTTGCTTGATGCGGTCGGCCTCCTCCTTTGCAAGCATTACTGCTTCGCAGAAGGAGGCGACCGCTTGCCATTCCTCCTCGCTCCGGACCATGGCCTCGACCAGGGCCCGGCGCGAGAGGTCTCCGCCGCCGATCGCCCCCACGAGGGCACGGCGATGCTCCGCCCAGGCAGGGCACACCTCGACGGTGTGCTCCACCGTGTCCTCCGGGCGTTGCGCACAATGGCGACACCCGGGCGTCTCTTCCGCTTGAATCCGATGCAGGAACCTCCCGAACTTGCCATGTCCGGTGAGGACCTGCGTCATGCGGAAGGTAAGGACGCCGTGAGGTCTTTCCAGCCACGCCTCAAAGAGGGGACTTACCGTCATAATCGTGGCGTGCCCAGCACTGGGTTGCGATAGCCGTTGACGCCATTTCACCATGAGATCCCGCCGGAGCTCTGTCCGCCATGCCTTGACATGTTGCGGCAGTGGACTTTCACCCCGGCGTTGCATCTCCACGCGCATGTCGTGCATGTGTGCAAGGACTGTTGCCTCCAGATCCCACGGTGGTAGGCCAGCCAGAAGGCTCGCCGCTTCGCGGGAGATCGTGCGGTAACCCCGCACCATCCGTATTGCCATGACCCTCTGGCAGGCGTTCAGTATGGACGCCGGTCGCTTTGCCAGCGACGGCGCCCACACCGGCGCCCCGTAGAGGGCCATGGACCGAACGATCCCCGCGTAGAGCCTCCGGCAGGAGGCGTCTGGACCCCCAAGATTGGGCAGGAGCCGCTTGAGAGCAGCCCCAGCCCGGAGAAGCTTGGGAGCCAGACGTCGGAAATGTTCTACGAAATTCCACCGGCTGTCGAGGACGAGTCCCAGATACTTCATCGTCGACCCGACGCCGATGCGAACTCCTCCTACCGTAAGTTGGGAGTCCGGTGGTGGCGCGTTCCGAGGGCCGTGGAAGCACATTGCCTCGGATTTATGCAGCGCCACCTCGAGTCCCAACTCCTGGATCCTACCAACGGCTATCGCAACCCCGCGTGTCGCTAGAGCGACCGCCGCCTGGTGCGAACTTCCCTGCGCTAGAATCAGCGTGTCGTCTGCGTAGCAAACCACGCTGACCCCGTCAGGGAAGTCGCCGCGCAGCACGTAATCGTAGCCGATGTTCCACAAGGGTGGGCCTAGAACCGACCCCTGCGGAACACCGCACGACATCTCTCGACGTTTCCAGTCTCCCTGGTGACCGGGGTAGACAATGTACCTGTCTGACAGGTACGCCTCGACCACTCGACAGAGGTATTCGGGCACCCGGTGGTACCGGAGTGCCCTCCGGATCGTACTCCAGGGCAGGGAGTTGAAAGCGTTGGCAATGTCCAAGGACACTGCCACGACACACCTACCCTGGGACACCGCTTCCCCTGTCGTGAGGGCTCGCACGCGCATGATGGCGTCTATTGTAGAGCGCGCCCTGCGAAAGCCGAACTGTCCGTCCGACAAGTCCGGCCCCACCCGTGTTAGCCGCACGACGAGGCGGTTTGCAATAACTCTTTCAAAGAGCTTGCCCACCTCGTCGAGCAGCACAATGGGCCGGTATGCGGACGGAGAGTCCGCAGGGCGCCCTGGCTTCGCTACGAGGACCAGTTTCCCCGTCTTCCAGCGAAGTGGGAACTGGCCCCTCTCCAGGCATGCGCTAAAGAGCCCTCTCAGTCGAGGCCCGAGAGCCTCCATGGCCAGGACCCAGGCTTTCCCTGGCAAGCCGTCGGGTCCTGGGGCGGTGTTTTTGGCACTCAGCCTTCGCACCGCCACTCTCAACTCTACCTCGGTCACTTCTGGAGCATTGTCCTCGTCGTCGCTGTTGCGATCCGCGTCAGACACCGCTGGCGGAGGCGGAGCCATGGGCGGGGGGGAGTGTTCCCCCCGCGCAGGGAACAGAGTGCTAACTGCTAAATAAAAGACGTGCGTGCGAGTCAAGCGTATATTGAACTAACGACAGTTACGAAGACAATTGCGCGCTAGCATAAAACTACCCACATATATAACACCTTCACCCTTAAATTCTAACAAACTTATTACTAAAACCGTTAAACTAAACTTATACATATTTAAACTTATTAACTAACTTAACTTATTATCTACTTATAGCAGTCCTCGATACCATATCGTTTGACTGGTTTACGTACACGCCGAACATTAGGCGTATCTGTAGGTACATTGTCATTCGAGCCATGAGTATCTATTTCCTGCACATTGGGCACACTAGGTGTTTTTAGTGGAGTTGTAGTTAACGCAGCGTTCCTATCATCGGCTGCCGCTGGTGATGCGCCCTTTGTTATCAACGGCTCAGGTGGGCTCGGACCCGCGACCGGTGCATCAGACTGTTGGTCGTGGTCTACTGGGAAAATTAGCGAAGGGCGGAATCGTTTTAAAGGTCTTTCGCGTACAGGGGAATTGTCACAATTTGCTATCTTAGTAACCTCTCTTGACACTCTAAGCTTTAGTTGGTCGACATGTCTGTGTTCTTCGGTTCCATAAATAGATCTAACTTTGTAATCCGTACTACCTGTCCTTTCTATCACTGTCCCCGCCGTCCACTTATCAAAACCTCGATAGTCTCTAAACCAAACCTTGTCCCCCGATGTAAACTGTCTAACGGTTCCCCCAGCTGACTTTTCTGCCTGCTTCTGACGAGTCTTTACTAATTCTTTCTGATCAGGTTTTAAGCAATCTAGACGCATGCGAAGATTGCGCCCTATGCACATCTTAGCCAGACTTTCGCCGGTTGTGTAGTGTGGTGTATTTCTATAAGCTAGTAGGAATCTACACAAAGAAGCGTGTATATCTGTGTTAGATTTGATTGCTTTTTTTATATTGCGTTTACATATTTTAACGGCGTTTTCCGCCGCCCCATTCGAAGCTGGGTGGTATGGGGCTGAAAGAATTTGTTCAATTTCATTCGAGCTTAAAAATTGTTTGAACTCAGTACTGAAAAATGGTGGGCCATTGTCACTAACCACTTGTTTCGGCAACCCGAATCTCGCCCACATGTCCCGCAATTCTTTTATTACGGCTTTCGCCGTAGTGCTACTCATTTTAATAGCCTCTATCCACTTAGAATGAGCGTCCACTACAATGAGGTAAGTATACCCCGCTATCGGGCCCAAAAAATCAATGTGTATTCTAGTCCATGGGCGATCTGGCCACGGCCAAGCGCGCGGCGCGTGCGCCGGAGGAGCGTCAGCTACCGCAGCGCATATGGTGCAGGCGCGACACGCTGTTTCTACAGCCTCGTCTATGCCCGGCCACCACACATAGCTCCGAGCCAATGCCTTTGTTTTCACTACCCCCATGTGACCCTCATGAAGCTCCGTAATTACTTTATCTCTGCAAGAATTTGGAATTATGACCCTATGTCCCCACATCACACAACCTAATTCTAGATATAACTCATTTTTTCTATTAAAATATGGCTTTAGTTCTCTCATTTCAACATCGTCCGGCCATCCGTCATTAATATATCTAACTACTCTGTTTAAGATACTGTCCGAAGCCGTTTCTTTTTTTAATTGATGTGAATCTAAGAGTAATGCTTCTGCAGCAAAATGTAAATATGTTTGTTCAGGCGTGTCTAATTCTTCCTTACAAACCCCCTCCTTATGCTCGCTAATCAACCTCGACAAAACATCCGCTGTGTTTTTGTCCGTACGAATATACTCTATGTTGAAGTCATAAGCTGATAATTTAATAGCCCATCTCTGTAGCCGACTAGCCGCCGTGTTGGGAATACCGGCATTAGATCCAAATATTGTTACTAAAGGTTTATGGTCCGTACGCAAAGTGAACTTCCTCCCAAATAGATATTGATGAAATTTGTCCATTGCGAATATTATCGCAAGCGCCTCTTTATGAATCTGGCTATAGTGTTGCTCGGGCGCGGTAAGTGAGCGCGACGCGTACGCCACCACGCGCTCGGCGCCGCCGCCGGGCGCGCGCTGCGCCAGCACGGCGCCGAGCCCGCGCGAGCTCGCGTCGCATGTTACTATACTCTCCAACGACATATCGAAATGTGTTAACACGTCCGCGCTACACAATAGCTTTTTAATTATATTAAAAACCTTTGTATGTGACATTGTCCATTTCCAGTGCCTTCCCTTTTTAAGCAAGTCATAAAGAGGGTAAATATGATAGTTTAAATTTTTTATAAATTTTCCATAGAAATTAACCATGCCCAAAAACGACTTTAATTCCGATATATTAGTTGGATGAGGCATATCTAATATTGGTTTTATTTTTTCCTGATTTACTTGAACTCCCTTTTTATTTATTATGAACCCTAAATACTTCACTTGGTCAGCTATAAACTCACATTTTTCCTTTTTAATTTTTAAGCCATTCGTCTCCAAAATACTAAATACTTGTTCTACGCTTTTTAAATGCGAATCCAAAGATTTACTTTTTATTAAAATATCATCGTAAAATACTACTACGTCGGGGACATTTTTAAAGAGGTTTGTCATTAATTTTTGAAAAACTCCTGGACTAGAAGAGAGACCATACACCAGTCGATTGTATTTAAACAATCCTCTATGTGTGTTGATCACCGTGTAGTTTCTTGATGTTTCATTTAAAACTAATTGATTATAAGCTTGTGATAGATCTATCTTGGTAAAATAATTATTACCACTCAGGTTACTAAATAAATCTTCGACCCTTGGAACCGGATACCTATCGACCAACAAAGCTTTGTTAAGTGTCACCTTATAATCCGCACATAGTCGTATTCCGCCGTCCGCCTTTCTCGCTATGACCAATGGCGTGGCCCAGTCGGACCGGTCAACGGGCTCGACGACGCCGGCGCGCAGCATCGCGTCCAGCTCGGAGTCCACTCGCGGGAGCAGCGCGTACGGCACCGGGCGCGCACGACAGTAAATCGGCTGCGCCCCGCTCCGCACGTACAGCTTCACCTCCTCACCGGTATACTTGCCCAATGTGCCGTCAAATAGTTTCTCATGCCTGGAGATAATATCATTTAGCAAGTTATTTTTACTTGTTACTATATTATGGATTTCTGTACACTTGCTTAGCTTAGGTATTTCTATATGCAATTCGGACAACCACTGTCTTCCTAATAAACTGGTACTACCCTTATTTATTACATATAGATCTAACCTTTTCCACTTGCTTTTATATTCTGCTTTGACCTCTAAATAACCTATAGGGTAGACAGCTGAGCCATCATAAAATTTTAACTTTAATTTACATGTTTTTAAAGGAAGGTCTCTAAACAATTGAGTGTATGTCGAATAGCTTATACAAGATAACGCCGACCCCGTATCGACTTCCATTTTTAAAGGTTTATTATTTACATTAATTGTCATACACACCGGTCTATACTTCGTTAACGACATCTGGTACATTGGCTCCTCGTCATCACCCGACGCATCCCGTTCCTCTCCGGAGCTGTCCCCCGCCGGTTCGCGTAGCCAGTGCGCTGCGTCGGCGGCGCCAGCGCTCCCCAGGGCGCGGGTGCCGCGTGCTGCCGCTGCCGCGCCGCTGCGTCGCTTCCCACCGTCGCGGTCGTCCACCGCGCGGTAGCCGCTCACTCCGGGCGCGCGACCTCTGCGTGACCTTCCCCGCGTGCTTTTGGACTTTGAACTCGCCGATGTCGTACAGTGATCGAATTCTTTCCTTCTGCATACTCTTCGTAAATGGCCCGTTTTTCCACAATAACTGCATTCAAAATCCCTGTACCTGCAGTTCTGCGGTGTATGTCCATTGTCCCCACACGCTGAACACTTCCTAATTTCCAGCTGGTGCATCTTCTCGCTAAGTTCCCGGTCCGGAACTTGTTCCCGCGAGCCCTCGACAGCCCCGGCGTCCCGCTCGGCTGCTTCCAGGGTATTGGCTAACTGTAGCGCTTTTCTGTAGTCCAAATCATTTTCCGCGAATAACCTCTGTCGAGTAACTTCGCTCCGCAGACCGCACACAAATTGATCTCGTAAGTTTTCTTCTAAGTTGGTTTTAAACTCACAGAACCTGGCCATCTTTTTCAAGTCGGCCACGTAGTCCGCTATCAATTCACCTGCCATTTGCCGCCTTTGACGAAATCTATATCTTTCCGCCAAGATTGAGGGTATCGGTTGCAGATGTGCTCGCAGTAGATCCACCGCGACCGTGTATGATAAGCTTGCTGGCTTCTTAGGACTCGCCAATGTAGACAACAACTCGTAAGCTTGTTCCCCGATTATAGCGATTAAAGTTGGTAACTTTAAATCGTCCGTTATGTTGTTAACTATAAAGTACATTTCGAGCCGCTCGACATATGCTGACCAGTTACCGGTTTTCACATCAAAGTCTTTGATTTTGCCCACTGACATTGTAATGTTTATTCCCGATTACACGTAACGATCTAAAACTATTCTGCACCGAACAAGTTACTTTATTATTTTAATCCTCGTCGCCACTGCTAAATAAAAGACGTGCGTGCGAGTCAAGCGTATATTGAACTAACGACAGTTACGAAGACAATTGCGCGCTAGCATAAAACTACCCACATATATAACACTAACCACACCCTCCACGAGTTGGGGCCGGAGACTCTGAGTCAGCGGCGGAGCCCAGGGGCGAAGCTTGTCCCGTACCAGCTTGTACGGGCGCCCCCACGGGTCCGCGTTCAGAGACCCCAGCCACACGTTGCGGGCCTCGAGTTTGGCCCGCTTGATCTCCGTTCGGAGGGTGCGTTTTGCCTCCCTGTATTCCTCATACAGCTCCGCCTCTCTGGCCTCCGCATCCGGCGGGCGGATGCGGCGCCTGCAGTGCCTGGCGTACCGGCGTCGCGCGTGATTGCACGCATTGCGCAGTGCGCCGATCTCCGGCGACCACCAGTACACCTGGCGCTTAGCTCGTCCTGGACGGACACGGGGCATTGCCGCATCGCAAATTTGCGACATGGCCTCCTGGAACCACTCCGCCTCGACGTCGATGTCGACAGGCCTGTCCGGTGCTTGCACCCAGGCCTGTACCGTCGCGGCTTCCAGGAGGAGCTCCCGGTCCATCTGCTTAAGCGCCCACCGCGGACCGCAAGGGCTCTGTCGGACCGGCGCGGCCGAGGTTTCGGCGGAGACGTCAAACCGGATGTACCGGTGGTCGGAGTACGTCTCCACCTCCTCCATCACGCGCCAGTCGACGAAACGCGGCGACAGAGCGGGGCTGGCGAACGAAATGTCCACCACCGACTGACCCCGCATCCGCACCAACGTGGGGACAGAACCCCGGTTCAATACGACCAGGCCCAGCTCCAAGGCCCAGTCCTCCACCATCCGTCCCCTCTGGTTCGTGAATCGGGAACCCCAAGCCGTGTTCCAGGCGTTGAAGTCCCCGCAAACGACCACGGGGAGGGAACCGAACCCAGCGACGACGGAATTTAGCTCCATCAGGGAGACGTGCAGTTCGTCGAGAGATCGGCTCGGGGACAGGTAGACGCCTACCACGGCGATGTCCCCGAACCGTGCTGCCACGCAACCCCGCCCCCTCGTGACGGACTCGGGGGGTGGGGTACCGGCGGCGGCCGACTTAATTAAGGTCACCGAGCCGTCCAGGTCCTGAACCCAGTCACCACTGGGCAGGACAAAATACGGCTCGGTGACTACGGCGACATTGATCAACCACTGCGCCATGCTCTGGAGCAACAGATCCTGAGCGGGGGCGCAGTGGTTGATATTCGCCTAGAGGAGACGTAATGGGGCCGTTATTGACACTCCATTACAGTCTCCTCCCGAGCCCCCCTAGGGGGCACTGCCGCGGCGGCGGGTGCGGCGGCGATGGCGGCGGCGGCCAAGGAGGCGGCTGCGGTGGCGAGGACATCGGCGGGGATGGACCTGCGGGCCTTGCCCTTGGCCTTGGCGGGGGGGTCACAGGACCTGCCCCCAGCCCGGTGGTCGGCCGGCTTGCCGGCCGCCGCACATGCGTAGCAGTGCGGCGTAGCACGGCATTCTGCGGCCTTGTGACCGGGCTGGCCACACTGGTGGCAGCGGTCGCTGCGATCCTCCGCGGCGCAGTGGGCTCCCACGTGGTGCCCCACGTGACAGCGGAAGCACCGCAGAGGTCTGGGCTCCAGCAGCTTGACCTGTGCGGAGACCCAGCCCACCAAAAGCCGACGGCCCTCCCCGGTGATGGTTTTGGCCGCCTGCACAGGACAGCTTACCGTTACGGCTCGCATGCCCGTGCTGTCAGCGCGGATGGCGCCCGCCCAAACCTGTTCGGCCGTACACCCGCCCGCCCTGACAATGGCGGCCACCACCTCGCCCACCTTGACGGAGTCGTCCAGGCCCATGATGCGCATATCAATGCACTTTGTGGGCTTGGACACTCGAGCCTCCTCCTCGCTCAGAGACGCCCTAATCCTGGCAGCCAGGGCATCCGCTGCAGGGCCGCTGGCCGCACCGGGGACCTCAAGGATTCGGGCCCCGGTGATTGTGTGCCTCATGCGGAACCCCGCAGCGGCTCCGAGCTCCCCAAGGTGGGGCAGCACTGCCTGCTTCGCCTTCGCCATGACGTCGTCGTACGTCACGCCCCTCTTTTCCGCTTCAGGCTGTAGCGTAATTACTACAGCCTCGGAATTCGGGGCGCGAAGACGCGCCGCCATGGCCCGCTTCTTACGCTCCTGCCGCCTCGCGCGCTTTTTGCCGCTCTGGCCACCTTGCCCGCCTGCTTTTTGGCGCCGACCACCGACCACTCGGCGCCAGTCTCCTCTGGTGGAGGAGGTGGCAGGCGCGGCCTAGTCGCCACGGCGGCAGGAGGTCCTGCCGGTTTAGCGGCAGGCACCGCTGCACCCTTTTTCCGCCGCTGCTGCTGCTTGCCCGTTGGGGCCGGCCTCGCAGGCTCCGGCCTTGGCCTCGCGGGCTCCGGCGCCGCAGCCCCGCGCCCCGCTTGCCCCGACGGGCCCGCCTTAGGCGCAGAAGCCGTGGCCGCAGCAGCGGCATAAGAAGCCGCCTTTTTCTGCCCAGAGGCCGCCAGTGGAGGACGGAGAACTATGCCCTCCAGGAGAGAAAGCTGCTGCCGGATGCTCTGCTGGAATTCCAGCTGCTGCTTTTGCAGCCCCTGCTGAAAAGCAGCGAGCTCCTGCTGCACGAGTGACAGCAGCTGACTCTCCGGCTCGGGCTGTGGCTGGGGCTGGCTTTGCCCCTGCTCCTGCTCGCGCCCCTCCTCCATGGGCTCCTGGCGGCCTCTGTTCGGCGCTCTAGCGAGCTCCGCCCGGATCTCCGCCCGGAGTTCGGCCTGGAGCTCCACCCGGAGCTCCGCCACCCTCTTCGCGACGGAGGCGTCTAAAGCACCCTGGAGGGACGCGGCGTGGCGACGGATCGTTCGCTCCCGCGTTGCCTTGTCCCTCTGGCGGGCCATGTCCCTAAGCAGGGTGACGGCCAGCTCCTTGAAGGGCATTGCCGCCTCCCCGCCTGACTCCGCCTCAGTACGCCTCTCGCTGCCAGACGGCTCCGAGAGGTCTCTCCCAGAGTCGCCCGCGCCGGGGTGGCGCCCCTCCGCGGCAAGCCTGACGGCTCGCTCGGCGGTTTTTTTGGCCGTTAAACCTCTCCCTTTCCCGCGGGCTCGGCCTACGCCGCGACCGCTGGTGGCGATTTTCGCCCGCCCCTCCGAGCAGGACGAACCGTCCTCCTTCCTAAAGGAAGCGGAGCGCTTCTTCTGGGAGAGACGTGAGCCTCTCCCTGAAGTCCCCGCTGCCTCCTCACACTCCGAGCCCTCCGAGCTCCTTCCGGACCGCGCGTCGGACTCCGACCGCGCGTCACTCTCCAACGGTTTTTTGAAAAATTTCGAATTTGGTTCCATATCTGTTCCCACGAGTATTTTTCAATCTGTACTTGCTCAAAGTTAGTGGTTCGCACTAGAGACTAATTTAGCTACCCATTAGTCAAGCTAACAACCTCCCTCACGGTGCGCCGCCGCTTGGAGGTTTGGGGTAATTTTTTATAGAGGTTGTCTTCCTCGCGGCCCGGGCGGTTAAGCCAAGGCCCTCGTCCCCCATCAAGAGTCAGAAACATGACCTTGGACAATCTCTGGGGCTACGAGACTAACGGTGGCAGAAGGAGGAACGCGTCTTCCTCCTGCCTGCCCGGCGGCAGTGTGAGTGCACACCGAGCCCGCTCTTGCTTCGCCACTGTGCCCTCTGCCATGGCAGAGGGACACGCGTTGAAGCGGTCCGTCTGACAGAACATTCGCAGACGGCCATAGAAGCCCTTGGGTAGGAGTGCCCAAGGGGGTCTATGGCCGCCTCCCAGGGTGCACCGTCCCGCAGACTGGTCTTCCCTCAGGACGTGTCCGCAAGGGAACTACAGTCCGCGGGCACTCGTGGAGGTTTTCTGTCGTGGCACCCCATGTTTCTACTGCTGAGACTCAAGCTTCCACTGTAGGAGCGAGAACGGATGAGAATGATATCCACTAACGCAAGGCCCTATTATGGGTTGATATATGTCACATTCTTGGAATGTTTGATTTTAAGATCTGGGTAGTGATGATGAAGTGAATGACCCAAAGCAAAGCGCCTGCAGGGTTTTGGACCCACGAAGCATCTTCCCCTATATATTACTAAACTCTTTGGACGTAACGTACCTACGACTTGTAAGTCAGGGCTTTTACTACTTATTTCTTATAATCAGAAGTTAAGATAGATTGAAAATTTGTTATAAATCTTTTTGCTGACTCCATATACATATAAACTCCCTAAACTATTTAACTCATGTAACTTTAAGCCGGCAGCCTCGAGCAGCGTCCAGTGCAATGAAAGCGAAACTAGCCACGCTAGTGCAAAGTCGACAGAAACGAACTTTAGCTTTAGGTCATAATAATTATTCGGTCAAGTAATTATTACTTGACTGATACACTATGGTAAAAGAACCAACAAATATTTCTGGAAGGCAGGGTCTAGTTTCTGAGGCCAGGGTCTAGTTCCGAAAGGGAGGCTCAGCCCCGGTATGAAAGACAATAAGGAACGGGGTGGGTTTTTTTAGCCAGTAAGAGCTTGATACTATCTCCCACTCCGCCCAAGGGCGGGGGATATCATTTAAATGATTTTTAACCACTGAAAAAATAAAAAATTATCCCCACATCATCATCATTAACAATTCAGCCGAAAGATATCCACTGTTGGGCATAGGCCTCTCCCAAGTGTCGCCATAATGACCGGTCCTGTCCTTGCGTCCATCGGATTCCCGTGACCCTCACCAGGTCATCGGTCCACCCACACAACCCCACACTTTTAAATAATTTCGATTGAATTAATTCGAATATTGAATTGGCAGTTTTTTTTAAAGCAGTGGTTGCAAATGTGGAAGTACCTATTACTTTTTTTAGATTTATTAGGTTGCATTTGAACCAATTGTTACAAATAAACCGTATTTAATTCCATCAACAAACTGTTACGAAGTTTGGCGGGTTTATAGAATGTACAACAGTTTTGGTCCAAATAATTTATTATTACCAAAAAGGGGGCCGAGAGGCTGGTAGCATTTTTGAAAAAGAACCATTGTTGTTGCCCTGGAACGCAAAGCATAAACTAAAAGAGACAAGTGAGTTTTAGTTAGTAAAAGTCTGGCACTCCCCTCGCTCCACTCCAAGCGGGAGAACTGGTTTGAGGATTTTTCAACCACAAAAAAAAAACAGTGGTCTTAACATGCCATGTTTATTATGCATGAAAAGGGATCATATACAGATCAGTTTAGATCGTTTAATAGATCACTATAAGACCTTGTGGTAGGGCTTCTAGTCGTCTAGAAAAGATGGTGATTAGTGATAAGATTATCTAAATTGCCCTAACCTATTAGCCTACTTCTGTAATATGTTTACAAAGATATCGGTCTACCTAGCTACAGTAATAATGAAGACAACTATGTATTAGGTACAAGTAGACATAATAATAGTCACATTTCTACGATAGGCAATTGAGGCCAATTTTAATCCGACTGGCCTAAAAGGATCATTTTCTATTAAAGTCCGTAGTTAAAAAATAGCCTAGCCTCATGTCAGTGTTCAAAGTAAAGCAAATCGAGGTCGGTCCAAAGATGGGTTATACCATCTCCTTCTAATCTACATATGTATAAAAGAAAATAAAAATGCAATGCTTGTAAAAGGCTGCTAAGTTAAAAGTACTGACATGATTTATGATAACAACATTGTACACTTAGTTCGCAATAAATGTATTGACTTTGACCTACAAATGGAAATATGAAAATGGCAACGGGGTGTACTTTACCTGAAAATTTTTTTTATTAAAATGTGGATAGAAGATATTCGTAAGTATTATTTTCTAAAAACAAAAACTACCCCAAAACAACCCATTCGACTAATTACAGTGCGCGTATTAATCACGGCATTATACGGCACGCGAGCGCATCCTTTCGATGATTATTATCACTAAATCATATTTAGTGCAGTCATTATCGCCTCTGCGCACGATATTATTGAGTGCGCTCATAATAAATAACAGCTATTGGGTGAGATTCTAATTTTAGCCTCGTATTTTACAGTGGTTGCGCTGTGGCCTTCCGATTAGCTGCTATACAGATTAGATGATAAATTGATGAAAATAATGGCGGCCAATGTAGGTGTTTCCTATTAAAAATACTAATGCATTAGGTAAAATGAAGGCATTAGATAAAATAGAACAGCAACAATTATTTTACCAAAATTTATTTATTTTTCGTGACATGTCATTTGAAAATCTTCTGGCTGCTGAGAATTTATCTGTAAATGGTATAAAATTCTTCTTTTAATAAGTTTTTCTACTTGTAACATATTTGTTTACTTGTATTGTAACATAGATATTAGAACAGCATAATTCTCACAGTTTCCATTTCAAACTCAAATTACACTTCCATTTCGTACTCGGCGAGCATGACGAGTAAGCCTGAAAACAGCAACACCTAATTAACTAATAACCAAAAATTATTGCCACACTAAAACCTTATCATTACCAACATTATAACATAAAACATGGCGACATTGTTCCAAACGCGACGCGAATCACGCAGCCTATAGCCACGCTGACGGCTTTACGATCGTATTAATGCTAATTTCGGCAAAATTCGGCGAAGCTCGGAAGTGTTCGGCTCGCCGAGTGCTGATGACGGTATGTCATTTTAATGCGAGCACCTTGTTTTGGTGATTGGGTTGTAATGACGTTATTTAGATATATGGCGCTGAGTTTACATTCGTAATGAGTTTGGTGATAGTTATGAAGGTATTATGGTACTTAATGTGCTTTCTAATCCAGAAGAGCTGCTGCAGGAACGAAGAGTGACCATGGCCCTAAAATGCAAAGGGCAACTAAAGGACACAGATGGACTTTAGTCACCACTCCACACTTCAAAAGCGTCCATCATCTAGATTAAGCAGCCTTTATTGCACCACTTAAAACATACTTATGAATCACTCTGTCTATTGGTGATAATTTCATGAAAATTCGTTCAGTAGTTTTTGAGTTTATAGCGTTGACAGACGGGCATACATGATGCTAAACTTTGTTTTATAATAAGTAGAGATATATAAATTTTAATTACCTATATAGTTTCCATCGATGGATGTGCGACACACAGAACCGGTGGTTGTGGTGACGCTTAGGGGAGGCCTATGTCCAAGAGTAGACGTCTTTCGGCTAATATGATGCTGATGATGATGATATAGTTTCCTAAAACTTTAATATGTTTATTGTTAAAGTATAACTCCTTCAGAAAATCCAAGTTGACAGATTCAATCATTCGAAAGTCGATAATGAAATCCATGACAGCTACTTTTACTTTTAACTTCATAAATATTTCTTTATGGATGATGATTTTCATCAGATATAATATATTATGCGTAGATAAACGTGCAGAAGGCTATTTACAGATTATCCCTTTAGGTCATCATCATCATCATCATCATCATTTCAGCCGACAGACGTCCACTGTTGGACATAGGCCTCCCCTAAGTGTCGCCACAATGATCGATCCTGCGCGTCTCGCATCCATCGGTTTCCCGCAACCTTCACCAGGTCATCGGTCCACGCTGCGTCTTCCAGTACGAGGTCGCCACTCCAGAACCTTTCGGCCCCAACGGCCATCTGTTCTGCGAGCAATGTGCCCTGCCCATTGCCACTTAAGTTTGGCGATTCTTCGGGCTATGTCGGCAACCTTGGTTCTCCTGCGGATATCTTCATTTCTGATTCGATCCCGCAAGGAAACTCCGAGCATAGCCCTTTCCATTGCCCTCTGGGTGACTTTGAGCCTTCTGATGAGGCCCATTGTGAGCGACCACGTTTCGGCACCATATGTCATCACTGGCAACACGCACTGGTCATAGACTTTCGTCTTGAGACACTGTGGTATATTGGACGAGAAGATACCGCGCAGTCTCCCGAACGCCGCCCAGCCGAGTCGGATTCGACGGTTGACCTCTTTCTCGAAATTAGCTCTACCCAACTGGATTGTCTGTCCGAGGTAGACGTAATCGTCCACTACTTCGAGTATAGAGTCTCCGATCTTGATAGGAGTGGGTCCCTTTAGGTACCCCTTTTTATTGGCAGACTTTCACTGATAAGCCTATGTAAAATCAGCTCAGTTCTTAGCTTGAGGTTAGTTTTTAACCTTCAATTACATCACAGAGTATTTCTATCCACATTACGTAATCAAATCACAAATTCCACGGAAAACATGCCCAACAGCGAAAATCGACAGTATTACCCTCAAAATGACAGCACATAAAAAGTTACCAACTAAAATAATTATCGAAATAAATGGCCGCTAAAATGGCGCACTAACCCATAAAACTAAACGCAATCATTTCAAAAACTACCACAGAGAGTGGCATAAATCAAAATTTAACAACGGCTAGTCGGCCTGGATGATTAAATTCATAGCTAAATGGAGTTTTATTGGGTAAACAGCAACCGGTTGCTGGGTTGTAGGGAGCTGGTAAAAAACGCAGTATCTGTGATAACAGTGTCAGAATACCGCGAAATGTCAATATCAAGTTGTATATTTGACCCCTGAGTTTGTTTCGGTGTTTTTTCTCAGGGTAGTCAGCTAGGAAACACTGATCTCATCTAGCTTAAACAGACGAAAAAAAAATTGACGTGTAAAAGTGTATTTTAAACCTATTTGCAAAAATAAATATCATTTATCATTGAATAAAATATGATTGACGGGCGTAACACGTCCTAATTTAAGGAATTATAATAATTAAAATTGTTAATAAAACCCTCACAGTTTATCTTAATGAATGGGCTGATCATTCAATTGGGTAAACGCTAATCATATGCAAAATGCAAAAACCTTTCATGCTGAAAGCTAAATTTATTTTCCCACAATCTAATCAGTATTTTAAAATATTTTTGTATAGATTTAGATAGGTAGGTACTCACAGTTCTGAAAATTGGCGACGACTTCAAATAGATCTTATGCTAAAAAATAATTCTTGTATACTGAAAAATGATGTTGAAATTACTGTATACATAAAAGGCCGTGTAGAAAAGCCTGAGCATAACAGTGAGGAAGAAAAAATAATAATACCGGCCAGCTAAACCTTTTTCAAGGCAAAGTTCTTTTACTCCTATGGGTCTACCACACGCACAAATTTCACCACAGTTTTGCCTGCGTAGGCCAGACAGCACACCGAACAGCAAGTAAAACTGTATTATAAGTTTTTAGCAACCACACGCACCGTGTTTCGTGTACAAATCGGCCTGCACAGGCAAAACTGGTGAAGATTGAGCGATTGTTAGGCCCTGGCTAAGCAACCGATTGTTTCTACCAGTTACACAATACAGGCCCGCGGGTATATCCCCGCTGGAAAACAGCGCGGCCCGCCATAATGAGCGCGCGATTGTCGTTGCTTTGATTTAATGACTTGAAATAATAGCAATCAATGCGATCGCTGAACGACTGCCGATATTTTTGCGATAGCAAAGGGTGTTAGGAAATTGGTAGGGTTAATTTAGTTAGGTGTCACGGTAGGATTTTTTTTTTTTTTTGGGAGGAGAGAGTGTAGGGACGAGTCATTACTCGTGTTACAAAGTTATGCTACAGATGTTTACAGTAGAAACTAAGTCAAAGTCAAAGTCAAAGTCAAAGTCAAAGTCAAAGTCAAAGTCAAAGTCAAAGTCAAAGTCAAAACATTTATTGCGAACTAAGTGTAATATGGTGTTGTTGTTATCATGTCAGTACTTTTGACTTAGCAGCCTTTTACAAGCATTGCAATTTTGATTTATCCTAATAAACATGCAATAAACATTATTATTACTTAATTCATGAATCCCCAAGCGACCACCGGTGGCCGCGCATCTATTGTCTTACTATTGTGTCTCTAATTGACGGTATCTGAAGGGTTAATTATTATTATCAATTCATTTGAGTAATTAAAGGTATGTCAAAAAAGTAAATTTCAATAATAATGAATTTCATACATTTATAATGTCAATACTATCAGATTCATTGAAAAAACGTTAGGTGAAAGTTTTTGGTCTTGAATAAAGGTTGATGAAACTTTTTAGATTTATTATATTTAGGAAATTTTATAATATGTAAGTATTATTTTATAAATGTGAATTACGGACCATAACCTTTCCTTTTTTACGTGGGTATCATGTTTGTTATAGTCAAATGATTTCTTCTCGCTCTGAGTAGAGGGTCAGATTTTTGCTGACATAAACGCACAGTGTTTCTTCAGTAACCCTTTGTGAGGGCCATGGCAACTTTTTCGAACAATCAGCATCCCTGGTAAACATCGGTTCTATTTAGCCTGAACTATCTTGCTGATAACTCTTCACGCACCGTCGAGCCGGATTTGGTGCTTACCGAACAGCTGAACAGTGATCAACTCATTGCTCACCGTCCACATACACACCCATTCCCTCTTCTAAAAAGAAGGCGTGAGTCCTTGCAGTAGATACGTTATAAGGCTGATTATGCTTACTGTTAAGTACTGTAATAATAATAATAAAAAATGGTATTTAGCTGCATTTGGTTACTCTATAAGCCGACCCTTGGATAGTCGGAGAAAAGCCGGACTGACAGATTCAATCTCTTAATTGTGCTTACCATCAGTCATTGCACTCAAGCCCTAAGATAGTTCATATTTATTACAACCAAATCTTTCTATAATAGATAAGTGGTAAGGAAAGTTTTTAAAACACCCTGTACAGTTTACATCGTTGACATCAGCCCACGTAATGGAAGCGCATTATTTTGCGTCTAATTAATTTACGATAATGTACTGATACGCCATTAAATAATATATCATCAATCGTAATTTTACATTAATTTCATTATATTGCCATCAGTTTGAGTTTTCTGAATATTTACTTACCACGCAATATTAATTATTCTGTGGAAAATAATATAGTTGGAATTCAAATCTTAGTAATAATATTCTCTATGGAAAAAAAAAATCTAAAGTGACAAGTGACGCTTTTTTTTATGGTGGGGAAAATCATTCAATGACAACCCCCGCTTGGTGCAGTGGTTGAACGATTGACTGCTACGCTGTGTGTTGCGAGTTCGATTACCACACAGAACAAATGTTTGTATGGCCTATAAATACCTGATCTGGGTCCGAGTGCCTTGTGCTTGTGCACACCTACGGTACAGGAGTCATTCCTAGTTTAAATTAAAAAAAACAACATAAAGGCCTACATGGGCACTTATAAAACGTCAGAAGCTAGGGCACGGTTCCAAATCGGTCGTTTCCTATAGAGAAGAACCGGCAAGAAACTCCAGTGTAGGGCAACGTCAAAACGAGACGTTCAAAGCCTGTGTATAAAACGATGAATATCTATTAATATTATTATAATATATCTAGCTTCTACTGGCCCACTGCTGGGCAAAGGTCTCCCTCCTTCTAGTATTCTCTGTCCAGTGTTAAATTTTTTGTTTTATTTAGTCTTTCAGAATTTTTGAATTTCACTTCTTAGCTGTACGCACAATGAATGTGTTCCCAAAACATTTTGTACGTATGGAAGGGGTGGTCCACCATATATTGGTAACACATCATCATGCTGCATGGTTAGTGACCCTGACTGCTATGCCGGAGGTCGTGGGTTCGATTCCCACCCAGGACAAAGGTTTATGTGATGAGCATGATCGTTTTTTCTATGTCTGGGTGTAATTTATCTATAATAATGTATGTATTTAGAAATATATAAGTATGTTTATCAGTTGACTAGTACCCATAACACAAGCTCTGCTTAGCTTGGGACCAGACGGCGTTGTGTGATAGTTGTGGTATATATTTTTATTATACGTTTAGTGGTCGGATGATGGGATGAGCTTGGTTTATCAGTAGATTTTATTTGATTGTGTGGATGTGGGCTATGTTTAGATTTGTTATTATATGCTTAAATTTTACGACTTATATTTATTACAGTTATCATTTACTGTTTGGAGTCCTGCCCACTTCGCGAACTAAAAAGACCGTGACGATAACATAGAAAATATTCGACCACAATAAAACATTGACAAAGAAAGAAATATTATTTCCGAACTTGCACAACGAAAACGAATTATTGTTTCAACGAATTATTATCTGGACATAAAACTCTCAATTGGCAAAGATACAGTAATAAGAAGAGATCTACTTATCGAAGATGCGGAACCAACAAGCCGTGGCGCAATAAACCAATAAAATAAGAATATAAATAAAAATAACTGCTGCGTTATAAATAATGTTAGAGTAGTACTTGTATAGGGCTGTATATCACGAGGCTCAGGGTGGTGTGTCACCCGACTGAGTTATAGCGTCACAGAACATAAAATATACAACAAAAACTGTTGTTCTTCCAACAGTTTTGCCCCATATTAAGAATGAGCACAAACAGAATGTGGATTTGGAACAGGGGTTCGCAATAACGTGGAGTGGCCAGAGGACTAAAGATTTTGGAAGACAGTGCATGAAGGAGTATCTGGATGACAAATTAGAGTGACAATTTTTACAATTATTTCTTTTTTTTTTTATTTGTTTTTTTTTTTTTGCAATCATTTGACATTATGTTTTTTTTTAATTTCATCCTATTTTCATCTTATTTTATTGAGATAATTTTACAATTTGACATGCATGTACTTATATCTTTGACATTGTTAATTCTTTACGACATAGATAAGTACTAGAAACTAACTGTAAAAGACTGATTTTGTATGCCTATCGGCGGGACATGGTTTGTACAAAAATATTGGAAAACACCTGTAATCACCTATGTTCACAAAATGAATAAATGAATTTGAATGAATGTCAACACTGCATCTAAAAAATGATTTAAACAAAATAAATATTTATTTACAGAGATGTGCATACCAATAAGACAGTAGGCATGTAGGTAAATAGCCCCGTATTGATGATTAGGGTTAATGACTTTTGGGACGTAAATATAATTATGTCTTATCATAATTATGCGCAGCAAAACAATAGGTAGTTGTGAAATTATAGTACTTAATTAAAATAGTACAATAAGGAGGAACAAATTAAAAAATAAGATAAGATTAAAAACAAACACTTATGAACGCAAATTAAAAAAAAAATTGTACGCCATATTGGATTTATTACAACGTAGTTTTTTTTTCGTAATTTTCTCTACTAACCCGTTAAAAATCATAGGTATTTATGTGTATAAACAAACTAGTATTTCATCTTCAGGAGTCCGCCGTCGTTTAAATTATAATAGGTATATTATACTCTTCAAATATTCTTGGTCTTCTTCTTCTTTTTAACATTATTATTTAATAAATTACATTTTATACTTTTAGTGAAATCATTATTAGCTTAATTTATTAGTTTCATTGTTACAATAGTAAAGCTTGTGATTTGCATGGCTTAACTTGTAATATGGTTGGACTGTGCCATATTTTTTTAACAACTTTATGTAATTAGTAATTACCCATATTAGCAAATCATTAATTATGACCAACGATTATTTATTTATGATTTATGAAACAATATTTGTTCAAGTAAGGAATTGTCTGAATCTTGTAGCTTATAAAAATACTACGTCGTGCCAATAAAGAAATTTATTAAAAACCTACAATATCTTTAATTTAATGATAAATGATATTTATTTTTGCAAATAGGTTTAAAAAAACACTTTTACACGTCAATTGTTTTTTTTTTTTTCGTCTGTTTAAGCTAGATGAGGCTGGTGTATCCTAGCTGACTACCCTGAGAAGAAACACCGAAACAAACTCAGGGGTCAAAGTCTCTTTTAAAGTCCATACAATAAATATGTAATGGTCGAATCACATGAGAACCATGCCGATTAATCTGAGATGGTCTTTTGAAGAAAGAACCATACAGATTTGAGTGGACCCGTCCAATCAGTGTAAGCATTTGTCAGTATTCGCAAAGCTCAACTCATACTAATAACTAACTAATACATTACAAAAGTAAACTACTCAAATAGGATCCCAGAATTTAGAGTTCCAAGTCCAATAATTTAACTTCAAGCGCATCAGTTAGCCCCATCAAAATCTTCCCTCCCCAACAGCGACTCCACGTCTTTCCGGCCGCCGCATCCTCGGGGCCGATTCAAGCTCAGTTCACGGGGTAATTCGTTATTTTTATTGTTTTTTGTTATTATGATTCTGTCCCCTGGATTACTGTCCGTGATACATGGCCAAGCACTGGATGCGTTTAATTGCCCCGGACGCTTTCCCGGTACGCGATAAATAATAAGATTAAGGTGGGAAATAGTGGATTTGGCTGTTTATAATATGGGCGTTACTTACCCTTTATGTTTTTGTGAGCGGTTGTACGGACGTAAATGTTTTTGAAAGAAATACATTATGTTTTCGGTGTTTTTGTAAAATAATGGTTTAGTAGTTTTATGAAAGAAAAGGTAGCTTAGTTTTTACTTTTGATTTTATAAAAGTCATTTTTTTTTAATTGTTAATTCTATTTTAAGTAGATAGTACAGTGGAAGATAGATACTGCTGTCAATGTAAACTATTTATTTTGTTCTTATATAATTTACTAACTTTTGCCCTCAGCTTCGCCTGAGTACATAAAGTATAGCCTATGTCACTAAAGAATAAAGCAGCTTTCTATCGGTGAAAAAAATTTTAGCAATCGGACCAGTACTTCCAGAGATTACCTCCTACAAACCAAAAAATAAACAAAACCTTTTTATTATATTAGCAGAACAGTTTATTTATTTGAATGTAATTATTGACTATCGCTATATCTTGTGGTGTTGAACCTAACCTCTAGGTATATCCTAAGACAATTCTTACACTCAAATTAATCAAAACAGTTGTATAAGTTATTTCATAATCATCAACTTCCCAGCCTTTTTCCAACTAGCCAACACATGTGTTTTAGGAGAACATGGAGCGATTGTCTATCAAACCTCCATAACTGGACAAAACGATACCCTTTGGACTGACTTTGGAGGAAGTTTCCTCCAAAAAGTTAGTGCACAACAACAACAAAGTTAAATTAACATGAAGTGTTTACAAATGGCTTCAAATAATAAAGTTATAAGAAATAAATAATTTTAATGCGTAATAAACTAACTTTCAGAAACCCAGAAACTAGTTGCAACTTTGAATAGAAACCATCGCGCGATCTAATTCGATGCTAACGCCATCTGTTGAACTAGGGGACAACTAGTGAAGGGAAATTTATTTAAAAATATTTTTTATTAATGGGTAGAAATAAAGGCTTATAAACTAAGAAAAGTACATATGAATTGTAATTAATTCATATGTACTTTTTTCCACATTGGTACACTGACACTTAAAAAGGTATTATGTAAATTGAATTACATACCTAGCTAATAATCTAACTTTTCTGTATTGATTTTTTTTAATTTATCTGATTTTATTCAAATTATGTTTTATTCAATGCTGCTCCCAATCCCATTACTATTTGAATGCCCAATATAAAGTAAATTAGTAATAAAAATAATAAAAATCTTTAGGTATTTGAGACTAGAAAGAATCAAAGAAAAATACCTAGTTTGAATCTGAGGCACATCTGCACCTTCAGAAACATAAGAACAGCAGTAGTTCTATAAATAATTATAACTAGGCTCGCCCAATTCATTTTTTACGTAATACAAATTTTACTTCTCTTTATAAAATATTTGCATTATAATTAGCAAAAATTAAGAAGATAAAGGGCAAAAAAGTCAGTTGTTTGTTTTGAAAAAGTTAAAAATAATAACAGCTCGGGTCACAATTTGAAACAAAACAGCGTTGCGATGTATTTGTAGGTAATATCAGGCCTTCTCATTAGGGTGCTGGGATATGAGTGTTTGTTTGTACACTTGCATACAAAAGTGTTAGCTGAAATAAATTAATAAAATTATCAAAGGATTTGCAAACCAGAAAACGCCATGAGGAACGTTTTGTATTTGAATATGGCTCGCTATAGAAGTTGGGAAAAATCGCTAAAATGAAAAATTTGTGAAACATGATAATAATTCTAGAAAGGCTATCACCATCATGGCCAGAACCATCTTGCAGGCTGCAAGATGGTTCTGGCCAAATTATGTTTTATTCAATGCTGCTCCCAATCCCATTACTATTTGAATGCCCAATATAAAGTAAATTAGTAATAAAAATAATAAAAATCTTTAGGTATTTGAGACTAGAAAGAATCAAAGAAAAATACCTAGTTTGAATCTGAGGCACATCTGTCACCTTCAGAAACATAAAGAACAGCAGTAGTTCTATAAATAATTATAACTAGGCTCGCCCAATTCAGTTTTACGTAATACAAATTTTACTTCTCTTTATAAAATATTTGCATTATAATTAGCAAAAATTAAGAAGATAAAGGGCAAAAAAGTCAGTTGTTTGTTTTGAAAAAGTTAAAAATAATAACAGCTCGGGTCACAATTTGAAACAAAACAGCGTTACGATGTATTTGTAGGTAATATCAGGCCTTCTCATTAGGGTGCTGGGATATGAGTGTTTGTTTGTACACTTGCATACAAAAGTGTTAGCTGAAATAAATTAATAAAATTATCAAAGGATTTGCAAACCAGAAGACGCCATGAGGAACGTTTTGTATTTGAATACGGCTCGCTATAGAAGTTGGAAAAAATCGCTAAAATGAAAAATTTGTGAAACATGATAATAATTCTGGAAAGGCTATCACCATCATGGCCGGAACTGCAGGACTGCAGTGACTGTTTCAAACCATCTTGCAAGCTGCAAGATGGTTTGAAACAGTCACTGCAGTCCTGGAAAGTACAAGGCTACTTAAAGAACATGGGGGGGTTTTAGTTCCTGACTACTAAGACATCCACTGGTAGAGAATTACGGAAGAAGTAAACATGTTGTTCGTCGATTTATGAGAAGACTGGAAATCTAACGTGTGGAAATATCGATCAATCTTACAATAAAGCTAATGGTCTACAACTAAGATGACGACTGATAGTGATGTCATATGCAAGGCTAAATTATTGTCATAGAATAAGGTAAGCTGCAGTTCGTCTGTACGTCTCTCATCTATCGGATTCCCGCGACCCTTACCAGTTCATTAGTTCGCCTTGTGCGAGGCCTTTAAATACTGCGCTTCCCTACGTCAGCATTTGCATCAGTCAATTATTCTAAGCCCAGCCCAGCTTGTCCAGCTGGTTTCCCAACAGGTGTTCGTTTTACTGACTTTCACAACCCTTCGCCTAGTAATTTAATTACTGCATTTTCTATTTCATCGTCATCATCATGTCCACCGATAAAAGTAGTTAACTTCGCTGAACATAAGTCTCCCCGAAGTATCACTATAACGAACGCTGCTGTCTATCTCACATCCATCGGATTGCTGCGACCTTCACCGTGTCATCGTCTTTCTGCGTCAGCATTCATACAGTCAATTCGACGGGTGCAAAGTAAAAAAAGTTATCTGCAATTTTGTGATTTTCTATCCTCTTTATTGAATTAGTAATAATAAGCAGTTATTTAGTCGGTAATTTTTTTTTCAAAAATATTTTTAAAAAGAAAACTATTATTTTTTTCGTTTTTGACACTTGAAAGGTTTCTCATGTCTTAGAATATTAAATATTTGTTAAGTTACTGCAATTATCAGAAAGTCGCAAAGTTGCAGATAACTTTTTTTTACTTTGCACCCGTCGAATTCATCTAAGACACATGATTATTACACTGACTTTCACAACTCTTTGACAAATAATTTTTTTACTGCATTTCCTATAGCTCTAATTTGATTAATAAAACCAATTCGGCACAAAACACGACTGTGCTCAAGCGTACCCAGTATTATAAATCCGGTGTAACGCTCATTCCAAAACGATAATTAAGCGACAGCGGCTCGTTGTTCACAAAAGGTGCCTAGTTTATGGCAACGTATGTGTACGCGAGCGTCCTTTTTGCATATCCCCTCTCTGTTATGAGGAAAGATGTGTCTATGAATGGTTGTGGGACGCATCTGGACGTAAAATGTAGCTAATTATCAAGTTAAAATCTTATTCTTTGTTGAAATGTTTTTTTGTTTATTTTTGGTGGTTTTTGTTTTAAATCCACACACACACAGACGATTGCATCACTGCTTACCAGGTGGGATCGCAGTCAAGTTCTAGTTTATAACAGATATAAAAAAATCCATCGTTTTTAGCATTCCCTATCCAAAGGGTAAACCGTCTGTCAGTTACTAGTTAGCGTGATAGCTAACGCGTGTTAGTTTATTCTATTCTGTAGCTAGACAGTTTTTTTTTGTGAGTAAAAATCATCCGATTGATATCCCCTGCCCTTGGGCGGAGCGAGAGATAGTGTCAGACTCTTACTGACTACAAAATCCACCCCATTTCTTCTTGTCTTTCGTACCGGGGCCAAGTTTCCCTTTCGGATAACTCTGGTCAATCTGATATGAACAAATTAAATATTTAAGGTAGGGCTTACATACAACAGACGTGATTGTTTTGACGTTATTAATAACAGCGATAAGTAAAAACTTGAAATATTCACATTAAAAATTCACTTTAGAAATACTCGTAGATAATTAAATATAAATAAAATAAAATTTTTAGGAGGGACTCCTGTATAACAAACGCATAATGTTGTAAATATAATAAATATTACAGAACCCTTCGAGCGCGAGTTTGCATCACACTAGGCCGGTTTTTTTATAATTCGTTTTACACACTTCATTACATATTACAATATACATAAACCCACACGTTTTTACTAACTATTGAGTGGTATTAGGCAGACAAAAAATATTAGCTGACTAGCTGCTCCCAGCGGCTTCGCCCGCGTGATAGCAGAAAGTTATCCCAAGGGAAAGATACTTCCGGGATAAAAAGTATCCTATGTCCTATTCCAGGACATGGTCTATCCGTGTACCAAGTTTCATCAAAATCGGTTTTGCCATTTAGGCGTGAAGACGTAACAAACAAAATCACTTTCGCTTTTATAATATTAGTAAAGATTCAACTAGACCGTTTTACTATTAATCATATTGTAGACTAGCTTTTGCCCGCAACTTCGCCCGCGTACATAAAATATAGCCTATATCATTCAGGACTAAAGCAGCTTCCTATCGGTGAGAAAAATTTTGCAATCGGACCAGTAGTATCAGAGATTACCTCCTACAACTTTTTTATTTTATAATTATATACATCTTAACTTAATAGGTTATAATTATAAATTAATAGGTATATACAAACTTAAAATAATAATATGTACAAACGAGTAAAAAGGCAGAAAAACGGGGAAAACTCAAAGGGCATCACGCTGTATGGCAATGCTGATTCGTTGACCGAAGAAAAGGCCAGCCCTCTGGTCACGCGAAGAGTCGACCAAACGTCCACCTACAAACAAAAAAATAAAAAACAAACTTTACCTCTTTATTATACTATTATACTGTAGATTAAAACTGGCCCTCTAGTCTATTCTCTTCTTCTAGTCTTAGTTATTTACAAACACACAAAATAAAAATCATTAGTTACATTATTCTTTCTAGAAATTTCAAGAATAATCCTGTTTTCGAAAAAGTTAATTGCTATATTTACTCATTGGTAATCAATGCTAATGTTTCACAATATCTAATTACATGTACTTAGAGTAATTTCATTCATTACTTAAACTACAGAAAAACACATTTTGATCTTTTTTTCACAGTTAATTAATGACTAGGTGATTAAAACACTTTTTTTTCCAGGAACCTCACAAAACACGTAAATAATTTTATCAACAGACGGCGACAATTATCTAATGAACCAAAATAATGCGCACACGCACTTTAAAATAACAACAAATGCGTCGATACCTCAGTTCACGCCGAGCATTCGCAGCGAAAACACGTCTTCAAAATGTGCAGCACATTCCTTGACCCCGAGGCAATACTTTCCGGTAACGAGCAATGGGTACAGCTCGAAGAAAAGTGGGGAGAACCAGTCGACCTTGATACTGAGGAAGATAATCCTCCAGGGAAACTACAGCCTGTCTTCAGTGCCTTGGACTTGATGAAAACTACCTTCGATTCTTCGTTTCTACTAAAAAAAGTGCGCAGGAAAGTTGGCAGAAGATTGTCGAAGGCAGGAGTCTTAGACTACAAAGACTTCTTGCAGGACCTTGAAGAAAAGAACCAGCCAAAGCAGTTCTACTTCATCAATGGACAGATTCTGTCAGCAGAATCCGTAGAAGACATATGTGACAAGATTGATGACATTTTCAAGTCGGTGGAGAAACTTTCATCTGCTACCAGCACCATTCGCCACAAGAAACCTGTTCCTGAGAGAGTGAGCTGCAGCATATCAGCCGACGACCTTTCTTTTGATGATACTCCTGCAGAAAAAGAGAAAAGTGACACTGATGACGTGGAAAGGTACATTGATGAAGCATTTGAGAAGCTGAGTCACTACTCGAGTATGACAATGGATGATGTGGATGACGTTACGAGGGAATCAGTGACGACGCTGGTGAGGAAGTTCAGCTCCTTTCTTCAAAGTCCAGCAGTGAACTGCAACCCGAGGCGGAAGAGGCAGTGCTGCAATAAGTTCAAAGAGTTGGCGGAGTTCTGGAAAAGCCATGCGTTTAATGAGAGTGAGGCTGGACATTGAAGTTATGTTTAACCCTTCAAATACCGTCAATTAGAGACACAATAGTAAGACAATAGATGCGCGGCCACCGGTGGTCGCTTGGGGATTCATGAATTAAGTGTTGGCATTTCCATTTGAGGGTACATTTGTGTACTTCTGTGATTCTAGATGCGTAAACTGGAACCCTGTATCGTTAATAGTGTTATGTGTTGAGTATGACAGTTACAGGGATCTAAACACTTGGATAATTATAAAAGTAAGTAATTAATGTAAAAGTTTAGTTGTCGAATAATTATCGTAATTTGACTGCTTTTTCACTGTAAAATGTAAGTTAGATTATTTACCAAAGCAACGTTATTATGATAATAATATAATTTTTATGATCCTGTTTGTAATAAGTATGATTTCATTGTTTTGTAATACTAGTATTAAAATAATTTATTGACGAATTTAGGCTAGTATTTAAGGCGAATATTACATAGTTATAGGAAATATAGTAATTTTATTGAAACACAATAACAATACAACATTGTTATTTTTAATATTTATGTAGGTAAGTTTTGAAAATCTTTTTGTAGGACGGTCGAATACTCGTATTCATATTAATTTATTTGTTCTAAGACAATAATTTTATTAGATACTATTTGTAAGTCAATGCCGTTTTTATTATTTCAGATTTTTTTATGTTTTTATTGTTAAAGGTCAAAGTTAAAGTAAATTTTAATGGATGCAAAATAAATTAAGGAACAATTTGAATTAGAATGTTTTAAAATAAACGTTTTGAAATTATATTTTTGATTTTATTTTATTCATGTCTTATGCAATTCGAAGTTTATTTACAGAAATAAGGGAATTGGTAAAATTGAGAATTGTTAGTATATAATTTGCTATAGTTTGATATATAAGGAGTGAAACTCCCTGTTGCAGTCTGTGAATCCTGATAGCTACAACCAGGGGGTCTATAAGCCAGAATGAAAAACCTACTTTTAGGCAAGCGTGCTCCATCGTCAACAACATCATAGCTTACCATCATGTAACACAATGGTCAAACGCTAGCTTATCTACCTATTCGAATATAATTTTAATTAATACACTAATGTTTAAAGGAGTTTGTTGGTTTGTTTGAACGCGCTAATCTGGAAGGAAATCCTGCTTTTTTTTTCACGGTGGGAAAATCATCTAATGACATCCCCCGCTCTTGGGCGGAGCGGGAGATGTGTCAGACTTTTACTGACAAAAAACCCACTCCTGTTGCTTCGATGCCTTTGGTACGAAGGGCTAAGCTACCTTTCGGACTAACCCTGCTGACCCCAGTAGGAACTCCTGGTTAAAATTGAAAAATTCTTTTTGTGTTGGATAACGTATAGATATATTTGACTAAAAGAAGCGAAGCAGTAACCAAAGACGTGGAACTAACAATAAAAAGATAACACTTCAAGTCAAAGATTAAATCAAGACTTCAGTAACTTTATAAAATGTGGATTAAGTGGCTTAAATAGCTATATCATCATCATCATCATTTCAGCCGATCTGCGTCCACTGTTGGACATAGGCCTCCCCCAAGTGTCGCCACAACGAACGATCTTGTGCGTCTCGCATCCATCGGTATCCAGCAACCTTCACCAGGTCATCAGTAATAGCTATATAGGTTTTTGTAAATAAATAATGATACACATTATTTCTAGGTTTTTAGGTAAACAATGACATTTATCAAATCATAAGAAGTGTTAATCTTTTCTGATAAGATGTTTTACAACTGCTTAGTTTATTGATGATGATAATATTTATGAGTAATCAAAACAATCACACTAATATTATAAAGAATATAGTTTGTATTTATGTGTGTGTATGTTTCTTATTCCTTTATGCTCAAGTGGCTGAATGGACTTGGGAAAAATAAAGTTGTCAAAAAATTATGGTTTCACTTATTATTTTATAGTTCCTTTCAGTTTTGTTCCAAGTTACATTCTAGGGTCTTTCTCAAATCTCAAAATAGGCCTTTTATTTTTTAACGAGTTTTGAGCCATGTCCATTTTTTTACCTGGGTAATCATTTAATAAATTCTACCAATCTGGATGGAACAGTTTAGTGTTCCTTCAGTTGCCTTCTGTGAGGGTCACGGTAACGAAACCTTTGAACAATCTACAGCACTGCCAGCCTTTACTCTCCCCGTCAAACTTGCTGATATCTCTTTGAGGCACATAAGGAACAAAACGCGCCGTCAACCCATGCTTGGTGCTTATAGGACTTCTGGGGTAGACGACATCCTGGAATAGAACATCTGCTAATCGGTATCCCGTGGGTAAGTCCCTTTCTGATAAGTTTCCAAGTAATTTTTACATAGTATAGGATGACAGCAGGACGAAACTATGCATTCTTGAGATGAGAGAAAAGGGCATTGCATGAATCCAACACCTGTCACCCACACCATCCTATCCTGATAATTGTATAGTTTCACTCAGGTGAAGCCACCAGTAGGAACTACTTACTAGGTCACTATATTATGCCGATTTTTGAATCAACAAATGATTTTTTCAAGATTCTAGTTTAGTTCTCGTGACGGCATAGTTGGCGCAACGGTTAAGCGATTGGCTTGCAGGTTCGACTCCTGCACATAACAAATAATTGTATGGCCTACTGATAGTCGTTACTAGACTGTGTGATTTGTGTATGTGAGTTTAGATGTTAATGTAATTCCTAATGTGAGACAATGTTTTACAAAAATACTTCTTCTTTAATCACTTTACTTGAATATCTAAGTAAGCCCCTGAAAAGCTTGGATCCAATAGGTGGCGCTGTAGTAAGGTTCACAATTTTTATGACTTAAATAGCCAGCTTTTGGACAGGGCGACATCTGTCGAAATATAATAAAGTAGTTCACGTGGTGCTGCTAAAATTCCTTTTCAAAAGTGTTGTGACCGTACTACTTAGCGAGTTACCCATGCTTGGATTATTTGGTCCATCTGCTTCTTGGAAAATAATAAACAAAAGACGCTCAAACAAATATTCATGATACAAACAGAGTCGTTACCCAGCTATTACTTAATTACCTGAACGGACAACAAATAGAAATTCATGGTTCATTAAGCAAACAACCGTGGCTTGGTTCCGTAGGTCCTCGCAGGACACGGGCCAAGTTAGTCGCTAAATCACGAGCGGTGCCTGTGGACCCCTGGTTGGGGACTCACGGGGGGCTGAATGGGGACGGGAACGTGGCTGATGATGATGAAAGTCATGGAATGCTGATGAACCTATTTTTGTTTTGTAGATGGGGATTTCTCAAAGGGCTTCTCCCACTTTAAGGTGGAACAGCTTTTGCTGACCCATCTTCAGTCGCTGCAGTTTCAGAAAAAAATACATACTTTACACTTAATAAATAAATAAAGTTATATTTATTAGCCACTAGAGATGGCGATCTGAGATTAATTAATAGAAGAATCGAGTTTATAATTTAAAAAAAAAAATGATTTATAAAATCAATCTTATACAGTGGATCAATCTCGGTAACTTCGAATCAAGATTCGAGTTTTTTTCCTGTGAAATGCACCCCTATTATTGTTTAAAAAAACGTTATGAGTACCTGTTTTTCTCAATTTAATTGCTAGGTGAATGTTGTACATCCAATTTCTTACCAGTCATCAAACACATAGCATTGTATTTATTACTTTTTTATTTAGGAAATCAATCTTCTAGAACTATTTATTACAAAATCTATTCTTTGGACTTCGATTCGACACTTAGGAAGGCTTATGTCCAAAAATTGACGTATTTTGGCTGAAATGATGATGAACCCTTACATGTCTAGACTAGCCGCCTCAAACCCAGCAGTCCTGCTCCAAATTCGTCCCCGTATGTCCGCCATGTTTCGCGCACTGACCGGAAGCAGAAACTTATTCCGGCTTGTTCATGAGAGTTAGACAGTTTGTCAATTTATGAGCGCTGAGCACAATAACGCGAGCGCAGCGGATCGGACTGAAGGCAGATGCTGCTAATTGAGTTAACGTGATTAGCTATCTGTGCTTGTGTCAAACAGAAATCGAGGGGTCTTCCTGACTTCCTGACGTCTTTTTGGACTGACCAAAAGGGATGTAGAAGGTTAAAGAAACTGTCACGAGATACTGTGCTTGTTTCAAACAGAAATTGAGGGGTTTTCCTGACCTCTTTTCGGACTGACTAAAATCAATGTAGAAGTTTAAAGAAACTGTCAAAAAAGGGAAAGAACTATACAGAAATAAAAATATAGAAATAGAAATATACAGAACTGGTTAGAGGAAGCCCAGGCGCATAAGAGATGGAAGGAGTGGAGGGAGGCCCAGGAGTGGGACAGAACAAGCTAAAAAAAAAGGAAAGAAGGGTAGAGTGTTATACTACAGTCTTTTGAAATGGATGAGCTGGTTGTTATTACTGCATTGTCAAAGTTGGACTTTGCCACTTCAAATTCTCTCGAGTTTAAAATTTATCAATGTTTGTGGCGAACGAAAATTGAGGGGTCTTCCTGACGTCTTTTTGGACTGACCATAAACAATGTAGAAGTTTAAAGAAACTGTCAGAAAAGGTTTATAAAAAAAGTTTGAGAAAAGCGAAGGTTCAAAGGTAGGAGGGTATTACTCCAGTCTTTTGAAATTGATGAGCTGGTTGCCATTACTGCATTGTCAAAACGAGTTTATGAAGTTAGCTGTTGGAATTTCAAGTTGAATTTCCTGTCCATCTAACGCTGAAAACCACATCATGTTCTTTTTTGTGGTTGACCACTGTTTTTTGTACTCTTTCAAGTTTCATGCTTACTAAAACAATATTTGATTCATAAATATATATCCGATTTGATTGCATTTAATGTGACCTAAAAATTGTCTATTCTTGACATCTGTATAATTATTATAAAAGGCAAAGCGATTTATTTGCTGGTGAACTTATACTATAAAGCTGAAAGTTTGTATGTTTGTTACTTTGTTATTTTGATGAAACTTGGTACTCGGGTAGACCACGTCCTGGAATAGAACATAGGATTTTATATTCCAGGAGTATGTTCTCTTGGGATTATGAGCTAGTACCACGCGGGCAAAGTCGCTGATAGCAGCTAGTGACGAAATAAAAATCTAAGTCTGTTTTGTGTCAGAAAATAATCCTTACTAATATTATAAAAGCGAAAGTGAGGTTGTTTGTTTGTTACATCTTCACGCCTAAATGGCAAAACTGATTTTGATGAAACTTGGTACACGGATAGACCATGTCCTGGAATAGGACATAAGATACTTTTTATCCCGGAAGTATGTTCCCTTGGGATAATTTTCTGCTATCACGCGGGCGAAGCCGCTGGGAGCAGCTAGTGAAATAATAAAAATGAAAAAAGGAAGAAAATAGGTTTATTTGGCACACAACTTAAATCTACACTAAGTAATATTATAAAGAGTTAGTTTGTTTTTTTCTTTGTAGGAGGTAATCTTTGAAAGAAAGCTACGTGTTATCACGAACTTAAGTGGCAATGGGCAGGGTACATTGCTCGCAGAACAGATGGCCGTTGGGGCCAAAAGGTTCTGGAGTGGCGATTGCGTACCGGAAGATGCAGCGTTGGAAGGCCTCCTATAAGGTAGGCCGATGACCTGGTAAGGGTTGCGGGAATCCGATGAGTGCAAGACACACAGGACCGTTCATTGTGGCAACACTTCAGGGAGGCCTATGTCCAACAGTGGATGTTTTTCGGCTGAAATGATGATGCTGATGATGATGAATCTTTGAAAGTACTGGTCCGATTCTAAAAATGTTTTCACCTGTAGAAAGCTGCTTTATTCCTGAGTGACATAGGCTATAATTTATGCACGTGGACGAAGCCGCAAGCAAAAGCTAGTTACACATCAAAAATTACAACAACAATGTGTTTCAACAAACATCGAACTGCGTAGGTAAACTTGCACAAGCCAATCCCCGCAACTTGTGTTAAACCTCATTCAAAATGAATTAATTAAGAGTCCACCTTAATTCACTGTAGCTATCAACAACTTGCTGTACTTCAGTTAGGTGTAACGGAACGTTGCGGCCGCATCGGACTCCTAAACCCGCCGTGTATACGACAAGTATGGCGCTAGTTGTTGCGGACTGTACTTGCAAAGCTATTGGTTTGTGGAGATTTTGAGCTTGTTTTGTAACAATGAGATTGTAGTACTATACTAAGATTTAGATTAGAAATAATATAGGTGGATTTCAGTTAATAATGTATCGCACTACCCCTCGCTACACTCAGGCGCGGGGAAAGTTAGTATTAAGATTACCCATATCAAATAAAAACGGTTGTTAGAATGTTTGACACCGCGGCTCTGCATCGTAAAGGGCAACTGAAGGAACACAGGTAGGTTTTATTCAATTAGGCTGCAACTCCCTCTCGTTCCACACAGAGTGGGAGAAGTTATTTCATGATTTCCAACACCAAATAAAAATGGCTTGAGTATTGGTCGATAGACTCTCCGCTGCACTGCATCGCAATGGGCAACCGAAGGAACACAGGTGAGTTTAATTATTTATTTAATCTTAATGCAACACAAAGTAAATAGGTAGACTTAATGCCTTAGGCATTCTCTACCGCTCAACCTAGGGAGGTGAGTGAGTTGAGTCAGTTAAAATCTCTCAACTCCCTCGCACCACCCAGAGCGGAAGTAATACTTTGATGGTGACATACATATTCAGCCTTTTAATATTCCCACTGCTAGGACTCAAGGAGAAGGAATGGGCCGTAATCCACCACGCGAGCCCAGTGTAGATTGATGAATGTCACATGTCATCGAATTTTTGGTTCTAGGACATAGCCGGCGTTTTGTGGGATGGGGATGAGATCCCACCTCAAAAAAAAAAAAAGATTTTAGTCTGATTTTCGGGTATTTTAAAGACCCAAAAGTAAAAAACAATTTCATCAGAAGTGTTCTAGTCCAACTTAGTTTGTAATGTATAAAACGGCATTACAAGTTGAGTTGTGGTGGCAGAGGTGGGATAAACATCTGCCAAAATACCCTGTCACATTTTCGCACATTCTGCTCCTGCCTTAACAGAGTACATAGTGTGTGTGATGCCATAGGATAATGTGGAAACGGATCTAGTCTGAAACTGTTGTACATATTATTCATTATTTTTTTTATTTTAAATAGCCAGAAACATTTTTGTTACCTTTTATATTTTATCTATTAAGTTGCATAATTTAAACTTCAAGCTGCGAGCTTGAAGTTTATACTGTACTTGAATAAAAAAACTCTGTTTTATAGCATTTTTTGTTAAAATATACAATAAAATGTTTTATTAGTGTTGTTTTTGTATATGGTCTGTTAATAAGGTATTAGTTAGTATATAATTAAACTATTTTTATAAATGGAGTTTTTATCTGTTCTTCTTCAGGAGAGGTTCTTACTGCTTTTACAAATTGACACATTGGTTTTTCTTAATTCATTAAACCCTAAGCAAACGCCGGCGTTCGCGCACCCATTGTCTTTCTATTGTATCTCTAATTATCATGACTGAAAAGTTAATTGACTCAGAATTGATAATTCATAATTTTAATGCTTTTGAAATATAAATGAATTCACTTTTACTTCTATAGTCCAGTCGTATTATGTTATACAAGTATTGTAATATGTTTATTTGTTTACCCTGGTCCGTGCGTCACTGCGGGGTGCCAACTGAAAATCAGCGCTGGGTGTCTAACGTCCAGCAAATGCTGAGGTGGTCACCCTTTCGGTGCGGGCCCGCGACGCGCACTTTGTACTTTTGTTACTTTTTAAATTGACTTTTATGCTTACAACTGTCGTGCTGTGTCTGTTCTGAATAAAAGTATTTCTATTCTATTCTATTCTATTTTATTCTATTCTATTCTATTCTATACATATCCAGATTTACTGCAATAAAGATTTTAATAGATTAACAAAATAAAACTTTTTTTATGAAACCGTAATTACACAAGCCGCCCCCTAATTTCTGTTGTCACCTCATTACGCACTAAGAACTTAATGTCTTTGATGACATAAAGATGGGTGTCCACTAACGTGGTTATAAAAACGGCAACAGTGCTCCATTAGTGACGTCACGGGCTCGGCCGCTCTCGATCAATTTGAGCGAAATCGCCGGCGCGAAGTGTTTTTTAATTAATTTTATGAGTGAATTTTGTTGCGGGACACGAGTGCGTGGAGTAGCTGTTGTATTTTTTTTATGCACTGTATATATATATATGTATATCTTCACTTTTGAAAGTTCGTGGACACGGTTAACGCAGTGGTGAGTACGGAACATAATATTTGTATAGCCTACAGATAGTTGTTTCGGTTTGGGTATCATGTGTATGCGAGTTTACGTGTTTGTGAGCGCACTTACGATACAGGAGTAATTCCAGATGTAGGGAAATTAATTCCAGGTTTGTGGTAACATTAAAAAAAGTGTCTGCAGTTACAATATGACATAGAAAATCCAGTATTTATAATTCGAAGTTATGTTTTCATTTACTGAGTAGATTACTCGGTAATAATATTATGTTAATATTTTGTTCATGTATTGATTCCAAGTCAATTATAATACAAGGTTTATGGAAAAAAAACAATGTTTTATTTTTTTAGTAATACAATTATAGGTTACTTTCCCAATAGCCGAGACTTGTCTTTATTATTTATCACGCTTCATTTTGTGCTAGACGTTTTGTTTTTCGCAATAAACTAGTATTCTTTCTTCATTCTTACTTGCATATTCATTACTTACAAACTGTTGCCGAATTACATCACATAATTTTTCAACTCGCATTTTTTTTTAATTATTTCCCAACATAATTAAACAGGAAGATTTGTACGAAAAGACTACAAAAACACCAGTCTACGCCTACTACAGGAGTTCCGGGTAAAAAAAAACACTTCTCGTCAGCTCCATTCATTTGCTGTCCGCGCGACATAGTCGTCGTCGACGCACTAATTCAATACGGCCGACGTAAGCCATTTGCGTTCGCGCTTGACGCATCGCCCGTGAAAAAATCAATTACGATTTTTTGATAGCCACGCTGACCGGCTGTATGGTGTGGAGGTGGCTTTACTTTTAGGGATTTTTCCCATCACTTCTTTTCTTGAACTCGTAACATTTTATTATCAAAATGCAAAGACAGTTTGATGTAACTAGAAAAAAAACCAAATCTAATCGGTTAAAACTGTTAGCTAAAAGCCTTGGTATGGGTCACTCAGACGGTTTTGGTAACCTTATTAGCTGAGTAGCATTTGAACTTCCTTTATTATGATATCTCAATAATTCTGATATGACGATATCTACACAATCACTACTGTTATTCTAAAATCAAATGTTGGTTTGTATGTGTATGTCTGTCTTATGTTTGTCAGTCCTTCACGATCACAAGCCCGAGTTTATTTGGGTAAAATTTGACGCACGGGTAGACTATTACATGGAATAGGATATAGGATAAATACTTCTTATCCTGGGAATATTTTTCATTTAATTTTCAACTTACACTGCACGGTGAAGCCACGAGGTATTACCATATTTATGCAAGATCCAGAGTTTCAGAGTAGTAGTTACTAGAAAATTAAATTAGTGACTTGATGTCACTAGGTAGGTATAATTATAAAACGAATACCTATTTTTATAGGCAATTTTAATAAAACAGTTCTGTCTGGTTCTGTCTCCACCCTCTCCGACCTTCTGACTGGCCAGTGTATTTTCAATAACACTACTCTGTCACGCGACAGTTGACACTTCAATTCGCTTCAATCTAAAGAGTTGGCGTCACTGCGTAAGCCGTGTGGTGGGCAGGCAATGAAGTGACGGAACAATTTTATTTTTGCAATGTTGGCACTAAGTTAAAAAACCGTTTCGGATAAAATATTTTAAACTTCGCGTTTAAAATATTTTATCCGAAACGGTTTTTTGTAAGAGTTGTAATATTTAATCGGTGTTTTATTATGTGACAGGTTAATTGGTTCTTGACGTAAAATGAGGGTAGTTTGAGATTTTAAAAATAAGTTGAAATCATGATGATGTTCTAAAATTATATTTTATTCATTAATAGTAATTAATTTTATTTACTGCCAGGGACATAAACAGATGGTGGGACGTCGTACAAGAGAAAGATGAAGCAGGGGAGTTGACGACCCTCAACATTTAAGGTAAGGTAGAAGCGCACATGTGTGTGCTACACACGCCGATCTTCGCGTTGGTCTTCATACATTTTATATGGAAACTAGACTTGTAGAGCTACACTAGATCCACGCCACGCGACATCGTTTTACGTACAAATCAGGCGTGTGACATGAGTGTGTCGGTCTAATATAGTTCTTTAGGAATATGATGCAACGGTTATCCATTTCGTTCTGTGCACTGACTGGGGTAAGCAATGTGTGAACAATTTTTAGAACCGTAGATACTGTCAAGAATATTTCCTCAGAGCTACCGATTTTTTGGAAATGGTCACTATCTGAAACGCAAAAGGCTACTAAAAAACACAGGTAGGCTTCAATAAATACATTTAAGAAAATATATAACACATTTTGTCTACTGTTTAATTTTAATTTAAAACTAAAGAATACAAAAAACAATTCTAACTTATGAAAATATAATTATACAGTACCCCATGACAACAGTGAACGTCATACGCTGAAATGATGATGATGATGAATGATGGGCCCATATTTGCGTAATACCTACGGTAAAAAAGTCAATTTTTTTTTTTAATTTCTGGAGCTGTCAATTAACCCTTCAGATACCGTCAATTAGAGACACAATAGTAAGACAATAGATGCGCGGCCACCGGTGGTCGCTTGGGGATTCATGAATTAATATTGGCTACCTCTGAGCTAAAAAGCCTAGTCTCATCACATTTTTTTTAATTTATAAATTTGCGTTTGACCACTATCTCACTTAGTAGGAATCGATAATGTGATCAACGATGTAGTAACTAGAAAGCAACTTATTTACTCTCGACTTACCTGGGAGGTGGTATTAGGCAACATAGACTTTAATTCATGAATCCTCAAGCGAACGCCGGCTTTCGCGCATCGATTGTCTACTATTGTGTCTCTAATTGACGGTATCTGAAGAGTACAGGAAAATCTACACCTTAGCAGTACAAACAATCAACGAATTGTAGCCTCTATTCTCATAATCTTCGTCTAGCTCGATAGACTTATTAGCAGCGCCGAACTCGACATAAATCAGGCAGCTTGGGCTAGCGCAGGTGCGTCTAATGCGCGAACGCACGATATATAGGCGCTTGCCTAGTCATTGACGCTGCTATTGCAGATTTTGATTTATGAAAATCGTTTTTGTAATCGAGTGATGATTTAGTTTGCTGTTTCTTTGGGCGCCAGATAGTCATAGTCATAGTAGTCATAGTATTTTATTGGTAAGGGATTCTTACAAGTCATATTTTACACAGATTTTTTTAAATTACATGTTAACAATTAGTGATTTTAATACAAAGTCAAATAATATAAAATGTCCAACCAATAAAAGAAAACACAAACAAAATAAAATAACAGAAATAGAAGTGAAATCAAAAATGAAAAAATAAATCACAAAATTAAAAGTCACAACAATTTTCGGTCTAAATTAATGTTTACGTCAAAAATAAAATACATTAAGTCATAAATTCGTCAAAAGAATAAAAAGCTTTCTCGATAAGCCACTTTTTCAAACGAGCTTTGAAGCTGCCTATAGTCGGGGCACCAGAAACGGCTGCAGGTAGTTGATTATAAACTGTCGGGCCCATAACATGAGTCATCTTGGAGGATTTGGCGAGCGATCTCGAGGCCGCCGACAGCTGACCCCTGCTTCTGGTGCAATATGAACTTAAAATAAATACATAACAATAAGTACATTGACCTTTTCCTAATATTCGAAGGTACTCGAAAACTATCAATGAACTGTTTTTCAGAAAAGGATCACGATAGATGTCGATTTAAGACAGCTTTATCTCTTTAATTCCGTTTTTTTTAATTAAGAATTTCAATAAATGAGGTGGGTCAATGACCGTTATTCCAAGTTTATTTGGCGCCTACCTTAGCTTCTGCCAATGGATTGCCGCCGCCGTCGTGAAAGTAGAAAATCCGTGATAAAACAATATCCAATGTGCTATTCCAGAATACTCCAAAACACAGAAAAATGGTATGATGATATCAGACAGGTCGCTGGAACCGCATGGCAAAAATTTAAAAAAAAGAGGTAATTAAAGGACTTAAAGAGTTGCTATGTAGTGGTGGTTACCGTACGCCCACGTACATATCACGTACCTACAAGGCCAAACACTTATGTTGATCTAATGAATAAAAGTATTGTACTATATTTCAGGAGTCAGTGACTTCTACATGTTACACTAGCTTTTGGCCGCGGTTTCGCCAGCCCACATGAAATGCGCTGGCAAATGTCTCTCAAGAATAAAGCAGTGTTCTATCGGTGAAACAATTTTAACAATCGGACCAGTTTTTTCAGAGATTTACTTCTAAAAACTTTACCTCTTTGTTATAGGTATATTAGTGTAGATTAAACATTTTGAGAGCAGTGTGTAACAAATAAAAAAAAATATTGATGGTATGGTTGTGATTGGCTGCGCTACGTATCGCGGGTTCGATGCCCACACGGAACAAATTTTTATATGACCGATACGTTTTATTTATTTATTTATTTATATATACTTTATTGCACATCAAGAAAAAAAAATACAAAAAGAAACCATACAATAGAAAACACAATTGGCGGCCTCATCGCACCAGGCGATTTCTTCCAGGCAACCTAGAATGGACAGAGATTGCCTGGACACAAAATGGGGTTGCGTTTTCTCAGTCTGGGGGTCTTTCTATTTTTATGCAAGTAAAGCAAGCAAGCAACTGGGTTAGTTCTTAGCAGTATTTTAATAATTCTGCAAAGATTCAACTTCCAAACATTTCCTCATCAACATCAAAATGTCCACCAAACTATCCATTTATGAATTCAGGAGCCAATAACAAACGGTAGGTGTCGTCATCGAGCCCGGCGTGTCTCCTCCGCCCACTAATTAATTCTGTTACACTTGGCTAACGGCCGCATCACCTGGACCTCTATCCGTCCGCCCTACATTTCTCATGACCTTGAAATATAGAAGCTAGATGTGGCAATAAAAGTAAGTTCATTTTGCAAATGCCATCATCAAAAGAGAAAAACAATTTTATTTGGCGGAAAAGACGTAACCGTTTCGACTAACTTACAACCACCGGGTTCCCAATTAACGGTAGGAGGTAACGGTAGGAGTTCACGTCGGCGTGAGGTTGACGATGAAGTACCTGAAACTCGTTCTAGACAGCTGGTGGAATTTCGTGGAGCAATTCCGACGTCTGGCTCCTAAGCTGAACCAATCCTCTGAAACGGACTGGCTGCCCTCCAACTCTGGAGGACCAGACGGCTCCTGCTGGCGGTAAGTCCCCTTTTTAAGACGTGGCTGAAAAAACCTAATGACGTCCTCACCTTCCGAATGATGCAGGTTCTCACTGAACACGATCAGTTCGGAAAGTTCCTGCACCGGATTCATGCGGAAGTGATGCCCAGGTGTCACCACTGTTTGGACCACCCGCAGAAGATAGAGTATGTCTCACTTGGGCAGAGCTGAGAAGTAAGCAAAACAGTATAGTTACTCGTAAGTAAACCATACTAATATTATGAAGGAAAGATAATGTTTTTTGTTTGTATGTTTTTTTTTTGGAATGAATAAATCAAAAACTACTGTACCGTTTTTATAAATCTTTCACCACTAGAATGTTATTTTATCACTGAGTGACATAGGCGTATAATTTCTGCGAAACTAGTCATTTTTAAATGTCCAAAGATGATATTGGTTCAAACTAGTGCAATTCACCATCACCGATTGCATTACTTCTTACCATCAGGCAGTTTATAATTATCATTTAAAAAATGGAGCTTGTGGTATGTCTTTTTTAATATACCAGGCATTTTCAATCAGTGCTACTCCTAAAAGACAGAACAAACAGCAGCGGTAGTACAAGTATTTTCTAGTCTAATGCAAGACTGAAAAAAAAAGTTTCGGACGTACCCTCTCGACATGCGGGGGAGCAGACGTCGCAGACATTGGCATCAAGCCGAAAAACTACTTAGCAACATGTTCGTAACCAAAGAAAAATATTAGTAAGAATCTTAAAAGATGAGATCTTAAATTTTGTCCAAACTAAACCATGTGTTGGATAAACGTTTCAGAGAATTCCTTCATAATTATACTACGTGTTTGGGTTGAGCTGAAATGAGTGACTATTTTTTGAATGAGTGACTTTATACTATCATTGAATAATATATTACAAAGCTAGCTTTTGCTCGCAGCTTCGCCCGCATACATAAAATATAACCTATGTCACTCAAGATCATCACATTATTTCAGCCACAAGACGTTCACTGTTGGACATAGGCCTCTCATAAGCGTCGCCACAACGACCGCTCCTGTGCGTCTCGCATCCATCGGATTCCCGCGACCCCAACTAGATCATCGGTCCACCTTGTGGGAGGCCTTCTAACGCGGCGTTTTCCAGTACACGATAACTCCTCCAGAACCTTTCGTCCCCATTGACCATCTGTTCTGCGAGCAATGTGCCCTGCCCATCGCCACTTAAGTTTGGCGATTCTTCGAGCTATGTCGGTAACCTTGGTACTCCTGCGGATATCTTCATTTCTGAAGTGATCACGCAAGGAAGCATAGCCCTTTCTATTGCACTTTGGGTGACTTTAAGTTTTCTTATGAGGCCTATTGTAAGTGACGTGAAAGTCCCTGTGTTTGTGAATCATGACGTCTCACCTCAGGAACATAATCTAGACAGAGAGTATTTTTAGTTCTAGTAGTAGTATAATTCCCGAGAGGACATCTTCGAATTTTTTGTGAGCTAAGCCCGCTAACGGCTGAGCTATAAGAGCTTCTTCAGGACACTTCCAGTGGTTTCTATGCACAGTTTATCTCATCAATAAATGCTGACACTGGCAGCATGTGAACACAGTCGCTTATTAAGACGATGAGAAACTTACCGTCTTGATCTGTAAGAACGTATGGGTCCAGACTTGTAATTAATTGTCTACGTTTTCTAACACACCAACAAGCGGGAATCGTGGAAGGTATTTTATGGAAATTATTTTTAACTAGCAAGTACAAAATTTACTATTCTGTTTCTGTCCACCTATCGAAAGATATACAAAGATGAAACTATAAAAACTGGACAAATATGAATCTCGTGCACTGAGGGTTCTGTACAAACTTTCCTATGTAAATAGTTCAGTCCTCGAAGATTTTTCCGAACCGCATATTAGCTACATTTTAACTACAAATTTAGTTTTCAGATTTATTCCTATATGTGCGCTATAAGACCTTGCTTTATGCCTTTCAGGATTCTGAGTCTGAGAGAGGGTACCCTATGAATTTTGATTCCCTTGAGAGTGTCGAAATGGACATAAATGGCCGTATCTTTTTTTCGTTAACTTTGAAGGTTATTTTTCACAGCTTCAAGGGACCGCTGACCTGAGTGTATGTGTTTAATTTCATGTCCATGATCTTGACAGACAGACGGACGGACAACAAAGATTTCCGTTTTGTCCTTTTGACGTACGGAACCCTTGTGAACTATGTAAACAATGAAAGAAATTGTTTTATTTGAGACTCACAGTTTAGATACAAGTGTGTAGAAACAAAGAAGACGAACATGGCTGCGCCAAAACACATCTGCGAAATAGTGACCTGACACTGGTTTTCAACATAACTTTACTGTGAGTGTACGATGACAATTTGACTAGAAAAAAAAAAACAAAGGGCAACTGAAAGAACATATGATGGTTTTAATCACTCGCTCAAGGATTCATTTGACGATTTTCCACCGGAAAAGAAAACAATATAGCACCATAACTCAGAACGACTTGCATCATTCGTTATCACTTGAACCATCTGATAAGGAGCTTCTTATTATCCGTAATAAAATGATCCACCTCAGACAATCTTACTCTAATAACCTTAATTAATTAATGACATGGTATTGTCGAACTGTTGCGATCCATTTGCATACAGCAAATGTACTGCATAGTGATGCGCCTACTATGGGCCTTGTTGAAATGAACTAGTATACATTATTAGTTATATTGCATCAAAGTTACTTCCAGGCAAGCGTGCTCCGTCATGCACCATCAGGTGAGATGGTGGTCAAACGCGAACCTATCAACAATAAAAAATAAAATAAAAAGTTTTTATTATAGTTGTAATTTTGAGTGCTTTGTTATCTTTAAACTAATATTCTAAACAGAAAAGATTTGTATTTCTGATTTTTTGTTTGTTATAAATAAACTCAAAAAAACTGCACCAATAAAAAAAAAATTTCACCAGTAGGATGCTACTTTATCACTAAGTGACATATTTTACTACACGCGAGCGAAGCCGCTGGCAGAAACTAGTTTTCTTCTTCTTCTTTCTATAGCGATTTAAGGAAATAAAGGAAAGTTAAGTGAGTGATAGCAGTTGAAGGTTGACATCGTAGAATACTTGAAGAAAACATGTTCTGACCCTAAATAGCAAACATTGCCTTCGGTGATCAGCAGATCCCTAACCATTTTCCCAATTAGCTTGGGGTTGTCTAACCAGATACGACTGAAATCCTATGTTTTACATGGAGCGACTACCAGACCTCCACAGCCCATTTACAGGTCAACACGATACTTCTTGGATAAACTGATGATTTTTTTATTCCATTCTGACCCGTCACGATATCACCACTCTATCCATTCACACGTATATACATAACTCTTTTAGTAACATGCGTTACATCCTTCATCTTCACATGATAGTACCAAGGCAAAAAATTCCCTTTCATCTTTTTAGTCACTTTGAAACTTCCTGTAATATACTTATTTCTCACTTTATCCATTCTCGTCACACCACACATCCATCACAACATTCTCATCTCCGCTACATGCTCACAACATAAATTCGGATCCAATTTTGAAATAATACCTACCATATTCAAGTAACGGCCCCCCACATCCCCCATCACTAAAACTCGAACGTAACACTAAATATCCAGAGTGGTTTTAATTTATTATCAAACTTGAGCAGTTTGTCGCTTGCACATGCAAGGGGCCAAGTTTCGATACACTGGGACCATAAATTGATAAGATTACTGCATTCGGACTTTGATTTACGTCCCCACGATAGATAATTGGGACGAGTTTTGAATTTACTGCATAATGGCTTGGGTTCAGAAGTTTTGGGGGTGCAATCCTGCGTAGATGCATACATCATCGTATTACTAGGGTACAGCAAAGGGTTCAGGAGATCATTAGTAACTGTTCAAATATTTTGCGACTGGTTTTAGCCAGCTACTTCACTCGCGTGAAATTAGCAAAGCATTCCAAGGAACCGTACTATAAAAATAAAAACTATTCTATGTTTTCAAGGTCCAAAAAGATGTGCAGATGTGTCCGCTCCATACTGGACATGCTAAAATATTTTCTGTTTTAAAGGCCTACAAAGATGAGCAGATCAGGTCCGGCAGTATGGATACTGGAAACCCAATTGCATGTCACACTTAATGACACTAAAAACGTCACAGATGGTGAAAAGCCAGTAAGAAGTTACTCTAAAAGAAACATTATGACCCTCAGTAATGAGGAATATGATGCGAGGAGAAGGAGGATGTTTTACCTGCCTTTTATGTTTTTCATCTAAATTCGTTCAGTAGTTAGAACATGAAGACACGGTTCTATGGAATATCTTGCCGGTTCTTCTCCATAGAAAACGACCAATTTGGAACCGTGCACTAGCTTCTGACGTTTTATAAATGCCCATGTAAGTCTAGTAATTCTACAGAATATGTTTTTAGTTTGAACAGTGTACTTCCACGATAACCTAATCGATTCGTAACAGCATGGAACCGGCTCCCGGTGTTAAATAGAAGCTCCTACACTGAACTGTATGTCTCCAAACTATTTGATACACACGCATCAGCTCATAGCTGCTAGTGTGTCTCACCAACTCGCATTGGGCCCACGTGGTGGATTACCCCATTCCCTCTCCTAGAGAGAAGTCATGAGTCCCAGCAGTGGGAACATTAAAAGGCTGATTCTGAGATATGAGGTGTCGTACCAAGTAATATTAATGTATACCGTGTGCTATTTCAGGACATGGTCTCTTTCTCCTCCTCCTTGCATCGTTTATCCTCAATGCTGAGGGTTGTAACCTCGACGAGTAACTTTGTTGTGGGCTATATTTCACCATGTTGTCCTATCTTTCGCGATGTGGATGGCATCGCAGACTGTGGTCTCCAGACCAACATATCGAACTCCAGCCCCTGGGTCTTCCCATTTTTCCTGTAACCTCTCTTTCAGGCGGGACATGGTATATCCAAGTGCCAAATGTCATCCAAATCTATTCAATCGTTTGAGTGTGAAACATACACACCCATAAATACAATGCAAACTTTCATTAAAATGTTTTGTGGAGTTACAAAACTGCACTAACTGCATTTTAGCTCCGCCAAAACCTTTCACCGACCAAAAGCTGCATAACCATTCAAAAGTAACACACCACCCCAGCTAGGTAACATTTCACCACCTCCCATATATTACCGCCATATTATCACGCTTATTACCGCGCGGGTATCGCAGCAGGCCACGTGGGACAGAGTTAGCGTGGCATGTTTATGTGCTACGTAATTATAGCTCAACTGTACGTAGTGGTCGGGTATTTGATTTATGTGCAATGTTCGATTATGTGAGGTTTTTGGATGTGTAGATCATGATCAGTGTTGTCTTGGCTAAATATACAGGGTTATTTGTTAAACACTAACAACCTTGCAGGACTGTATTACTAACATCATAAACAACAACTTTTGTTCTATGACTTTTTTCAAAACGTAATACATTTACCAAAAACAATCCTTTAATATTTCCTAGTTCTATTCAGCGGGGGTGCTTGACGCGACGCTAGCGCATCAAACATCCCCGCCGACCAAACGCCCTCCCCTCCGTAATTGTATTATCGCTTGCTTCGCATAAAATTCGTAATATTTAAAACATTAATTTAATTATTTTTATTTTTGTATGAAAATCTGATGAACAAAAATATGATATTTTTTTTAAAGTCATAGAACAAAAGTTGTTGTTTATGATGTTAGTAACATAGTCCTGAGAGGCTGCCGGTGTTTTACAAATAACCCTGTATAGTAGGTTTTAGAAAATATGTGATAACAGCATTTTGCGCTGACCTGCCATAAAGACCATATCCCTGACTGTAGGTATGAGTATACCAATTAACTGCATCAAGAAGGGTTTACTCCGATCAGTGACCATGCGTTTTTTGAAAGTAGGAAATCATCTAATAATTTCTACCAAACGAGGTGGAACGAGAGGGTGTGATTAAACCCACCTGTGTTTCTTTAGTTGGACATCCCATACGCACAAAACATTTTAGGAATACATTAATTGTGCGAACAGCTAAGAAGTAAAATTCCCTGCCAAAGTCTGTGATTCCTAATAGCTACAACCTAGGGGATTTTAAATCAAGAAAGAAAGAAAAACATTTTTTATTTTTGCGAGACGACACAAGCAACAATAGCGTAAGAGTGAACAAGTTACTTCTAAACAATCGTCGAGCACATCATCACTTACCATCAGGAGAGATAGTTGTCAAGCGCAAGCCTATGAATCTATACAAATATAATAAAGAGGTTTTATAGTTTTTTTTTTCTTTGGTTTTTTTTTGTTTGTAGGAGCTAATCTTTGAAAGTTCTGGGCCGATTGCTCATTTAACATACGCGGGCGAAGCTGCGGGCAAAAGCTAGTAATAAAAAAAAGATGCGTTTAAGACCTGTGGTGACACTTTAAAACACATCCTCATGACCTCCATCCTCATGAACGCATCCTCATTATCCTCATCCTCTACCTTCAAGTAGACATTCATACATGTTTTACCTGACCACTAACCGTATCATGTTTTTAAAGCTCCCCCCTTCTCCGTGACTGATAGTGCCACAAGTATTAATGTGTCTGTAATTACGGCTCGTGGGTCAGTCGGCACTATTAGTTACAAGTGACACTCCCTAGTGTCAATCTGTCACTTTGAGTGGGTTTTTGTTCCTTTAGGTGTGGGTAGCTTTTGAAGTGGCTTAGTGTTTTCTTTGAGAGAATCAATTAGGATTGTTAAGTTAGGGGGTTGGTGGTGGCTTGGAGTTTGGTACCAAGTTACAGAGAAGAGTGGAGTTTTTATTTTTATTAGTTTAACTAGCTACTAACCACACCAAACCAAACAAAGGGCACATTGCTCGCAGAACAGATAGCCTCAAGGCTCAAGGCCAAAAGGTTCTGGAGTGGCGACCTCGTACTGGAAGACGCAGCGCCGGAAGGCCTCCTACAATGTGGGCCGATGACCTGGTGAAGGTTGTGGGAATCCGATGGGGATCGATCATTGTGGCGAAGCTTGGGGGAGGCTTATGTCCAAGAGTGGACGTCTGTCGGCTGAAATGATAAACTAGCTACTGCCAGTGGCTTTGCCTTCGTGATAGTAGAAAATTATTACAAGGAATCATACTCCCGGGATGAAAAGTATCCTGTGTGCTATTAACAAATTCGTTCTCAAGTTTGAGCGCGAGGGAGTAGCAAACAGACACGTAGTACATTCACACACTCATGCAAAGTTTTGTCTTTATAATATTAGTGCGATTTTGCTCTTGGTGGGTCTATAAAAAAGCCGCTTCTAGCTTTTGTTTGTGGCGGTCAAAATGCCATGCCATTCGCGCATTTAATCCTTCTACGTCAGAGTCCATTATGGATACTGCACGCATGGCCACAAGCTGTCGCGCGCTTCACCTTTTTTGTGTTGCCACTTCTAGCTTTTTTAGTGGTTGCTTTTTTTTGAAGCCTGTGTGCACAATGTGTATATTATCAATTTATAGCAAAGTTATCAAAATAACAAACACCAAAGATGTTTTTTCTTTTACGTGAGGGCCGTATCCTCACGCATACAGCCGCTTACGTTTAAATCATTATAACATGATGATTATTATACGTAATTTTTGGTTTGTATACTCTATCTTATCTTATCTTATCTTGTTGAGGGGCCGAGAAACAACTTGGACACTTCGACCCATGTGGATCTTTTGTGGTCCCCTAGATAGCTTACTCCTCCCCAACCTCACTGAAAATCTCCTTCATAAGTTGAACACTCTAAGAAAAATATTTACCATGACCATATTATTTCAACACATTTTTACATCAAATATTTAACTTTGGGTATAAGAAATACCGCTTCAAAGAATTTAGCCAAAAGTCCTGGGGTGCAACTACTTGCGACTATTTTTAGTACGTTACATCGTAACGTATATCGACCTAAATTTAGGTTGGACCTCACGAAGATAACCACAATAAAAAAACAGGCTTTTTTACAACACACAACCGAAATCCGCACACAACTCAAATACACACACACACACTATAAATAGACACGCTTTTAGTGAGAGATAAGGGTGTCCATCTGGCTTGTCAGTCCCGGGACAGGGGCCGGCCGCGACGTCACTAGTAATCCTGACGAGACTTTTGACGTCGCAAAATGTCGCTGATATGTCCTGACGGGATAAGTCCCTGTGACTTTTGGAAATCACGCAAAGAAAATGTTTTTGCCTGTTTTTGGTGTAATTATATTTAGAACGTGTAACCTTATATTGGGTAGCGTTTTTGTGGAGTAAAAAATGTTGTCTACTTAAAAGTTATTTGACAAATTTAATTCATTTTAAAATAGGCTAAAATAATATTATTAGAAATTCAATCGGTAAAAGTTGGACACGTACCTACTTCTTTTTTGAAGTTCTGCAAATTTACTTGGAAGTTCTGAGAAACTACATGCATTGTGTCATATCAAGCTAATAGTGTAAAAGCAAATGTTTGTAATTATGTGCGTGTGTTAATTAATTTTTCACGCTCAATCTGTTAAACGGATTTTGATGAAATTCAGCATACGAGTAAACCGTGTCTTAGAATAGTATAAGATACTTTTTGTTTCGGAAGTATTTTTCTTCCTTAAGACTATGTGGGCAAAGCTTTGGGCAGAAGCAAATAGGCGATTTGTTTCGATCTATATTTTAAATATACATACCCACTACAAACATCGGATTTACAATGTTTTTTCTTTTTAATAATGCTTCTTTGCGATCCCACCTGATGGTAAGCATAAGCAGTAATACAATCGTTGATGGTGAGGCGCGCTAGTTTATTTTCTTTAATTTGTTTGTTTGTCTAGTGGTTAGTGACCCTGACTGCTATGCCAGAAGTCGTGGGTTCGATTCCCACCCAGGACAAATGTTTATGTGATGAGCATGATCATTTGTTCTGTGTCTGGGTGTAATTTATCTATAATAAGTATGTATTTAGAAATATATAAGTATGTTTATCAGTACTCTAGTACCCATAACACAAGCTCTGCTTAGCTTGGGACTAGACGGCGTTGTGTGATAGTTGTGGAATATTATTATTATTATTATTATTATTTCCTTTATTCATTTAACATACATACAAATTATATTTTTAAATATTTCAATAAAAAATAAAATAAAACATTTAAAAATATAAAAAATAGTGTCCCACCGGTATCGGGAACAGGGTCCAAGCTACCGGCGGTCAGGGCTCCAGAGAAAGGAACCTCCTGACTATACGAGCCGTATCCAGGAGTACCGCTTTCTGAATCAAGCCCTTGATCCAGTCGCCTAACGAGAGCCTCCTAAGGTGTTGGTCGAGGCTCTTGGCTATTAAGCCATTGGCTGAAACGACTATCGGTACAATAATCGCTGAATCCACTTCCCACATGTCGACAACCTCGCGAGCCAAGTCAATATACTTGATTTGTTTATCTTTCTCGGCTTTCACGAGGTTCTCGTCATGCGGAACTGATATGTCAACAATCATTGCACGCCTCTCGCATCGGTCCACCACCACTATATCAGGCTTATTGGCTACAATAGTCCTGTCAGTGATGATGGACCGATCCCAGTACAACGTGATATCGCCATTATCGAGAACTGGGTCGGGCACATACTTGTAGTATGGCACCTCCGATTCCACAAGAGAGTACTTCAGAGCAAGTTGCTGATGTATAATCCTGGCTACAAGGTTATTATTTTTATTATTATAATTCTGCTCTTAGATCAAATATAACAAATTTCTACGACCTAAAATTCTCAGCATTTCAATCCAAACAATTAGCCCAACGATTTATCACTAAACGTTAATTTTTGTTACATCCAATGAGCAATGAGCACTAGCCAATATTAATCTAACTGCTAACACACTAACACGACACAGGGCGAGGGTGACCATTCTTCATTAGCACAAAGGAACCGGCCTTTTGTCTCCACTCCATTCATTCGCGATTGTTCACTACTGTGAGTGAGGAGCTCGAGGACTTATTCTGGAAGACGGTTAGTTATCAATTGGATATTTTGCATGTTTTTTTTTGTACCAAATGAGATATAACACCAAAAATAAATATTCTTCTGAGAACAGCATCAAAATTGTTTATTATAAGCAGCAATTAGTCAATTAATATTCTAAATATATTGGTTTGAGGAAGTGTGGGGGCGTGGTGTGAATGGCTCTTTGTTTGTTGATTCATATTTTTATCAGATAGGTATTAGTTTTATTTTAAACTATTAACCTGCCTCGGTTTTTCATAGGTACAAATTATAGATAAAATGCTTCCTCGTTTATTGCGCTGTATATTCATTTTTACCGCCACGTCAAAAAAGTAAGCAACGATTTAAAGCATCCTTCACATTTCTTCATATAACTGTGATATATGTTACTTTCAATTATTATGTGGATTATAATATATGTGTGGCATTTTTATGTTTTCACTCCAGTTTTAGCGAAAAAACAAAAACTTTAATAAAAATAACTAAAACCCTTTATTTTTACGCCTCAATACGAGTTTCAGAATATCCCAATGATCGATTTTCCTACATACTCGTACCTAGACGTATCATACAAATAATTCAACTATTTACAGTAAACACTATACGAATCACACAATCAGCCCATACCGCACGAGGCATTCGAAAGAAACACGGACCCACATCAAACGGCCAGAATACGGCCGCTGACGTCCAGACGTGATCCCTGTCAACAAATCCACAATACAAGCTGACTCCTTGTCACCCTAGTTCAACAATGCAGTGATTAATGACTACTTCTTGTACACCACTATTGGACGACGCTTCGATTCAAATTCACTTGTGGATTTTTGGATGGAGACAGATGTTTGTGTGGGATACGAAGAATGGAGTAATGATGAACTAACAAGTGCTGTGTCACTACCGCTCCACGACTAACAAGATACTGTTAGTCGTGGAAAAAAATCAGTTTTTTGAAGTTAGTTTTACGTCCCATGTGTAATGGCTTCCGTGTGAATGGTGTGTCCAGATCTGGCGAATACCCTGCTCGCCAGCCACTCGCGAGCCGCTTGCGAACAGCGCGCGTGCTTTTCGCGCGCGGCTCGTTCGTACAGGACAGTTCCTGCGCTTCGCGCACTTTATATGAACATGAAAAGCACGCGCGCAGGTCGCGAGCGGTGCATTTGCCAGATCTGTACTCATTTCATATATCGTTTGATACAATAGTGACATTATACCCATTCGAATTAATAAATAAATTATATCTATAATTTCTTAAAAAGATTAAATTTAACGTAATGCGTACCACAAAGTCCTTACTATTACTATAAATGTGAAAGTAACCCCGTCTGTCGCTTACCCGTCTTACGCTTTCACGATTAAAATACTGAACCTATTTTAATAAAATTTGGAATTGAGTAAGTTTTAAGCCCAAGGAAGGACATCAACTATTTATCTGACTTAAACTTCGTATCCGCAATACCTCATTCATTTGGGGGAAGTTGCAGGGTATAGCTGGTTCAATAATTTTCTATTAAATACAGTTTTATAAAAGCCTACATATTGATAAAACTACTATAAAAATTTAGTCAAAGAGTCAAAAAATCACTATATAAAAAATGCCACTCCTTAAGTTATTTCCCTATCTTCCAGGTATTCCTCTCAAAGCCAGACAATCAATTCAATTAGAGTGTGTACTTTGAGTGTGAGCCCAACTTGCTATTAAACGGAGCAAGTGACAAAACAAACTTAACGCCGTGAGTTGGCTCAGACCGCCTTAAACTGGTTTACGACGGTTTGAACCGGTTTATACTGGTTAGGCTCGATTTAAACTTGCTGTAAAGTTATTTGATGTGAAGATTGCTGTTAGTAAGAAAAACAATGCGAAATTTTAAATATAGATAGATATATAGGAAGATTACTATGATATGAAAACTACAAACAGTTTTCATATCATAATATTTTTTTTAATAATATAAACTTGTCGAGTTTATCTACCGGAGGGACTGGCCCATACTGGCCGAGGACACACGAGTACAGCCAATGCGAAAGCAGGTCCACTTCTCCAAAGTTATGTCCCATTCATCGAAAAAAGAACCATTGCGAGAGATCTTTAACAAACTGCAACAAGCCCAGGCCACGCAGCTGCGCAGTTCCTAAGGCTACTTTATGCCTTCCAATGTCTGTCTATCTCCTCCTACATCCAACTTTGCAAAGCAACAAAGATATCGTCGATGCAATGGGCCGCGGCCAGCACGGGGCATTAAGTCCGCGGACACAATCTTTACGGGACATTTTGATACATTTGGGGACATTCTGTGACATTTGGGACTATTCAAGGACATTTGGAACATTTTTGTGCTCTGGCATTTAGGTAAAAGGGTATCATTGTGTTGTTTTGTTTGATAAGTCTTAAAGAATCAGAAAAGAGAATTAAAAACTGTCAAATTATTGATTGGATCGATATAATCGTTAGACAGCTCTTCAAAAATATTTATACAATATTCTATGAAAAGAACATTTGAGATTTTCTATGTATTTAAACAAAAAAAAACGTAATATAAATAACAAACTTTTAATAACTGAAAAATTTGATACAATTTTCCAAACCCCGAAAAAATATTCACATTTCCGAAATCGCGAATACACTCATCACTCCAGCCAATTACCCACAAAAGGGCAACACAATAACCGGAATCCATTAACAAATCGTTTACAGACAACACGACAAGTGGCACGGCGCGTGTACCGCAAAGCAAGCATGACAGAACAAAGTTTGTGAACCGGATTGCGCCGGTTCCGGGCGGATTAAACCGGTCCGTGCCGGCGCGCGGCGGTTAGAGGTGGTTAGAGGCAGTTAGTCAGGTGAGATCTGAGGCGCAGCGCGGGCTTACTATCGAATTATTGTCTTTGTGCAACTAGGCGTTTTGTATGCCAAGGGATTTGGTTTTTAGGGATGAGTTTTGGTTTCTGTGTAGTCGGTTTTAGGGATTGCATTTCTGAGATTGCATCTGTGGATGAAATAGCTTTAAAGTTTATCTAGAGTAAGTTTGTGTCTTAAAATAAGAAAGTGGCGTAATTTTTTCAAATTATTTCGTAACGAGTATTACAACTTAAACAGGGAACTGTAAAGCATATAAAAAAATTTCTACATATAGTAATTGTACGATTGAACGTTACTCTGAAACAAACCCGTGTCTGGATTTTCTTGTGCGGTTGCAGTCAAGCACTAATTTATATTATTTAAAAAAAAAAACTATTGTCTAGATATTTTATGTAGTGCCTTAAAAATGGCATTATCTGCTTTTAATACATACCACTCGTATCTTTTAGGATTGGTCGTTGTGGCAAACCTCAGGAAGAGGTCCAACAGTGAAAGTTTTTTGGCTGATGAAATACCATTCGTTTATATCTTCTTGTTTGCTAGGGCTACGGGATCTAGGTCACTAGTAAGAAATAAAAAAAGTATGTTGTAGGTTACCTACTGAATAACATGTAAAATAAAATACATAAGACGTTTTGCACACCTTCAATGTATATTAGACTGCTATTCAATTTTAAATATTTCTCATTACTTTGTTCAATATTGTTCACGATCTACTAATTTCTAGTTGTTTTTTTCTAGATATTGATCCTCAAATTGTAAATACTTGCCGTCATAAGTAAGTTTTTTATTCTTTCATTAGTAGCATACAAATTCTTCTAGTATCTTTTTACAAAACGATGTTTTACTTTATTAATATTTTGGTTGAGGTGTTTTGTGTAAATAAACTGAAAATTTGTTACAGCTGCTAACTACTAAGTTTGGAGCGACTTTTATTTGTTCCTGATGATAAATCGCTAGTTGTAGCTCTTCTAGTACTGCATATTATTTGTCGTCAATCGTGGCTATTGAAGTTGTCTGATTTTCCATCACTTGCAGGCAATACCGTAAATTCAAAACGGAGTTTCAACATTTTTCGTTGCTTTTAAACGCAAAATGTCGTTTTATAGTAGGTATCTTCTTTTGTACACAAGTATCTAAGACGATAGAAATAAGATTATTGAACATTGCTCTGAAACATAATATAATATAATCTACACTTAATATTATAAACAGATTTTTTTTTTTTCGTAACTGTTAAATTTTCTTAAACTGGTTCGACATATTTTATATATGCAGGTGAAACCGTGGCCAAAAGCTAGAATTTTATAAACAGGTTAAGCAAGTGTTCAAGCATGAGAACCCATAAACTTTTACCTGACATAGCAAACGTATGGTGTGGTGTTGTGTATAACTACAGATCTAAATCTTGTCTTACCCATACTACCCTGTACAGCCTGCAGCCCACCTCAATTGTCACTGGCCACCACTCCACCATCCAAGAGAGATTAGACCATTCGAACGCTAGACCTAAGACGCACAGATCTCTCGATGACATCAATCTATGTAAACAGCCTCTACGCAGCTCTTAAATCAATAGGTCTTTGTCCAGGTACTTGGTAGACCAACCAGAGCTGTTTGATTTAATATAATGGCTATGTGGGAACATTAGACGATCAATTGGCCATCAATTGTGCGGTTAATTTGCAGTAAATACGCAGTAATCCGCCGGCTGTCCAGCGCTGGATTTGACAATGTTATTGTGTGATTAGTGCTGTGTTTTGGATTATACACTTTGGGTGCCTGTTTGTGAAACATTTGGAGGACTTTTTTTATACAATTCAATTTCATTTATAATTTCAAATGATAGGATACTCATTTTACGATTCTCACATCACATCAATCACAGTGTATTTTCCAATTACAATAAAATTATGTAAGATAAATTAAATTACATAAAATTAATAAAATTGCATTAGATAGTACCTAATAAGGTTATCGGTCAGTCAGTATGTATAATTTTTTTTTAAATGCATAAAATAAAAACCAATTACATTTAATTATATGAATGGAATTTGTATATAATTTCCAAATATGTTCAACAAAAGCTTTGTTTATAGAAAAGTTGTCTCTGATAACAAAATAAATAGTTCGGCTTAAAAATCGGCTTAAAATATGGACACACTGTTGTCATGATGTATTTAACGTTTATAATTTTATTATGGTCGAACTGTCTACCGGCATCAAATAAATTGAATTTAAGTTTTAGACTTAAGTTTCAAATGTGAATTAAGGTCGTTAGTATTATTTATGAGAAAATGGTAGTTTTTTACAAAGATAGAGTGGCCTATTCAATCACAAGTCAGATACTAACTCTGGATGCCACTTTTATTGTATTTCATAACACTTATCAATGGACTATACTCTAAATCATCTAGAAATGAAAGGATACTGTACCCCTAGCCAAGTTGCTAATCTGCAATAGTTAACGCTGGTAGAAAGCTTGAAATGTACGGGAATGACGTCATCTCAATGCTCAGTCACGTGGTCTGAACAAAAGTATTAGCGGCAAAGTCAACTCGAAGCGTTCGACGCAAACAAAACGGTTGTAACTTGGCTAGGGGGGCTGTATCATTTTAAAGTAGCTTCTGTCAGCAGCTTTGCTCGCGTTAATGTAGAAAATAATCCTCAGTCACTCAGAGATAAAGTAGATAACCACCGACTGACGAAAAAATTTTTAAAATCGATTTATTAGTTTTTTGAAATTTTTCATTAAAAACCAAAATACAAATATATCTAAACATTTTTTTTTTCTTTTTTGTAATATTAGTATAGATAGATAAACCGTTACTCAACCCAGTTTAATCTTAGACTTGACACAACTGCCGACTGAGTGACTAATCATAATTAATTAGAACTTGCTATCAGTTGTCTCTGTATTTATTCTTAAAAATACAAAACATTAAACAACCAATTAATACCACCTATTTAAAAACACCATACAACTTTAACACCTAACAAAAACCAATTAATTGCCACCCTACAATTTTTCCCATAAAATGCTCCAATTAATTGATTACCACTAATCCTGTAGCAAGCAAGCGTCTACAAATTGCCGCGCAATATCTCAAGGCGACAACGGCCTATCAATAAAGGCCTCCAGTCCTCCACTGGCCTCGGGCCGACAGGCCTCTGGGCCTCCATCTTGCCAATAGGCAGGCCGGTAAATTGAGACGGCCGATTTACGAGGTCTGCTGGTGCGACGTATTAATTTACAATAGGCAGTGAGATGTGTGAGAATGAGGGTAGGAAATGCAGTTGGTACTTTGGCTAGATAGTTAAAGTTTACCCACAATTATAGTTTATAAACAAGTAAACTCTTACGCACCTTACAAAGATTTGTTCCTTGCAGGAATCGAATCCTCAACCACTGACTGTGCCAACTGTGTCATTTACTTTTACTACGACTACTACGAGAAATAAAAAAAAATAACATGACTTCAAAATTAGTGCAATATCAATGGCAATTTAATTTGAATTATTGATTGGTAATAATAGACAACACCTTATCCAGGGTTATTTTTAGAACACTAACAACCTTGCAAGACTGTATTACTAACATCATAAACAACAACTTTTGTTCTATGATCGTTTACCAAACATACTCCATTTCCCAAATAGGTTTGTATTTGGGAAATGGAGTATATATTCAAGATTTCGTTGTTCAGTCTAACACATTCCAACTCTGCTTTTCGCTATACTTACCTATCAACGTCTGTATGACGCGACGCAAGCACATTAAGCAGCCCTGCCACCTGGTCTCACTCCCCTCCGCTATTGTACTATCGCTTGCTTCGCATATACTTCGTAATATTTAGAACGTTTAATTTAAATTTTTGTATGAAAATCTGATGATATAAAATATGATATTTTTTTTAATAGTCATAGAGCAAAAGTTGTTGTTTATGATGTTAGTAAAATAGTCCTGAGACAAAACAAAGTCCACCCGATGGTGATAGACTTTTCCGTCTGTCTGCCTATATGAATGCGAAAAACTTAATATTTAAATACTGAGTAGAAAGCATGAGAAAGGTTTTGGCATATATTACGTGCATCACGCGTACAGCAGGCCTAGCCAAGTTACAACCGTTTTCGTTTCAAATCTCTTTCTACAGTCGGTAAGTAACTCCTCCGATTTCTTTGTTCTGACCACGGAACTTAACGTTGAGATGATGCCATTCCCATACATTTGAAGTTTTCTACTACCTCATCATCATCATCATATCAGCCGAAAGACGTCACTTAAGTTTGGTGATTCTCCGAGCTATGTCGGTAACCTTGGTTCTCCTGCGGATATCTTCATCCTACTTACTTTCTACTACCGTGTCTACTCTGTATTTATTATATGTATAGAAAGATATGAAAAATTAAAACACTTAACTGATTAAAACTATATATACACAATAACTTTTACCTAAAATATGGCGTCAAAAAATGTGGCGTTTTCTACTACCTAGCATTGTAAATCAATTTGGCTAAGATCTTAGTAGAGAAGATCAAAGATTTCTAAGCCCCATGCAAAGCTAGAATAGGCCACTTGTATTTGTATATTTCTAGGAAGAGACATCAAGTCGATGGATATTAAATCAAGATGACAAGTGACCTGCTCGAACGCCTTACACTGTTGGCCCTAAATCTTTACCTAAAACTCCCAGACCAAAAAAAAACATTACAATATTCTCCTCATCAGAAACCCAAGTTATTCTCAGATCCAGATATAAATAGGAATCCGTCAGAAGTCTTACTAATTGAGACGGGGGCGTCGGAGATGTGATCAGCTCGAGCCGTCGCTCCGGAGTCAATACTCATCAATATTCACGACCACCGAGATATGACGAACTGATATTTTTAGAACGGGAATATTTTTGTTTGTAAGATATCTAGCTGGCGAATATTACATAGAAAGAAAGAAAAAGAAAGAAAACCTAAACAGGTTTTAATTCCCGAATAGATGCACTAATTATAATTAAAAAAAAAATTAAGCCATGTGTGGACCGGGCACAACCGAGACCAACAGGGACAAACAACATAAAAAAAAACATTATTTTTATGTATTCAATTTATAGATGACGCACAAAAATTCAATTTGTGCGTCGCAAGATTAGGCCATTGCTCGACGTAAACCGCTGGTTTTCACCAACTACAACAAATGCAGAAATTTCAAGGAAGATTGGAACGGCCGTACGATTGTTTGAAACAGCAGTTACCGCAGCTCTGAAAACAGAAGGCAACTTAAGGTTCACTAGTGAGTTTAAGCCAGTAGAAGTCTGACACTCCGTCTTGCTCCACCTGGAGCAGAAGGAGTAATTTAGAGATTAGAAGACGAAAATCACATTACCTTGATCCAAAGTAAAATAAATGAATATAGCATAGCTGAGCATAATCAGATTTATAATTATCCTACTGCTAGGAATCAGGCATCCTCTCCAGGAGAGAGAAAGGTCCGTAATCCCCCACGTAGGCTCAAAGCGAGTTGGTGGATATTACCATGTCTTCAAATATTTAGTTTTAAGACCTGCCGGTTTCGAATGTTTTACCTTCGCCATTTTGAGATCAGTGGTGATGAAAGTATTGGAGGTTGAACCACTGAGCTAATAGATAAACGTAGATGACTGAAATACCAGTCAAAACTCGAGGATTTCAAAACCAAATTAAACTAACAGAAGATCAATCCAATTATAGACAAACATTGTAGTACCCTTTCTTGAAACCTCCAACGGATAACTACATCTTATTCTCAATATATAAACCCAGTAAAATGTACGTATACCACACGAAATATACCACTACCCATAGTGCCCATAGTAATTACCTATCCCCGCGCCCCCTACCCCTTCAATCAACACCCCTGCATAAAAAACAAAAACAAATGACGTACCCCTAAACAAACTAGAGCCTTCCACCTGACCAGCCACATAAACAGTGAAGAAGAAAAGCAAAATGTATGTGCCGTATCGACGGCAAAGCCCCGTACAAATCTGGCCAGTGGATAGCCGGCCTGATCGACAAATCCGGCAGATTACGCGCTGATACAGGGGCATGTTTATGAGACAGGCGCCGGACCGACCGGACGGTAGCCGGCTCGTAGGGCTGTGTTCCAGGGAAATGGGTGAAGGAAATTTTACTGGGTTGGTTGTTTGTAAAGACATACCTACTGCAACTCTAATATTGTGATTTTGATATGCTCGCGTTTGACTACTATCTCACCTGATGCGATGATATGATCGATGATGGAGCACGCATTCAACATTAATTTAGCGTTTTTATATAGGTATTTATGTATTTTTTGTTTGAGGTGGGAGTGTTGAGAGGGAATAACAGACTTTTCCTGACTAAAACCCATCCCAATTCCTTCAAAAAGCAACCCTTTGCGTTTCAGAGCCACGATGACTCTATTTAACTATCCTACAGCTATCCTAACATCCCGTTCATCATCAAGAAAGTTAAGAGGCCACCAAGCATAAACTTCGGAGCTACCTCTAGGTCCTCTGTAAGGTTAGTTTGATCTTCGTCGATGTGTTGATATTTATCAAAGTATTTATGTCTATTTTATTATAACAAGTAGGTAAATTCACAATTTATTACAACATATTTAATTATATTTCAAATTTTGTTTATTTATTATTGGACAATAAACACAGTGTAGTCATTTTTAACCGAAAGGATGGCTGGTAAAGAAGGTCTTGTTACATTAACTCCAACTGTGTAGCACTACTTAATTAGGCATCTCTAAACTGCAGACCAAATGACCTTGAATAGTTACATATTCAAAAAAATTAACATCAACAAAGTAATATTGGAAAGTGCTATAAAGCATGACCTTCAAATATACAAAACACATCTTCAGAAGTATGCAAAAGGCAACATGAAATAAGAGCACAATAGCCAAAGATGGAAGTTAGCCAAAAAACACACACTCGTTTGAAATGCAGACAATTTTACGTAAAGGTATGTTCATTAAAATGACAACAGAAATATGAACTCGAATACAGGTTGATATTAGTTTTTTCTATCAGTAAATATAGAATACCACAATATACTCATACGTATCATTTTTTTTTTTTTTTTTTTTAATCTAATATAAACTAGTACTTGACTGCAATCCCACCTGATGGTAAGCGGTGATGCAATCGTTGATGGTGAGGCGCGCTAGTTTATTAAGAGCCTATTCACTCTAGCCTTGAAGACGCTCAGATTGTAATCGGACGGGAAGACCGCAGCAGGCAAATTGTTCCAGTCCTTCGATGTACGCGGTATAAATGACGAAGCGAAACGCTTAGTCCGGACCGTGGAGGTTTCAACAACGTAAGGGTGGATACTCGCCGTACGTCGGTTTGTCCGGTGGTAGAAATGGGATGGCGGAATCATGAACCTTAGACGAAAATTATTTAATAATATTGATTGGCTCACGTTTGTCGACTATCATAGCTGATGGAAAGCGATGATGTGGTCGACTATGGAGTACGCTTGCCAAGAAGTAACCTATTCACTATTGACTTAAAGATCCCCAGGTTGTAGCTATCAGGAAACACAAAATATCATATGAAGAAACAGTAAACTAAGGACGATTACCAAAAATATCTTCAAAAAGAGTTTTTTGTGTCATTTTGTTACTATGAAACATATCCGACCAATCCAAATCATAAATGCACCAGTAATTCAGTCTCTGCTAAAACTGCTGCATCAATTTTTATTCATTTTAAAGGAATACCTAGCTACCCTCCTCCTCCTTGCGTTGCTTATCCTCTATGCTGAGGGTCAAGACCTCGACAAATAACTTTATTGTGGACTATATTTCGCCATATATATCATATCATCTCCGAAGATCTTCGATCGTGGATAACGTTGAAGACTCTGATCAGTAGTGTACCACGGATTTGGTCTGACCAACGTATAGGACTCCTGACTCTGGATCTTTTCCCATCTACTTTTCCTCTCTACTTTTCCTCTCAGCAGTAACTTTTCCAAACAGAGGTGATCTGTTTCTGGCAATGCGGTACTTTTATTCCACTGGCTCCTGCAACACAGGTTGCTAGCTCAGGAGCCAGGGTTTCAAATAGTTGTCAATATAAAATATATTATTATTATTTCGTTTATTCATAATTATATACATATAAATTATATTTTTAAATATTAAATAAAAAAAAATAAAAAACATTTAAAAATATAAAAAATAGTAACCCACCGGTATCGGGAACAGGGTCCAAGCTACCGGCGGTCAGGGCTCCAGAGAAAGGAACCTCCTGACTATACGATATACTATACTATACTTATTGTTATTTCCAGAAATGTTTCCTTATACTGATTATCGCCCACAACGCGTCCAAAACCAATGGCAGAAACTTGTTTTATTACGAAACAAAAGCCAGACAATTGTTCTCCATTCCCACACAAACCTTTCACACAATAGCCATAAACTGACAAGAAACTATCTAAAGCAGATAACATTTTACAAACATATCTCTATACTGAAATAAAAATGGAAATTCTCTGGCAGCCCTAACTTGGGATAGAAGGGAGGTAGTTCGTGTAATATTTTGGCTCACAAAACGAGTCCAAGTTTTAATAGTGTACCCCATGTTTATGTTATAGACTTTCGTATCGGAAGTATGAACCTGTCCTTGGGGACCCTCTGATGTACAACGTATGGCTCCGATGGATTTGATTTGATTTTTTTTGGGCGACATTTTGATATTATTTTTCTATTAAAACTTAAAACCGATACAGAAGGCAGTACTCATCTTTGTGGCATTTTTAGGTGGTTCTTGTCTCTGAATCCTTAACATTCTAACAATAGCTTGGATTCTGCTCCTGATACCGGCTATCAGCTACCGGCCTAAAATTGTTTTGAAATATTCCGGTTTTTTTTAATACTTGATTTAAAAAAAAAATGTAATGTTACCATAACATCAAATTGATTTCTAATTCCTAAAGACTTAATGAACTGAAAAAAAAATTAAGGTTGCTGGTAGCCGTCGGCCAAAAGACTGGTGACATCGCTACGGTGTATGGCAATGCCGCAAAACTATGCAGGTTATAACAAAAAATGAAATTTAATAGAATAAAGAAACTTACAGGTAATTGCAACATTTATTTATTTATTATATTTAATCTTTACCAAGTTATCTAGTAAATTAAATGTGAATAAAATTAATACGTTCCCGGATCCCGTAGCGCTGCCGTAGCTGCGGCTACGAATGCGTGCTACGGCGTAGCAACTTGCGTAGACACAAACGGAACAGTCATTCTACCCACTAATATTTTTGTTAATCTTTTCTTAATAATCAAACTACCATTGATATATTTTATCTGCAACTTACATTGAAACTGGAATAACATAATTTTAATGACGCTAATATTACAAAGGCAAAAGATTGTATATATTTCTATACGTAACTATGTATGTTTGTTACTCCTTCGCGCAACCGACAAAATGGATTTAGATGCAATTGGACATATGGCTAATCTGGATTAATCATGTCATTACAATGTCTTGGTTTGAATAAGACATATAATACTTTTTAACCCTGGAGTATGTTCCCTTTGGATAACTTTCTACTTCCACGCAGGCGAAGTCGCTGGCAGAAGCTAGTTTAACAATATTTAAATTGCTGAAAGTGCCATTAAAAATTGAACACAAATAGTTCATTAAATTTTTTCTCTGATATTTTTACTAGTCACACGATAGTTTATTCGCAATTAATTTACCTTCATATTTTTTATCAAATACATTAATTTACATGTAAAATATCCCTTTCGCTATCAAAAACAGGACCGACCCAATTACCCACCTTCCCATTATTTAAATGAACTAAACAAACATAACATACAAAACCGATTACAATTTCTAAAACAAAATACACGGTACAAAACAAAGTGACCGACGTAAATACCGGAGCGAACACGGTAACTATCTCAAAATGTAACCAGGCCCGGTGATTACGCATAATCGCTGGGCAAAAACTACAAAAGCCCATAATTATTTACAACTACCGGTGTTTGCGCACGTTTTAAAACTACCCGCCGACCGTCCCATCAAAGTCAGATAACGCGGGCTACTATGAGAAGCCTTGTTTATTGAGAGGATGTCACGGGGCGACCCATGTTCTCACTGGGAGGCTGGGAATATCAAGTGTAATTTTTGGGTGTTTTATTTTAGTAATTTCATGTTTTAAATACGGTGACACTGTGTTACATACAAAGCGTTTATTTAATTGTACTACTATTGTAACGTAATGGCTAGTTTTATGACACATAGTTTGAAATATAAAATTAAATTTACACCACATATCACCTCACATCTAGTAGAGCATAATAATTTGTTCTGTGTCTGGGTGTAATTTATCTATAATATGTATGTATTTAGAAATATACAACGTGTAACGTTAAATGCGCACAACCTCAGACACCCCAAATGATTTCTAATTCAACTGACCTGACCCTTATGTGAGAAAAAAAAAACAATAAAAAGAAATAAGGTTTTATGTGCACTTGAGCAGTTTTAGTTTGTTAAAAATTCATATCTGCATTGAAATAAGAACTTTTATTACTATTATGGATTATGACTATTTGTGTTTGTTTACCTATTTCTGCGGGTTTACGCACGTCATGGCTTGATCTGTTCATAAATAGACAGGTCAAACTTTTTAATGCAGATTTTTTTTTTATGTAACCTTTATTAAAAAGTGGTTTCATTGATTCTGCTCGTTATTCCGATCAAACTAATTTCAGGTTTTACACATTTAATGTTACACCTTGTATAAGTATGTTTATCAGTTGTCTAGCACCCATAACACAAACTCTGCTTAGCTTGGGTCTAGACGGCTTTGTGTGATAGTTGTGGAATATTATTATTATCTAGTAGTCCATTAAATAGGTATTTATACAGTAATATTATCAGTCTTATTATGTTCCCACTGGTAGGACTTAGACAGGAGTCTAGGTGAGCTCCTATCTAGGTGAAGAAGAAGGTTGGTGGATTTTTGATTCTAGGGGTTATTATTAAGAGTAGTGGTACGCCCACGATATACAAGTCACAAGCAAGGGAGTGTCTATTTAATTATTTTATATAAATATATATATATATATATATATGATAAATACGCTCATAAACAATATTGTCTTACTTCAAACTGAATCGATTTCTGATCTACAGAGCTACTGAAATAGGTTATTCATTAGATTTCACAACTAGTAAAACCAGACACGCATCTCGCCTCATATGTCCCACATGAGCAACCCAGGCCTTAGAATACAAACGGCAACTAAAGAACACAGGTGGATTTTAGTCTGTAAAAGTCTGACACATCCTTTCGCCCCACCCTAAAATGGAAGACGTGGTTTACGTTTACTACCTCAAAATAAAAAATATTACTCACATATTTACCTAAAATAATATCATTAATAAAGTACCTGAATGCGAACACGCTGTTAAGCTATATATCCGCCGATAAGGCCTTTTGTATCTCAAAATAAATAAAATAGCTTAAATATGTCCGGTTGGGGACTCAAACCCGGCCCCTGCCCATACGAGTCCAGCAGTGAGGCGTACCACACATTTGTATGGAAATTAATGCCAACAAACAACTTTTGTGAGTAATACCAGGTTAGAGAATATGTTTCAACGTTTGGTATGTTTCAAGTGAATTGTTTTAGATGGTAGTGGCAAGATTGATTATTGATAGTCTTTACTATATACATTTATATTCTTTTGTGTTTATATTTTTTTGTTTATAGGAGGTAATCTCTGAAAGTACTGGTCCGATTGCTAATTTTTTTTCACTGATAGAAACTCTGCTTTATTCCTCACATAGGCTATATTTTATGTACACGTGCGAAGCTGCGGGCAAAAGCTAGTATGAATAAAATAAAACTGTTTTATTTCTCTTGAAAATCTGTAAATTTTTGTATATCTGTTCATTCCGGCTAATCTCCGAAACGGCTAGACCAATATTAGCAGGGCTTTCACTACTATGGCGTTGTATCTTTTAAGGAGTAACTTAAGTTACTTTTAATTTTTCCGATGGAACGGGATATCGAACTATGAAATACGTCTGATAAGGTAAGCCAAGTTGTAAGTACAAATTTATTCTTAACTAACTTTTGCCAGCGGTTTCGCCCGCGTAAAAGTAACTTTCTTCGTACAAACTTTGGACCCCCGTTCCATTCCTTTAGGGTGTAAATTTTGCAAAATCCTCTCTTAGTGCTGGCCTACGTCATTAAAAGAAACCTAGTGAAAAATTTCAGACTCGAAGATCCTGTAGTTACGGTTGTGTGTTGATATGTCAGTCAGTCAGATTATGTCACATGTCATCGAATTTTTGGTTCTAGGACATGCCGGTTTCCTCACGATGTTTTCTTTGACCGTTTTGAGAGCAGTGGTGATGAAAGTATTGCGTTTGGCTGGGGTTGAAATTGTTACAATTTGTAAATCGACGCCGATACCACTAGGCTAATAGATAAATATAGATGACCGAAATACCAGTAAAAATTCGAAGATTTCAAAACCAAATTAAACTAACAGATCAATCAAACATAGGCTTCCCATCCATCAGATTCTCGCAACCTTCACCAGGTCATCGATCCACATTGTAGGAGGCCTTCCAACGATCCGTTTTCACCGAACCGACGCAGTCGCCATAACCTTTCGGCTCCAACGGTCATCTGTTCTGCGAGCAATGTGCCCTGCCCATTGCCACTTAAGTTTGGCCTTAATCCTTAATTTAAGCCTAATACATAGTAAACATCTGTCATCCTCCCCTCCCACCCCACACGTAAAACTTTCCACCATCAAACCGATACCAATTAAAGGCACCAGCAGCGGCAATAACAATAAAAATAAAAAACTTTAATAAACAATGAAACACGAGGCTCTGCGAATTCGCCAAAAACACGGCCCCGACGCGATTACTGCCCCTTAACTCGGTATAATTACGGTCATTTGGTGTCATCTTACCCTTAACGAGATCATCAACACAGCACCAATGTTGAGCTACGAAGATTTGTGAGCGCAGACGTGGAGGAACGATTTGGAGGGACTTTGGTTTTTTTTGGAGACGGTAAAAATACCTTTTTTTACGTCGGAAATCACTAAATGTCTCCTCCCGCTCTGGGTGAAACGAGAGAGAGTGTCAGAATTTTACTGATTAAAACTCACCTGTGCTTCTTCAGTTTCCCTTTGCGGTTCAAAGCCGCTATCCATTTCAAAGAGATGTCAGCAAAACCGTAGGGGCCCAACAGGGCCGATGCCTATTATGGCCATGGGAAAACATAAGAAACATAAGAGGGTTATCGGTGGTCTTAGAACGCAAAATCAACTGATCAAACGATGGCTCACTTATTAGAGTGTCCAAAGTGTCCCAACATCTGTATTTTGGAGGACCAACGCCACAGACACCGCTATAAACGTGGCAACATACTGGGCCCAAAAACTTTGAGGGAAGAGAAAACCATCGATTCGAGAGGGAAAAGAATGGCAGAATTTTTTTTCTGTGGGTAAAAATCATCCAGATGACATCCCCCGCCCTTAGACGGAGCGGAAGATAGTGTTAGACTTTTACTAACTAAAAACCCCACCCCGGTATAAAAGGCAAGAAGGAAGCCTTTCGTACCGGGACCGAGCCTCCCTTTCGGAACTAGACCCTTGGCCCCAGTGGGCTTCGACCCAGCTGGGCCGGTACGGTAAAAATAGTAGATAAGTGCTTTAAAAATGTATGGTGTAAAGTCAAAGTCAAAGTCAAAGTCAAAGTCAAAGTCAAAAATATTTTATTTCACATAGGCCTACATGGGCACTTATAAAACGTCAGAAACTTGTGCACGGTTCCAAATTGGTCGTTTCCTATGGAGAAGAACCGGCAAGAAACTCCAAAGTAAACAATTGTTGGTTGTCCAATAAAGGAAAATAAAAATGATTTAATTAAAAAATAGTTATAATTTTTTTCTGTCACCTCCATCTCTTCGGGCATCCCCCATCAGAATAAAGCTTCAAACTATAAATAATATTTTAAATTAATGCTAATGCCTTTGGTTCGCCTAAATGTCGGGTAGACGTTATAACTCAGGGCAAGCGACGCGAGCTGGTTAATGTACGAATTTGCCGTTATTTATTATGATTACCCAGGCAAAGCCGTGATCGATAAGTAGTCAAGGTGCGTGGATTTATTGTGTGGTTAAAGTGGTGAATATGGAAGCTTAGCTGAAGGTTATGCGTCATTGTTGAGCGGTGGTCTATTAGAGGTTATAGAGGATTCTTAATGGGCTATCGTTTTGGGTCAAATAAATACTAAATGACCCTCATACTCCTTCTGAAGAGGAAAAGGGAGTCTCAGACTTTTACAAACTAAACACTTTTATGATTGTTCAGTTTTATATATTGTGTTCAAGAGCCGCGGTGACTCTAATACTCCAATAAGGATGCTTTTCCACCAGAGATATGCTATTTTGCGTTGCTATGGATGCGTTTAATATCCACCAATCATATTCATAGCACATAGTTTAGCACTGCTGGAAATGGACTCAACTAAGATATCTTTTGTATATGGAAGGACGCGTGTTATACTGCTATGGATGCGTGCTATGGATGCTTGCTATGGATGCGTGCTATGAACGCGTGCTATGGGTGCGTGCAATGGATGCGTCCTATGGATGCATGCTATGGATGCATGCTATGGATGCGTGCTATGGATGCGTGCTATGGATGCGTGCTATGGATTCATGCTATGGATGCGTGCTATGGATCCCTACAAACGATACTATTTTGCGGCGGCGCATTTTCATAGCACATATTACTCGCACCGCTATAAGGCTTAATATCAGTTGAAATAGTGACGTAGTTTCACAGCTTAGCTTGCAGCGTAGCTGCATAGCAAATCTCTGGTAGAAAACCATCGCAGCGAGTTTTCGACAGCGCGTCATGTTCCACGCGCACCTCAAAGAGATTTCAGCAAAACCAAACAGGGTCGATGCCGAATTGATCGAGTTTGAAAAGAATATACTCATGGTCCTGGAACGCAAAAGGCAACTGAAGGAACACATAAAAAAAAAACCCGTAATGTTTACAAAATATTATCGAAGTCAATGTTGAAGAGAATTTCCTATTTGGCACATTTGCAATCAACGTTGGATTCGAATATAATTTGATCAATTTGGCAAAGAAGCAAGCTTTAGCAAAGTTATAGCAAAATCTTTTTACTGTAAAAACAAAACCGTTTCACGTACATGCAATTGCAGGCATAGATCCAAAAAAATGTCAATTTTTTTTTTGATATAATCATAATAGCTCCTAAAAGTAGTTGCTATAGACGTGTATTGTTAACATAACAGTATGTACACAACATAGAGTAGTTTGTGGAGGCCTGTCTCTTACACTCTATATACATTCAGTCAAAAAAGTATCGGGAATGGATGATTTGTTTATGGTTCCAAATTCAAATTTTAGTTTTTTTTGTAGTTGTTAGATTGGCACAACTGTTTTCCATTTTGGCGCGGAGTTTGAGTTACATCTGTTATTTATATTAAATACAGTGCTGGTTTTAGTAATATCATATTAACTGCCGCACTCAGAGACGTCATTTTACTTTAATGTCAATTATAGCAAAACCTAAGGTACTTAACATCATAAAGATATAGACTATTATTCAATGACAAAATTAGTAAATCAGAGATTAGCGTTAATGGGCGTCTCTGAGTGCGGCAGATAGTGTGTATTGCGAATTTCATAATGGACAAAAATATCGAACAAAGAGTTTGTCTTAAATTTTGCATCGCCAATGGAATTTCGTGTTCGGAGTCACTGAAAATGTTACAGAAGGCTTACGGTGAATCGACTTTATCAAAAACTCGTGCTTATGAGTGGTTCAAAGCGTTCAAAAGCGGTCGAGATGTGATGGAAGATTTGCCTCGCTATGGTAGGCCGTCAACGTCTGCAACTGAAGTTAACATCGCAAAAGTGAAGGAAATAGTGACTGAAAATCCCCATTTAACTCTGAGAGAGATAGCCGCCGAACTGTCTGTATCTCACGAGTCGATCCGTACCATTTTAACTAATCATTTGGGTATGAAACATGTTGCTGCTCGGCTAGTCCCAAAAGATCTGAATTTTCTCCAAAAACTCAATCGCATGAAAGTCGCTGAGGACATGCTAGAACGACTCAGTTCGGACCCAACATTCATGAAACGCATTGTTACTGGTGACGAGACGTGGGTTTACGAGTTTGACATGCAAACTAGTCAACAAGCTTCGGAGTGGCGCCTTCCAACTGATCCGAAACCGAAAAAACCACGCCAAAGTCGATCAAAAGTCAAAGTCATGTTGACTGTTTTCTTTGACTATCGCGGTGTTGTGCACTCTGAATTCTTACCGGAAGGTCTAACGGTATATAAAGAATATTATTTGAGCGTTATGCGGCATTTAAGAGAGCAAATTCGACGAAAAAGGCCAGATTTGTGGAAAGAAAATTCTTGGATTTTGCACCACGACAATGCGCCTTCGCACAAGGCTATCATTGTGAACGAATTTTTGACCAAACACTCAACAAATACCATCCAGCAACCACCATATTCACCAGATATGGCTCCTGCTGACTTTTTTCTTTTTCCTAAACTCAAATTACCACTTCGTGGCACCCGTTTTCAATCGATAGAAGACATAAAGGAGAATTCGCGGCGAGAACTGAACTCAATTCAGGAAGCAGCGTTTAAAAAATGTTTTAATGAATGGATTATTCGTTAGCGCAAGTGTATCGTTTCTAAAGGAGCATACTTTGAAGGTGATAAAATAAATTTGGATGAATAACAGACATTTTGTGTATTATTGATCTTTTCCCGGTACTTTCTTGACAGAGTAGTATATCTCTTTTAAGGAACCTGAGGCCCTAACCCGAGATTTTAACGCGATTCATTTTACGATCTAAACTGAACTGTTAATGAGATGGAGCTATAGGGTGTAAACTCCATCCCCCTTTCTCGCTAATGTGCTTGACTTTCGTCACGTGACACGTCATTGTAAGGCCCCAGAAATAACTTTAACCTAACAAAAGTATTGATGATTTAAATGATTATAATTCCGTAAATAAATACGTGTAATGGTCGCAAATACTATTTTTACAAAAATACTTAAGAACATTTGCCTTTTCGCTGGCTATTTTAACACTCCTACCATATTTTACTTCTTCCTTTCGAGTCTAACTTTGTTGTAATAGTAATAGCAATAATAATTATTTATTTCACGATACTAAAACCCATAGACACCTATACATAAAATAATCTTAAAAATAATAAACTAATATCTATGAGTATCTAACATTACGATTTATCTACTTATTAATTATTAAAACCACGTTGAGGCGTGGTGTCATGAGCCTTCTACGAAAGCGCTGATACACGACACCCGTCGGCCAAAATTCTTCTTTCATGAAAGAAGAATTTACAAACAAAGAATTAAAGTTAAGCTTGTGGCGCAACTCTAACCTTTCGACTCTCTGGATGAACTTGGTCTACATCTTTATGTACTCCACGACCACCTCTACCTTCATGTTTTGGTATCACATTATTGTTATGCCATAACCAAAATGGCATAAGTACCTATTTCTACCATTCTACCAAGCGGGATATTAAGATAACTACACAATGCGTAACATATAAAGTAACAATAAAAATAACAAATGTGCACATAGCACGGATAAGATTAATAACGGAAGAATTTATGAGAAAATAAATTTATTTGACGGAGTTAAGTGGCTATACGTTACCGATGCGCCATCTTAGATGGGTATGAAGAGACGTACCCTCAGTGTGTTATGGTTTCTGGTGAAACTATGGTTGTCATAAGACAAAGACAGAAACAGACAGATGAACAACAAAGTAAGTGTCGGTTTTTCTTTTTGAGGTATGAAACCCTAAAAAGCAAAATAACCAAACTCAAACACCAAAAGTCATTAACCTCACCACTAAAAATCATTACTTAACCACTAGAAATCATTACATCACCACTAAAAATTATTACATCACCACTAAAAATCATTACATCACCACTAGAAATCATTACCTCAACACTAGAAATCAAACAAACGAAACTCAACCCTCAAAATCTAATAGCAAATCAAACAGTAGAACACCGCGGGTACTTTCGACCCATCCACCCTAACTTGAGTTATTTGCCCAAGTTATCGGCCCACCGTTTATCACTAAAATGTCACATTTAATAATAATTAATGATAATTGCCTTCTAGCTTACGACAAAGGCGATCGGCCGATTCTCATAAGTTATTTCAGTTTAAGTTAGAGAACACTTGGAATTTGAGTAGAGAACTGTATCTTGTGTAGTTCGGTGTAAGTGTGGGATAGGGAGTGGCGTGGAGTCGCCTTTAGTTCAAATAAGGTAGCTAGACTAAGTCATAGGTCTGTCTGTGATCTCGAAAGGGTTGTGTGAAGGTAAACTAAGTAAAGTCAACTGTGAAATGACACCTTAATTTATTAAACCCCAAGCGTTCTCTCTCTCATTATCTTTACATTGTGTCTCTAATTACGGTATTCGAAAGGTAAATTGAACAAATAGTATTTTTATTGTTATTTTTTTGCAATCGATGGTAAACTCGTTTACAAGTTTTGGGCCCTGACTGATAGAATGCTATCACTATATGCAGTAGGCTTGTGAAGTCATAGAACAAAAATTGTTGTTTATGATGTTAGTAACATAGTCCTGAGGGGCTGCCAGTGTTTTACAAATAACTCATAAATCATTTAAAAAAGAAAACCTATCTAAGACATCCAAGACTAAAATCAGTGCCACAACTCCAAACATATCAACACCAGCTCCACCCCACTCGTACGCTCAACGAGTATTCTTAATCACTTAGCATTGGTAAACGTTCGCACGACAAGGTAAACAATATGAAGGCTACAAGTTGAACTATAACTCTCGTGTTACGTATAAAGTTGTGCTCCTACGCAAACGGCTGCATTGTTTCATGTTTGACTAGCAGACCGAGTTCCGCTGTGACACCGCTGGTGTATGATTGTAAGCGGATTGGGATGCCTACGTGTGTGGTGTTACGAGTTTATGGTTTCGGTGCTTTGAAAACCTGAAGCTTGGCAAAAAAGTTTGAAATTTGCTGAAGACACATTTTGAAGTTAGCTTAAAGGTCATCCAGACATTTTTTAATTGGTTAAATGATACAACTTATATTCTTAAGAGACTTGACATATCTAGAATCATAAATCTCCAAAACTGCACCTGTTTTCAGACTCAAAACTGTTTTTATACTAGTTTCTGACAGCGTCGTCACCCCTGTGAAATAATTACTTCCCCATTATAAATTAAAGCCTATGTTACAACCTGTCCAATACTATTGAATTAATCCTAGATAAAAGCTATCCTGGCACAATATTCCATGCAAATCCGTTCAGCAGTTTTAACGTGAAGAAGTGATAAACAGAGGCATCATCATCGTCTTCATTTTACCCAAAGACCTCCACTGACGGACAGAGTCCTCCCCCAGTGTCACCACAACGACCGGTCCTGTGAGTGAATGAGCCTCGAACCCATCGGATTCCCGCGACCATCATCGGGTCCACTTTGTGAAAGGCCTTCCAATACTGTATCTTCTGGAACCTTTCAGCCCCATCGACCATCTGTTCTGAGAGCAATGTGCCCTGGCCTTTGCCACTTATGTTTGGTGATTCATCCGGCAATGTCGGTAACTTTAGTTCTCAGTTCTAATTCGGTATGAAATATACACACACACAAAAACTTACATTTATCCAAAAACTAAGAACTGCGCGCTATTCATGAAAACTTATTTTAATTTTTTTTAAAGGCTGTTTTTTTCATTTTATTGTACCTTCTTAGCATCCAAGACACCTTCCTTACACTTCACCAAAACAAACTCCCCATTTTTAATGTCCTACGAGAGCAACTAAAGGGTTAATCGATCGAACTCGATCACGGGGATACAGGGGGGTTAGTCCCCTCTTGGATATTAGCAAGGTGTTTCTCATTGTTCCGACAAGTTTCTGTTCCAATGGAATTTGTTCCAAAACTCGATGTTAACGGCTCTGAATGATAAAGATCTTCGATTGACAGAGCTGGGTTTAGAGAAGGCAGAGTAACCGGTAAGATTTTGGTTTATCTGTGGAAAGGATTATAGTAGAACTACAAAAGAATAGTGATATAACATCATTTACGATAATCACACTATCACACTAATATTAAGATAAAAGTTTGTGGGTGTGTGATTTTTACAATTTTACCCTCGAACGGCTTCGATAGAACATGGTACAGACACCAGAGTCGCCACACGTCCGAGCTAGTCGCGCCACCAAATTGGTTGCGCAACCAAACGGACACCAGGTGAGTAACTCTCTATAGAGCTGTATACATTTTGATGGTAGCAGCAACTGGTCGTGCCGCCATGCTGTCTCACTCTTGACTTCACGTTGGCAGTGTTTTTCATCTCTAAACCTTCCCAGGTCTACTCTTGTCAGTCGCGGACTATATCGACGATCTCTTTGTTGGTCGCTCATATCGCGTGGATTAACTGGGACTTTTGGATTCGTGCTGAAATAAGGACCTTGAAGATATTGGAAAGACTGGAAGCGGCTAGATATGGGTAACCGTTTTCAAATCTCTTTAAATTAAAAATAAATTAAAATACCTTTTCTAGGCCAATCACCGCTGACAAAATAAACGCGTTATCATCATCATACTTTCAGCAATATTGTTACTGCTGTGATTGATCCTGTGCAACTCGTATCCATCGGATTCATGCAATCCTACCAGGTCATTGTTCCACTTTATACCCTTCAACGCTGTTTCTTCCGGTGTGCGTCCGCTACTTTAAAACCTTTCGACCCAATCGACTTTAGCTGTTCTGCAAGAAAAGTGCCCTGCCCACTGCCACTTAAGGTTAGCGATTCTTCGGGTTATGACCTGTCACCTCAACTCACACTGTTCTGATTTGAGATGTGTTTGATCAATCGTAAAAAAGCTTAGATATTTAATGACTGGGCTACATTGTTTCTTTTTCCAAGTAATTTAATAATTATATTATCGTTATAAATATTGTTCAGATCGAGGCCATGATATTTATCTAAATAGTTCTTTGTTATCAATTCACAAGTCTCTCAAAATTATAACTCAGCCTTTGTTTTCCATATAGTATCTAAATATGTTCTCACCAACTGGGGATTGTTCTTGGATGCACTGGCATAGTGTGTACAGGGATAATTTAATCATCGGTTGGCACTACGTTCAATGAAAAGAATCTAAGGGTTTTCTACGAGTTGGCTTTGGCCTCTCGTAGCCTTTCAAAGGTCTAGAATTTTTCATTTCAATTTTCAGACATCATTTACTATTTACATGCCAAATATTTTTTATAGTCTACACACAACTAGAATCGTTCCGTAACCCACGAACCCTTTCCGAATTCTCTACCTCTTTCATCTATCGACATTTCGGGCCTTTTAATATGAGATCGTCGAAGTTATTAAGATTTAATCTGAAACACGTTGTATTGAGGTGGATAAATGAGTTCTGTTCCTTTAACGAAGTTGTATCACTATCGGATCGAGCTTTGTGTTGCTAAATTTGTTCAGACACAGATAACACTGATGTTGACTCTCGTTTTGATTAAGTTTGAGAATTCTGGAGCTTTAGGATTATGTGTTTGTGTTGTGTCAGGTAAGCTGTTATCATATGGATTAGTTACATTGTTAATGATAAAGCCGTTAACTTTTACTCTGATTTTTATCAATTTACTTATTTATTTAAATTTCATGTACAGTAGGTAGTGGTACATACTACAAGGCATTCTCTACCAGTCAATCTTTGGGTTAAAAAAGACAACACTGTAGTAGTACAATAAATATATAACAGATATTTCGAATATAATGAAGTATCATTAAATTAAGTTGCTTGTTATAATAAAATACGCTAAAATTATAAGTGAATAAATATTATGATAAATATCAAATCATTATAATTTTAAGGTTGAGAGGACTTCAAATACTTAGTAGTTCCGAATTTTACCAATCAAGTCATTAATTGAATTTTATCAAACTTTTTGAACCAATTAGACGTAGGTAACTATCTTCCAAAGTCAGCTAGCAATACTATTGTTAGATAAAGCCAAGATGATTATTTGCTTAGTTTTAATTAAAATTATGTGTCTGTGTGTATGTACCTACATGATTATGTACTTAAAATGTAAGATTATGATGTGATGTGAAACTTTCTATGTGTAATAATGGAACTGATGTGAACAAATGTTCAAAAGTTCCTAATTACAGAGAGAAATGATATTACTGGCAACATGCTCTATTACAAGCTTTTATTTAGTTTCACCTGTCCCGATGTTTGTCTGTCATCAAATCTTTCCAACTTTAATTGACCCAGTTCCCGGTTACCGATGGAGCTTATGCATGCACGTGTAAATCAGATGACAATTTAAAATTATTATGACATAGAGCTGATCTGATGATGGAACCGGGAGATGGCTATAAGAACTTGGTAGTTATGACACAACCCCATCGAGTTTGGGCTCGTATGGTTCATCTTGACGAGTATGAATTATATATGTAGGTATATCGAGACGATTTTCACTAAAAGCTTGTTTATCTTTTGTAAAACATAATCAAATATAACGCAATTACATGGATACTATATTCTTGTAACGTAATAAGTATTTCGTGATCATTGTCAAGAAAAGCTAAACATCAATTCCAATTCCGTTTGCTAATAATCTAGCGATCTATAAAGTTCACGGTACTCGTGTTAAAATGAGGGTAGTCTTACAAACGGACTGCGTTAACGTTTCGTTCTTTAATTAAACAGTAATTAGTTACCGATTAACAAGTGTTCGTGTACCAAATAATGCTGGGTTGTAAGCTTTGGGAAGGCCCTTTGTTTGATATGTTTTTTTTTAGTTTGGGTTGTTGTTTCATTGTATATATACTACTAGCTTTTGCCAGCGGCTTTGCTCGCGTACATAAAATATAACCTATGTCAGTCAAGCATAAAGCAGCTTTCTATTGGTGCAAAAATTTTAGAAATCGGACCAGTACTTTCAGAGATTACCCCCTACATACAAACTTACAAAACTTAAAAATTTTACCTCTTTATAATATTAGTATAAATATTTATTTTATAATTTATATAATAAATAAAGATATCTGCCGGAGAACCAAGGATACTGACATAACCCGAAGAATCACCGAAACAGGCCAGATTACTCGCAGAATAAACCGTCGATAGGCCGAAAGGTTCTTTAGTGGCGACCGATTAGCTCACCAGATCATAGAGCAGGTGGCCCTATGATCTGGTGAGGGTCATAGTCCGAATCAGTCGGATGCAAGACTCGCAGGACCATTCGTTGTGGATGTGTTTCGCCTGAAATGATGATGTAATGATGAAGGAGAAATAAGAGAAATATTGGAATACTTATAATAAAAATGAAATTACTTATAATAAAAAAAAAAATCCTACCTCTAGATAATGCTCGCCAGGGTCACAGGGAATTTCTGAAAAAGAAAACCGTGGCTTTAGAACGCAAAGGGCAACTGAAGAAACATAGGTGGGATTTTATACTGTACAATTCTGACACGCCTTAAAAGTTATGTTCTATTTAGTAAGTTGCTGAAATTGTCACTATCGCAATCACTCTGATGATTTCCAAACCCCTCAACTTAGTAACACTGTTTGGCAGAAAAAAAGCTATAATATTAGTAATGCCCTAAGAAAATCTTTATCTAACAGCTTCAATTACTGAAACGAGAAAGAATTAACGAATATTATTTTCAGAACATTTTCACCAAGAAAATTCCAAGTTTTCCCGGGACGTCGCCTTAGACTGGCAACACCGAAGCTACTTGTTTTGCGTAGCCCGCCGCTCTCGACAAATGAGGTGATCGCGCCCTCCTACAAATTGGCCACATTAATATAGACAGGGTTACAGGCTGTTCGCGGAGAGAGGGTGCGGCGGTTGATAGGAAATAAAATGGTCTTTTCAATATGGTGTGTTTTTGAAATCATCATTTATATTTGTGATAATTGATTATTTTTTAATCGTGTGGATATCAATGTAATAAAGTAAAATAACTTCTTTTACAAAGTATTTTTAGGGACGATTTTTTGTAAAACTTGGTGCGTACTTCACCAATAAAACAGAAAACTATATTCCACAGAAATTATGACGTTGACATCTCTTGAAGTTAGTTTAGATGTAGGTAGTGATCACGTTAAGTACTATTCAACCAGTAGCAGTTACAATGTTTTAAGTTATCATTACAAAAAAAAAGGTTTGAAATCAAACATTTCAAGAATGATTAATGAATCACCACCAGCCTTTTTAATGTTCCCACTGCTGGGACTCAGGCCACCTCTCTAGGAGAGGGAATGGGCCGTAATCCACCACGCCGGCCCAGTGCAGGTTGGTGGATGTCACTTGTCTTCGAATTTTTGGTTCTAGGACATGCCGGAAATGTGAAATGAATAGTTTTTATTTATTTACATAATCCGCCTGTAAGTAGAAATGTGGAATTATGTTAATCCTGCAATGGGCCATCAGCTTCTTATTTTCTTTCTTTTCTTCCCTATAATTTCAAAGCTGTCTCATGGTACAGTCGTACCTATTGTAATGTGTAGGATGCCTGTGTCGATTCGGTAACGGAGCCTGTCGAACGCTCGTCTCGCGAACACGCCAAGCACAGCCTCGGAGTGCAGTACTGGAGCAGATGAGAATTTTTTTAGTGTTCGTTTGGAATATATATTAAAAATAGGTAGTTTCAACTTTTTTAAACACAATTTAAATAAGATAATTTATTATTAAAAAAAAAATCTTAATTTTTTTTTTATTTAAATACATTTGAACATACTTCTGTACTAGATACAATTTGATCGTCAGGTATCAACGCTATACGAAGAACTATTCACAACTTTCAACGGTTCATTATTTCTCGCTTGTCAGGTATTAAAACTGCTTTTACGAATGGTCTGTGCCAACGCAAGAATCATAAAAAAGGCACACAAATAAGGCATGTAAAGCTATGGGAGAGTTTGAAAGTGTTACCATGGACCTCAAACACACAGCGTAAATGAAGGAAGATAAATAAGTTTTATTAGTAAAAGTCTGACCCACCCTCTCGTTCCACTTGATGATTTACCTAAAAAAAATGCTATCACAAAACTACGCTCAGAGGATTTAACACGGCGTGTTAACATCTCAGTTGTGCAAGCAAGAAAGAGAGAATGTGAATGAAGGTGTATGGAGTACTTTTCTGCTCCCAGCGGCTTCGCCCGCGTGATAGCAGAAAATTACCCCAAGGGAACATACTTCCGAAATAAAAAGTATTCTATGTCCTATTCTAGAACATGGTCTATCCGTGTACCAAGTTTCATTAAAATCGGTTTTGCCGTTTAGGCGTGAAGACGTAACAAACAAACAAACAAACTCATTTTCGCTTTTATAATATTAATAAGGATATAGAGCTTCCTTTAACAGTTCTGTATAAAATGGGTCGCGATAAGAACACTACAGGACTCGTAGCATCTTTTCTACAAAACGTCTTAAACAGAGAAACCAATAAAATAAAGCCCGCCGACTCCTGTACGCCACCGCGAGCCTCCCGTCAATAAGTGCCGAAGTGATATCGGTTTAATTCGCGCGTCTTGACGCCAAGCGAGGCCGAGGTGAGCCGGAATGTTAATTACACAGACTGATCGCCTCTCCGCACTACACGCCATTTCTCTGCGGAAAGACGGAGGCTGAAAGAATGATTGGTGAGGGAATTCGGCTGTCGTACGCCCATTTGACTTGGGAAGTGCCGATGTACTGTCTTGTCTTACGACAGCAGTTTAGATGTGCTATTTTTATTGGATGTTAATTACACAAACCGATTGTCTATCCGCAGTACATGCTCAACTATACCATTTCTCTGCGGAAAGACGGAGGCTGAAAGAATGATTGGTGAAGGAATTCTGCTGTCGTACGCCCATTTGACTTGGGAAGTGCCGATGTACTGTCTTGTCTTACGACAGCAGTTTAGATGTGCTATTTTTATTGGATGTTAATTACACAGGCTGATCGCCTCTCGGCAGTATACGCTCGACTCTCCCATTTCTCTGCGTAAAGACAGAGGCTGAAAGAAAGATTGGTGAAGGAATTCTGCTGTCGTACGCCCATTTGACTTGGGAAGTGCCGATGTACTGTCTTGTCTTACGACAGCAGTTTATATGCGCTATTTTTATTGGATGTTAATTACACAAACCGATTGTCTATCCGCAGTACATGCTCAACTATACCATTTCTCTGCGGAAAGACGGAGGCTGAAAGAATGATTGGTGAAGGAATTCTGCTGTCGTACGCCCATTTGACTTGGGAAGTGCCGATGTACTGTCTTGTCTTACGACAGCAGTTTAGATGTGCTATTTTTATTGGATGTTAATTACACAGGCTGATTGCCTCTCGGCAGTATACGCTCGACTCTCCCATTTCTCTGCGTAAAGACAGAGGCTGAAAGAAAGATTGGTGAAGGAATTCTGCTGTCGTACGCCCATTTGACTTGGGAAGTGCCGATGTACTGTCTTGTCTTACGACAGCAGTTTATATGCGCTATTTTTATTGAAAGTTAATTACACAAACTGATCGCCTTTCCGCAGTACACACTCAACTATACCATTTCTCTGCAGAAAGACTACTATTTCCTAAAATAGGACATAGGATCATATTGCTCGCAAAACAGATGACCGTTGGGGTCGAAAGGTTCTAGAAAGGCGACCACGTACTGAAAGACGTAGCGCTGGAAGCACTCCTACCGGTGGGCCGATGACCTGGTAAGTGTTGCAGGAATCCGATGGATGCGAGACGCACAGGACCGTTCATTGTGGCGCCATGTGGGGGAGGCTTATGTCCAACAGTGGACGTCTTTCGGCTGAAATGATGATGATGAAGACATAGGATACTTATTGATCCTTATCACACAGAAAGAAAAGTTGTAATACCTACTTTGATATTCTAAATGGATTAATAACAGCCGATAACAAACCACATGATTTGGCAGACTGTCACAATTTTAGCAGTCATTTGGCCAATTTTAACAGTCATTTAGACAGTTTTGTCAGTGTAAAAGTCAATTTCGTAATATTTGCAAGTCTTTCAGAAACTAAGTCTATCTTATACCCAGTCACCTTAAGCTGCAGTCTCCAAATCAAAACGTGGCAAGCTCTTTTAAAAACACAGCTCAAAAAAAGTCGAGTCAATTATACTCAGTCCCAATTACGTACGGCAATAGCAAAAGGAACAAAGAACGAAGCAATAGCAATGACGATACACAACAGTCTCTATCGGGGACGAGACAATGCAAAAAGGCGCTAATTCCCCGAAACGAAAAAGTGGTAACGATTATGCATTGTGCAGCCAGCGCGTTTGTCTCGCGATAACGCGCGCTTACAATTAGCATGGACGGTGTTATGTTAGAGGGCAGGTTTCTATTAAAATGGGGATTGTTTTTGGTGAAAATGGTACTACAGTACAGGCAGTCATAGCAGTAACTGTGTAGTTTCAAATGCTGCGCAGAGGACTTATCATGACGTGATAAAATGTCACTCAGAGTAAGAGAGATGGAGCTATACACTCTATAAGCTCGAAACAGTTCAGTTTAAGTCGTCTAATGGATCGCGTTAACGGCCTGTTCACGACTTTGCCACTGTGAGTGGTAGCTAAGCGTGGGGCGGCGAGAAGTACGAGAAAAAGTATGAAAATGTTTGAAGCATGCCTCGAAACGCCGCTCGTAGCGGCTTGCGGCCGCTCCGCTCACCGCGCCGCTCGCCGCTCGCAGCTAAGACTGAAGTCGTGACCAAGCCGTAAAAGTTCGTGGTAGCAGTACTGTTAGTACTTACTGTACTGTACTGTTAGTTCATCAGTGGTGCTAAGTCGCTCTCCACGTCTCATCAGCCTTTTTTAATATTCCCACTGCTGGGAATCAGGCCTTCTCTCTAGGAGAGAGAAGGGGCCGTAATCCACCACGCGGGCCCTATGCGGGTTGGTGAATGTCACGTGTTCGAATTTTCTGGTTCTAGGACATGCCTGTTTCCTCACGATGTTTTCCTTTACCGTTTTGAGAGCAGTGGTGATGAAATAAATTACACAAAGTAATGCGCCTGGCTGGATTCGAACCAGTGACATACAACTCGTAATTCGGGGCCATTACCACTCGGCCACCGCTGCTAAGGTAATGTAATTTATTTTTGAAAATCTAGACCGTAAGTATGAAATATTCCTACTTACAGTCTAGTTATTCCATAATCTTCTGCATAATCCCGTCCTCTTTCGCAATTAGACGTGACTTGGCGACTATAATCGTTAATGTTTAGCACCGGTCACATATTTCTGTACCTTTGTGCAAATGCACCCTCCGTCTACCTCCTCTCCGACCAATCAGAGCACGCCTTTATTGCTAACCGTTTCTAGCTTTGATAGAACGTTCTTTTTTCAAAGATTTTCAAGTTTCGAATTCTCTGTTGGTTTTTCTGTAAGTATTTAATAGCCAGTTAGTGTTTTTTTTTTTAGTTTGTCTGTTGCCAGTTGCAAATTATAATGCACTGGCTAGTTTTTATTAACTATGGAATATAGACCAATGCGAAGTAAAAAAAAAATACTAAACAAGATTTCAATGATGAAAAACTCCCCGTTCTTGGTGGGATTTTATCAGTGTCTGACAAATTGATTCCTAGTGGATATCGTGACGTAAAATTGGTGTAATTTTGTATCTCAAGTGTCTACACAGCTTGACAATATGTGGAGTTATTAAAATAGGAGCGATTTCAGTAAAATATAGGCGTTAATTTTATTATAGTATTAACTACTTCAGTGAAGCTGGCCGAAAGGTCTGAGACTTTTGCTGTCAAATATTTACCGCAAAAACATAGTTGAACTAAGAGTTACTCTATGAGACTAAAAACTAATTACTTTCTAAAGTTAACATTGACTAACTTTTTTTAAACTCCCATTCCCCTTTCCTCCCAAAAATTTAACTTCCAAAAAAGTGTAGACATCCGCAGGAGAACTAAAGTAGCCGACATAGCACAAAGAATTGCTAAACTTAAGTGGCAATGGGCAGGGCACATTGCTCGCAGAACAGATGGCCGTTGGGGCTGAAATGTTCTGGAGTGGCGACTGCATACCGAAAGACGCAGTGTTGGAAGGCCTCCCACGTCTGTTTGACTCTTTCTCTGCTCAATTCTTTTACACCTTGTCGTATTTTGATTCCGTTTCATTCCCAGAACACTCTGCCAACGGATTTAAAAAAAAAAAACAAACATAGTCAAGTCACCCAAGTCTCGTTATTGAAACAAAATGTTACATCAAAATGTCTCCACAAAATTTTATGAAGACCTGGTGTAACCAACTCCTAATTTCATCGGAATCAAAACACAAGGCCGCAGTTAAGACGTTTTTCCTCAATATTTTAATTATTTCTGGCAATATCAACGATATTTACGTAGCATGTAATTAACAGCGGCACATATGGACTCCGCTGATTTCTCTGGGGCTCGCCTACCGTTTGATGGAGGCTCCCAAGCCCTTTTATTTGTGAGGCCACGAAGCAAGAGATTATTTTTCTTGTACTGTTTGGGGCTTAGTAACAATAATAGTTGATTCAAATGTTTTCAAAATTCTTTGAATTGTTTATCACGCGATTCATGCGGTGGTTTTGAATTTAGCAACTTAATAGCTAATCATATTTTTTCTTGTTATTAAAGTCATTAAAGTATTATTTTTTCTTTATAACACTCATAATATAAAGGCACAAGATTTGTTTGTACGTATGTATGTTTTTTTACTCCTCCCGCTGTAAGACGGAGCCGAAGGGCGTGTCGGACTTTTACTGGCTAAAACCCACTCCTACGTTCCTTCGTTGCCTTGCGTTTCAGGGCCCCGGGTTTCTTTTCAGAACCGAACCCATAGCCCTAGTAGGCTTCAACCCTTCTGGGTCGGTTCTCCAGGCGAGTCCACACAATTGTGCCACCCGGGCGTTTCTTCCGCACGAATCAGGAACCTCCCGGACTTAACGGTGAGGACCTACGTCATGCGGTAGTAGAGAGTGTGGTGACAAGCATATGTGTTTGTGTATATGTTTGTTACTCCTTCACGCTCAAATGCCTAAACGGTTGTGGACAAAAGTTGGTACACAGGTATTCCATATCATAAGGCATATTATAGGATAGTTTTTTTTTTTCTGGAAGTATGTTTTTTTTTTCAAGTAAGGCAGTGCTTGACTGCGATCCCTCCTAATAGTAAGCAGCGATGCAATCGTTAATGATGAGGCGCATTTGTTTATTAAGAGCCTATTCACTCTAGCCTTTAGTATGTTGCGGTTTTTAAATAATATGTGCCTAAGATGGAGCCTAATAATTAGTTAGATTCACTGTTTTTAGGGCCAAACAGCCTCGTGAACTGACTTTTCTCAGCTGACTAAAATATACAAAACGCGCTATTTTGCGGGTAGGATAAACAAAATATTCCTACTAATATCCTTGTTAGCTCGGAAATGAAAGAGAACCCACCTATTTTGCACTACGATGTTTTTCGAATCCACTAAGACCAAACGCTTTTATTTATAGCAATCATGTTCCTTACGTTTGTAACAAACATAATATAATATAAACTCATAACTATATATATAATATATAGTTATGAGTTTACATGTGGATGGATGGAAAAGAAGAGAAATGCCAAAAAAAAATGGATGGATCGTGTGAGAAGTGATATGAAAGGAAAGGGAATTAGTGATAGCGTGACGAGTGACAGGACAAAATAGAAGAAAAAACGTATTGCGCCGTACCCAAATAAAATGGGACAAGGGCAAAAAGAGGATGATGATGACGTTTGTAAGGAACATGATTTCTATGAACACTTCAATTAAAAAAAAAAGTGCACAGTAACTTAATATAGAAAAAGATCGGTATGCCTAAATCTTTTATTTTTTATTTTTGATGATCTCATCTGATGGCAAGCGATGACATAGTCGCCGATAGAGCACGTTTACCTAGAAATAATCTATTCACTCTTGACTTATAGACCTCCAAGTTGACACATTTAAGTATTTTCTGTTTTACATTTTCATTTAATTTTGGGCCAATGAATATTATTCTATTTATTTTTAAATTCCATGCTTACCCTCAAGAACCACCAAATAAATGCTCACCTAACCCCTTTACCTGGTAATCACAATTTTAAACCTCATCGTGGTCCAATTAATCCAGTTTCTTCAGATATGTTCAATTAGCTTCTCATACGGCTGCTCCGTGATTTCTCCGAGGGGCCACAGCGTCAAACTTATGTGAGTGTAAAAGAAAAATTACGGGTAGGCGGGGAATTTCGCTGTTTCATTACAAAAGAGGGTAGTCGGTGTTTGTAGGCTTTTTAGGAAATTATCTATAGGGATTTAAGTTATAAAATAGTTTTTGTTTATTACAGAACCGAATTCGAATATTACTTTGATACTAATAACTAAAGATTGTCCTTTACTATTTAGATATTTTTATTATTATATAGGTAAGGCAATAAAAAAAACTTTTTCCAAGATCTAAAACATTTGTCTCATTTTAACAGTTATTGTTAAAACTTGTTGTTTATTATAACTTCTAATCTATGTTACTAACTATGACCCCTGCTCTAAGATAAAACAATAAAACATACTAAATTAATTTCCAAAAAACAAACAAAATTCAACAACCTAATCTGTCGGCATTAACGTTGAAAATAATAAGCTAGTCCCATGTTGGGCGCCAACAAGGGAAGGCCTTAATATTCATGCTCCGTGAAAAGTTGTGGAAAGATCCGCGGAACCTCATCAAATTATAAGTTGTGCGAGTCATCGACTTTATAAAAAAGTGAGATGGCAATAAAAATTGGGGCTTCAGATGGACCTTGAGATTACTGTTGCATTTGGGTCTTAAAATAACAATTTAAATTGCAAAAGAAATGGTGGACGGACTGGGACTGGAAAGGTGATATTAAAGGCAATATGACTACTGATTTTATGATAAATAGAGAAATAATGAAGAAGAAACATTTGTTTTTGATCTGAAGAATATTTTTTCCGACCCCAAAATTGGGATACGGGCAAGAGGATGATGAAAAAGCTCTTGAAACAGCAATTCAAACGACAAATTTTGACGATACTAATGATTCAATGGTTGAGCGATTGGCTACTACGCTGCGTGACGCCGGTTCAATAACTGCATAGAACAAATATGTATATGTCTCAGAGATAGTTGTTTCGGGTCTGGGTGTCTTGTGAATCTAAGTTTTACATGTTTGTGAACGCACCCATGATATAGGAGCAATTCGTACCATAGAGAGTGTTTTTTTTTTTTAATTGATATAAACTACTGCTTGACTGCGATCCCACCTGATGGTAAGCAGTGATGCAATCTCCCATGGTGAGGCACCGTTCATAAATAAATATCATTAGTACAGGACTAATGATTGTATACATTTTAGAACTGCCAAATAATTTCACAAAAGATCCTAAACTTAAATTTGTAAGTAAGCTAAAAACTGTTTTGTAACCTTGCCTTTGACATTGATTGACAACTCAATTAATAAAATGTAGGTTACTAATCAAATTTCAACTTTAATAAATTTAAAACGGAAATACTAAATAAAGCTGTATATAAAAAGTCATCTAGATTCTCCGACATTCTAGTAATCAAACTATTGGCAGAACGACCGGCGCCGTCGACCGCTCGAGGCCAACTGACAAACTTTTAATTTCTTCACCACAGACATTGACGTTCGATTGCGATTGGCGGGAAAGTTACATTGCACAGATAACGCCAACTTTTGAATATAGAAATGTAAAATGGATGCGTTCGTATTGGAGTTTTGAAGTGTATTAAATAAATCGATTCGGTTTTTATGAGGTCAAAGTTTTGCGATTGAAACTGTTGAAATGGATTGAGACCAGCGTTCTTTATTAAAAATCCTTTTGTCAATCTAATGTCTGATGTTTTAGTGCTAAAATAAATAGTTCTGCTATGAACTGTCCACTTCATGTCCCTCAAATTCAACAAAATCTAATCTAGTACATATCTCTTGTCACAGTGTTTGTCATCGAACTCCTCCGAAACAGCTCGACCAATTTTTATGATTTTTTTTTGTGTATATTTGGTAGGTCTGAATATAGGTCGTAAGATATTTTTTACTCTCTTACCCCACATCCTGTTTTTTTTTTTTTGATAATTTATTTGTTTACCAAATAAATTATCAAAAAGTAAGTACCTAATAGACAATAATCTATATCTATCATAAGCTCTGGCAATTGTAATAAAGCTCAACAATATCGCCCTTCTAGGCCATAATGCAAATCCAATCACTAGCTCAAGCAGATCAACTTGTGCAGTTAATATATTTAAGGCAGCTGTATCTCATACCTTTGATAATAATAATTCTGAAGAATTTACTACATTTCACATCTTCATTGGGTTTTAATGTACTAAATCAAAATCCACTGAAGATGTGAAACCAATGTTCTGCGAGCGATGTACTGTTACGGGGCAGGTTCTAACACTTTAAAAAAAAACTCATTTTTAACCTTGAAAAGATTTTTAATTAGAATTTGAGAAAATACAATATGAATGTGTACACCACGAAGTTCGAAGTATGACTGCCCGAAAACTATCAATAAAACAACAAGTGCGGGAAATAATACATGACACCTATGAGGTGTCAGCATTTATATTTTATATGCTTAGGGCTGTCTTACAATTTATAACAGTACCTTGCCTACCGCTACTTAAGTTTGGCGACTTTTTTTATTGACATAAACTAGTGCTTGACTGCGATCCCACCTGATGGTAAGCAGTAAATCAATCTTTGATAGTAAGACGCACTAGTTTATTAAGAGCCTATTCACTCTAACCATGAAGACACCTAAATTATATTCGGGCAGGAAGACCCGCAGCCAGCAAATTGTGATTGTATGTTGTTATTCTGATTTCTTATTATTCTTCTTTATTCCTTTTATAACAAGTTAAAAAAGCCCAGTGTCAGTTATTAGCTGGGTCAGCGGATCGCAGTAATGACGCATGTCGGATTGCTAAACAATGTTTTAATGTGAAACACCCTTACGCAGATGGCACGGGTTATTTGCTTAGGACAACCAAACTGCCGACCGTTTAGCGACCGGCCCGTCAGCGGGAGGCGGCGCAAGGGTGAGGAGGAAGCGAGTGAAAAATTGTAAAAAATCGTATCGTATCGTATTGTAAAAAATCTACGGCTTACAATGAATAATGTGATCCTATGATTCCAAAAATCTTCTTTTTTTGGGAGAGAGAGTTAGTGAACTCATCTCTTCAGTCATATTGGGTAGTCGAGAGGAAGCTCAGAAGCTGGCTAAAAGAAGCAATTAATAGGAGTTCTTACTAATCATTCCTGCTACTGATTAGTACCAATTTTTGTGGCGATTGGAGGCATTCAGAAATGTCTTTTCCCTCATTTTTGATGTTCGTTTGTTTCTCTCGTTAGCTTGATAATTTTCTGACCTAACAAAGCTTCAAAACATATATCGATTGTCTGAAGGACCAACGATGGCCGGTGACCTCTGAAGCCCGTTATCTCAAAGCCACTAACTTTAATTAGCCGGTCAAAGACATATGTAGTAGAGAGAAACTTTTCAAACCACCCTTACCACGGCCGATTTTACGTGAATTCGTAAGAAACCGTGGCTCTTGAACGCAAAGAGCAACAGAAGAAACACGGGTGAATTTTAGCCTGTAAGGCTTACACTCCATCTTACTCCATTCATGAAAGAGGCACCGCGACCCTGAAACAAAAAAAAAAACAGAAAAACAGATAGATAGAGTTAGATTTCAGTTAGTAAAAGACTGACACCTCGCTCTACCCAGAACGGGAAAAATTATTTCATGTTTCCTTCCCAAAAAAAAAAATGGATGTAAAACTAATAGACCAAATTCTTAAACGAGTAACACAGCAAAAAAAAAACATAAATCGCTATTCAACTATAACCCACACCACCCATATACAGGCTGATACAGGTGCGAGATTAAATGGCCGCCGTGTATACAGGGTGTTCATTACGATATTGCTGTGAGTACAACGAATATAGCGAGCGGTTTTTATTAGGAATGTCATAACGCTTTACTTTTTTGATGAGAATTGAAAATGTGTTTGATCTGCTGTTGTAAGGGGACAGTGGACCAGTGTTTATGGGCTGAATATTCGCTTTTCAATGTGCGACGGATTAAAGGCCTCGTTAATTTGTTTCAATATGTTTTTTTTTTTTTTGTTGATGGAAGGGTTTAATTTTGATTGTGATGCTCGTGATTAGGGATGATTGCTGGCGGATTTTGAATTGAATTTTTTGGGATTGTAATTTCATGAGTTATATCAACCAAATGATGAATAAATATCACTTAATTGAGTACTATCAGCTGCCAGCGACTTCACCCGTGTCATAATAGAAAATTATACCAAGGGAACATACTTCCTGGATGAAAAGTATTGCATGAGCTATTGCAAGATATGGTCTACTCACGTACCAAGTTTCATCGGAAATCATGCAGCCGTTCGAGTGTGAAAAAGTAACAAGCATACACACACGCACAAACTTTCGCTTTAATTAATATATTAGTGTGATTTGTCGGTGAATTCCTTCAAATGTCATTTTAAGGCTTTCGTATCCAAAAGGTAAAAATGGGACCCCATTGCTAAGACTGTCCGTCTGTCTGTCCCCAAGCAATATCTCGTGAATCATAATAGCTAGACAGTTGGAATTTTTACATGTGATATATTTTACAGGATGACGTATTATTGTTTTTTTTTTTTTAGCCAAAAACAGAATAAAATTTATATTTAAATGGAGCTCCCATACAACGATCATGATTTTTTTGCTGTTTATTGCTATGGACGTTACGGAACCCTTCGTGCGCGAGTGCAACTTGCACTTGACCGGTTTTTAACTTTAAGCTTTTCGTTGTCTTTTCTGAAAGAAATAAGTATAGCTTATTTATTTATTATATTCTTATTATTTGTTTATTTTTTATTATTTAGCTTAATTTATTGAAAAAATAACATAGTAAGGGCACTGCCTACGCAAAGCTCAATTTACCCCAAAACGAACATCTACGCTCTATGTAATCACATGGTATTAATTTAGCAAACTAGGGTAGTACAATATCTGTCGTAACGACACGACGTCCGCCGGACCACCGGTAAACAACCGGATGGGAACCGTTACTAGATACTATTGGACACACTATTTGACGATGGTTTTTCTAATGTAGGTTTTGGTACCTGAATTCTAAAACTCGTTTATCGTGTAGATATACTTTCTGTTTTTTTTTTTTTATATGCACTCGCCTGTAACTATCTGACCTGTTGATAAGCGACGAAGTTGCCAAGATTGGAAGTAACCTATTCTTACTGTTACCACTCTTGACTTGAGGAATAGAATAGAATAGGATAGAATAAAATAGAATAGAATAGAATAGAATAGAATAGAATAGAATAGAATAGAATAGAATAGAATAGAATAGAATAGAATAGAATAGAATAGAATAGAATAGAATAGAATAGAATAGAATAGAATAGAATAGAATAGAATAGAATAGAATAGAATAGAATAGAATAGAATAGAATAGAATAGAATAGAATAGAATAGAATAGAATAGAATAGAATAGAATAGAATAGAATAGAATAGAATAGAATAGAATAGAATAGAATAGAATAGAATAGAATAGAATAGAATAGAATAGAATAGAATAGAATAGAATAGAATAGAATAGAATAGAATAGAATAGAATAGAATAGAATAGAATAGAATAGAATAGAATAGAATGGAACAGAATAGAATAGAATAGAATGAAATGGAATGAACATTATAGTACACCAAAACAGTAACTAAATGTAGGTTTGAAAAAATTATTACAGTGCTTTTGCTTAGTGTCATTATAATCCAATTCTGTTGATGTGGCAGACGCTTGAGGAAAGTCTATCCAGTAATGGTCGTCTTTCGGCTGAAATGTTGAAGTCAATAAGTAAGACGTCATGCAGAGTCATTGCTGGCAACAGCTAATCCTTACTAATATTATAAAAGCGAAAGTGAGTTTGTTTGTTTGTTACATCTTCATGACTAAATGGCAATACCGATTTTGATGAAAATTGGTACACGGATAGACCATGTCTTGGAATAGGACATAGGATACTTTTTATCCCGGAAGTATGTTCCCTTGGGATAATTTTCTGCTAGCACGCGGGCGAAGCCGCTGGGAGCAGCTAGTTTTACATAGTTCATAATCATAGCTATTTCGTAATTTACCAAAGTAAGACCTTATTTGGAGAAACTCATAGAAGTTCTTAGTCCTTCAGCTCAATAGTAATTACTTAGTATGTATGTATCTTCCAGCACACTCAAATAAGCCATAAACTCCATTGAAACTGTAGCAGCATGATGACCGTTCTCTGCACATCTATTAGCTGTAACAGGTGGAGCGAACGGCCACGATGAGTTACGGTTATATTTATGTTCGTGTGTACGTCCCGCAGTAACTCAAGAACGTAGTGCATCGATTTTACGATGCTCGCTTGTTTCGGGAGCATCGATGCAATTTATTGGCAATACGTGCCCTTTTATTGATAGGGAAGACATGTTTTGAATTTTGCGTTTGTGAATATTTTGGGGAAGGTGGATGTGGTTAATTTTTTTGGTAAATTAATATGAGGTTAGAAATGGTATGTATTTGTCCCAAGCGGAGTCTTATTCGGTTTCAATAGTTTATTTGGTTACTGCTTCGTGCAACGCTCCGTGTGTTGTAGTGTAATTTTATATCATCATCATCATCATCATCATATCAGCTGAAAGACGTCCACTTCTGGACATAGGCCTCCCCCAAGCGTCGCCACAACGACCGGTCCTATGCGTCCGCATCCATCGGATTCCGTATAATTTTATATAGCCTGTAGCTTTTCTCGCCAAAAGGGCTATCCAACACTAAAATAATTCTTCAATTTGAATTAGTATTGTCACACTAACTCGCCAGCATTATTATATTTCTATGAATGTCGGGTTGGAGTCTGTAACTCCACGCCCAAGTAATAATAGTCTTATCTAATAGTCAAATGCATAAGAAAATGTATTTTCAAGTATTGTTTAAGTTTACATAGGTAGGTTCAAATGTACACTAGGTAGCGTCCGAACCTTATGAGTCATGAGACAGTAAAACAGCTTGTTTTTTAGAAGGCTTAACACGCGTTTTTCGCTATCAAACTGTAAGTTCTTATGAGAAGAATTAAGATTAAGACACAATAAAGCATGTAGTTTGCGTACAGGTTGCACAATATCATTCGATATACCACAGTCTCTCAAGGAAGGCCAGTACGCCCCTAATGTCACTGACCCTTTAGCGAAGGGTACCTGGGTTTCAGAAGTCCTACTTTATCCCGTATCCAGTGACCACTGGGCAGCACATGGCCTCCTCCATGCAGGTTTTGCAAAATGGGCTGACTATAACTATGACAGTAATTGGATGAGCGCTGTTACTCCATTTTGAATCTGAATTGAAATATCGATCTATTTTATTCTATAGCCATGTCATAATTAGACGTGCCTACATAAAAACAGTTGTTATAATTCTGTCAAAAGTTGCCACATTTGCAAAAAATACGGTTCTTAATTTTGTCTCTAAATGCAAGTTTATTATCCTTATAACCAAAAATAAGGAAAAGAGCATCACAAACAAGACACAACCGACCCTTAAAACATAATATCTAAAACCACACCTAATTTTAATCCAAACAAAATCGGCTATAATACAAAAATAAAGTGTCTTTAACAGAAAATTGCCATAAAAACAACCTAAATGCCAATTCAAAAACGAATTTTAACAATAACATTAACAAAAATGATGACAAAGAAACAGTCATTTCAAATGGGTTCCACTAAAATTTTAATTAAATATATCGAAACAAAATCATAAATATGGCGGGGCGTAAATTCGTACCTTTATTAAAGCCATTAGGACGGTAGCAGAGTATTTCTACATCAGACTGTTGTACGAAACGATAAGGGCGTAAGTCAAAAGTATAAGAGGAGGTTTTATTTAAAAAAAAAAAATACGGGATTGTTTTTTTACATTAAAATTACGGGATTAAACTTCTTGTAGGTTACGTTATGATAATTTGTCATATTAAATTCTGTAGCAGTTTTTTTTTTTTTCTGTAGCTTAAATTAAACTTAGTTTAGGTTTTCATCTATATCCCAAACTGAAGAAAAAAATTCAAAGAATTTATTTTTATTTTATTGGCTAACCAACAATTGTACAATTGTATTAGAACTTAAGAAAAAAAAAAGTATACTTAATCTAGTTTAGTATTATAATTTCGTACTGGGTTAGCATCATAAGAATTTGTTCAATACTAATCTAACGCTTAAGATTTAGGTACAATTTTTTCACGCTTAAGTAGTAAGCAGGTACTTCCATTTTTACAAGATCTAAACTTCAAATTGTCAGTTCAAAAATAATGATATCAATACAGTCTATTAACTATTTGTTCTAAATCATATTGCCCAAATCAAAATCTTCAAAAATCATTAGTTTTCCATCAACATGGATGTTTCCGACATACGCCTTTATGGTTCTATAGCCGTCATATTATTGTTTCCTCACGCGGCCGGAGTGGACTACCCTTTCTGCCCTCAGTAATTCGGGAGAGGGACTTTTGGTCAATACAATTAAGGGCGGGCAAGATTTCACACGTACAATTTGAATTTTAAACAATAGTTTGTCATATAAATTTAATTTTATGCCCCTCATGTTTATGTATACAGGCTGATGTGGGTGTGTGTCACGTGATGGAGGAGACAGAGCTTTGTTTCAGTATTAGAGGGTTTGATTGATAAAATTGTAATTTGTCGTGCACTTAAACGATTAATTAAGATACTTATTCGTAGGCCTAATGAAGTTTACTGTATATCTTGATGATGTCCACATGCCACGACGTTCCGAAAAATAAAAAATTAATAATTAAAATTTCTATGAAATTATTTGCAAAGTAACATACGAGTACTTACGGAAATTTTGGATGGTGAAACAGGCCCTTAATTGTTACTTACTGAGCTAATTGCACCCTTACGTACAAAATTCCATACGTTGGCTTAGTTTAAATTTTGAATTAACCCTTCAGATACCGTCAATTAGAGACACAATAGTAAGACAATAAATGCGCGGCCACCGGTGGTCGCTTGGAGATTCATGAATTAAGATACTTACTGCCATTTTTTTTTAATAAGCGCTTTGACTTGGAGGCTTAATAATTATGTCATTCAAGTAGATTTTGAGCTTACAGTCTATCAAAGAAGTTAATTCTCTAAAAGGGAATAAAATAATGCTTACATTAGTATTTTTTAACATGTGTAGCAGCTAACCACTCTTATAAGAAAAATAGGCAAGGAAAAGCTCCATGGTAAAATTATTTTCTAGTAATTAAAATTGCATACTACAGATAAGAAGATCTTTATCATGACTGAGCTAGAAGCAGAGTATTGTATGTGTGTACGTATTATTGTCAGGTAGTCAGGTCAACTAACATAAAACTAGAAGCAAAAACAGAAAAGATTTTAATATAGGTGTCAATATATATCCATGTTTGTAAATCTGTAACCCCATTCATACACACCACACACACATTTGCTATTCTTCATAAATTTAAAACGACAATGTTTAAAAAGAAATTGTGTCCTGTAAGACACAGGATAGGACATTTTATCCCGAGTGTATGTTGCTTTGCATAATTTTTTACTTACACGCACAAAGCCACTGGCAGAAGGTAGTAAAAATTATGTACGATTTTTCAAATACCTACAGTCAGATCATAAAGGTAACATGTCCACTTGTCCATAACCCACATCCTGTATAACAACTCGACTATAACCAAAATAAATTGTCGTTTAAAACTAGGGATGGACGAGGGTTCAGCAATTAACTCGTGTAGCCGTTAAGAATAAAACATTCGGATTTGGACCGACACAGTCACTAGTAGCGATGCTTTTCAAACTATGGACGTAACTTTTCACTGTTTAGGCTCTGAGGACCGTTGACACTAGTTGTGGTTAACGGACGTTTGTAATTGTTGTGTATAAAAATGTCTAAATAACATAGAAATATGTCTGAATGAAATCGCTAAATAGAATATTGGGTGGACTCATAAAGATAAATCTATAATAACTCCTACGCTTAAAGTCGCAATATATTTTTTTGGTAACACTGTATTATACAAAATTAAAATAAATATTATTATTTCTTATTACGTCTAGCGTCAGGTAATGTGGATTTAAATTGATTATTGATTACGTAACACAAAAATATCGGTGAAAAGCGTTTCACGATTTTTTTCTGGAAAAAAAAACTTTTTGCTTCACGACCTTATATGTACTACGTAGGCTAGGTATCAAGATTTTAAAAGATGCACTTGATAGATAGCAAATGGCGTAGCTACAGTCTTAGCTGTATTCAAGTAGGTTTTTTTAAGTTTATCATACAGTTAATAATATCCAGAATAATTTATAAATAATACACGTAACAAGTTTCATCTTATTTTTTATTTATTTTTAATCATTTTGTTTTATTTCTATATTCATTTGCACATTCTTGAAAAAAAACGTATAGCACTATAAACGAGACACAGAGGCTCGATTCTTTTAATCCACCACAGCTCAAAGACACAGCATGTCACTTTTAAAACCCCTAACTAAAAGTCAGCACCACGGTGGCACCCACCCCGGCGGTTACTCCGTCAGTTAACGGCTTTTATAGCCTGTACAAAACGAGTAAAGCCACAAAATACTAATTCTCCTTTCTCAAAATGTATCAAAGTTTTCTAATTACTGTAAATGTGATGTCCCCGCGAGTTTTTGCGATTGCAATATCATTAAAGTATGGCCGTCTAGTTAGTTGGTTACGGGCGGTAAATCTGTGCTCTTTATTTTATAATAAAAGTCATGACATTATGGTGTTTGGTTTCAGATTTCTGTGAAAACAATGGTGTAATTTTTTACGCATTGGTCTGCCTTCATCAACATATTATGTACTAGTTTTTGCTAACGATATCCCCCTTGTGTAAGTCTAAAATCATTCTGGTGGTTAGTAGCCCTGACTGCAATGACGGAGGACAAATATTTGTGTGATGAGCGTGACCATTTGTTCTTTGTCTGGGTGTAATTTATTCATAATTATTTATTTAGCAATATTAAGTATGTTTATCAATTGTCTAGTACACATAACACAAGCTCAGCTAAGCTTGGGACTAGACGGCAGTATGTAATAGTTGTGGAATTTTACTATCCCAATATAACTAGGCATGGTATCCTGATGGTAATCAGGATGAGGAAGATCCTGTGCCCTAATCCAGGCAGTGATCATCATCATCATTTCAACCGAAAGACCTCGAAGATCGTCACATTGGCTGACAAACTAAATCCATTTCCTAAATAACACATCAGTAATAATATAATCAATGCCCACACTCAACTCCCCAAATGAAGACAAAACAAAATTGCATCTTCTGGCCGGAAAAACCGAAAATCAGAATAACCAAAATTAATTCAATAAACAACATCACATATGCAACACCGGACAATAATTCGCAGGCGTGTATCGGAACGACCACGTGACCCCGCAAGATGGCGCGCCCGACCTTTTGGCGGGAAACTGTGCTGCCATGTCAATGATTTTTCCGGTTTTTATGGTGATTTTGTGGAATAAAAGGTTGAGTGTCTTTTAAAAATACATACAATGTATTTTTAAGTAATTAATGTAATTACCTACAGCAAAATAATCACACGGTTTCACAGCGGGTTCCCGTCACTCACCATAGTTTTATTGCTTATAGGGTTTTACTACTCTATCTTCTCATTCATATTTTCCGAAATAATATGAATAGCCTTTACTAAAAGTCTAATACATCATTTAGTTAATAATAAAATACAAAAAAAAAATCCGACATCAGCTTCAGAAGTTCGTTTTGCTTTATCATAGGCCCAAATTCTTCCACAGTTCCTGGTCATGGGTTTTCCTTTTCCATAGTATAATATAAAAAATTCTGAAAATGGTGAAAAACATTATTCAAATGCGGAACATTGTTTTAAAGATCAAACGTAATTATACTTAGGGAAAAGATTTTTTGTAAAAAAAATTAAATTGACGTAAATTAAATACAAAACAATGTACAAGTAGGTCCTAACTACCAAAATTCATTGAACCCATTTCCCAAAATGCATTCATCCGATATTCCTCTCCCGAAAGCTAGCAACCCCAACAGAAAATCGGGAAGCTTCTACTAATGGCATCTTTTTACGCAACCTGCTTGCTAATTGGAAATTAGGGGCCAAATGTGTAGGAGTTTAGTTACAGTGCCCTATTGTTATTGGCGATTCCTATTCGGAAAAGTTTCCGTCTTTTTCTATTTACTTGATTATTTTGGTGACTAACGTTTATGTGCTGTTAGGGTCATTCTTCGCTACACGATTAAGGGACACATAAAGTTTAATAAAGAATTGGTAAAGGTTTTGTTGATTGGATTAAATTACGTTTTTATTTGTTTGTATTATTTTAGTAATAATGTATTTCGAGTTGTAAGTCGCTGGTTTATTCAGGCGCATTACTTCGTGTAATTTATTTCATAACCACTGCTCTCAAAACGGTGAAAAAATTTGTCTTGAAAAAGTCCTTAAAACCAAAAATTCGAAGACATGTGACATTCTCCTACCCGCACTGGGCACGCGTGGTGGATTACGACCCGTTCTCTCTCCCATAGAGGAGGCCTGAGTGAAAGAACATTAAAAAAGCTGATTACGCTAATATTTATTTACTTTTTTATATTACTGTTTAGGCAACCAAGCAAGTTAATTTCAGTAGATAGGTGGTTTAGAAAAACAATTTAAAGGTTTTACACAACTAAAAATAAACTCAAGCAGTTAACTACTGTTGTGTAATTCTTATTATTATCATTCAAAATACCTAATTATTATCACCGTATGTCACAGTTGTTTAGCTTCCTACCTACCCCTTATAGCCCCATAACTAAGCACTTCAACCACCCACATTTATTAACAAAACAGCCCTTTAAACACAATAGCAAAACGTTAATATTAAACAAAAATAAACAATACAAAACAGTGGGCTAATTAGATCACCTATGAATATCGCACAAGATGGCGGAACGCGTACGCGCCATCTGTCGACGGTTATACGAATTTATTTATACATCTAATTGCTCCGTACAGCGAATATGCGACGCGTATGCACTTAATACCTTTAATATTACATTTAAAGCGCTATTCTGTTTAAAACAAGGGTTATTGTGAATGCTGTCATCAAGTTTTAGTGGCGGGTGGTGATTGCAGGCGTGTTTGTCTTTTTGGTGATAAGATGTAGCTACGAGGATTGTTTGTGCTGCTTCTGCGGCAGTCATTTACGCGCAGTTTAACCTACTGCATAAATTGTTGGTGGGTAACATTGCTATGATATTTTGCATAATAATGGTACCAAAGACATTTGGAACAGTTATACCTAGATATGAATAGACAAGGAAACTGACTGACTAACACATGAACTAATAGACCTTTTTTTTGTTGGCAAAAATCATCTAATGACAAACTTCGCTCTTGGGTGGAGCGGGAGATAGTGTCAGACTCTTACTGACTAAAAACCCACCCCGTTCCTTTTAGCCTTCATACCGGGGCTCGAGTTTCCTTTCAGATAACCCTGGCCCCAGTAGGCTTCGACCCAGCTGGGCCCCTCCTGTTGCTGACAACTCTTTGATACGCGCAGGAACAGTGCGCGCCATCGAAGTTTTGGACTCGGTCCATTACCGGACAGCGAGCTACCCATCGCTCGCCGTCCGCGAGCCCGCGTCTACGGTGGCCGGAACTCATAGACCTACTGGTACTAGGAGCGTGCAATTTTGTACAAAGTTTTCTTTTAGGCCACAGGCGAGGACTAAGAAAGGATATTTTTTTATTCAACCCCTTAAGGGATGAAACGGGGATCTAAGTTTGTATACAGAAACCTACTTTCACTCAAGCAAAGTTCCGGGTAAAGCTAGTTAAAACAAAAACATTCATATACTTATGAAAACTTTATTATATCTTACCTACTGCTTTTCCACAATAGATTGCATTAAAACTATTTTAGCAGTTAAAAAATATATATTTTATATAATAAAAATTTATATAATATATTTTATATTAAATTATATATGTATGTTTATTTTGTATTTGCTTTTTGAGTCCTTTTTTTTCTTAGTCAACTTTTATTTTAATTTTTTTTTTTTTATGCTCCTACCACGTTTTTCTCTTTACCACCCTAGGTAGACTGGTAGAGAATGCCTAAGGCATTAAGTCCGCCTTTGTACTTTTATGTTGCATGAAATTTGAATAAATAAATAAATAAGAAACGTTACCTTTATTAAAATAATGAGTTATGTGATCCCTAATATATGTAAAACTGACTTTTTTAGTCACATAGGTCAACCTCCCGATTTCCATTCCACACAAACCTACGCAAAAACAAAAAGTAGGTAAGTATCCCCTAAAATATTACGGGGCAGATCTTCACAATAAAGTTGACTTAGCAACCTCATCTGCCATCACTAAGTCGTGTAATGTCTCCGTAATCTATCCTCATACCCCACCGCTGGGGTGTGGGACCGTGGGCATCACAGCCCGACGCTAATTATGTTCCGCGCGGCATCCCTCGGATTTGCATGCCACTAAATCTGGGTTCCTGAGATTTAGCTGAGGACATACGGACATATTTCTTTGAAAAGAATTGCGATTTAAAGCTGAGGTTTTTGTGTGATGTGAGGTGGGCGCTTGAGAAATACGAGGTTAGTTTGATGAGGTTAATTAATTTGGATCAACCTTCTTTTGCGGGACCATTTAGAGATATTTAAATCCCGAAAATATATAATATGTAGATTACCTTTCTTTCTTTTACCTAGTTATATTATTATGTGCATGCTGTGGTCTCCTGTAACTGAAAGAGCACGCGTTAAAAGACCCCATGCCTAATAATTTCTATTGTAAGTATTTGATTGACCTTTGTTGGAGATCCAAAAATATAAAGAAATACCTCGTATTTTATCAAGGTGTAAAAAAAAATTTACAAATTAGAAAAATAATTTTAAAATATGGTTTGAAAGATATGACTTAGCATCTGCAACCGAGAACTCTGGAAAAATACAACAATAATAGAAGCTTTTTCTAATTGATATAAAGTAGTGTTTGACTGCGAACTCACCTGACGGTAAGCAGTAATGCAATTGTTGATGGTGAGGCGCCCTAGTTTATTAAGAGCCTATTTACTTTAGCTCTGAAGTAAATTCTTACACAAAAAAACGAAGTATAGTATCACCACATTGTTATTAGAAAATTCTACAACAGAATCAGTTTAAGTTATTTACATCTATTTTCCTAAAAAGATGATACGACCACCAACAAAAACGCGAGTTTCGATCGTCAAGATGAGACGTTGGCAAACCAAAGGGGGAAGCAGGGGTAGCTCGCGCAAAACTATAAATTCCAGTTTAATTACCCCCGGGCAGCGTCACATCATGGATTCAGACAGTTTTATGACGATTTACGGCACATTTCGACGCCGGGACTGGCCCGCTTAGGGATTTCCAGCGACCAACCAAGCAAGACCTACCTAACCGTTCTCGCCGTAGAAATTGTTAGAGAGCAGGGGGGAAGTCGGGGAAAAAGAGGGCTCTTGTTCGAGTGGCCGGTATTCGTCACCTTTTACACAGCCGGGGGGTTTTAAGGCTTCCAGTTCTTTATGGTAATGAAATCTGAGCAGGGTGACGCGGCGAGGTGATGGCTGCGAGTTTTTGTTGTGCCTCCCCCCTCTTTATTTATTGTGCGTTTGGGGTGCAGAAGTTTTGGTAGAAGTTTGTCGAATAGAATGTGTTCCGTGCGGTGTTGATGACATTGGGAGTACGAATTGTTTTTGTTCATTTCTATTTGGGAAAAAGGTACAATAGCTTGGGTATCAGCGCCAATAAACAGATGGGCCGGTTCGGTGATTTGTGAAATCGAGTTTGAGTTTTTCCGCGTGTTTTTGTTGAAGACTGTGACGTAATGAAGATGTTCCACAATAATAGATAATGGCGTCGTCACCTTTTTACTAGTTTAATACGCGTTTTTGCGTTGTAAACAGTTACAGCTACAAAGTACCGAATTGTTATTAGATAATAATATTTAATATATAAAAATTTCGTGTCACTGTGTTTGTTATCGAACTCATTCGAATCACCTCGACCAATTTTTGTGATTTTTTTGTATATGCTTTGTAAGTCTGAGAATAGGTCGTAGGTTATTTTTTACCTTTCTGCCTTATAATTCATATAGCAAAACAAGATGGTCGAGTCAGTTACAGCAGCAATCAATTTAAGCTTCAATCTGCAAACTCAGCTTGTCACAGTACATTGTTGGTACAAACATTTTCTTCAGCTCAGCAAATCGTTATCAAAATAATTAGAAATAGAATCTTGTAAAATTTCAGCCAGACACAATCACTCCACACGAAGACATAACAGAAAAAGCAATACAAAAGAGATCGACACAAAAAAGAAAAAAATAATTGTCATTCCCAACAAAATCCAGTCGGGATCATAACAGTTTAACACGCAATTTTATTTGTCGATACACAACGTAAGCTAACGAGACTTTATAAGCAATAAACGTACAGACAGACGTTTTGGTGTAACATAAAATCAAATCAACAGTTATCCTGCAAGCCTACATCACAATCGGGCTTAATCGCGTATGTGACAAGTTAGCTTGTACAAGCAAGCGACCAGTTAACAAAGAACTCCGATAACTCCGCAGTTATATCCGCCAAGTTCTGTTTCACTGAATAAATCGGGGGGTGCGGGGGTTGGAGGTAAATTTGTCAGTTTGTAACACGCTCAGCGCTCGCTTCGGCCCGATATCGCCTTGAGTGACGGACAAGTATGCATTCAAATGGGTTACTTTAGCCCCCTTCTCCCCTTTATAAACATCGTGGCTAGATCCTCCACCAATTTGGTACAGAATTTGTTGTGGAATTTCGAATGCTTTTTGAGGGTTAAATTGCATTTAATTTGTAATAAACATAGGAACTGTTTTGATGTACATTTAAATGTTTGTTAAACGATTTTTGTTGTGTTAAAGGTTTTATTGTTTGACAATTTTCTTTTATTTTGGCGTTAGTTTCCTAAAATATTAAAAAATAAGTATTATGTAAAACAGTAAAGTTATTGACATAATCAGATTTCTAAGACATGAAAGCCTTTCTTTTTTGCTACAAAGATATTTTTTGTGATGTAGGAATTCATTCAATGATTTTTCTCGCTTAGGTTGACAGGCCCAGCTGGGTCGAAGCCTACTGAGGCCAGGGTTATCCAAAAGGAAACTCGAGCCCCGGTACGAAGAGGCTAGAAAGAAGAGGTTTTGCCTACCGTAAAAAAAAGAAAAGAAAAAGGACAATATGGATTATGTTTCTTTTTCAGTCATTTAAACTTATTTGTTTGCAGTTTGAGTACTTTATATCTCAAAGAAGGACATTTGTGTACCTGGGTTTCCGAAGTGCTTTGTCCTGTATCCTGCGACAATGGGGTAGCTTAGTAGCAGATGAGCTCCAATCTTGTCCTCCTCCATGCAGGCTTTGCAGAGTGAGCTCTCTGTACCTCCTATGACTGAGAGATGACTTAAAGATCCTGTGGCCAGTGGTAACAGCCCGGCCTTCTTTGTGCGGTACTGAGGTATCAATGGGTTGTCCGAAAGGGAGCTCGTGCCCCGGTATGAAGGCTAGAAGGAACGGCGCGGGCTTTTTAGTCAGTATGAGTCTCCCGCTCCACCCAAGAGCGGGTTTCGTCAAAACTGATTTTCCCCGTCGACAAAAAAAAAAAAGATATCAATGGAGAGAAGTGCCTCATGGACCTGCTTTTACTATGGTCTACCCATAGTTTGTGGTGTGGATCTCAGATGCGTTTCATTACCGGATTGCTTAGGTAACCGAAAGGGAGCAGCACAATGGGTCCGGCCCTATCGCTGTTACACTCGAACCCCTTCTAGCGAGTTCGTCCTCTGCATCGTTACTTCGGGAATCGCTGTTATTTAGTTACAAAAGCTGCATAGTTTCTATATCTATGAACGTATTTTTTATACTATATTTTTTTGACATTATCTTCTTGTTTTATATGTATGACAATAAAAGAATATTCTTTCTTTCTTTCAATCGCTTCAATCACGATTATCCCCATTATCACATGAAACAATATCCGTCTCCCTTCAATCCATAAAATGATATTACTACATAAATCACTAGCGAATGCATCTCACGCCCCAGCATAACGCACAGCGTACAAACAGACAATATATGACACGTACCCTCACGCTAGCGCCCGTAAGGGTAGGCAGGGCTATAAAAACTGAGAGTCGTCAGCAGAGGAGATGGTTGAACGATTTATGGGCTGGTGTGGTGGAAGATGGCAGGGAGATAGCCGACTGTGCAAGTGGGAGAAGTCATGTGTTTCTTTTGGTCTGTTTTGTACGTGGAAAAGCAGAAACTGGTGTACTGAAACGTGGTACGAAAATATTTAACACTTTAACAATAATATTTATTTATTTTATTTCCAACAATAGGAGGAGGCCTGAGTCCCAGCAGTGGGAACATTAAAAGGCTGATTATGTTTATGCTTGCGTACAACTGCATCTCAAAATAAATATATAATTACGTACTTATGTTTATTTTTGTAGTCTTCGTATTTTTTTTTGAATAATATTTTGTTATTATACACCTGTCTTGTTATCTTCCCACCACCGTAGATTGACAAGGATGCCTAGGTATTAAGTCCGCCTTTGTAATGCATGAAGTTTTAAATAAATAAATCAAGTTTACAACACTATAATTTGCAAGTGTCCTTCTCCAAAAAAATTACCCTCCCTGGGCAAAGCAATCGGTTAATTCATGAATCCCCAAGCGACCACCGGTGGCCGCGCATCTATTGTCTTACTATTGTGTCTCTAATTGACGGTATCTGAAGGGTTAAAACGCCTTAATTTCAAGCACCATTCCCAAAGCCCGGACGCCTATCATACGCTACTACCGAACCGCCCGGGTCCGCCCGTCAGCGGGTCAAATCATCGTATCATTCGTGACGGACATGCGGACGTGACCGGGCACCGAACCCGGGCCGGCGATAAATCGCGCAACACTGCCTGGTGTAAGTTGAGCTGTAGTCTACAAGTTGTACGGGCTTGACTTGAGATAGGTTTTGAAGAGAATGGTGTTGAGTAGAGATTTGTAGATCTATACATACTGGTATTAATACGATTATAAATCGAATTACGAAGCAATCAAATAAGTACATTAGATGCTATGAAAAAAAAAATGACTTGTTCTTCACCATAGCAATAACCAACATTTTAAGACTAAAGTTAATTCAAATAATGTAGGTAGTCGACCACATCGTCGCTTACCATCAGGTGAGATGGTGGTAAACGCAAGCCTATCAATAATAATAAAAAAAAAACCGTTCTAATTATAGTGATGATTTTTTACAGGTGTATTTTAGCAGTATTAAACGCACATAATGACAACATATAACTTAACAAAATAGAACTTACCATCACTTCTCATGATTATTTTTATTGCACATACAAATATAGTGTAAATTATTTCTGTGTAAAGATGAGAAGAAAATCAGATTAAAATTCAAATTCTAAACACATAATTGTATTATTTCACGTGAACATTTATAAAATGATCCCAACTGCTGATTTTTCTATGAAGAAGAACAGACTATAAACTGAACGACCTTTAAAATAAAGATTAATGAAGAATTACTATTACCCATAACGCAACACGGTACAACAGTCGCAAATGGCTCAATTGCCATTATAAAAATATATTTTATAAGCAACAGACCAATCTTCAATTTATTCCACATAATACTAAATAGGTACGTACAGTAAAAAATGGATCAAAATAGAAAATAATCTATGAGTCTGTGGAATCCACCGAGTTCTCATATCAATCAGATTATAAAAAGCTATAGCAAAAACAATCAAACATGGCAAGGAAAAAACGAAATTAATGAAATGTCCGCTAATGAAGTTAGTCTGTGGTCCAAATAATGGAAAACCCACATTTACAAAAAAAATTGTTAGCTTGGTAAGTTCTAATCACTAATAAAATGCATAAAATATATTACGACTGATAAATTAATTGTACTATCTGAAGTTTTTATTTTCTTTAATAATAACTTGAAAATCCTCGTGAAGTAAGCCCGGCTTTCACTAAAGAATAAAAAAAAAATCCTCACCATCCTCCTGGAGGTCTGGCAACACTGGCCAGAACACGACTCAGTCATTATTGAACATGTTATTGCTATTATAAATAAGGATCTCATGATATTGTGCTCATATTAAAATGTTTTTGTTTTTCTTTTTCTTGGGAGGGTGGAGAATCGATAGGATATGGAGGGACAGGTTCTTCACAATGGCCAATACGGCATTTCGTAATTATTTAGAAACTTTTAGAAACTCAAAGATTAAAAGCATTTATTTCAGGCACTTTTGAATGAAGATATCCGCAGGAGAACCAAGGTTACCGACATAGATCAAAGAGTCGCCAAACTTAAGTGGCAATGGGCAGGGCACATTGCACGCAGAACAGATGGTTGATGGAGACGATAGGCTCTGGAATGGCGACTACGTACCGGAAAACATAGCGTTGGTAGCCCTCCAACAAGGTGGACCGATGACCTGGTGAGGGTCGCGGGAATCCGATGGATGTGTGACACACAGGACCGGTCGTTGTGGCGTCGCTTGGGGGAGGCCTATGTCCAGCATAGACGCCTTTCAGCTGATATGATGATGATGACTTTTGAATGGTCAAGTAGTCAGTCAGAAAAATGATTCAATTGCACATTCCAAAACGTTGATTTCTATGGAATGTGCACTCCATGGACACTGGAAATTGTAAAAAAGTTTTTTAATAATTTAGGTTCAACATGAAATATTGTACTAACACATATTTTTTAATAGTGTATCGAATGTATCATATACTGTCGCTAAACAATTTTCATTATTTTTTCGTACTGCACTAACAACCAATAACCCAAACTCTATCCATCTACCCCCACAATCCCACTTACCAAACCCACCCTTGAGAAAAAAATAATAAAACCATTAATTCCCCACGGGCTTATAAAGGAACTGCCATATTCTTCGCAGAAACACCATGATATCCGGCGGAGTAGTATTCTAATGTTTTTAATGTGAATTTATGGGTTTTATGGGTGTTTATGAGACATTTGATAGGTAATGGTGGCTCGGCGTGGTGCTAAGACTAGGGTGGGGTAATTTTGTTATGGGTTGTGTGGTATTGTGAGGAGTAATTGATTTATATTCAGAATAATCCTCAAATAAAATTATTAAAACAAACTCCCCCAATGCGTCTGTCTGTATGAATGAGATAAACTTAAAAAGTACTGAACGGATTTACATGGAATTTTCGCCAATAGACAGAGTGATAAATGAGAAAGGTTTAAGTGTATACCTAATATAAAAGAAAAAAAAAACGAGTATTTTAAAGATTTTTAACACCCGTGTGAAGGAGAAGTGGGTCGCGAGTTAGATTTTTTTTTAGTTCACATTTTTGCACATAATTATCTATATTTTGGCATTAAAACATTATATTAGCTAGACATTTCAAGATAAACTTATTGAAGTTAGCTAAAATGAAATTATTTTTATTTTTGGATTTTTTTTATTATTTAGTATCTAACTTAAAAACATCGAAAAAATATATTTTACTTGTTAAAATATACAGAATTTTGCTTTTAATATCAATCATAATCGAAATAAAAATATGAGGTGCCTACATAACACCAAATAGCTTGGAAGATTTTGGTAGACTCTTTTTTTTCGGTGAATCATCAAACGTCCTGTTGCTGCACTCAGAAGTATCACACTTTTACCTACTACTGACTGAAACCACCTGTATATATGCACTTTCCATTCTAGGGTCACGGCCAATCTTTCGAACAATAAAATATAGGCAGGCATCGGCCTTAACGGCCCCCGTCGATTTAGTTAACAGCTCTTTGAGGACCTCGTGAAACATAACGCGCCATGTCCGACCTGGGTTTGTTCCTTACTGGATAAGGAACTACACTATAGACTCTACGCCGTAGGCTTCCTTGCTACGAACTAAAACTACGCTTGGTCCTTATCGGATGTTAGACTACACTAAAGGCTCTACGCCGTAGGCTTCCTTGTTACGACTACGCTTGGTCCATACTGGATGAGGAACTACATTGTGGGCTCTACGCCGTAGGCTTCCTTGCTACGAACTACGACTACGCTTGGTCCATACTGGATGGGGAACTACATTGTGGGCTCTACGCCGTAGGCTTCCTTGCTACGAACTATGACTACGCTTGGTCCATACTGGATGGGGAACTACAATGTAGGCTCTACGCCGTAGGCTTTTTTGCTACGAACTACGACTACTCTTAGGTGCTCTTAGTGCTATAATAATAATAATGCTATGGCTCGGTCAGTGCTATGGTGAATAGTTGTTTTTACCACACAGTTTTTTTGTTACAGTCAGTGTTGAATAACGAAGAAACGAAACCAGAAATATCGATTTCCGGAATTTAAAGTTATTTTTAACTTTTTTGTGTTTTTTTAAAGTTCCAGAACTCAAAAAGAAAAAAAGAAACCCTTATAAGATCACTTTGTTGTCCGTCTGTCTCTCTATCAAGATCCTTTATCTCGCGAACAAGAGAACGTATCGAGTTGAAATGAAAAACTTTTTTTGCGATTCCGAAAAATCTTTGTCCGGGAATTGAACTGTTTTCATATGTAAGTTTGTACGAAACCCTCAGTGCGTGAGTTGGACTCGCACTTTCACGGTTATTGAAGTCAGTTGTTGTTTAGCAAAATTTTTTTTTTTAATGGAGATCTTACTACAACTTAGACTCCGCGTAGATAATATTGGGGTGATTGATATTTTTGTATACATCGCTAATATTTACGTAATAATGTGTTATTAATACTTGATCAAGACTATCATATCATAATATTCCATAAACCGCCACAAAAACCCCAAAAATATTAAAAACAAACCTTCAAACTTCATCCCAAAGACAATAAAGTCTCTTCATTACATTAATAACACAATTATATAAGTGAGTAACAAAAACTTGAGCCATTAGGCACAGTTCGCTGCATACGCCATGGTGGCGTAACGCCTCATATCGCGGGCCGACCAACCTTCACGGCATTACTCATCGGGGGATAAGTTGAACGGTTTAATTTTTGACAGTTGGTATTAAAGGGGTGCTGGAACGAGGATTTGAAGTTTGGGTGATTATTCTAAGAAACTGTAAAAGGAATTAACTACATCATCATCATCATCGATGTTCAGTCGAAAGACGTCCTGTTGGACATAGGCATCCCCTAAGGGCTATATTTCACTGGAACACCATGGTGGCGCGACCAGTTGCGCCGCTATGGCGTCCCGGCTATAGAAATATAGCCCTAAGCTACCTAACTAGACAGCTTACAGATACCAGAGTCGCCACACGTCCGAGCTGGTCACGCCACCAAATTGGTTGCGCAACCAAACGGATACCAGGTGAATAACTCTGTAGGTATACATTTTGTTGGTAAACCACTTATGTCTTTCATTTACCCTTTATATTCTAGGACCAAGGCATCTCTTTAAAAAAAATCCAAGGCTCTAGCGGGTTCCCCTGGTCCTAGGAGAACTGATAATAATATAATATTCCACAAATATTCCACAACTATCACACACAACGCCGTCTAGTCCCAAGCTAAGCAGAGCTTGTGTTATGGGTACTAGACAACTGATAAACATACTTATAATTTCTAAATACATACATATTATAGATAAATTACACCCAGACACAGAACAAATGATTATGCTCATCACACAAACATTTGTCCTGGGTGGGAATCGAACCCACAACCTCCGGCATAGCAGTCAGGGTCACTAACCACTAGACTAACAGGCCAGTCCACTGATCAGCCTGCCATCTAGATCAGATTTCATCTAAGGCAAGCTATCAGCTAATCATGGCTTCCTTCCTACAAGAGGATCCAAAACTGGTTACTTTTTAAGAAAACGAATGAATCATCCAAATCGGCTTTTCCTGAACGTTCAGATGTTAGTTTTAAGTCGTAACTTATTATCTCTGCGCTAATTGCCCCCTCTGGCTTTAATGCTGGAAGATTTCGGCGCTGCTGGAGAACTGCGGTCCGGTTACATCTGGAGGTGAGGTGCTCAACATTCGGCGGAATCTTCTTGGTGTTAAGGAATACTTTAATATAATAATGTATACTTAGTTGTTTATCCGATGGATGCGAGATGCACAGGACCAGTTGTAGTCGCGATGCATGGAGGAAGTCTATGTCCAACCGTGAACGTTTTATTTATTATCTAATAGCAACTAGGCCCAACAATTATTAGTAAACAGATTTCGTTGAAACTATGTTACTAAATTAAACACTTTCTGCTGATAAACATAAAAAACTCTTTTGACCATCACCTCATATCTGACTATTGGTGCATCATACTTCAGCTATACTTTGCGATCCACAGTTTCTGAGAGGTAATTAACGGTCATAGATATAGGTTACTATCTGAACTTACCGAACTAACTGTAACTTTTGTGAAAACTTTCATCATTCGTTATTTCATCCTAATTTGGCCTTTTTTTTAGATGGGTAATCATCCAATTATTTCTCCTACTCTAGGGTGAAGCGGGAGTGACAGACTTTTACTAACTAAAACCACTATATATATCCTTTCGAATATTAAGTCGTGGCTAATTTAACCAGAATGCATCCTAAGTGCAAGTAACAAGATTACTCATATAGTTATCAAAAAATAAAAAGCCTATTTTGACATTTGAGATTTTTATTATTTACGTTATGTAACCGTCTATATATCACTATGTAAATACAAATTAATTATTATTTTATTGTTTCTTTCAGTTTCGTTCCAAACTTCCAAGTTACATTCTAGGGTTTTTCTCAAATGCCAAAACGAGCCATTTATTTTTTAACGAGTTTAGGTATATTATAGTAGTATATTATATTCAAATGCAATCTCGACAGTACAAAAACTAAAATGAAACAAAATCCTCACAGTTGCAAAGCGATGCAGGGGCCGTAAACATTTTTATTAAAAACAAAAAACATAGAAATTCGCTGCGAAAACTTTAGCCGCCGCAAGAATGAGATAAGTGAACTAAGTTGTTCTCAACTGGCAGAGGCTAAGTGTAATTATAATAATTCACTTAATAACTGACTGTGAAACCGTGGTGTTATGTAACTTGTAATATAAGTTATCTTTAAGTGGATAATGAGACGCTGGGGAAGGTGGGACTTTTTTGGGGAGAAAGTTAGTTAATTTTGTGTGATTTTCTGTTTCTATGAATGTTATAAATAAGTATTTTTACAAGCTATTATTTAGTTTCACCTGTCCCGATGCGAAAAAAATTAAAATGCGAATTAAATTTGACCCACTTCCCTGTTAATGATTGAGCTGAAATTTTGCATGCATGCGTAAATCAGATGACAATGCAAAATTATTATGACAAGGAACTGATCTGATAATGGAACCGGAAGGTGACTTGACTATAGGAACTTGCCAGTTTAAACGACACAACCCCATGGAGTTTGGGCTCGTATGATTCGTCTTGACGAGTATTAAAGACTTGCATTGAAAAAATGATTTTCATTAAAAGCTTGTTTGTTGGATAACTACTTACCTATATTTATCTACCTGTCAACATTATTATATTGTAGCATAATAATACAACCTAACTCTGAGTCCCGATCGCCGTATAAAACTAATTTGAAACAATTTCAAACCAAAAAAAAACACTTGTCTAAAACAATTTTAACTGTTTGTTTTATGAAATTAAAAAACACTGTTTTTTTTTCAACCCTGGATTACAGTAACAATAGTACCAAAATACCACACAAGTACCTACAGGTGTACTGACTTGAGGTTTACCCACGTGACTACTTGAGGAAACTAGGCGTTCTTACAAAGGTCCGGCGGTACCTACTTCACACCGGGACAGCTTTTAATGGTATACAAAGCACAGGTCCGATCGTGTGTGGAGTAGGTACTGCAGCTACATATGGGCTGGTGCTGCAAAGTGCCGCCTAGCAGCTTTGGACACGGTGGAAAGGCGTGCGAAGAGGCTTATTGGTGATCCAGATGTGGCTAAGTCCAATCTTCAGGGTACGCCACAATTATGGCGGTAAGTCCCCTCTTTGAGGCGTGGCTGGAAAGACCTCACGGCGTCCTTACCTTCCGCATGACGCAGGTCCTCACCGGACATGGCAAGTTTGGGAGGTTCCTGCATCAGATTCAAGCGGAAGAGACGCCCGGGTGCCGCCACTGTGCGGAACGCCCGGAGGACACGGTGGAGCACACAGTCGAGGTGCCGTGCTTGGGCGGAGCACCACCGTGCCATCGCGATCGGCGGCGGAGACCTCTCGCGCCGGGCCTTGGTTGGAGTGGCAGGCGGTCGCCTCCTTCTGCGAAGCAGTAATGCTAGCAAAGGAGGAGGCCGACCGCTCCAGGCGCCCTCGCCGCCGCCGCCGCCGGGGTTCCAGCCACGATTTTCAGCCACCGTAGACGCGGGCGCGTGGACAGCGAGCCATGGGTAGCTCGCTGTCCAATCGTCCGATAACTGACCGGACCGAGCCAAGGCGTTCCCGCGCGTCTCAAGGAGTTGTCAGCAACAGGAGGGGCCCATCTGGGTCGAAGCCTACCGGGGTCGGGGTTATCCGAAAGGAAACTAGAGCCCCGGTATGAAGGCTAGAAGGAACGGCGCGGGGTTTTTAGTCAGTAAGAGTCTGACACTATCTCCCGCTCCACCCAAGAGCGGGTTTTGTCAATGATGATTTTCCCCGTCGACAAAAAAAAAGTCCAATCTTCAAAGCCTTGAGCACAGGCGTAGGGCAGCCTTTCGTTATTTTACAGATTGCATTTTGGGGAGTGTGCACAGGAATTGCATGACTTAATTCTGCCATCGGAGAAACCGACTTGCGGCGAGTATCCCTTACGTTGCTGAAACCTCTACGGTCAGGAGTAAGCGTTTCGCCTCGTCGTTTATACCGCGTACATCGAAGGACTAGAACAATTTGCCTGCTGCGGTCTTCCCGTCCGATTATAATTTAGGCGTCTTCAAGGCTAAAGTGAATAAGCTCTTAATAAATGAGATGATGATGGTGAGGCGCACTAGTGTGCGCCTCACCATCAACGATTGCATCACTGCTTATCCTCAGGTGGGATCGTATACTAGTTTATATCAGAGAAAACAAAACAAATAAACAATACATGTCAACTTTTTACATCCTAATCTTTCTTGTGTCAGAAGTTCATGAAATCATACGAAACAATTTACTAACATGTCAACTGACATATCGTACCTATGTAGGGTGTAAGGGACAGCCCTTTGCAAACTTTAAGGGCTTGCTCAGTAGACGAAACTGAACAACCTTCCACAAGATTTTTTTCCAGGAAAAGAAAAAAAGCGGCCTCTCCATACAAACTGTCCAATCAAGTTTAATTCATGAATCCCCAAGCGACCACCGGTGGCCGCGTATCTATTGTCTTACTATTGTGTCTCTAATTGACGGTATCTGAAGGGTTAACATTTTGTATGAAGAAGCTTGTTTTTTTTTTTTTTGTTTTTGGGGTTACTATTAGTAAACAATGATAAAGATCTTTTAATCAACATTAATTATTAAACCAGTGTTGACTACATCAGATTTCTAATTACCCAAGACGTTTGACTTTTTAGACAAACTTGACAGACAGACAATTCTGTTCATAGTCTTCGTGTACTGAGCATATCTTAAAAAAAAAGTAGGTACCTTCAAGTTGTTAAGGTATAAACAAAATATTTATAGGCAACTTCTATTGATAGAAATCAATTTCACAAAATGCAAGCGCAACCCTTCAAAACAGTTGCACCTATTTGACCAAGTATTTTTTTTAATGTGTTAGTAATTGTCAGAATAAGGTAGACAGATAGAAAACGAACATTTTATGTAGTTTAAATAAAATATTTACACGCGTAGGAAGCCGGGACGGGCCGTTAGTTTACAATAAAAATACAAAACTAACTTGAGTGACAGGCAGCACCATCTATGTTGAAAACTTCGTGACTAGCATACTGATCGTCGCCGCTAGATGGCAGTACATCGCTAGGTGTCACACGCGACATATTTATGGCCAAAAAAACAGCACCCCGCTTGAAACAGAATCGCTTTTAAATGACTGGGCGAATTTGCGCGCGATCTCACGAATTTGTATGCAGATTTAAGAAGAAAGATGTCTGAGTGTGTTTTCCATTCGTGCAGACGGATTTCGTTATTTATTTTACTTGGAAAAGCTGTTTTTCTAGATCTGTATATCGAAGTTTATGTTTTGTGAAGATTAACTTGCTTTATTCTGTTTTTATTACGCACAAATCTAAATAAATCGTTGAAATAATCTTTCATTCGAATTTATTGTCTACAATTTAAGCACCAATTCAATTTCTGGTGCCTAGTAAAAAATGCGGTTAACGAGAAGAGTATGTGCCTACAGATAGCAAAAAAACTATGAGGCTTGATTTTGTTTTTTTTTTTTGTTTTTTGTTAGTTCATCGAAAGAATCACCGGTATGGTCTTGGAAAGCATACAGGTACTTGTAGGTTATTGATAAATATCGTAATAATATTCCTGATTGATAACTACAACAATTACAACATACTAAGTGCATAACTTCATAACTATAAACAACTTGACGCTAGCGGATGCACAATAGTGCTAGCCAAAATGCATTAAAAAAGCATTTTTTTATGTTTTTGACTGGATACTAAATTCATTAAACCTACACTACCTAGCCTAAACTACGGATGAATAATTATTTGTTTACCATTAGAATATGGATGCCAAAACCACTTCATTATTAATAGTCACAAATAATCTAAAATAGTATTTGATCTGTGGTAATAGCAGGTATTTTAGCAATCAGCAGCTGTACACATATCTACATGGAAGTATATTAACACTACCTTTGCATCTTCGTTCCAAGCCAAGTATGTTCCAAGTCTTGAAAGCAACGACCGATGCATTATTCATTAGTTTCTTTCTCTGGAACGAAGTTTAAATGTAAATACCGTCTCATGTTGATAGGAGTGTGTACTTCAGAGGTCATGAATGCACTATGGTCTGGTACTCTGGTGTTGTTTATAAGACGTAAAGGGTAACAAGGTAGACAGTTGATCCGTGAAAATACTGACGTTCAAACGCAGTTAAATTGAAAATCCAAACTAACAAAAATCAATTAATGCAGCAAATCGACCTCATCATTATATCAGCCGAAAGACGTCCACTGCTGGACATAAGCCTCCCCCAAGCGTCGCCACAACGACCGGTCCTGTGCGTCACGCATCCATCGGATTCCTGCGACCCTGACCAGGTCGTCGGTCTACCTGGCAAATCGACCTATACCTAAAGAATTTTTATTACAAATTCAGCTTCAGTAATATTAGATACTGCAACTTGATACCAATAATCAGTTTCTGAACCATTAGATAGCAGTATAGTAGGTGGTCTGATGAAGCTTTACTTATTTTTAGTTAGTTTGCCGGTGCCTCTAGGTTTGAAAGTGTTATTTTTTTTTGTGGAAAGTAATGAAGCTTTACCTTTAAAAATAATTAACCAGTAGCCAGTGGTAGTATATTCGTCTCACTTATATAAAAAGTCACACGATTCTAACATAACAATCAGTCACAATTTTTATTAATTCATGAATCCCCAAGCGACCACCGGTGGCCGCGCATCTATTGTCTTACTATTGTGTCTCTAATTGACGGTATCTGAAGGGTTAAGGAAAAACTCTGTAAGTAAATTGTAAAAACATAACTTTACTCCCCATATTTTGAAGTAGCGTGGACAGAGTTCCCATAAATCGCCTTCATTAACACGCATCGCATAGTTCAAATTACAAAACTCGAATATTTTATTTTGAAATAGGAACGTCAATTCAGTTCCGAAGTCACATAAAACGTTAGTCTATGACAGACATGAGGGTGGCAAAAGTCCGGGCCCCGCCAACAAGGCCTCCCATAAATATCAACCGTCTGAGACATTGTCAACCGGCCACCCTAATTTACGGCTAGTAATTAGGAGTTTGCACTTTGCCAAAACGATTTGCATCGATCGCTACGCTATTAATTTATTGTTATTCTAGAATGTTTGAGTCTGAGTTGAATCTGAGCTAATTTATAATAATGCTCGAATGAAAGTAATTTAGTTTTGGAGTTTGAAATAAGTTTTGTGAAATGTTGCATTGGAAAACGCTACGTGTAGCGTCATCTATCAATGGTTGTAACCAACTATCCAACGAATAGTACTTACGAGAAGTTATATAAGCAGTATAGATGTCGCTACAGTTTATGCTAAAAAGTGAATTATTTAGTTCAAACTTAAAAAACATTTATCTTATTTACAAAATCAATAATATATTAAAAGCTTAAAGATATTATTATTAAACGAAGTGAATAAAGAAGTCATCAATATAATAGTGTTTGCATATTGCAGATTTGTACTCTGTGGAAGTATAAATTTCCCGCACTTTTTTACGTCAAAAAATAAAAACAAACCTCGATTCGACCGTTCTCAAAAAGTTGTGTTTTCTATAAAAATGTAATACTAAACAAGTTTCTTTCAATAACAGTCGTTACAAAATATCTAACATGGACCCCTACGAAGTGGAATTCATTGGCGAAAACAGAATAATTAGTGTAATACCAAATTTTAGTTATGATAAGATTTATCTAATTTGCGGTGAATTTGGACCATTCCGTGCCGGTTTGCCACTAAATGTGCCTTTGTGGCTTGCTATGATGTTGAAACAGAAGCAAAAGTGCCGTATAGTACCTCCAGATTGGATGGAATTGGATAATTTGGAAAACATCAAGGAAGAGGAGAAAAGATCTAGGTTAGTTTCTGTACCTGCAAACTTTGTTTTCGTATTAGATCTTGCACATCTTAAGGCGACGCTTGAGGGAGGCCGATGTCCAACTGTGGGCGTCTTTCGGCTGATATGATGACGATTATGACATCTCAAGGCGGCGATATACTTGCCTGTAACTTTATTTTTTGCTTTAAATGATATACTTAAACCAGTGCTTGACTGCGATCCTATCTGATGGTAAGCAGTGATGCAATCGTTGATGTTGAGGCGCTTTAGCAAAATAATGCCAGTAGTAGGTATGCCAATGTACCACAGAAAATTCTGGTTTTTTGTATGTCACTGGCATTCAAACTACTTGAATACTTATGTGCTACTACTAACATAGTTATTGGCTTATACTGTATCTAGAGTATAAGTGACCTGTCCTTTTTAAACATTCAAAATTATGGAAATTACAAAGTTATCAATGGCACCAGTCATTGTATGTACTCTAACCTAACTATCGATATTATGATTTATAGATGCTGATATAATTATATTTACTATTGCAGGTTCTTCACTAAAATGCCAAATGAACACTATATGGTGGAAGCCAAACTAATCCTTGGTGCGGCCTCAGAAGATGTCCCTAACGCTTCAGAAATAAAGACTATTATCAAAGACATTTGGGACATCCGCATGTCTAAGTTACGAACCTCCATGGATGCTTTGATGAAGTCCGGAGGTGGATATGGTAGGCTGGACCACTTGACCATGATGGAGATTAATTCTGCAAAACCTTTGCTTCCAGCGGCTATGGATTATTTGCTGCAAATACAAATGGTAAATATAAGCATCTTCTATCTATCTATATATATATAAAAATCAATGCCACTTTTCGTTGTTATTTTATAACTCAAGAACGGGCTCACCTATCCAAACCAAATTTTTAAGCTTTGTTTGGACTATTTAGTAGATGGTTTATGTGAAGTTTGGTAGGGTAGAGTAGGATATATGTAGTAGGGTAGAGTAGGGAAGAGCGGGAGCGAAGCCGTGCGGGCAAAAGCTAGTTTTTTATAAAACGTTTATTAACCTTTTGAATATCGTAATTAGAGACACAATAGAAAGACAATGACAGAGTGAACGCCGGTGTTCGCTGGGGTTTAATGAATTGGGGACTGGCCTGTTGGTCTAATGGTTAGTACCCCTGACTGTTATGCCGGGGGTCGTGGGTTCGATTCCCACCCATGTACACCTGTGTTTGTGCACACACTTTGTATTTGTATTTCAGACTGGTTTCTGCAACTCCACATCTAAAGCACTTATTTTGCATATGGCTGGGACAAATTTATCATTCCTCTGCTCCTCAAGAAAGGCTAAAAGTCCACCATTTCACAGAGGGTACCTGTGTTCACAGAGTACTTTGCTCTAAGACACTTATGCATCATACATAATATGTACTTGTCTAATCTCTGCCCCCCTAGCTAAGTTACAACCGTTTCTTATCGATTTTCTTGCGTCAAACGCCTCGAGTAGGCCACGCCTCTGATTCCTTTGTTCTAACGTCATCTCAACGCTCAGTCACATAGATCAGGCTGTTGAGATTGGCCCCTGTGATTGAAGTTTGGGCAAATTATTATTATTGAAGCTCTGTACATTATAACACTACTTTATGTGTTCAAAATACTAAAATAAATTTGTTTCTTTTACAGAAAGCTCAAAAGAAGGTCCAACAGCCATCAGCCCTCAACACTTCAACATTCAGCCAATCAGGGAGTTCACAGAACACCTAGTGTTTGTGGAATATCTTCTAGTTAAGGTAGCATTTAAGTTTGTTAAGAAGTAGTTACCTGGTTATTTTTGTAAGCATTTTGTACTGATTAAGTAAACATTTTGTCATTATATTTGCGTTTTTAATTATACTTTTACTTTTCATGTAAGTAATCAGGTAGTTAACTCAAAACTAAATTTTATGAATTACAAAGTAACTTCAACCAAAATCGTAAGTAGAAGGATATCGTAAGGAAACCGGCATGTCCTAGGACTCGCCGCCGCCGCCAGGATTCCGATCCCGATTTCCGGCCACCGTAGACGCGGGCTCGCGGACGCGCGAGCCCGCGTCTACGGTGGCCGGAAATCGGGTGCTCGCTGTCCGATCGTCCGGTAATGGACCGAGCCGGCAGACATGCCGGTTTCCTCGCGATGTTTTCCTTCACCGTTTTGAGAGCAGTGGTAATGCAATAAATTACACAAAGTAATGCGCCTGGCTGGGTTTGAACCCGCGACCTGCAACTCGTAAGTCCGAGCTATTACCACTCGGCCACCACTGCTCTCTATATATATAAATACCTATAACAAACACTAGTAAAATTCTGGACGTTAAACAAGAAATCCTTCTTTTACTACGCACCTTTGACCGAAACTATCAATAAGTCAACAGTAAGCTAAAAACCTATTTAGATAATGTTTTAGTGTCACAAATCATATTGATTATAATTGAATGTCCAGCTATCGGCGTAATAAATTGTTGATTGGAGCGAATTGTGGCGACTGTCACTTGTTTTAGTAATAATCATAAATCTGCAACAGATTGTGAGAGTATTTTCGGAATATCTTAGGTAGGTACTAGGCGATATCTTAAATTACATAGGTATTACTGAAGTTGGTACTTGAGTTGATGGAAGTTAGATAAGTCTAAGTGGGTTGCAGGATTGAACGCTGAGTTTCCACTCTTATGTTGTTGAAACCTTTACGGTCCGGACCAAGCGTTTCGCCTCGTCGTTTATACCACGTACATCGAGGGACTGGAACAGTTTGCCTACTACGGTCTTCGCGTCCGAATATAAAATTTAGGTGTCTTGAAGGCAAGAGTGAATAGGCTCTTAATAAACTAGTGCGCCTCATCATCAACGATTGCATCACTGCTTACCATCAGGTGGGATCGCAGAAATTGGCCGATAGTTACCGTGGCCCTGGAACTGAAGGAGCATGTTTTTTTTTTGAGTTGCGGAGTCATTCAATGACTTAGCTGCACTAGGGCGCAGCAGGACGGCGTGTCAGCCTTACTGACTAAGGCAATTATCACACTGCCACACATCACTCTGCATGTTGCGTGTCAACGCACCTACGCGCGTACTTGCGGGAGCGCAGATCTGCATCATCATGCCGGTTTTTTACGCACTCACGCGCATAGGTGCGTTTTGTAAATTCACGCGGACACGCACTCATTTCATACAAAATCACGCACAGTACTACAAGACTCAGTGTGTCATAATTTGCGTGTCGCCCCGCATCCACGAGCGTGAGTGCATGTTTCTCCGCATGTAAGTGCGTGAACTGCATGAACGCGCGTGGATGCTTTTGCGGTATTGGACTGTGCGTGTTTTCTATACAAACTGAGATACTTACAAGCAACGTTAAGACACGCATTCACGCGTTGGCAGTCTGATAACCGCCTAAAACCAGACTTATGTTCCTTCTTCTTTACCTAGCTTTCCAGGTCCCCGGGGTTCCTTTTTTAGAATTCAACCCGTGGCCTCGGCTTAGGCACAGTACAACACAGGTCAATAAAAGTGATACTTCCTTCTCTCCACCCAGAGTGGGAGGAGTTTTTGATATCCCACATCAAAAAAAAGCTCGGTATAGGCTCTTTTTGTATAGGTATATGACTGGGTGACATATTCTGTCTATTGTAGGTCTGTATTATGTTAATCACTCATTTTGTCGTACTATAGCTCGATCCACCTCCCCCAAAGCGCGGTTGCATAACGCGCTCGTGAAGACCAACCCTGGATTGGATTAGTTTGTTGATAAATTTAATAATATTATTAGATAGCTTACGGTTCTGTGAGAAAACATAGTAAACGAATTTTGGTTTTATTTTGCTGTAGTTACTAAATAAATAAATGTTATCTGGCTTGAGTTCCACCAGATATTGTGTACGTACTGGTCCAAAAGAGGGTTCTTTTTGTCAATAAAAAACATTATTTATATCGGAAAAATAGTATATTTCCTCTTATCATCTAAGATGGGCCATTTTCTTATAAATCTAATGTGGCCATTTTTTCATTTATTTCTTCTTACAATCTACTGTGTCCGTTTTTGCCGAAAACTTATAATTAGCTTAGAATCTACGCTTAATACAATCTGCTCTTATGCTTTAATATTAATTAGTCTTATATTAGGTGCTAAGGTTATTACATTGAAATAGCTTAGCCGTAAACTACGGATTACATAAAAAGTACAAGAAGCTAGGGTTAACAGAGAGAAAAATTGTTTTACATCGAGATCTCCAGGCAGTAAGACGGTAATTGCAAAAATTTGTTTTCGATTTACTGACTTATTGTCCAGTAATAAAGTCTGTAATCGAAAAACAAATTTTTGCCATTACTAACTTATTGATATGTGTCTGTAAAATTCTGTGAATATTTATCGTTGGTGTCTTTAATATAAAAAAAGGATTTACAGTATTTAAAAAAATGTAAAAGCAGGAATACTTGGTACTGATGAACATAAAAATTAAATAGCAGTGAAATGGTTTTTGTTTATGCTTCTCTCTTAAACCTATAGCTTATTTGTAATAGAATAAATAATTACAGAATGGCTTCCAGACTTATAATAATGTTTTTACTGGAATGTAATATTACAGTTGAGATTAAATTATTTAATAAAAAAAGCGTTTTAGAAGAGATCCAAATTAACCAAGAAATTTTAGAAAACTAGGCTGTTTAGTCAAATATTAAAAACTTTTACAATCATTTAACTGATTATTTAACTAAAGAAAAAAATATAGAAAGCAAATTACAACTGTATTTGTTTAACTATCTTAGAAATTGCTAAACCGTCCATTACTAAAAAATAATTTGAGAAATCTTTTAGATCAAGCTAATAATAAAATTTGCGTTAAGTTGACAGCTAATACACGAAGCACACAAAAGTCCAAATACAAACTTAAATGTATATCTATAGAGATAAATATATAATACTTACATAGGCTTTAGCCGTGTTTTACATTGATTAACTTTGCAAAATGGAAATGTACAATACACCATATTCTTTTAAACGCAAAGTAATCACAACACTTTGGTTTAACTCCAGCTCAACGAATACATAAGAATTTTAGGTTAAATATCAATAATTTTAATATAACATTGATTTTTATATACAAAGTTAGGTAATATGTACAGAAGTAATCAACAAAAAAATCATAAATTATTTTTTCTCGTAAAAATAGAAAATATATACAAAGATCTGCCGATATAACGAAGCTGGGCATGTCCCAAAGGTCCCTTGGGGGTGGGGAAAGATAGAAGATGGGGGTCCAAAGCATTTTTCAAAGAGCCTTCGATCAAATTCGCTTAAGGCAAACAAAAATGCGTTCTGAACGTTTTGGAGTAGTTACACACAATTTTTGCAGGCTACTATAAAAATGTGTGTAGGTTATGCTGGTTCGATAGTATTAGAATGACCTGAATTTGCCAAAAATAAGCCGAAAAGGTAATTTAGTAACATGTCACTGTTACAGTTCAGGAAGGGTGGGGTGGAATTAAGGTTTGTTCAGCAAAAATATTAATTAAAATTCCAAAAATGTTAGTAAACTCCTGAACATGTGCATCATTAGTCATGTTAGTAATTTGAACAAACACAAAGCAAGAATATGGCATATTTACGTAATTACTTTTTTTTTTAATTCTTAGATTCGAAAAATAACTTTCTGAATTTCTGAAAGGGATGCCGTGGTCCTGAAACGCACAGGGCAATTGAACGACACAGGTGGGTTTTAGTCAGTAAAAGTCTGACACTAGTCTTGCTCCATCCTAGAGTGGGAGAAGTCATTGTATGATTTCCCACCTCAAAACAATTGAACAGAATTTTTCAAATTTGCTGAAGAAGTAAGAAACATCATATTTATTTAGTGGAAGGGGAAACTGTCAAGTAACAGAAAAAAAAATCCCATACTGAAATGTGACGTCACCGCCAATTAAGTTACGCGGCCCTCTTTAACACCAATATTTAAAATGACAACTACTTTAATCTAATGACCATTTTTGATGCGGTTTTAAGATTTCGGTTTTTACAAAAAATTGCACAACAAGAAATTAGTTTTGCAAAAGAAGTCTGCAGATACTATTGAAAAGTCTGCAAATGCAATTCTAAATACCTACGACCTGGAGGTCTTTAAATCAAGAGTGTATAGGTTACTTCTAGGCAAGCGTGAAAACACACATCGTCGCTTTCTATCAGGTGAGATAGTAGTCAACCGCCTATCGATAGTAAAAAACGAAGTATTTCAGGCAATCTTATTTTTTCAGGCCAAACTAAATTTAGTAGGGCATCCTAAAGAAAACCATCTGTAAACGGTACTAATAGGTAAACAAACCTACTAAATATGGCACAGAAAAGCAAGTCTCGTTAAAATTAAAGAAATATGTACACTACGTCTAAAGAGATAAGGTATAAAATACTTTGAAACCATGCTGAGCTTGTTACGTTCTCCTGCCGGCAATGAAACTCAAGAGATCTTTAGTGAAAGGATAACAATTGCGTATGCGCATACTACCACTAATATTTACAAATATGTACAAAAATACTAAACTAATTGTAAACATAGTATTTACAGTTAAATCTATGACTTCAAGTTACTTAATACTAAATAATGACTATAGAATACACATAATGTGTTAATAACTTAGTTTAACTTGGATTCAGCCTGAAGTTAGACCTAAGTTAAATCTAATTCACTTAACCCCAACTTATCTCTTCAGTACTCTAAACCTTTTTTCACTGTAGTTCTACTCAATATTTGAACTTTATAAAACATATTTAAGGCTTTTATATTAGATAAAACCTTTAAATAAACTATTTATTCAACTAAATTGAACTCAAAATATTAATTGATATTTAATTCTAGATGTATATGGAGTCAAATTTTGAAAAAGATGTTTTGTTAAATTTTGTAGTACCCACAGTCGAGCTGATTACCGTACAAAAATACACTACCCCGTAAACTAAAATACTAAACAGCTACAATTTTACTTGGATCTACCTTAACCCTTAAGAACATGACATCATCCTTGATGAAGTTCCTCTTCTTCAGCATTTCATGGGAGACAAACCTTGGGAACCCGAAGCCTAGCGCATCAGGTTCCTTGGAAGGTCTCTGGAAGTTTTTCCATGTGGGGTCTGGTACAAAACTCTCGACGATGTTGCAGGCCCTGTCGGGGCTGGAGCTCTGGTCGAAGAGGGTGAAGGAAACGGTGTGGGCGAAAGGCCAGCGCAGGAGGGCGTCGTATTCTCCGGGTAGGATCTTGATGTAAACAGACATGTGGGTTGCTTCGCCAGCTCCATTGCCGTTCAGGAATAGTGAAGCCTGGAATTAAAGGAGATAGGAATTAAGTTAGCCGATTGTGAGCTAAATCCACTAAAATAATCGTTTAGAAACCAGAGGAGAGAAAACGCAGAAAAAATAACGCATTGTGCTGCGTGGGAGACCTAAGTCATTTCTGCAAATCGTCAGAACAAAAATAACTGTACTACGAATTGATCATTCAACAGTTTAAAACCCAAGAAAAAGAAGAGGAATTAAATTCATTAACAAATGTCACAGTCTACAAAAACGAACAACTATGATTTATTTCACTCAAAATAATATTACATTACACACTGAGTGAGCAAGTGTCTAATTTAGTCTCCGTGGGGACGCGAGTTTAGTCATCATTGGGAGTTGACTCACACACATATAGCGGCGTGGTTCTGTTTACCAACAAATATGATTCATGTGGCGTTACCGCAGGATTTTTGGTTGGCAACACAATTGACTGTGTTATGAGGTCAACATTCAACAATTGAAAATAAACATGCATTGCCATACTATATTTGCAGTATGTATCACGGGATATGAGTATTTTTATTATCAAATGAGCTTTTTTACTACCACGTGGCAACGAACCAGGAATTTGGCAGGCATGCCAAAGTGGGTAGTTAGACATTAGTGAAGCGTGAAAGTGGAACAAACGTATGTTTTGCAGAGCCGCTCTGCAATTAACAATTTTTGGAAAATGTGACTAATGCTCCTCGGGAGACTTAAAATGGGATCATAAAGAGAGGGAAGACCGTTGAACAACGCTTCCCAAAGATTGGAATTTTCTGTGATGAACGAAAAATAGAAGTAAATAAATGATTTTGTTTCAAAGCTCACCTGCAACTTATATCCATACTGGCTGGTATAAAACGCGGGAGACACAAGCTCTACGCCATCTTTGCACTTTGCCTCGGCCATTTTTGCAGCCCAGTCGCTGATGCGCCAAACCAATGCGCCAGAGCAGTTGACTGATAGTCTTGCCACTGCTGCACGCAACGAGTCCAGTTGTCTCGCTTGACGGCTGGCGAGAGCTGAGACGAGGGCTAAGTGCGCCTGGCAACTTTCTTCGGTGTGTTTTTCTAAAGCTTGTCTTGTTCCCTGTAAAGATTAAAAAAATAGGTTAGTATTGAAAGACCTGCAATTATCTGTTATAATCATCGCCATCATTTCAGCCGAAAGACGTCAACTGGCTTGGCCTCTGTTATTTAGATCAACTAACTCAGCGGTTCATCATCATCGTTTCGACCGAAACACGTCTACTGCTGGATGTAGGCCTCCCTAAGTGTCGCTACAACGATCTGTACTGTATATCTCGTATCCATCGGATTTACGTGACTCTCACCAGGTCGTCAATCCGCCTTGTGGCCTTCCAACAGCTAAATGAACTTGCGACTTAAGTTTGGCAAATTTTCGGGCTACCTATGTCAGTAATCTTGGTTCTAATGTGGATTTTTTTTATTTCTGAATCCAGCACGTAAAAAAACTCCGAGTTTAGCCTATTCCCTTGCAGTGGAATAGCAGTTAAAATACGATTCCTGCCTAGATTCCTTCAGATCAGGCTCTTCATGTTGTATTATTACTCTTTTCACTAAAATAGTAATCTAGACTAGCCGCTAGCTAGACCTATCAAAAGCTTTTTCATCTACTTTTTCGCTAGCTTTATTATACGCTTGTAATACTATAGTTCACAATTGGTTGCTTTGTTTGAAGAAGCATTTCTGTTTTTAGTCATTGCTCATGTGATAAAGCCATGTTGCTTTGTGTAGACCTGTGAAAACTTGCTAGTAGCTTTTTACATACCTTAAACCAACAGCCAGCATCCCTGAAGGAGCAGGGCAGCGCTGCGGCGGCGGCGGCGGCGGCGTGGTCGCGCAGGTGCGCCGCCAGGTCGGCGCGCGGCACCCCGCCCGCGCCGCAGCGCTGCGGGCACGCCACCGGCGCGCGCCCGCACGACGCTCCGTGTGCTGATACTGTATCCTGGCGACAGAAGGAAGACAATGGTTAGTTATTGAAAAATCTTTCTATATCACGAAAGCAGGGAAGACTTGTATGAAATTGGAATTAGATAAAGCATTACTTTATAACCTTAACCGTCAGTTGAAGTGAAGTTTTAAAGTTGGGGCATTTTGAAAGGTAGAATTATATTTTTTTTCTAACTACCCTTCATTTCATCAAACTTTGTTTTTTTTATTTGATATAAACCAATGCTTGAATGCAATGTAGTGATGCAATCTTTAATGATGAGGCGCACTAGTTTCTACAGAGTAAATTCACTCTAGCCTTGAAGACACCCTAATTATATTCAGAGAGGCAGACCATAGCAGGCAAAGGTTGACCCAGTTCCCAAATGTTCTCATCTCATACCTAATTCACTTTTCATTAATTGGCCTTATGAAGGCGTACTTTTGCAACTTGGTAGTAAATCCTCACCTGGGTATAACTCTGTCCACAGTGCTTGCAAGGCACTAGTCGCTTACTGCAGTGCTGCTGAATGTGCTGCTGCGTATGTCTTCGCTGCACCTTCGCCCCGCACTTGTTCTCGCAGTAAACCGGCTCATGGCCACAGTTGCCTTGATGTTCCTGGAAATTTACATTTAGGTGTTAAATATGAAGGTAGAAATAGCACTAGACAGTTTTTGTTAAATTTCCAAAAAGAGGTGCTTCTTTAGTCGAAGAAGGAAACGTGTTGCGCCGACCCCAAATAAAACGGGACAAGGACCGGAAGATGATAATGATGAGGTGCATCTTTGGGCTTGGAGAAACGTTGACTAGTTTAGTTACACCGAATCAGTCTCAAATGCTGATTTAGGGTTTTAAACCTATTAGTATTTAGTCCTTTATAGATCCCTAAAATGTGTTTGTGAGCAAGAAGATTTTATAAACATCTAATGTCTATCCATATTCTTTTTATTCACATTTCATATAAATCATGTCTATATGGATAGACTCCTCGTTCAGCATTGTTTTTTACCTCAGCTTTAATTTTTTTAAACCTCGTTTACACAATCGAGGGTAAATCCTGTAGCTTTCTGACTTTTCTCATCAAGATGCCTTCTTCCTTCAACTTAAACATTCAAAGGACCATCCTCACCTCCAAAGCGCTTCCAGAGAACTCCTTATGACAATGCTCGCAGTTGGCTCGGCGACGCGGGCAGGTGTAGCGCAAGTGGTCCTGCATCAGCACGCGCGGGATCATCGCGCCGCACTGCGCCGCGCACAGCACCGCATCGTGCTTACACGTGTTCAGGTGCGCCTGCGCAGGGAAAAATTTCTTTAGGATTTTGATTCGGATGTAAAGATTAAAATACTAGGGTAACGTTTTATGAGATCACCTCTAGATAGTGTGCAAATGGATAAAAATATTATTAGTTGGTATTAGATTTATGCAAACAGATAATTTGCTTAATTTATATACGACTTGTTAATTAGTCATTCAGCGCTAACTAGATGTAAAATCTGTATCCTAAACACTTAAAACAATACATTTTTTTTTACAATTCACATTAGAAAAATTAGCGTGTTCACGGTAAATAAAATTCAAGCAATTAATATTGAAAACTGACTCGCACTTGTCCTGCCATAAATTAAAGACTATTGTCGGCCAGATAAATAAATGTGTCGTGACATGACAGGCGCTCATAAAGTGATAGATCGATCGATCTATTTACCTACTTAACTTTACCTTAGCAAATATTTGGCTTTCCCACTCACCTTCAATTTGCGTAGCTCGTCCGACCATTGGCATCCTTCTTTGTGGTGGATACAGTACACCACCGATCCCATAATAGCCTTCTCAGACTCGGGATCCGGATAAATCTGAAACAAAGAGAACAATATTTAAAATCATACCCAAACAAACTAAGTATACGCTCTCATTAATATATAGACCTTTTTTATCTTTGAAATAATGTATTTAAGCATTTTTTCTGAATTATTTTCAGTTTTAACAGAAAACACGACGTCAAAAGCAACGGCTACCGTTGAGACTGATTGAGGCGCTTGCCACACTCGCATAACGGATTAAATAGGACAACGCGATTAAAAATAAACCACATTTCAAAGAGAATATCAAACGGGCGCTGTATACACACCGTACTCTCGAATATGGAACACATCGTTCGGAAATATGCAAAATGGCCGACTGTTTTTCGCGCGTAATTTATTCAAAGTAAAGGCGCGGGTGCGTTCACCGCAAACGACTGATACGTAGTGAATGCGTTCCCGTTTGTACATTTTCGTTATCTTTATGGGTGCAACGAACAGATGGCTCGAGCCACGGACCACCGTTCCCTATGTTTGTGCCGCGATAAGCGTGATTTTTCACTTCCCAAACCAGCTGGGTAATGGAATGAGCAAATACACGCGTTAGATGCCTTCGAACAGGTTACTTTAACATGTTGGAGCTAATTTTTCTATGAAACCGACTCAGTGGAGACTGAAAAAGTTGTTTGTTGACCCGCGTTGTTGTAAAATAGGGAATGCGCTTCAAATGCTAAATGTTGTTAGTAAACAAAGCCAAGTTGAACCATTCGCTCAGAAGATGTCACTAGTAGTCGCACGAGTCTTTAAATACGCCACCCGTATCGTAAACACGGGTTTCTGCTAAACTTCAAAATACATCGAAAGCTCTTCATTCATTCGAATTTTCTTGTGAAGAAAACAGGCGATGGACTGTTGTCGTTCCTAAACTGAAACATCAAAGCCGCTCCATAGTACGCTGTGTTTCTATTTACAAACATTGATGCATGTGGTCATCGGCATGGCTGCTGCGTAACCGTACCACCTTAGCATATTCTATTCAAGTAAAACGAAGTACCTTATCCTATCCATTACCGCCACTTAACTGTGAGTTTTATTGCCAAGAAATAAGGGTGAGATTCCTGTTTCGTTTCGCGAAGTCCTAGGTGCTCTCAAAGCTGGTGGTGTATAAATCTACAAATATAGAATGTTATTTGTGTCGTATTCTAAAAAGATGGACCGCGATGTGTTGAGCTCTCCCGCATCGCTCAATTATAGAACTCGTTGTATCGTAAATATAGTAGGAACGAAACGTAGCAGGTTGCTGAAGTGACGCGGCAGTTATGACGTTTTGGCGCGCAACTCCTGCGCAGCGAAAGGATAGATAGAAAATGAGGATGTTACGCTGCCATTTGTAAAATATCACAGGCCGAGGTGACATTAGATAGCAAGATAATATATGTAACATAAATTGTATAGCTTCACTTTAAAATATTTGTCTTTCATTTGAATAATATTTATGCTGCCACTTTAAATCTTGCTGTCAAAAAGCGTTTTGTTTTTTTTTTCTTGTAGAATTCCAAATGCCGCTCTTGTATTTCCTTATTCAGGCCATTTTAACGATGTCTCCATATTCTTATTACGTTGGAAATCATTAAGAATGTGATTAATCAGTTATTTGACATAACACATGCTAATTATTGCCGACAAAAAGGTTTCGAAATAAGCAGAGATAACAAGAACCATATTAGGTGGTAAGGCCTTATCCTCCTACGTGCAATGTTTGATTTAAAACAATTTAATAGGTTTATAATTAATAAAATTTACACTGACATTCAAGGGCATTATCATAAAATTATTATCTAATATCAAACGAGCTAACAAATCAAATATGCCACCTCTGATTTTATGTCAATCACAATCTAGAATTTATTTCATTTTCATTTTCGTCATTGCTTTTATTTCATTAGGTATCAAAAATCTTCAAGCTAGGATCTTTTTTTTTATCTCAGGACTACTTAAATAGGTACATTATGAAGTCGCAAATGCTATGCAAAGCATCATGCTCCCATTCTATTTCAAGTAAAACTAAACGAGTCTTTCTAACAAAATTACTTAACAAAATCGTCACGTTCCACAATTCTCACGAAGACACTCAACTTTAAGGAAGGTAAAAAACAAGGTTTCTAATCTTATATGGCATAAAAATGTTATCTAATTACAAGGTAAAGCGTCATACGCCCACCGTAAACAGGGTTGCATCACATCTCCCACGCAGGTAGACACTTGCCTTCTGTCGATATGGAAGACCTTGGGAAAATATAGGTACTAACTATTGGACTAGGCATTAGATTTCTATCAGCTAAGATCGAATTTAGTTTCGCCTGATTCTAGAATATATGCTTTTGTACAAAAAGTTTGGAAATTATAGGTACTGTACTAAATGCATCTAATCATCACTGGCTGCTTTTTGGCAATTCTTGAAGCCACGTTTTGAAGCCTTAGCTACTTAAATTTCTTTTTCTATCCCTTACTGTCCCACTGCTGAGAAAAGGCCTCCCTCAAGTCCTTTCAAACTTTCTTCTCCCGCGCCGTCTCAAACCAGCCTGGCCTGGTAGGCTTTTTACTCAAGTAGGTATATTATGCCCGCTATGGAGCGCAGCGTGTTATTCGCAAATTTTTATTTGCGAATCTAATAATCTATAACTCCAAAAGCAGTTAAAAAACTTCGCTAACGAAAGCTCCAGTTAACGATAAAGTTATTTTAGTCTAAACAATTGAGGGTACGTCACAATTCACTTGACGACCGTGTCCGGCCGCGGGCGACGAGTTGACGTCTCTAATTTGTTACGAGCACCATTTGGGGTGATTGTTAACACAGTTCCCTGTGTTTTATTGGATGTTCTAAAGTTTATAAATGTGGTAAAGGAGGGGCTGAAGTGAACGGAGCTTTGCTACTTTTTTGCTGGAAGACAGTAGCAAAATAAAAAAAGTTTGTTTATAAAGTCAACAGATTCAACAAGAGCAAAAAACCTCGATGAATGTGCATGTACTAACGGTAAATTTAGTATTATTCAAAATAGAACCGAGTTCGAATTAGAAACTATTGACAATGACAAACACCTCAATTTTAAAATGTAAACTCTTCTGCATAAAATATATCTTTCCCAAAATATATTTTGAATCTTTAAAAAGAAAAAGTTCTGAACCGAACGCACCCATCATCGTTTAAAACAGAACGCACCATATAAATTATGGCGCGAACTTAGCTGTCAGTTTGTGTTCTAATTTGGAAAATGGCGGTTGAAGTGGTTCGGAAACCGTTATTTTTTTCTTACTTCAATGTTATTCTGGGTGCACTTCTTTGTACAACTTCTTCGACGTTTCTACACTTCTGTTTTCATCAAGTCACACCGTCAGTTTATTGACATGTGACGGTGATGTGCGTACAAATTTAGCCACACCTTCCAGAACCTTTCCGTTACCTTACCACCTCCGAAATAAAGTTGATTTTTGTTTGTATGTCTTTATCTATTTTGTTGATACAATTTTGTATTCGTTAAGCTATCGACACGCGCTGACGTGGGAATGTAAACATTACACCAAAAATATATCCAGGGATTATTTTCAAGTGTATCCGTAGTAAACTGTACCTAGTTGTAGTAAGTTTGAAGGGCTTTCTATGTTCCTAAAAAAATTACCCGAAAATTTGCTTGAAACATGATCCATCATCAGATTTTCAACAGAAAACTTTATAGTCTTCAAACTTACGTTTTGAGACGATAATATTCTTGCTATAATAACTTCGTCTTTCGTCACATCACCTTTGTAGAGATAATAGATAGCTACTCCTACTCAAGCCACGCCACTTAATCTGAAAAATGCCTCTAATAACTTATGCTTGTAAAGTAAACGCAATATTTCCCCAGCCTTGCGTGTGTAGCAATAGTTATTAACTTTTCAGCGATCTAAGTTAAATTACTTGGTTTATTTGATTTATTGGCTAAGTTGGATGTGGTAATTATTTCTGCAGTCTTTTGACCTTCGTGTAAGTATGTTCATTTTAATTAATGTCTAAATTAGGTCTGCAATCCGTTCTTTCAACCATCATTGCAGCCTAAAGACTTCAGCTAACTGCCTTTTCCAAGTGTCACCACAACGACCGGTGTGTCTTCTGGTACGTGACCGCCACTCCGAAACCTTTCGGCCCTATCGATCATCTCTTCTGCGAGCAGAGCACATTCCTCACAGCTTCTTAAGTTAGTACGGGCTACATCTATGTCCTTCTAATAGATAGGTCAAATACTGTGGGGAAAAACTATAGGCTAGTTTCTCTAAAAAGAAACTCACTAACCGTAAAAAATAAACAATTTGTGCGACAATCTAGCTACAATCATCTTACATATTAGAATTACGTGTAAATGAGACCGGAACAAGTCAAAATTGCCGCAATTTCTTCCACAAAACAAGCACCGCACAACAACTCAATATTCATAAGAGCATGGTATTACAAAATTTAAATAATAAGTCTCGATGGTTATCACCGGTGCGCGTGCGCAGCGGAAGCGGGTTCGACGCCCGGCTGCGGGACGGTACCGTGGAATATGTAATGATGTCTAATTAAACGTTATGTAATAGACGATGTGTGATTTCTGTCATTGTTTCGTTTAGAAGGGCTTTTCCGTTTACTGTAAGTAAAACGTCTTCAAACGTCATGGTCAGAAGGCTTACAAACTGAAAATCTATGGGATTGACGTGCGCTGCCGTAGCAAATTGTTCAGACTTTTGACAAATATTTTCGTTGTTGAAAGCTAAAATACTTTCAATACATAAATTGAACTGAACCATTGCAAAATACACTGGCATTAAAATATAGGCAAAAAACAAACTTGATCTATCTACTAACTATTAACCCGCGTCTTTGGTTACTGTTCCGCTGTGTTATAAAGCCTTTAGCCTTCCTCAATGATGGCTCAATGGCTTGCCAAAATTGAAAGAATTTTATAATTCTAATCAATAGGTTCAGAAATAAAAAACAGACACTCTTTTCAGATTTTTATTATTATTACTCTATTAGCATAGATGTACCAATGCGTCGGAAAAATACAGAAGATCCAACGGACATTTTTATTAGAAACAATGCAATGTAAATTGTATTGTTACTAGACACTACTTTCCTACTCAGAAGATAGTCATCTGAGAAATGCGTACGTTCTCATGATCATGAATAACTTGGTTGCGTACCGCTATGATGCGCGCATTCTTATGGAAACACCTTACAGAGTAATTAAATCATCAACCAGTTATGTATTAAAATTATTACCAGTGCATATCAACTTATTTAAATGTTTTACTCTCAATCTTTCTGCTAAGTTGCCAACAGATTTATTATCAGCCTCATCTCATCATCATCAGCCTTTTTAATGTTCCCACTGCTGGGACTCAGGCCTCCTCTCTAGGAGAGGGAATGAGCCGTAATCGACCACGAGGGCCCAGTGCGTGTTGGTGGATGTCACATGTCTTCGAATTTTTGGTTCTAAGACATGCCGGTTTCCTCACGATGTTTTCCTTCACCGTTTTGAGAGCCGTGGTGATGAAATAAATTACACAAAGTAATGCGCCTGGCTGGGTTCGAACCTGCGACCTACAACTCGTAAGTCGGGGCCATTACCACTCGGCCACCACTAGCCTCATCTGTTGTTGAGCTATTGCAAATAATTTCTTTTTTTTATTTACTTCTATAAAAATGAAAGCAAATTGCATGGCGTGTCCAGTTTCGCAAGACTTCAGACTCAAGCTACCATCCTAATAATTTAGAAAGCCAATTACGTCCGAGTTGTTTCGGATATCATAACAATGACGGACTCTCTTTTGCATCATTTTTCAACTACCCACCACAAGCCTACGACTTTCCACACGACTTTGGCCATTCTATAACTATCTCATTCGTAGATCAGTTTCTGTACCAGTGTGGGAGTAATATTAAACTGCATTGATAAACAAACGGATTTCTTCAATGGACTGACATCACATCAATCTATCATACAACGCTAATGCATTGATTGTGATTGTTTACGCGACGTCACAGCTTCGGGCGTTATATGGAAGCATTGATTAAAAAACATTTGATATCAATGATGAGAAATGCATTTTTAGAAAGCAGATGATTGGCACCTTTTTAACGTTTTGTGATAAAAACTTCTTTTTTGAAGCTACATCCCAAAATTTGACCGCTAAACAGAAACTAGCGCATAAGGGTTTGTCCAAAAACTGAAAAGATGTTGTTTTCTAACTATAAAAACGTGTTAAATCTCATTTAACAGATTAGCCTAAGAAGCAGCTCAAAGCAAATTACAATCTTACTTTCTAAGTAGTTGTTGTGTTTTTCAAAATAGACCACTTCGTTAGGCAACGCGATATCAATTAGGTTGTCTGTCGTCGCCCAAACGTCTCGGGTTGCCGACGAATTCAATTCTAAAGCGCACCCCGCCATTTGGAATACATTAATTCATAGTTTGTTTTGTTTAGATGTTAAAATTAATTTGAAATAGGAGTTCTGGGGAACACGGATTTAGAATGTAAAAATGTATCGCCAAGTTTTCTTTCTAATTGAAAGACAGAATAATATACAGCATTAGTTTCTTGTCATCCCGAGTTATAATAGGAAACTGGTAGAACTGTTTTGTATGAACGTATTCAAAATACAACGAGCAGAGAAATCAACAATGATCCTACTATATCAACGTCAAGTAACGAAGTCATGCCAATAAAATACTCCAAAACCGCATCCTAAAATGTAAACTAAAGATAAATTCTAGGCAATTTAGACAAATCGCATTTCCCGAATGCCTATGGTCGCCACTGTCGTTGTGTCACGCCACAAATTCCAGAAGAAACCGCAGGTATGCGCATACGCTTCCAAACCGTCATTTTGACACGTACTGCCTCGTGAGAGATCACCGTTAGACATATTAATATACATCGAGAGGAAACATAGAAAAGACATAGGCACCTATCTAAGTAACGATTATAATGATAAAAATGAAGTCGATTTCAATATCTAGATAAATAATTCTGGATATTGATAGATAAATAGTAATGACTCTGATGTTGAAAGAAGTGAGTTTTATATTATATTAGATTCGAAGAAACTTTTCTAGAAAAAAATATTTTTTGTTCTTATTTCTAACTTCAATTGATCCGATGTTCCACAAAATGAAATTAAAGTCAAAATCTCGTCAATCACCCTTATCAGTAACAGTACCATTCCACTATAAATGCCAATAAATCAGTGAGGCAGACGCACCGGAAGCGACAGAGGTCGGTGGTGTCAGCCATCAGCGCGCGCGCATCAAACGATAGCTTTCGTAACAATCGTTGACTGAACTCAATTGTTGTTGTGTAATTATCAACTTAGTTGAGTAGACAATGTGGGCCCTTTAGGTGGTTTTAATCAGTCTATGTCACTCAGGTTTTTCGTTTAATGAGCTCTTAATTAGATTCTACTATTTGAGAGGTATCAGTTGCAAATCCGTTCGAATTTGCTTCAACAAAATGTATAGCAGTCGAAACCAGCATCCTAGTCTACCTTGGATTGTTTTCCAGCAATAGGCCAACCTTATGTATACCTTAAACTTCCCAAGACCCTATTACTATATCCACTTTATTACCCCATTCGCTTCATCTATTGTTTTGGCGAAACAATTTAACAGATTCCAATCTACTGCAATCTGTGCTACGCCCGACCTAGCTGTGAAAACAATCTCTTCACATAACTCTGCCCTAACAAGTGCAACTCCAATTGAAGTCACTATCCGTTTAGCTCAATTGGATAATTCACCGACTGCTCCGAGTAAAAGGGTAATGTGTTCGCAAGCGCAGATTGATCGATTGCCGGAAACAGCCATTTTGGATCGGCCACGACATTGCGATTTCAATCCTTTTACTAGCTGCTTACTACAGGCCGTTGATCTGACGAATGTGTATGTAGAACGCGATAAAAACGTCTGTAGATTTGGCATTCATGTGGATGACGAGAATTTGCCTTGACCTAATTGAGGCCGCGGTAGGATTCGTTAGGACTAGATAAACGTTGGTGATAAAATTGATAAAATCGAGCTGTTTCATGAAGAAAGGTTGTTATTTATAAATGCATGTTCGCTCGTGGAGAGTGAATTTTGAAGAAATATGACCTTCATCAAACTCTACAATAATTATTATTTATGAAGGACTACGGAAAGAGATCTGTGATGGTTCAGTACCATTTTGAGATTTTATAGGTTGTTATACTGAAAACCGCTTTTAACAGACTTATTAAGCTTAATTACTGCATGTCCCAACTTACGGATCCATTCATTGATTTTATCGACCTATCACTTACAGACAATCGTCTCCCATTTATAGAGGTTCATCATGACATCAATATTATACATGGTAGTTCTCGGAAAAGGCTTTTCATGGCAAGGTTTAAAAAGTTTTTTCAAAACATCCAGTTTTCAGGAAACTTGAATAGAGATGTTATATACCTTAAACAAACTTTAATTACCGAACTATAAGTAGGCATACGTAAATAGACATAAAATTCATTCTTACACTCTACTCGCTACTCTCTCTCTAACCCCATATGTTAGAAAGTGAGCAGAATACAAAGATGGCGGCGATGACGCATTGCGGTATAACAATCTAGTAATAGAACGCGTTAAAAGACTTAATGCTTCAGTTACGGTACGGATAACTCATTTGAAATAGTTAACGGGATCCTTTATGTTAAGAAATAAATAAGAGGCGAGCCATAAGGTGTGAATGATCCATGTTTTTAATTCATTAAGACTAAAGAGTATTTGGCCATAAAAAATGACAAATGAGCAGTCTTGTTATGGAACCAATTCGTTTGTCTAATGAAAAGTCGGCTTTTGTAAAGAATTTTATGCATGGACTGAGCTAATAGCAAATATTTGCTGAGCACTGATTCATTTATCAACGGTACGAGAATTTCTAGAACCAAATGATGCCCATAATAAATTGATTAACTATAGATCTATGGTCAAAGGCGTCGGTAATCTAGAATTTGAAATCCATGTTCCATCAAATTACCAATTTGTAGCTTAAATATCCATGTTTGCAATCAATTTTGCGTCTACCTCATCTAAAAATATCGAGAAAAATACTGGTCCAATACGCAGTCCACATTTTTCATACTTTACGATCGGCGCAAGCGCATAACTCGAGCACCTTCGACTTATCAATGAACCATTTAGTAATAAAGTGAATAATAGCGTGACTCAGACAGAATGGCAGATATTTGCCATACTGTTGCCATGATACAGGTCACTAGGTCTTGCAATTTTATGGGCATTTTGCTCATTGGTCGGATTTCATGCGTGGCATGGGAAAAACTGTTTATGGTGTGTGTGAGTGCGTGTGAGCTTAGGTCAATTCTCTTGGTTTATGACAAAAGGATCCTTATGTGAATGCGTTCAATCACCATTCTCTTAGCTAATAATACAAATATTTTTCGTGTAGGCTCTATGTGTATATCTATGTTCGTCTTCGTCATCAATACATTCTATCACATCGTTAAAAGTAAGATTATCCAGTTTGAAATACCTAGGTACTGTTTTGACATTCTTGCGTTTCCTGTCTTCCTTTGTTATTAATGAGGTTTGGTCTCTAGAAGTTTAAAGCGCTCTTTGGTTTTCGATAAGATAGTTTTGGTAGCTTTGGTTTCCTTATGATTCATATTTTTTCTGACTTCATTGTCAAGTACGTTTGAGTCATTTTGCAAACAGATGTGACGTTGCTAACCTACAAGTATAAGATAGACATGTCTGGGCGACTATTTATAAATATATCACCATAATTGACAGTGACAATATGAATAATTCAAATAAGATCATACAAATAAATGAGGGCACTAAGTAAAGATTACAATCAACACAATATTTAAATGAAGTTGACGAGTTTATTGACCGGATATCGCAGCCTCCAAACAAGCGGAAGTGACGTCGCGTTATCGTGGGATGCGCGCGCGCAAGTTACCGCAAAAGATCACCATGTCGGTGCCTTTGCTTTATATTGATTTATTGTGAATATATCGGTTTTATTAAATGTTTACTTGAGCAATAAATATGTTGTACAGTTTTATTACCTACTTTGTTATTGGTAAGTTAATGTATTTATTCATTAAGGTGCGAGAGAGCAATATTTTTTGTCGAATTATAAGTAGTGGAAAATACCCTGTATAAAGCCTTAGGTATTTTCTACCAGTTGACTGAGGGTAGTGTAGAGATACAGAACATGATAGATCTAATTTAAATGAAAGACTCAACAGTCCTATCTATCTTTGTATAATTTGTTGTGCTTCTACTATAATTTCTAAGCCATGGGCTGTTGTTTCGCCCTTTTGCTCCGCGACCCTCTCTGAAAAACTGACGTGTCTATATTCTAATAAGGCACTACTTGCAACTTCACTCGCAATCTTATGACACTCAGTAATATTGTTTTTATCAGTCAAATTCGAACTTCATTTCTCTTACAAACAGTAGTTCAGACTAAAAACGTTAGGTATTACATGTTATATGAAAATATGTTCTATGTTTATGTCTATAGATCGGAATTCTGCCTTGTAATCAAAGCGCAAAGCCCACGTGTAAGCATTTTGTAAACAGTTTACAAGTATGTGAGCCATATTGACATACAGACGCCTAATGGGCTTATTATATTGAGTGTTTATGTGTTAGGCAATTTATTATCAAGCATTTGCACAAAAGCCCGAACATCTTTAGTTGTTTTGAGAATATTGAGCAATAGTTGAGTAGTGATATTGACTATATCCGTTGATATCTTAAATGCATTTTCATCATCAGTATCATCAATTTAGAAAGTAAAGTAGTTTACGTTGTTTGCGGGATTTTTCGGAAAAGTCAGCATGGTTCTAGAAATAACTGAAAGAACAAGGGTGGGTTTTATTCAGCAAAGATCTCACCTATCGCTCCACCTACAGCGAGAGAAGATATTTGATGATTTGCCACACACAAAAATAGGGTCGACCCAATTTTTTTACCTTTCTTATCCAGAGGATTTCCATTATGTCTTTCTTATCCAGAGGATTTTCATTGTCTTTCTTATCCAGATGATTTTCATTGTCTTTCTTATCCAGAGAATTTTCATTACGTCTTTCTCATCCAAAGGATTTCTATTTACGATTATAATTTAGGTGTTTTGAATCCTCGAGAGAATTAGCTCCCCATTACCATCAACTATTACATCACTGCTTACCATGGTGGGATTGCAGTCAAGCCCCAGTTTACTATATCATTTAAAAACAAGCATTTGCGGTTTTATGTCTAACTAACTTAAACTAAGTAGATTTAATTACTTTAAATTTTAATAGTGGGCGTGATTTACAGTAACTTTTCCAGGTATTTCCAACACACTGCTTTACATGTTAGGATTATCTACTTAGAAATGTGATGACGTGGGTAGCTATAATATCATATTATGACAGTTCATCTTTCTCTGACGTCCATCGGTTCCTACTTTATTGTTATCTGTTTTAATTCTTAAAAATGTGGAAGTGATAAGACTTGACTTAGGGATTATTTTCTTTGGAAGCATGTTCACTCCAATTTGAATGATTTTTGAAGCCAACCCAGGATTGCAAGTTCCTTTGCAAAAAAATAAAATATTGTTGATGATTTGACAACTAATTATGCTTAGTTAGACATAAAACAATAAGACAAAATAAAAACGGACTTATGCCTATACAGTTGTTAGTCATTTCAGAAAAGTACACATAATTTTCTCACAGCGTTATCTGTCTTCATCGGAATGTAACATTATGTAAGTTATTGTTGACTGAGTCGTTATGAGCGGCGATTAGATAAAGAACTCTTTTAAGACAGTTTAGTACTTGGTCTTGTTACAAACAGCCAGTTTCAGAATTGAAAACTTGTCAAATTTTAATTTACCTCAAAAGATTGAGTGAAAAGTATAATTTCCAGTTTTCGAAATTTAGCTCTTAATTCAAAATGAGGCAATCCCGATATGTAGGTACTTATTAATTCCATGCTTAATTTGACCAAAGTATCTAAAAAAATCTAGGAAAAGAAATAATGCCAGCACACACATGTCCTTGCTTGGTTGATAAAAATACGAATATTTAAAACGATATTTTACGAAACTCCTACAGAAATAAGATAACAGCATTAAATTAGTTAATTCCTTGTACAAATACCTATAGATAGATAATTACCAAATAAATAATTGGTTAATAACCGAATTACGCAGAAAAAAATAAGCACTGCAAATTCATTCAATGATAGAGTAGGATCTTTAATTTGAGCTAGGTTATTCTAAAGAATTACTTAGGCATCTAAGTGTGGGAAAAGATGTGTATCTTGGTATAAAGATGAATATGCAAATACTTCTGCAAACTGCAAAACTCTAGACAAGGAATTAATTAAAGTTAAAATGACAGGTTAATAATAGGGTCTCGGGTGACAGATGCGATTACAATCTAAATTCAAAATAATTACCGTTACAAGAACTTACTATAAAAAGATGGCTGAAAGTATGGATGTGAGAAAGTTTTTAGTTTATGTAATTTGGCGGTAAAGCGCTATTAGAAACGTTCTATTATTATTTTCCATAGAGCACAAATCTACGAGAATGATCTATGAAACAAACAAGCCAATAGCAAGTTGGAGTCGGATTCGCACACGAGGGGTTCCGTACCGTAAACCAAAATTCACGTTTCTTGTATTTTTTTATTATTTTTTTATTAGTGATAACGTTAATAGAAGCAAACACATCGATTCTAGCTAGATACATAAGATACAGCCCGCTAATAGACATACGAACATCAGAGGCTTAGTAATAAGGTTCCGTTGGTTACCCTTGTATTTATACAGTCTATAAATTTAGAATTAAACAGCTTTTAATTCTTAATAACCGTGTCAATGTCCATGCCAATCACTGATATCGACAAACCGTAAGCGTGGTCAATTGCTGACAAAGACGAATTAAATCATTTGAAAACAAAATTAATTCCTAGTTTTCAGTAACCAGAAGAACTCGTAACATTTCTCATCATCAAAACAAACTCAAATTACGAAAACACCAGCCGTAGTCGACCCCATAGCCCAACAGCTAACTACATTCCTAAACAGATTTCTAGATTACCTAGAAGGCGAGTATTTCAATTTAATTCGGTTGCGCAAGCACGTTTCATTTCATCTCGCTAAGAACGTCTGACTTATCTGAGCATCTATGGTAATGTGTAAAAAGTTGTAAATGTATAGAATTGCCAGTGTAAAAAAAAACTAAGCCTTTTTTACGATAGCAATACTGGGACTGGGAGGAATGAGGCTGTTAGAGCCAAGTTAAATAGTAGGAGTGTTGTAATTGGTTGTAATTTAGATTGTAAGGTGCGGTTTTTATACTAATGGATTTATAGTGCTAATTCATCAAAGTACGAGGCGAGTCAGTTGTGAAAGCACTTCAATTAGTAAAGGGAGTGTGTCCCAATTTCATTCGGTATTTTCCAGCTTAGTAAAATCTGATAAAATCCTCAGGAACAGTTAAACCAATTTCTAATGCCGGAAACAGGAGAAATTAATTACCACCATAAAGGATTATGCCTTAAAACCCGCATCACCATAATATTACCAACAGAGAAACCATAAAATATCATAATCATAACCAAATTCACACTTTATGACCAGAAGAAGCAAAGTTGAATTAAATTAAAGTCTTCTTTAGGAAGTACCAAGCCATTAACCATTCTGATCTGGCAACCCGTTATGAACATGTTTCGACAAGTCGGAGGACTGCTGAGAATCGAGGGCAAGGACTAGGAATCCATGACCTAATAGGGGACTTTATTGACTTGTCTACACAATGGGCCATGATGGGCTATCGTAAATTTCATTGAGCCGCGCTATGGTTAATTAGCTAATGACTTGGGATCAATTTAAAACAACGGAAGTGAATTTAATAACATACTTGCTTCTGCCAGTAGCTTCGTCCGCTTAAAGTTAGGAATTATGGGTACCTACCAATGAAAAAATAATGCATTCTAGGACATAGTCTCCTCGTGTGCAAAATTTTAAACTTGTGAGCGTGCAGGAGTAACAAAGTATACACACATACATAATTATTAACTTTTGTCTTTACAATATTAGTGTGATTAAAGGCATTTTTGCTCATGACAATCCAATTTTCTCTTATTAGTCACGCTTTGTGGTAATGTATTTATATTTATATGGTATAAAACAAGTCGTTTTCTGCGTCTGTCTACCTCTAACTCCTAAACCATCAGATTTTGACGCGGTTTTCACATATAGAAAGAGCATAGCATAGCATAATCAGCCTTATAATGTACTCACAGATTTTTCTAGGAGAAGGAGTGGGTCACGCGGGCCCAGTGCGGAATCGGAATTTTAGTATAGGACATGCCGATTCCCTAAAGATGTTTCTCTTCAGCTTTTTAAGAGCAGAGGTGATAAAATAAATTACACAAAGCAATACGCCTGGCTATAGAAAAAGCAATAACCAAGAAAAGTTTATGTAACATATAATTTGCACCCGTGCAAAGTTGGGACGGTCTCTAGTTTTATATATTATGATTCTGTTTCACTTGGAATACGAGTAGTTACGGCAGCAAGCGTAATGTTTTCTAAGAACACGTCTGGAGTAGAAGATGTAATTTGAAGTACACTGGACACCTGTTTAGTTTTTTTTGTTAAGTACTATGTGAGGATATTTATGGACCTGATATTGTCCTTTAGTCCTCAGTATTTGGTGGAATGATGTTAGAACGATTTATGTCAAAATTCAGGTAGGATCAATCCAGGTCATTAGGTCTTTGCAAGATTTTTTATTTTGCTAGAAAAACCATGATTTTCTTATCATTACCTAATTAAAATGATGAATTAAATTCTTACACCATCCATGCTTGCTTGGTAAAGGAAAGTTTAAATTTAAGGAATAAAGAAAACACGAAAAGACTCTTACCTCAAGCAAATCATAAAGAAATTCCACGTAACTCATGATCACAGTAACAAATCAAATAAATAAAAACTTCACTAAATAGACCTCACTGCACAAAGCCTGTTGTCGGAGTGGCAACTGCAAATGATAATTTGTTTATGGTAGGTTACCACACCTATGCGCCTACGCCGATTTTTTAAACACCTGCCTTTCTATATATGGACACTAATCAACAGATTTAATATTAACATTGCCGTTTTTTATTCTTTTTTTCTTGTCTGCCATCTGTGTCATTGACACGATGAAAAAAAATATGCAGATTTTTTTCCGAAAGTCTTTGGACTTCACTTAGTTTAATTTTTGAATTTCAAGATCATCTATCCGTTTATGAAGTCGGTTATAAAAAAAGATGTCACGTTAATCGTTATTCTAGTGTTTGGTAAATATTGAAGGAAAATAACGAATAAATCGGCACCAGCAAGTCGCGAATCATCGTCAAAACCGGTTTGAAAAGTAGGCTTGCAAAATACAGCTACGGTGTTAGTAATCATGCAGTACTGTGATTTCTCGGCGACAAAAAACTAAGTTGACTGTAGATTATAACGTACAGGTGCAATAAAAACTGACAATGTCACGACAGCTTTAAATGAAAAAGTAAGGCGAGAAAAGTTCCAAATAGATCATACTTAAGTCCTCAATTTCAAGATGCACACAAAGGTGGTTACATAATAATAAATCACGCTACTTACACACGTCAAAATGCGCTTACGCACCAAAACCACAGTTAATACACAGTAATGATAGTGTTGTGCTGCCTCAGCAACCAACAATCAAACGAGATTCAAATGAAAGCAGTTTGGCTCCTTCAGAATCAAGCCCGAGGCGCGGATGCGTTCAAAAAAATAAAAATAAGCTACGGTCGCGTTCGCGTGCACCGTCCGTGGGAACGTTCGAACAATAAAAAGTATTTAATCGACACGATTATCCGAAGTTCCCATTTGCGAAAAATTTGGACGATCTTAAACATGTACGGTATAATTTAATTTTAATATTACGCTGTCGTAATGAACATCAACATAATGTTGTTGCGGTGTAAATGCGACAGCTTTTTTTGTTGCGAAAAAAATATGGCGGATGTAATTACAGCAGTAGACACAAAATTTGATTGTTATTTTATGGAACCAATCAGTCTTCGACGGGAGGTAGCGATTTTTCACGGATAATACTTGCGCTGAATCCAAACATACATGTTTCGAAATTGTGTAGTAAATATTTATTTCTATGAAGGTCGAGTAGTTACCCGTAACTTCAAACTTTCAAGAATTGTGTTTGTCAAGTGAATTAAGGTGTTTTATTTAAGCGTTGCAGCGTAATCCTTTCGAGGTCAGCGTTGAATAATTCCAACCGCTTAAATGCTACAACGAACTTAAAAAGAAGTATTAAAAAGTGAACAAAACAAGAGCTAGACTGTCAATTCCAAATATTCTTTCCACAAAGTTCAATAACACAGCTGATTTGCATTCGCCAAGACTTTGAAACCGCTTCTTGTCCTGAGAATCGATAAAGACGATCATTTTCGCGCCGAGAATTTCGGATTCAAGTCCGAACAGCCATATAGGTCTAATAAATTAAGAGTCTTGGTGCGTGCGCGCATTACAAAACGATGACTAAACACCGCATCGCCGTGCAATCTTGTACAACCTGATTTTTATCGTGACTAAGTAATGCGAAATATGCATATTTTTACTAAATAACCGTTTTCTTTTATAATTTTCGGTTACTTTTGGGGATTTATTGATCGTAAATTATAATGTTAAAATATTTCTCGCTAAACTTTGGGAATATGAAGTTTATCGAATTTTTGAGTACGTAGTGAAGACACTAAGAGGAAAAAATCTGTTAAAATAACGTTTCAAAACAAACAACTCTTTGCCTTCCTAAAGCTTTTAAATAAGACAGTTCAAGTTCAAAAGTAGCATGTGTCGTTAATAACACATTCTTGTTTACTTAACCGTGAAATCACGAAGAAAATTGCCCATAAAAGCCCAATTACCATAACATTAACAAACTAAATTAGGACATACAATCTTCAAAGATTCCACTGAATTTGTCAAGTAACTACATATTCAATTCTCTTTTAAATTCATTCCAAAAAGTTACGGTTCAAAAATTTTCTCACGAATAAATACATACTTATTTGTCTGTCAACTTCTTTTAAAAGCACATTCAACTTTAAACTCTGTAAATAGGAAGTATAGGTCTTATAGTAAGTTGCGCAAAACTTGAAGGCCACCGGAAATCAAATGTGGTTGGATTATTGGGATCGCGATCAGAGTTTAAATATGGCCGCGCATCCGGTCAATTGAGTGTCGATTTTACTAATTGAGAAGGCTCGATTGTTGTTGCTATAGGCGCAAATGTCAGTGTAGCTAATAAATTTAAAAAAAACATACGTAATTATACCTTTTGAGAACTACTAGATATTTTTATAATATTCCATTCACATCAACCTAATAAATTCTAAACTCCCTTTAAGGAAACAACTACCATAAAAGCTAATCAAAATTTACTGCGGCCATCAAATATAAATTTTATAAAAGCTCACTGGTCAGTCCCATTTAGTTAAAACATGGTGGTAAGTATTCTCAACATGCAACCATTATAGGACTGTCCATCAGATAACGGTGAGAATGAAAGCTTCCGTGATGTCAAAATAATTAAGATCGTAGATACCATTTGATAGGCTAATTTGTTTTAATTAGTTAAAGGGATCAGTTCGGTTAAGTATGGGGTAAGTATGGTTCTTGTATATGACTAATACTAGTTCAGAAAAAAAACATCATAATGTCATTGGATTAGACAATCTTTTTCATTTTGAGTTTAAATAAGTTCATAAATATAAATCCATGTATCCTTATGCGTGTGCGTGATGCACACGCATAAGGATACATGGACCAAACAAATTATTTAAAATCACCTTGAAACCAAATTAAACATGTCAGGAATGTTTAAACATAAGTAAAGATGGATTCCAAAACCCTACCTACCACTATAATTTTTGGAACTGCAATTGGGCAACGCATATCTTGGGAGTTTAAGCAACCATTAACATTATTTAACTGCTCTTAAAAAACATAAATTACTTTAAGATCCCACAAAGACCAGTTTCAACCAAAACCCCTTTATCAAAAAAGGTTCTTTTCAAATCCATCCATCAGATCTGTATAATTATTACAATCGTATAATATGGCAACTCTGACAGCCAGCAATTGATGCGTTCATTTTTGAAAAACGTTCCAGAATCGATTGTGCCTAATCATATATTTTTGATGTAATTGTCGTAAGGTTGGTAGTGGTCGATTCGAATGATTAGCCGTTACTTTTTGAATAATTGAATGATTGGCACTTTGAAGCTTGAGCTTATTAAGTATTATAAGCGATAGTTTAATAAGGGTTTTTCTCATGAGAGTATTCTAATCATATTACAATAGCCTGTTTCAATAGGCGATAACTTGAAAGTAGGTTCAGTATATTACAAAATTAATTATTTGTTATCTTTCTCAATTGAAAAGATTTTACAATTATTTCTCATTATACTCAATTACGTCGGTTACTAGTTAAGTAACAAAACAGCTCTAATTCCAGACGTATAATTTCAGTTCTAAAAAACACAGAACACGACACTGTCATGTACAATTACTATAATTTTGTCCGACAACATTCAGCCTTATGTATTTAACGTCCTAACTAATCGACTTAAAATAGTGAGGGGACTGAATAAAAACAGTCGATCCCCACACTATCAAAGGCTGATGGCTCAAAGACTGTGTGGGGAAGCAAAACTACTCCCAATAGACATGTAGCAATAAACAGTAGGGCTCTAGACAGAAAACAGACGTCCTCGCACGAAGGGCCCTTTGTTTAGATCATTTATAAATAAACCTTTAAGTAGTGACCTCCTTTGTGTTAATACTGGCATGTTTATAAAAAAGTTTTGGATGATATTCAAAGAGTTTGAAAATGTTTAAGTTTGGAATGTTTCTGTAACGTGCTTGCTGGTATCGAATAGAAAACAAAAACGATTAAGTCCAATACTAACGATTGTCGTGTGGCAGCTATAAATATCCTCGACTGTCCTACACAAAATTCGGATATTCACATAAAAACCAACTATATGTCGGTATCAGCTGATCGTCCTCCATTATACTCAGTAATACCATGCCTCTTAGCACAGGTAAAGTGTTTTTTTGGTGGCAACTTTCAACAGCTGTTCGAGTGCGTGCACGCATTCGAAATCCCGAAATTTTCATACAATTTGAAGTTTCGTTAATGTTTCCGAACATCTGCGCTGGCAGGTGCTGTCCCGGAATTTTTGAATTTCGAACACTCCTTGTATCGAATTATTACTTTTTGCCTGATTATTCACGGAGGTAGACGTCTTTTACAATTTTATGTAAGGATTTTATTGATATTTATTTTAAAGGTTGAGCTTTAATGTTTATTAGTGCGACATTTAATATGATAATTTGATGTTTTAAATAATGCTATTTTTATCTCGTTTGATATTGAATAAGAATATTATTTAGGTACAATACAACACTGAGGATTTAAATAATAACTTGAGCATGCAACTGCACGTGTAAGCACCGGCCCTTATACCAACCGATTATTCAATACATATTGGCAAAAAAATATCCTTTCCCCTTACATCCCTTCAATCAATGTAGGTACTCTCCATAACCGGAAATGTAATTTTATCAGTCCACTTTTTTCGCATCCGCATCCCTTACTCGATTCATATCGATGTTTGTGTACCAATACCGATATCTACCGAGTACAAGCAATATCTCTGATATCGGATGTCATATCCGTTTAGTTGATATCCGATACCGACTTGCGAAGATTCTGCTGTCTCTGTGTTTATCTTTATTGAGATAAGAACAGTCTTGTTGTATCAGTTTCGGTGAATGAAATTGAGATTAAATGGTGAACAAGACTTAGCAAATAAGAAATTATTCTGAGAATTCGTATTGGAATATTTGCACGTACTTCTCATAATTGTAACTTGTCTTTGATTATATAAACAACACTTCGTCATCATCATTTCTGCCGAAATACGTTTTCTTTTGGTGATAGGTCGCAATAATTAACAGTTCTGTGCGTCTCGCCATCCATCGAATTGTCGCAATCTTGTGGGAGGCCTTCCAAAGTTGTGTCTTCTTCAACAATGCTTGTGTTTATAAATTACTAGCTTTTGTCTGCAGCTTCGCCTGCGTACTTAAAATATGTGCTGTAGCCGCTTTATTTCTGAGAGACTATGTTACTCAGGAATAAATCAGCTTTCTATTGGTGACTTTTTTTTGCATTCGGATCAGTACTTTCAGAGATTATCTTTCTACAAATAAAAAAACAATCTTTACCTCTATAAAATATTATAGTGTAGATTTTGTCTCTAACACAAATTAGAATAATTATGCAAATGCATTCATAGGTCAAATTATACTCTTGATATCCTTGCAATCATTAAAATCCCCTCTTTCACTAGAAGCGACAATTATATCAATAACAAAAAAAATTGTTTACTTATACATAAGTTAAAAAAAAAAATAGAGATCCGTTGAAATCTCTATTATTTGCATCCTTTGTACGGAACACCCCGGGTATCGTGTTCAGTAACAGCTGACGCTACAAAAACTACCCTCCTTCCTTTATCTATGGTTACTATTCAATGTTAAGCACTTCTGTGAGGCCTTTATTGGAAATATTATTATTGGTTCGAGTGAGGTTCCGGAATTTGAAGAGAGAAGTGCTTCATAAATCCTTGGGTAATTCTTATACCTCTTGAAAGCGATTGACATGTAGAGGTTTGTTTTTAATTCAAGAAAATTTTGATCAGTTTGTGATGTAATATTAAATTGGCGCGTGCTGAGCAGTTTAAAATTGCATATTTTTCAAAAATCTAATGATAGTCTAGGAGCCCATCTGTAGATAATTATATTACAAGGCGCTTTCAAAAATTACAAAAAAAAAAAAAATACTAGGGTTGGTCAGTAACCTAAACTAAAGATTTTTGCGAATTTTTGGCGGGTTATTTTGAGTGTTGTTTAAATTAGTATCCAAGTCAGAAACATCAACAAAAAAAGAAGAAATATATTATTTATTTATTTTGCTTCTTTATCAACTCCTTCACAACAACGTTTTCTTCTCTTTTTGTTTTGTGGAACGTACGTTCTTCGATTCAAATTCAATTTCTAACAACCCAAGTTTTATATCCAGCCAGGACCATTCGATAGTAACAAAGTTTTTTCCCGCCTCATGTGCACGGTTCGTTTCCCAAGCCTGCACAGTGCACATGGCACACAGGAATTTGACACGCAGATGTTCGTTCCGCGGTCCGCCACCGACACAATAAAATACCTAATAAAAATGGCCAACTTGCACTTTACAAAATAATTTTAATTTCATCACGCAATTATTTTGTTGGCGCTGTGGTTCTAATTACTAATTATTTGAAAGAAAGTTTGTAAATTAATTATTTATTATTTTGATGAAATAATACCGTAAAAATCATGTTCAAGTTTGTAATATTTTTATAAAATAAATTACTACTTACAAATTTTTTCTTTCGTGTCACAGCAAAACAATATATGTACTTAATATAAATTTCTCTCCAATTTTCTCTGTACTGTATTATATTAATCTCATAAAAAAATAACAAAACATGAGAAAGCTGCGACTTCCATTAGCACATGCGCGTGTGAATTACTATGCGCTTGGAAAGATCATCATTCCGTTACGAAATGTCATGCCCCATATGAAATGTTTATACCTACTCGGTGTTGGTCGAACCACAACATATTTAGTAATGTATTAAATGGAATAAAAAGATAAGAAAGTACAACATAGGCCTATTAAAATGACTTTATTCCAAAAACTATCACAGTCATGACTAATCATGACAAAGTATCTAACGTTATCTGACGTTAAAGCTACAACAAATATGGAAGCGGTCGTTTTTTTCCGGTTTATTTTAAAGATTACCTATTGAGCAATGAAACCTAAGAGTCAAGTATCTAGAAGCAAACTTGTCAACCATGCAATATCGTGCTAACCCCATCCAACTGAGGAAAATAACTAAATAGTGTTTGACTTCACCACAAAAGTTCAATAGGGTCGGTGTAACCTGCGACCTATTGATCTAAAGCCAACAAGCTTTTAGTAGGATTACTGTGTAAAGTACAAGAAATACTCATTTGGTAAAACCCAAATTTAAGCCACATTTAAACAGGAAAGTGGTAAACAAATTGAGGATACCAACAATACCTAACTCAACAATGAAAAGAAACATTTGACAATAAATCGAAACTGGAGAAAGGTAGTTTTTGTGAACGAACAACTGAAAGTAGGACCAAGCACGTCAGCCTTAAAGTGGAACCGATTAAAACAAGAAAAACACTATTTTAAAAACGCAAATTTAACGATAAAAAATGTGCCTAGGTTATGGAACCACCGCACAATTTTAAATGGCCACATTTAATAGTTTTATAACTCTGAGTGTTGAAAACGTAACAAGCAAGCAAGGAATGTGCAAAATCCTGCCTCGCCAAACGAGGGTCGACTTTGTACGTAATCATACGCAATCCACACTTCCAAATTACACTGAATGGATTTTTACATTATTTACCGGTAATAAAATAGTATCTTCACGCCATTTTAAAATCAAATTGCTTTGGTATCCACCATATACTCGTTGATTTACAAAGTTGTTGCTAGCTCCTCGCCTACGGACTTTAGTAAGTAACCAGTCGACTGTAACATAAACAGAATGAAGTCGTTTCAATTTTTATTTTTACAAAAAAGTTTATACCTTTAACTGTCAAACCGATTTTTTAATTTTGGAACATGTCAAAAAGCGGGCTATAAATCCAAAATGGCGCCAAAAGAAAGCCATCAATTTATTTTACGATGATTTTTTATTGGGAGTATTTTTATTGGGACGTGGGTCATAGCAGTTTGACATTTTGTTGCTGGAAACACTAAGCATGGACGCAAAGATTTTTATTGCGAATTGTCGATCATCGTTAATGACAAGGTAATTCGTTTATGGCCCTCGGTAAAAAGTAATGGTGATAATACCGTGAATTTTTAAGACGCGACAATAAGTCATAATTTTTTTACGTATGGAAAGTGTGAGTCACAATCTAAGGGTGGAAGGAACGTGAAAGGGGACTGCGGTACTGATGGGTTTTCGTCAGTAAAAGTCTGACACGCCGTCTTATTTATTTACATACTGACTAAAATAAAAATGCCTTACTGTATGAAAAGCACTTCAGCTCAAAAATTTAACCACGCTATCTCCACTTTTTTACAAGAAAGATGACACCACAAAAATAAGTAGGTTAACTGCGATTTTGTACTGAAATATAAAAATGGCGTTTTTTAAATGTCACGTGACATTAAAATAGTGTTGCCGCAATAAAATCATCAAAAATCACTAAAACGTTAAAATTTTACGGCGGCCTACATGGTTAGATTTACTACGAGTATTACATTTCGCAATGAATTGTAAATCAGTTTTTATTGTTTCTGATTAATAAAGATAGTGCCTATTTATCACTTTTATTACACTTGAGTAGAAAAACTCTACATAAGGTAATAGCAATATTATTTAGTTGTATTTGTTGTAGATGTTTCTAAGATAAGTTTAGTAATTTTTCGGAAATCGGAAAGCTAAAGAGTTTTGTTGAGTTAGAACCCAGTTTTTTAAATTGATGATGCAATGCAATATTGATAACTTGTTTCAATATTGATAGCTTATGAATGAAAGTTTATTCCATTTATTTGGGGTCAGCCCTCCTTGTGTTCGTTTTCCATTGTGCACGATTTTGTGCCATGTCGGTGACGTGAGGAGATGAGCATCTTTTAGTTCTCTATAGACTGTGGTTTTTTAGTTAAATTCCTGCATTATTTACTATGTTTGAAGTAAAACGCTTACCTTCGTGGGATGATCATGAGAAATATCTTATTTTAAGAATGGCAACACTCCTGACTAAATCATCTACATCCAATTATTATTATGAAATGCATTCCTAAGTTCACTGTTTTGTCCATAAATGGAATTCTCAACACGATCCTACAGTAAATATTGCAACATCTGAAAATCAAATGAAGTAAAATTTAACGCTCTTTGCATACCGTTAAAATACGTGTATTTCTGCATATATTTGCCTGTGGACTTTGCATAATATTTGATAAAATCGTGATAACTTATCTTCGATAAGTAGGTTACGCATGTGTTCACCGAAAAATTGGATATTTACGTCAGAAATTGTAGGTAAGCACTTTCATCAAAATTTAGACAAAGCCTTTTATATTAAATACCTATCACTAGATAAAGATTACCTAGTGTCTAAAAGATGAAAATGTACCTTTAGTAAATAAAAAAATAGTATTTAATAATTCTCAAGGGCATCATAATACTACGGTCGTTGAAATTGAATACACTTGATAGGTGCCCACACAATATTACCATCTCATTATAGGCTGGTAACCTACATAATAAAAAATTATCAGTAGGTATCACATTTTTAGGCAAAACAGATAAGAATGACTGACATGCATTATTGCACGTAGATCATAAAAAAAAACTAAGTATTTGAAATAAATGTGTTTCGTTAAGTTTAGCAATGTATATTTGAGTACCTAGCCAATTGCTATAGGTAGGTATTATATATCTTCGGGTCAACAGACTACCGAACGGTACCAACGACCACTGATACTTCAAAGAAGCGGTCCCATTCAAAGTTGCTCACACAATTTACACGCAACACTACCCAAACACAACACTAGTTAGTATTAAAACCTAAGACCTGAATCAAAAACAGACTTCAGCATTTAGAAAGGCGTCTTAAAAGGTGAAAGTCATGCTTTCATGCTTCGCAAAAAACTCGCATCTCGACGCGGCCTTGCCAAGGTGAGTGCAAGGGGGACATAACGGCGCTGCCACCGGCGCTCGCGCACCCACAAACATTAATTTTGCATACACCATCGCCGACTTTGGCATCCAACGAACGTTCCCACACTGTCCCTCGTACGTGTCCCACAACATAAACAGTAATGGAAACGCTCAAACCACGTGCCTCGTCGGAAATGAATATGGTTTTTGATACACATCCTTTCAATACTGTTGTACTTAATGACTGTCTAATATGGTGTTCTGTGCCGTAAAGTATGGTTCAAATTTCATCCACGTATACAAGCGGTTATGGGAAAGCTGCCTAACGGTAGCTAGCCTTATTGAGGTAAAGACTGTTAGGCATTTGCGCTGGTATTTGTAAACAAAGGTGTAAATGGTGTAAGAGTTATTTTCCCCAACTAATGTGATATTTCATAAGCAGTATTACATCGTTGTATCATCAGCATTAACCATATTGTCATCACGTAATAAAATCTGGGTTGTAATCTTATTGTTTTAAAGTAGGGTAACTGTGCTGACGATTTTTTCAAGGACGTTCTCTCGTTATGATGACAGCCCAATTAAATAACTGAAGCGTGCATGATGACCAAATTAGTAGAGCTTCCAATGACATTCCTATTATGTATTGCAAATTTATACAGCATGGATAGAATTGTTTTGAATTTTTGACATAAAATTCTACATACCATAACTAATTTAATTATGTATTCGTAAAGTAGACTTAGAGCCACTTTTCTGCGAACTAGCTTACCGTAGGTTTTCGTACATAATTAACTACTTGGCATTCAAAACGCATACTTGAGTTGCAGCTGCAACGGCACAAATGTCCCCTCTCGAAGAAATATTTCACCGGAGGGACCTGCCCTAATCAAAAAGGGGACTTACGATTTGGCTGATCTCCGTGATAGGTATTGGTGTGATAGTTTTATCCGAGCTCTGGGGGAGCGACGAGGCGCTGGGAGTCGGCGACACTCCTGGAGAGGAAGGTCCATTCCCGACGCTCTCCTTTGAAGTACGGTTGGGAGACAGCCTCGCTGGAAAGCTGAGGGTCTTCGTCCACTGCGATAAGCTACGCACCATCTTGACTGTTCATAAGCACAACACTCGTACACTGAACTCTATCTGACGAGCGACACGCGCGCTCGCTAACACGGTCCGCGGACGAATGAGGAATCGAAGAGGGCAACAAAACGTACAGCCTGTGCAAGTTGCGACTTGACCGGGTGGAGGGGCGCGCGTGTAGGGTGGCGATGTGTGCGTTGCTGCAGTCCGGACTTCGGCCACCTATGGGTTTTGGGTCGGATTTTCTTTTGTTTATCGGATCGCGTCGGCTACCTCTGAGAGCAAAAAAGTTTCGAACGGTCAACTTTGCGTTGTAATGAATTGGCGGTTAATTTACAGTTGTTTGTGTTGATTTAGTTCGTTATAAGTCTGATTAGTCACCAACTAGTTTTATGGGAGAGGCACATAGTAGGTTTTTTGTTGAATGGAATACCTGCTTTTATCACCCTTTCACTTTTATAACTGAGTTAAATTTAAACAATTTATGGTCCTTTAAAACAAATTTAAACTTCTGGCCTCAGTTTTCTTTAAAAAGAAATAAGTATGAAGTAGAAAAATACTTTTTCGAAAACTCCATTAGTTCCCGTGCTCAAAATGCAATTTTATCGCCAACTTCAAACCCATATACCCACCTCACACATTTATTTGAATTAGCAACGCCCTATAAACGCAGAAAATAACTGCACGTACGGGAGGGTGGCACCCTCCTCTATTTTCAAAAACTCCAAGATATGTGTGAGTGCAAATATAGACTGGTTTTAAATGCGCCTCACGCGCATTGTTCGGAGTAAGCAATCAATTTTTCCGTATTAACGAACATGGAATGAGCCCTTCACTTAACAAAATCTTGAGTAAAACTGTTTTATTATCTTCGTTTCTTTCCATACATTTAACGAGAATAACCATGGAGTTTCTTGAAGGTTCTGCTCCATTGGCAATTTGCGCTAGCTTCTGAGTTTTATAAGTGGCCATGTAGGCTTATGTAAAATAAAATATTTTTCTCTTTTTCCTTATCAAAGCATTTTTTCATAATCTTTCCAATTAGTAACTCCACAATCCACAACTAAATTAAGTTTTTATAACTTAAGTCACGGATGGCTGGTATGAATATGAACAAAAAAAAAAACTCGGAGCTTATGGTTCGTGATAACCAGGGGTGTATAAGACGCGAATCGATACAATGGGTGCGCAGGATTGCGTGTCGCAACTTCCTGAAGCCACGTGCGCGCGCAGCTGACGCCCGCAGCGCATGCGCGCTGAGTGCATAAAATTTTGAGGGGTTCGAAGGAAACTGTGAGTGGAATAGTAAGGAAGCTTTTGTTTTTACATCCTTTAGAGTTGACACTTGGGAGAAATATGTCTTTGAAAGTTTTTCGTCCCTTCGTTTTGTAACCCATATACCGTTTCTTTTTTTTTTGAGGAACTCATCAATTGACTTCTTCTCTTTCTAAAGTGGAACGAGAGAGTATGTCAGACTTTTACCCATTAAAACACACCTACGTTCCTTCATTTGCATTTTCCGTTCTAAGGTCAATATAACTTCTTTTAAACGTTTCTGCATATCCCAAAGATGTAAGACGACTAGCCAAATGATGTAAGTACATATTTCTGCCAGACTTAGACATATACAAAAACTTTGAAATGTTTGTACAAAGACAATGCTTGTGCAGACTTTACTTTTCCCTATAATCGACTATGGTGACGTGTGCTACTTTGACCTGAACGCGGTGTTGCTTGACAAACTAGACAGGCTCCTCAACAACTGCATCCGGTTTATATTTAATCTTAGGAAATATGACCATATCTCGTCTCACAGAACTGAACTTAAATGGATGCCTATTCGTCAGAGAAGAAGTATGCGTGCACTGACTACACTTTTCACTCTGCTCAACTCTCCCACTCCTCCATCCTATCTCATAACTCAATTTCAATATCTCTGTTCTTCGCACGCAAGAAATCTGCGTTCCTCTAACAATCTCCTACTGCTCTGTCCTTCTCATACTTCTGATTTCGTTCATTCTTCCTTCTATATACAGTCCATCCTTCTGTGGAATGCGCTTCCTCTCGATATCAGGACCGCCGAAAGTCGGTATGCATTTAAGCGGAAGTTGCGGAATCATTTTCTACACTAATAGCAGAATCGTTTCAAAACTTCTTTCCTCACTTTATATAAATATATATATGTAGTATATATATTATATTAAATATATATGTATGTGTATTTTAACTATATGTATTCTTTTTACTCTTGTTTCCTAAACAAAAGTCTCTTTTGTGCGCCTACCATATTATCTCTTCACCTCCCTAGGTTGACTGGTAGAGAATGCCTAAGGCATTAAGTCCGCCTTTGTACTTTTTGTTGCATGAAGATTAAATAAATAAATAAATAAATAAATAAATAAATAAATAAGGATGTTTCGCTACAACATATTAACTAATTTAAATATTCTTACTCTTATTCTGCATTGAATCATTCATTTCATCATCTGTCAAATGAAGAAATTTCAGAGTAATAAATAAATTAATACCCGATCCTCTATACTTTACAAAGCTTACTACTAAATATTGTCTTGAGTTACAAAAAAGGGGTCATTACTACCCCTCGTTATAAGTGCGGAGGTTCAATCAGCCCCTGGACCACCCCAGCCCTACTGTCCTATTGTTCTCAGATAGGGTTGTTAGTTCTTAGTTGGAGGGTACTTAGATACTTGATGTTGGCACGGTTCGATATAAGGGCAGTTAGAGTGCTTTGTTGATCGTAGTTTGGCTCCGTTTTGTCTGAGATAAAAGTGTAAGCATTATTACCATTGCCAATGGATGTGTATTGTTCTTTGAGGGCTTCTGAATAAGTAATAACTCTTTAGTTACTGAAGCCATTAGAATTAATTAGTATAAACTTTTTTACTTAATGTTTTTTTACGCTACGTTCTTCATAAAAAAGTTTTCTAAAGTTGTTGTGCTAAATTCCTTCGTATCATTGATTTGAAGGTTTAGAGCTCAGATTTCATTCCATTTACCTCATAATACAGACCTCAAACCTTCGGATTTATTCTCCTGGGGTTATCTGAAGAGGAAAGTGTACAATAGTAATCCATCAATCATATCTGAATTGAAGGAAAATATTAGCCAAGAAATCGACAACAATCCTACATAACTCCTGAGGCGCGATTTCATGAATGTAATCACATTCATGAAATCGCGCCTTTGAAGAGCCACGAAAGACGCCATATGAATACCTAATGTTATTTAAAAAAAGTGTGTGTGTGTGTGTGTTTAGTTAGTGTTTCGCATATGTTCAGTCTCTGATATTTTTTATGCATCTTTTATAGTTAGTGTTTATTTTCTGAGACACCTAGTTTTATGATCGTTGGTTTTTTTTTTCACATTTTGAATGCAAAATTAGTCAATAGCTAACGAAAACTTAAAATCAATCAAGTGGATTGACAACTTTTTTAGTCGGTACACAAACGTATCTATTCAATATCTTGTCAACAATTGATTGAAACCCAAGGTGACAACAACTAAATGCCTTAGCATTTAAAAAGCATAGCACACAATTGTGTCCAAAATGAGTCATACAATGTGTTTAAAGGCATTGACAGTAGATAATAAATAGCCTATAGGCAAAAGAGTTTGCGCTATAGACAATAGTTCTGACTACCGGATACGGGGATACGTGACTCGAAATACAACTATTTATTGCGCCAATCAAAACCAAATCAAATGGCATTTATTTCCTTTTTATCATTTTATCGACGACTTTAGGCTTTTAGAACTGTTGTTTATGGCTCTTCCTTGTTTTAGCATGGGAACCTTAGGAAGTAGGTATGGGAGGCACGGTTATGGGGAGTAATTACAGTGGTATATATTTTTTTTAAATGTTTATAGTCTCGCGTTTGATCACTATCTCACCTAAATTGATGATGTAGTCAGCGATGGAGCACGCCTGGTTGGAAGTTACTTATTTACTCTTGATTTAAAGAAAATCAAAATGTTTCGATTTAAAACCACAGCTATACCACACGACATTTTGACCTTTCAAAGTAAACTTATCAACAATGTTTTCATAACAATTAACACATTGCTAATTATGGCTTCGATTGTTTTGGTAAGTTGAATGCCCCTTAAAAAACAATACATAACGGTCAAATAATCTACGTAAAGCATAAACACGGGTGCTGCAATTTTTCAACTCAACATATGGCTTGAAAAAACAATTTCTGCTTCTTGCTTTCCTCTCTAGGGATTAAAAGATAAAACCAATAATTAATATGTACAGCACATATGTTTTGTACCTATTACAGACGTTTATTGACGATTTACGTCAATTTGCCCAGTAAAAAACTAACTATAAATAAAAACTTAATCTCAAAGTTAAGACAAAGACGTGTAAAATGTCAAAGTGATTTATCCGCGCTTTCGTGAAAAGTATGGTGACTATGCTTTCATGTTTGGTAAAGCGGTTTGTCCTGAGGTAAATTCGTGATAAACTTTTTACTGATTTTTATAATTTATAAATAAAAAATATTACACAAAAGGATTTACGGTATATAAGTAAATAATTTCTCTCTTTTAAATAATCGAATAAAAGAATATGCATTAATGGTGTTGTCATTCAATCTTTATATTGTACGTGCTTTAAGATTAGGATCAATGAAAAAAAACAAGGACATTCTGGACTAGAAGAACATATTCTCAAACTAACTGCTATAGGGAAATTACTTCAAGGATAAAAAAATTCATAGAAATCAAATCAACCATTTGTGCGTAAAGAAGTAATAAACATACACAGATACTTTCGCCTTTATAATATTACAGTGTGATTCCATCACATATTTTTTCGACACAATGCAAAACAATACAGGAACTATCCCGCTTCCCCCAAAACCCACAGCCACCCCACACATTGTCAAGCGAGGGTTCCATTATTATTATAAACTAGTAAACGTTTGTACAAAATTAGTTTTCTGTCAATCCACCGATCTATTCCCGTACCTCGTAAATAACTTTCTAACACCGTAAAATACTTTAGCGAAGGCGTATCAAGCTAATTAGTGTATTCTAAACTCTGTTTAAAGCTTATTTAGAATATTTGGGACTTATTTAGCCAATAGATGAATGATTGATTGGGTGTCCCGTTTGGAACAAACTGAAAATTTGTATAACGGACGTCAAAATAAATTTTAATAATAATGATATTGGTTAAGGATATTGTAAAAGGATGTGCAGTTAAGTGCTTTTATGTTAAAAAATAAATGGTTTTGGTGACATCTCAGTGAGGCGCGTGTGGAACACAACGCAATAATAAAATGAATAAATTAAAAAAATTAATATAATAATGAAAATTTATTTATATATTTCTAAAAATGTAAAATATTCTTACAGGCTAAACAGACCCAATGCGATATTGTAGTTTCCTTGAAAAATGTAACTGATAAAAGTACGGACTAAATACGTATGACCTAAACACCTTTTTATAAAAAAATATAACCGACTTCGCCAAGATTCCAGCTTCCGATCCCAACTTAGTGACTATGGGGTGATTTGGGAAGTATACCCTATCCAACAAAACAAGAATTTTCCAAATCGGTTGGAAAGCAACAAAGCTATGCGCGAATAAACATTTAAAAAAATACAAACATCCGAATTGACAACTTCTTCCTTTTTTAGAAGTCGGTTAATATTAGATTTTATTTTATATTCAGCTGTACCTACTTATCTGGCCCTCGCACCCACTAGGACCACTAATTAGACATTACTCGTTATCAATTAGCGTAGTGCACAATTATCTGGTCACACTCTGCACATCCAGTGTTATTGTCTAATGCGAACTAGGGAGTTAATTTGGAACGCTCTACTTGTTGCTAGAGTTCAATCAATGAGTAATTGGTGTTAAATCATGTGATAAGTAGAGCTAGAACATAGAAATGTATTCATCATCACTTTCCTGCCCTTGTACTATATTACACGGGGTCGGCACAACATGTTTTTTCTTCTATTCTGTCCTGTCACTCGTCACGCTATCATTATCTAACTGCGTTTTCTTTCATATCACTTCTCACACAATCAATCCATCTTTTCTTTGGCCTGTCTCTCCCTCTTCATCTATCTGCATGCACACTCATAACCCTTTAATTCATTAATCCCAAACGAATGTTATTGTCTTTCTATTGTGTCTCTAATACGGTATTTGAAAGGTAAAGTAACATAGAATTGCAATAAACTTGCAATAAGGCTTAGAAATACGCTTAGGGGAGCCCTATGTCCAGCAGTGGACGTCTTTCGGCTGATATGATAATGAAGGTTTAGAAAAAGTTACATTTTACACATGTTTTTTTTTTCTTTTTTTTTGCACATAGCTACCCAAGTATTTACAAACGCAGCCAACCATAGGTACTTTATTCTAAAATTATTAGTTACTTATCTAAATCATTTCATTTAAACCTAGTTGATATTTACGATTCCACAATTAATCAAACTACACAAAAATACTACGAGTACCTCCCTAATCCTGGGAGTATGTTCCTTTCGCGTTTGGGATAAGTTTCTGCTTTCACGCGAGCGGAACCGCTGGCAATAGCTAGACTATAATATTAATAAATTCTCTCATCAGCTTACGTTTAATACCCTGATCGCATGCGTGACCAAAAACATCATCACATCAACCAACAAATAATACCCAAAACCGATTAAGCCTATAATACCCTTATCTCAACTAACCTCATTTCACGAAATAAGGGTGAGGACTCATTTCCGGTTAGAACAGCCAGTTTTCAATTAGTGACAATGGACTGTAATCGATTTGGCCCGCAGAATAATCACTCATTAAGGATCATACAAAAAATATCAATTAGGGTGCTAGTTTGTGAACACGTGGGTTTAATGTGTTTTGAGTGTGATGTCGTGGGAATGTTATTTCAAAAGTACAGGACATCCTAGTTTTTGAATTATGGTTACTACAAGGGAGATAAATAGTGACGTGAAGTTGACTGGTAGAGAATGCCTTGTTGCTTTAAGTCCGCTTATGTACCACTACTGTACATGAAGTTTAAATAAATAAAATAGGATCAGTTCACTGAAAGTGAGCTTTTACGTTCAACATCATCATGATCATCTTTTCTGCCGACAGACGTCCACTACTAGACATAGGCCTCCTCAAGCGTCGCCACAATGAACGATCCTGTGCGTCCCGCATCCATTGGATTCCCGATCGAAACGTTTACCTCGTTTGGCTCTCTGATTGGTTAAGAGCTTAGAGCGGACCAATCGGAGCGCCGAACGTTATAAACGTGTCGTTCGTATTAATGTAAAACTAAGACACACTAGGCTCTCAGAATCCTCAGCTAAACAAAAAGACGACGCACCACCATGCATGCTTTAAGTGTCATCCTTCTTACGGTTTCCTAAATAAATTGGTTTCGGATAATAGGTAACTTCAAGGTTATAGAGTGAATAGGCTCCTAATAAACTAGTGCTGTTCATCATTATCGATTGCATCGCCATACTCGAAGTTTCCTTGCATAATCACATCGAGAATGAAGATATCTTGAGGAAAACCAAACCTACCGACCAGCTACTGACATAGCTCAAAGAATCGCCAAACTTCAGTGGCAGTGGACAGGGTACGTTGCTTGCAGAACAAATGGTTAATGAGGAAAAGTTCTGGAGTTGCAACCAAGCGGTGGAAGATGCAGCCTTGGTAAGCATCACACAAGATGAGCCGAAGACCTGATGAGAGTAACGAGAACCCGATGAACGCGAGAAGCACGGGGACTTGGGGGAGGCCTATGTCCTACAGCGGACGTCTTTCACCTGAAATGATGGTGATGAATGCCATCCACTGACACCGTTATAGATCCTTACGTGAATTAAGTACTAATGTTTTCGATATGATTGATGTACGCTAATGATTAAAACTAAATGATGAAACCTTTAACTAGAGTGTAATTGAAGAGTTAAAAGTAGATAAATTAAAATTAGTACAATAAAACTTTAACCTTTACAAGTATGACTATATTTAAGCCGAGATTGCGAGTTTAAATTAAATGATTAAGTAATTACTACGTTACTAGAAATCTATAAGGAACTGCACTAAACACGGTGTTCCCGAAGAGAGAGGAATTTATTGTTTTAATAAACATATTACTGCTTTGAAATACGTAGGTACGAGTACCTACCTCTATCGTTATTGTGGGTAAATTCATAAACTGCTTTCAAAATTTCTAAAACACAGATGAGAACAGCCAGAAGTTTAGTTACACATAATTCTTTATAGAACTTAATAACCGACAATATTAATATCGGTTGAAAGTTTATATCCTAAGTTCAACTTGACTTCAGTGCCTCATCTGAGACAGAGAAGAAATACAATCGGTAGCTATTATAATGACCTATTTTATAGAAAATATTTCTTAACACATAAAGTCAGATTATGGAGCGTAGAGATAGAATTTTTTTGAGCTTAGAACCTTCATGGAGATCTACCAATCTCCTTGACGCGAAAACTTAGGTTTTTGTATCCTGCCCATCCTACGAGGTCACTCTCCGAGTCGCAAAAGTTCCGGCTTGGCGTTTGATAAAGAGCAATGAAACGCTGCAGTATCGACAGAATCGCCCAAAGATTTTATATCCCAGAGATAAATCGCCACGCTGCGCCGTATCTCAGCCGCATGCACTTTGACCGCTGCGCAAGTCATCATGAAGTGGGTGCCTGAGGATGGAAGAAAGGGTTACCAGACAACCAAGACGCCTACCGCAAGGGCAAGATCGAGAAAGGAATACCAGGAAGAATTTGGAGGAGACCTTTGCCCAACAGTGGGAAAGTACAGGTTTAAAAAAATATCATTTAACTAATGAATTACTTCGCTCATCTGCAAGCCATCATAAACGTGACATGAAGCGTGAATGAAAGGAATTTCAATTAATGCCATGCCCTTTGTATGGTCTTTGTTTCCTATGCCCCTAATACCCCACGTGCATACGCACCCCTCATAGATGATGGTGTTATTCTATGGGGAATGTTTTATGTTATAGGCAATAAATTTTTGGAAGCACCTAATAAAATAATATTTCTATGGGAAAAGCAAATATGGAAGAATATATACGATTATTTTAATTGGGAAGTTAATGTGAGATATTGTACGGCACAATGCAATTTTAAGATAAGCTTTCGGAGTTTCGGGCAAAGCTGCATAGGACCCAAACACAGCTTGCGTGATCTGAAGAAAATTATTACAAAAAAAAATACCAAACAGACTTAAGATGGGCTAGCCACATTAGTAAATTTTCGTAACCCTTAGTTGCACTAGTGGTAGAAAATCGTTACCGTAGCCAAAATCGTCAAGGGAAGAGAAGAGAAGTACCTATACATACGAATATGTGTATTTTGTGGGCAGTGTGACTGGCCGCGTCACCACTCACATCCTAGTGAGATACCAGCCTAGCAACGCAAGCTACAAAAGTCATTAAATTAATAGCCCAAATCTATAAACCAAGTGACGCGACGGGACGGGACCAACTGCCGAAGAAAACCACATTGCCAAAATCAATTAAGACTACACAAAAACGCGCCACACTTCCCCCCAAGCGGTCCCTTTAAACTCTACACTCATTGTAACATCTAACTGCCCTTTAGTCAAAGTCCATATGTGGCACGAACCGAGGAACTAATAAAAACAGTTCAGCAAAATGACCGGTCCCATATGGCGTTGAAGAAATCCGGGACATCTAAGGCACATGTGGGTAAATAGACGTTTTTTGGCCTATTGTGTCCCAGTTCTTTTTTTTTTGGTGATCGCACACGTGGCAGTGTTAAAGTTGTGACCCATATTGTGTAGTTTTTGAAGCAGTGTGTTTTTAATTTGTTAGGTCATATGGATCGAAGATGGAATGGTTGTTTGGTAATATGACGATGGAATCGGAACACATTTAGCGCTCAAATTCCTATGTTATATTTAAGAAGCCAAAACCATTTGCAAGATTGTCACGTATTTTTTGCAAGATTTAATTGTATCCGACTCCCATTTGCTAAATCTTGACACGTTTTAGCAAGATCTAATCACATCCTTCCGCAGGAGATGAATTTCCCAAAACTGTAGTCAAGTCGCAGAAAAACAATCAAATTTCTATCCGGTTCAGTGGTCTTGTTCCAAACCTGTACTATTCAGGCTATCCACGATTACCCATTCATCAATCGGTCGGAGTTCCCTTTGAGCATATGAATGCAGCGTAAAGTCATGAATGCTAAACTCAAAGGGCTCCAATCAACCTGTGTGTTCCTTCCGTTCATAACACCTGAAGACATGGGCATATCAATAAAATATGACATAATAGGAAAAGTCGTGTGCCCACGACACGAGCGTACCGAGAACTGATTATTAATAATCACAATATGACCTCATTGGCGCCATTTATTTTTGATTGTCTCGTCAAACTATCGGACGTGCTCACGCAGTAAGCGCTGGTACGTGACTGTCTTGATTAAGAACTTTTACTCGTATGTATGAAAATAAACAAATATTTGATAAACTCGGTATTCTTGTGTCTTTATGGATATTACTATTGCCTGATGAATAGTATTCAAAGGACATCATGCCCTCTGCCTGCCTACGCTATTCTTGACTTCCATAACAAAAACTTACGCTGTCGTTTGTATCATTATTTTTAGTATAGTTTGGTTAAGCTTCATTATTTGGTGAAATAGGTAGCCGTATGTTAGACATATGTACTACATAAGATAACCGAAGCTAACACCATAACAGTACACCTTCACCATTTCACAATATTTCAATCAACTATAACATTCTTGCTCATCAATAACAAATTGTGCAATTTCTATACGACTCAAATATTCCAATCATTGTCACCCTATATCACTAACTTTACCAACTGTCTCAGAATATAAACTAACAGCTCTATTCTCACCTATATAGGTTACTTCTAGGCAAGCGTGATCCATCGTCGACCACATCATCGCTTACCATCAGGTGAGATGGTGGTCAAACGCGAGCCTATCAATAATAATAAAAAAACTGTACTTCAAAGCAAAGTAGCATAAAAGCACCAGCCAGCTAGACCTTAACCAGACCGGCCCTAGACAATAATATAATAGGTTGACAAACCCCCTTCAATTGATACCAAAACTGAACACCCAGACCATTTCAAAATCCTTGCTCATCATTGCGATAAATTATTAACTTATAAGAAACAATCATATGCATAATCAACCTTATAATTTCCCCAAAACTGGGATTCAAGCTGATCTCCCTAAGAAAGAGAATGAGCCACAATCCACCACTTGGGCGCAGTGGGGATTGGAGCCAGAACATTAATCTAATCTCCAGATTAATCTGTCGACCTATTTCACTAACTTACTCCAGAATATATTATAATCTAGTAGCCTGATTCTCACACAGATACAACTCTTAAATAATTAATACACTTCAGAACATAGTAGTCACGAGACACTAGCCAGTTAGCCATTTTCGTCACCTGACCGGGCCTAGGCCTTTTAAGTACAATTCTAGAACAGGTTTGCATCCGGCACGACTGTAGACTTGTGCAAGAGGCTAACAATATTGAATTGATATTTGACTGTCACTCCTACGCTATTGATGGACAAGACTTACGTATGTTGAAGACATATTTTCGTTGATCAAGAATTATGTTGAGAAAGATCCAGAAAAAAATCTGATTGCTAAAAATTTTTACCTACTTGACATTATGAAGAATACAAGACAGTTGGTGGAATAGGATAGCATCTAATAGCCTATTGGTAAAAATAAATAAACAGCACAGATTTAGTATTGAGAAATATCTGGGATAAATCATGATGGTTGACGATGAAGATGCAGTTAAAAGTAGGCTTGCGACATAACATAGGGTTGGTGAAATTGTCATAAAAGTGATAATAGGTGTAGTGGAAGATGGCATGCCTTTTATCGACAAGTGCAATGTGTATGTAAGGCGCACTTTCTCTCAGCTGACGAAGCAGGTTAAGCAGCTGATAAATGTACACTATACATATGCATAAGTACTTGAAAGAATTCAACTTTTGATGTCAAGGGAACCAATGAATGTAATAAAGCGCCAGTAGTAGAACACCGCGTGAATGCTAGAATTTGTTCTATTCATTATTTCAACTAATACCAAAATCCATAAATAAACAATAATAAATGAAATATCTCGTCGACTTCCATCGCCTCATCAATCATTACAACTAAAATTACTAACGGCTAAACCGCTTCATCCCATTACGCACTAATTCGAAATTCAAACAAAGAAAGGGCATAGAACTTTTAAATCATGGAATAGTGAGGCGACATTGACGTAAGAAAAAAAAAATAAAGGCAGTGACACATTTATTAGACCTGTCATTCGATGGTACTTACGTCTGACAGCTCATAAGTTTTTAGCCTTAATTTGTGATAAGCTAAATGCGTGTATGTACAGATGGATGCGCTACCGGATTTTAGCTTTCACATTATTTCTAAAAGTATTGTTCGGTTATCGGTTATTTAAATTGGGTCTTTTAGCGTCTTTGTGGCGATGGTTTTATGGTTACAACAGCGTCATGATCCGATGTTATTTCATCATCGTAACGATAAGTCCTTGTATGACTTAAGGCAAGAAGCTTAATAGATACTTAAGTTTATAGTTTTTTGTTGTAAAGCTATAAAAGTGAACTTAAACTAAATTTTCTGATAGGAACGATTGAGTCACAAACACAAATGTCAATTAAATTTATGATTGGCATAAAATCTAATAGAGCACTGTGTCGCTTAAGAATCTAGTTTTAATACGACGTAACTAGGCGATGTTAGCTCATTCGTAGCAGGTGTTCTGACTATTTAGGTATGAGAACTTGTATATAAACTACCTCTGTATACTAACGAACCAATAAATTCGAAGCTCAACACGTTGGCCTTACCAACAAAGAGAACAACACATCCCCTTTTATATTTAGTTACATTTATTGGCTTAACTGAGCTAATTAGATGCGGTGACAGTGTGTTTCGGAACATAAGTCGACTAATTCGTCGGACAGGCGAGACGTAATCGTAATTGAGGTAATGCGCCTCACTATGCCATCGACAAGTTATGGCGCCAACATTTATTTCTTTTTTTTTATATAGTTGACACTGGCTGAGTTTATAATGTAACCTCTTTTTTTTTGTTAATTGAATTTTCTAATCTTCGTTGAACGGAATATATACTTATTATTTTATTTATTTTAGTATTTATTGGTCTATGTATGTAAACTGTTATGTATTCTCAAGACGTCAAATTTGTTGTATGTTAACCTTGTGGTTGTTTTCTTGAAAGCTAATGGATAAAGGCCTCCCCCAAACAGGAATGAAGCTATGCACCCTATATAGCTCCATCCCTAAACAGTCCAGTTTAGGACGTCAAATAGATCACATTAAAGCTCGTGGTAGAGCTTCAGGAATTGAAAGAATGTCCTCTCTTACTGTCTATGCTTTTCAACTCTACTCAATCTGCCTAGTCTTTACCAAGTATGTTGGCGATGACTTCCAGTTTAACTGGATGCCACTGGATTCCAGTGGTCACCCATCCATAGAATAAGTTCTGCAAGCATTGCTTAATTATTGCACGGCTGTCACGAGAATTAGTCAGCCCATTGACTTGTTACAACTCTATCTATTTATTTCATACTGCAAAATAGCCATTAACACTGATAAAGACAATATTTTTACTCTCGTATTCTCATAGAACCACAAGGTTTCTGATATTATTTTCCGTTCAACAGTAAAAAGTCCAAGCCAGGTTTGGAGTCCACGAGTGCGTTGTGAGCATCATTAGCATACGCAATACGAGTATAAGCCCTATAATCGCTCACGTCGGATTGTTCTGACGAGAGTTTTCGCTTCCTATGCGCCAGTGTAACGTGTCTGCGACTGGGTACTCCATCTCGTTTAGCTCTTCAATCCCCATAGGTGACAGAAGAGAGTTATTTGGTCGTGGATATGCGATCCTGACGAAATAAACGCGAGAGTGTTTGTCATATAGTATATAGCGGTCAAGCGCAAACCTATCAACAATAAAAAAAATATTCTTCATTTAAAAAAAAACCTATGACAGATTTTCTTTTAAATGAAGAATATTTTTTTGGATTTGCGGTTAGGGAAGGTAGATCGAGCTACAAAATGAGACATTGAATAATTTATGCATACAATCTAGAGGGATTGTACGAGTAATTCTATTAATGTAACTAAGTAATTTTATTATAATCAAAGTACTCATTCATAGTTTGGTTGCTAAGCTGAATGTTAGTAAAGGTTAATTTGATCGAGTCATACGAGATGTATACATGGCCTCGGCTACCTGATGAGCTGCCTTTGCATGTATACAATAACAGGAAATACCTTAAATTGCAAGACCGCCAGACTGAGCTAAATTAAGAATTTATGTAGAATTAATATCGTACAGTAGCTGTACCGACATTTTTGTTATCAATTACATAGCACCACGCTTTTATTTTCTAAAGACTAGGCAAAATTGCAAGTACCAATAGATCAGTCACATTTCACACAATTACAAACGGTGTCTACAAATTAGGGATAAGTATATAAAATTGTTCATCATTCTTTCTGCGAATTACAACGCTGTCATTATTATTATTATTTATAAAAATGTTTGCCCCATACCGACTAGAAATAACTACTGTATTGTAGATTCGTGGGTGCATTCTTATGTAAGTTTTTTTTTTTTATTGTTGATAGGTTTGCGCTTCTCTTCTCGACCGATCTTACTTTTATTTTGTATGTACACAAGACATGCAACATCTATCTGTAGGTTCGAAATACTTGCTCCGAGTGGAAATCGAACTCGCGACACTCAGCATAACAGCAGCACCTTTTAGAAAATTATAATTAGGTACTGCTTTAATCTTACTTCTATTTCTTACTTCAAAGATCGCACTTCTCCCAAAATTACTACCTTCAGTGATTTTGTAACATAAGCTTAAAACGGAAAACACGTAATCAATTAATCCAGCTGATTTGTCAACTTTCTCTACCCATTCATAATCGTCATTAAATTAATCTTTAATGTTACAATTACAACCGGCTACCGGCTAATTAAATTACAGTTAAAGCGACCGGAAGAAGCGGTTAGACCAAGAGCCAATATCCGGCTAATATATGAACGAACGGTCGTTACTAATACCAGTTTGTGTGGAAGTGGCATAAGAGTATAATGTTGTGTATGTAGTTCAATAAACTGTGGGAGATTAACTATTTCTTTATTTACATCATTATCATTGCTAGCCGACATCGACCGATCCTATGCGTCTCGCATTAACAGATTCTTACCTTCATCAAGTCATCGGACACATTTAAGCAGTCCTGCCAATGCTGCGTCTTCCGGTACGCAGTCGCCAATCCAGAAGCTTTTTTGCAGCATCGACTATTTCTTCTGCGAGCAATGTGCCCGGCCCACTGCCACTTAGTTTGGAAATTTTTCAGGCTATGTCGGTAACTTTGGTTCTTCTGCGGTCATATTCACTCTTGATTCGGTCACGCAATTAAACCTGAGCATAGCCCTCGCCATTACCCTTTAGGTGAGTTTCAGCCTTCTGATGAAGTCTAAAGTGACTTAGTGAGCAACTATGTTTCATTACCATATGTCATCACTCGCACTGGTCAGACTTTATCATTTATCATCGTCATTTTTCTCTATTATTATTTTTATTTTCTTTTTATTGTATATAAAATTATTATCTAAGTGCACAAGTATCAATACGTCTGTGCGTCACTACAGGGTGCAAAATGAAAACCAACGCTGTATGTTTGACGCCCTTTGGTACAAGCGCGCTAGGCGCAATTTTATTGCATAATTGGGCACTATTCTAATTTTTGGTGTTGTTGCTGTTGTTTCATGTGTCTCGACCAATTATTTTCTATTCTACTTCAATTAACTATAGCAACTGTAATCCTTGGATAGTTATATTTAAGCCTCTCGATCGTTTTGTTGATGTAAAAGTAGACTATAGCGCGGCAACCCTAGAGCGTTATTTCTGTGCCGTCCGCTAGAGCGCGTTCAGTGGATTGACATAACGTGTTGTGACACATTCGAGCGGCTACGGCGCGCGCTAAGATAAAAATGGTTGTATCTCTTTTAGTATTTAACTTCTTGAGTCTGTGAATAAAACCTAGATACGAGTGTGAGAGTCTTAATTCGTTCCCCACCGACGCTATAAGTGGCTGCCCAACGTGTGTAGGTGTTTCGTGTTGTGTATTACGGAGTGCAGATCGCGAAATAACTTGCAACGATCACAAAAGTGACCGTAGGGGACTATTATCGAACCTAAGAGTGTGTTCTTCTTCTTTATCCTGTGTCTTCAGTGGCCAGTATGCCAAAAACACGGTCAGAAGAAAACTCGGACTCCAGTGGCGCCGCGGGCGCGGCCGCCATGAACATTACAATGTCTCAAGAAACTCTCGCTAGCTTTATAGCATCGATACAACAAACTCAGAACGACTTTTGCCAGCAGCTGATCCGAGAAGTACGCTCATCGACGCCGCATAACATCTCAGAGGCCCAAGCCCATCAAGCATCGTTTGTTTTTGGCGCGAACGGAAACTTCGCGAAATGTACCTCCCGTTATGGCGGACGCGCGGACGAGTCGTTAGATAATTTTTTGGACGCCGTGATTACTTACAAAGACTGCGTAAATGTATCTGACGTGAATGCTCTCCGCGGCTTTTCGATGTTACTTGAAGGACCTGCTGCAGTTTGGTGGCAAGGCGTGAAGCAATCAACCAGCACGTGGTCGGAAGCCGTCACTAGAATAAAATGCGCCTTCGGTGAACACGACCCGCCACATCGCCTTTACCGGAAACTCTTTAGTCTTAATCATCAAGAAGATGAAAACACAGACTTGTTTATTGCTAAGGTACGTGCAATATTAGCCAAGTTCCCAAAGGACGACCTCTCAGAGAAAGTCCAATTGGATATGGCGTACGGTCTACTTAACACGCGCATCAGGAAACGCGTGACGAGAGAATGCGTGAATAACTTCGACGAGCTGCTCTACAAGTCTCGACAGATCGAAGATTCGGTAAGAGAAGTGCATAACAACAAGCACACAGCGTCGAATGCATCGTCATCGTCACCGCGGGATATACCTACAGTCGCTAACGCGTCGAGTACCACAGGCCGCGCGTCGGTCGAGTTGTCCGCCGGCGCCAGCGGCGGTGTCGTCGCCAAGTCAAAAAAGCCGTTTTGTTCGTACTGCAAGCGTTTAGGACACGGTAAAGAAACGTGTGAGAAGCTTAAACGTGTTAGTGATAAGAGTGATAAAAGCGTCAATAAAGAAAAATCGGAAAGTGAAGTGAAATGTTACGGTTGCGGTGCCGCGAACGTAATAAAATCAAAGTGTAAAAACTGTTCACCACAAGGCCAGTCGTCGTTTTATTCCTTGAACATTTCGTCGCATGACGGGATACTAAGTACGTCCGTTTCCCGCGCATTCGCGCGGTCGCGCGGCTGTAGGTATCGTCGGCGCGGCTCGGCCGCCGGCGCCGTCCCTGCCCCCGTCGCCGCGCAGCAGTCGTCGTTAGTCAACCCGTCAATGCCAATGTCGACGCAAGGTAACCCTACACTTGCTGTAGGGGATTTTTGTAACGATAATGTTTGTAACCTAAGTACTTGTGAGGTTAACTCAAACAATACTTGTTTATCGTATAACAGAAAGATTAGTAATGTAAACATTTCGGAGCATAGTTTTAATGATGACAAATGTTTTGATTACAATAATGCTGTTAATGTAAACACAAGTTTGCCTAGTTTTTACGATTGTTATGGTTTCAATAGTTGTGAGTATGTCAATAATGTTAATGACTGTGCATCTTTTCGTCGCCCCGTGTTAAATATAAGCATTCTAGGGTTTTGTGGTACGGCTTTAGTAGATTCTGCAGCTAAAACTTGTATTGCCGGCCATACGCTCTACGCTCTCCTATTAAGGCTAGGACACCAGTTATTGCCGTCAACACAAATTGTTAGGTTAGCGGATGGTGTTAATAGGGAGATGAATGTACTTACCGCGGAGGTACAGGTGACACTCCAACATAAAACTAGAGCCATTAAGTTTGTTATTTTTCCTGAGGCAGACAGTAATGAGAGTTTGCTAGGCATAGACTTTCTTACTATCTTCAATCTTGTTTTTAATTTTGGTAACAGCAGCTGGCACTTTGCTGAAAATGATGAGCATAAATTCGAAATACAGTTTGAAGGTATGTCACCTGTGTCTTCGTGTGCCGCTGTAGAAGTGCTCCGGGATGACGAGGCGACCTCGCTTAGCGATAGTCAGCGCGAAGTTCTGGCACAGCTCCTTGTCTCAAATCAAGATATCTTCGAGCCAGGGGGAGAAGCGACTCCTTTTGCCGAACACATAATTGATACCGGCGACCACCCCCCCGTTGCCGTCCCGCCGTATAGGTTGACCCCTGCTAAGAAAGAAGTCATGCGGATTGAGTTGGACAAGATGTTGGCCGATGACATTGTGGAGGAATGTGAGTCTGCGTGGGGTTCTCCGGCACTTCTCGTTCCAAAGAAAAACGGAAAGGTACGTTTCTGTGTAGATTATAGGAAGCTCAATGCGGTTACTAAGACCGATGTCTATCCCATGCCTTTGATAGACGAGCTTATTCAATCAACGAAACGGCACTCTTTCATGAGTACCATTGATATGCGAAGTGGATTTTGGCAGGTTCGCGTACGTGATCAGGACCGAGATAAAACAGCCTTTTTAACGCCTTTCGGTTCATTCCGCTTTAAGCGTATGCCGTTCGGTCTCAAGAACGCGCCATCAACCTTCCAGCGTCTGATAGATAGACTTCGTACGGGCGCTTCGTTGAAGGACGTGACCCTTCTAGCATATCAAGATGACCTGCTAATAATATCTGAAAGTAGCTTCGAGAAGCATATTGCTGACTTGCACATTGTGTTTGAAAGGTTACGCATGTTCAAGTTACGCGCGAACAGAGAAAAATGTGTCTTTGCACGGGATAAAGTAAAATATCTTGGCCATGTCATTACCCAAGATGGTGTTTCACCAGATGATGACAAGGTTAGTGCAGTTCTTGAGATGAAGACACCCTCGTCGTTGCGTCACCTGAGAACCTTTTTACAAACTTGCTCTTGGTTCAGGAAGTTTATTCCAAGCTTTTCTGCAATTGCTGAGCCGTTAACACGCTTACTGAAGAAGAATCAGGTATGGTCTTGGGGTAAAGACCAAGACAGTGCCTTTCAGGAGCTGAAGAAGCGCTTAACTTCGGCACCGATTCTTATCCAAGCGGATTACAGCAAGCCGTTCGTGTTAAGGACAGACGCCAGCAATTACGCCATTGGAGCGGTCTTGCTACAAGGTGAAGGTAAAGATGAACGTCCGATAGAATATGCCAGCCGTCTTCTCATTCCAGCTGAAAGAAATTACAGTACTACAGAGCGTGAAGCTCTTGCTGTTGTTTGGGCTGTCGAACGTTTCAGAGGTTACATCGAAGGACATGAGGTTATAATAGGCAGCGATCATCAGCCGTTAAAGTGGCTTCTTACCTTAAAGTCACCGTCCGGTAGACTCGTTCGTTGGGCTTTAAAGCTACAGTGCTTTAACATTCAATTTCAATATACGCCTGGAAAGGCTAATGTTATAGCTGATACGCTCAGTCGCCCAACCTGTAAAGAAGATAATAAGGATCAATGCGGGGTTTGCTCTGTTGTCGTGGACTTACCTGCCAGGAGTGCTTCGGATCTACGGCGCGCGCAGCTTGATGACCTGGAACTAAAGAAAATCATTAGTGAACTAGAAGATACATCTGATGCTCAGTCTATAGGTGCTAAGCGGTGGTCCGAGAGAGGGTATTTCATGCAGCACGGTGTCTTATACAGGTATAATCCCGATGTCGATACTGAAGAGGCACAGCTGGTTGTTCCGGCTTCACTGCGCCTGGAAATTCTAAAAGAATGTCATGACTCTGATTTAGGTGGTCATCATGGAGTTGATAGAACGTACAATCGAGTCGCACAAGGTTTCTATTTCCCAGGTATGTATAGAGCTATAACAGAGTATGTCAAAACATGTACGACTTGTCAACGGTATAAGTCTTCAAACAAAAAGCCATCGGGGCTCTTACAGACCCCCGTTTTGAGCCAAAGAGGAGAAGTGCTAGCAATTGACCTGTTTGGTCCGCTTCCCGTAGGGGACAATGGGGAACGGTGGGTACTGTTGGTGGAAGATACAGCAACTCGTTGGGCTGAATTGTATGCTCTGAAGGAGGCAACTTCAGAGATGTGTGCACGCACTTTGATTGAGGAGTATTTTCTCCGCTATGGACTTCCTCGACGCATTGTATCAGACAATGGCGTCCAGTTTGTGTCCGCCGTCATGCAACAATGCATGTTCGTTTTAGGTATTAGTCAAGAATTGTTGCCTTTGTATCATCCGTCAGCTAATCCAGCTGAGCGTAAAAATAGGGACTTAAAGTTTCAGTTGTCACGTTTAGTTGAAGCAGATCACTCGTCATGGCCGCATCACCTACCTGCGATAAGGTTCGCCATGAATTCAGCTGTTTGTCAGACTACTGGTGTATCTCCAGCATATCTAACGTTCGCTAGAGAGCTTCGCTCACCAGTCGACGTTCAACACGACATTCGGTCGATACTTGATAAGGACAATTTCGTTCCTCAAATTACACCCTATTTGAAAAGTTTTGTTAATGCCTTTACCGCTGTTAGGGAAAGAGTCGAAACACAGCAGGATCGACGTAAGGAATGTGCTGATAAGACTAAAACCCCTGCCGAAGTCTTCGAGGTCGGAGATCAGGTTCTTTTAAAATCACATGTTCTTAGCAATGCTGCAAAGAACATAACAGCTAAGTTTGTTCCAAAGAAAGATGGTCCCTATGTGATTGTAAAAAGGGTTAGTCCTACAGCCTACGTTATCGCGAGTTTAGATAACCCTGAAAACGTATTAGGCAAGTATCATGTGTCAGATCTTACGCGGTTTCATAACAGGGAGAGTTCGCCTCCTCGTCCCGTGATTCCTAAACGTCAGAGAGGGCGTCCTCGAAAGCATGTTTGTCCTGTTTGTTAAGTTTAAGTTTAGTATTTAAGTGTTCCTTTGTGCGAGTTCACGAGCGAGGACGTTCTCTGGAACTCGAGGGGGAGTGTATAGCGCGGCAACCCTAGAGCGTTATTTCTGTGCCGTCCGCTAGAGCGCGTTCAGTGGATTGACATAACGTGTTGTGACACATTCGAGCGGCTACGGCGCGCGCTAAGATAAAAATGGTTGTATCTCTTTTAGTATTTAACTTCTTGAGTCTGTGAATAAAACCTAGATACGAGTGTGAGAGTCTTAATTCGTTCCCCACCGACGCTATAAGACAAAATATTTTTTTTTTAATTCTTCATCAACTTCCTGCGCATAATTTAGTGCATGCTGTGCTTTTCTATAAGTGATGTGGCGCTTAGATTTAAGCTAGTATTGTATAAAGTTTAATGTAATAGCGTACTTATTGTTGAAAAGCCTAATAAATCAATAAATAATCAAAGAATAACAGGTAAAAAAATAAATACTAAAGCCAGTACAAGAACCAGATTCTGTCTCTTTTGACGTGATAATCTTCCCCGAATCAAGTAAACACAAAAGAAAAGAAATTAATTTATCCACTGGCGACAAATTAAAGGGTGTGAGCCGTCATACTGTCTGAAAGGAGTTTAGTAGTAAAACTTGGACCACTCTCCAGCACCAAGTGTGGAAGACTAATAAAATGGATATTTTTGGCGCGACCATTCTGGAATGTGTCGTTAACGACGTCAAGTTTTATGATGTTTTTTGGGTTAGTGCTGTAAAAGAAGTTAGTTGTTCAATATTTATGAACTTATGTTTAGGATTAATGCATTTTACAGCAAGATAAACATTTATACCATAATAATATTTTCTAACTTATTGCTTGGTCTACATTTCTCATTCCATTTTCCTGACGCAGGTCTGCTGGCAAAAATGTCATTTGAAATACCTTACAGTACCTTTGCGCTCTTCTATCTATATTTGTTCTTCTCATTTTTAATTGTTTACCTAAATTTTTTAATTGTTTACCTAAATTAATAAATAATAATAATGTTTTTAGTTCGGAACCAGTTCACTTAACCTCCTAAAACAATAGATCTTTAATTTTGTTTTCCATTCGTCGCAAAAGTTTCCTAACAACCGGGGTCGTCCTTGGGTGCACTAACATAGCGTGTACATGGATAATCGTCGGTTGGTATCACGCTCCATGAAAAAGTCTAAAGGGCCTCTACGAGTTGGCTTCGGCCCCTCGTATGCCTTTAAAACGTCCAGGACCCAAGGGTTCTGAGATATAAAAATGGTTATTGTTTTTTGGCATAAAGATTTTGGCATCAGCTCAACCGAATATTCATCACGAAACATGAGATACATAAGAGATAAACAACTATCAAGAAGATCCTCAAAAGACATATCTGTCACCCAAAAATACCACAAAAGCTCCGAAAATGCGTCACAATTTAAATTCAAAACATAATCCTGCCAACAATTCGTTTAGAACTGGAAATATCGCCAGGACTTCAACAAAGGGACTCCCGCGCAGGCCGCAACAATGGCGTCGACAGATGCGCGCACAGCACAATGCGAACTGTCAACTATCAGCTGTGCACCGACGTCATCTTTGATTTGCTAGTTATTATATTGAAAATGGATACCTATGTGGGGTTTTGAACCGCATTGTCAACAGAGCAGAAATTCCTAATGGAATAAAAGGGTATCGCAATAATAGATGTAAAATAAGTGAGACTTAAAAGTTCAACGGTGTTGATAATAGGTTTGTTTTCCGGGTCGGGTAAAGAGAACAATCAAATTTTCCATTGAAATTAAATCATAGTATCAATATCAATAATTTAGAAATATGTTGTATGAAATCATCAAAGACTATTTGGAAGAACACACCGTGAAAGATTTTTGATTTGAAATTCATTCAAATGGTAGATAAGTAAATGATGTTATAAATAGGTACGGGACTACCCTGAGAAAAATCTCTTTTTAAAGTCCACACAGCAAACATGTAATGGTCAAATAATTTGAGATGCTCTTTGGAGGAAAGAACCATATAGTTTTTATTTTTGTATAACAGACAAGAAAACAACGCCTCAACCACAAAATACCATGAAAGCGTGGAACCGATTTTTTCAGTTACAAAACACCCAACAACACTTCAACAAAATAACCAAAACTCCATCTATTGTCAACAACTAAATAATACATATTAAATATGGCATTTTATCTCCGACTAATCTCTGGCCCAATTAAGTTCTATTTGTGTAACCCGGGGTGGTCCAAAAAGGGAATAAGTCGGGAATATTTTGTTGTTCCGTGGCACCATACGACCTCCGTCAATTAGAATATGTCAGTTACTGTATTATGTCACGGAGGACCGTCCTCCCGACAATGATGCTGCATTAGACCCTTTTAAAGAAAATTGAATATGAAATGCCAGAAATGACTTAGGTTAAAAAAAAATCAGGAATAACTATATAACAAAAGAGAAAATATGGAAGCATATCTGATCCACCAGTTTAAGAATGACATACAGAAACAAACAGAGGTCCATAGAAAGAAAAAGAAAGAAAAGAAAGAAAACCGTTTATTTGAACCTCACACATATTAAAAATATAAATTAAGAAATACTATAAACACAGAAGAATTTGTGCAAGGTCAAAAAGGCACCTAACTGAGAATCCACCACTTGTATACTTGTACTTATCCCAGATCAAGAAAGGAGAATCCACTATAGAAGTCTTACTACGACGTATTAAAATGTCAATCGAGAAAGTGGGATGGAGCTATACACTGTATGTAGCTTCATCCCTTAGCAGTTCAGTTTAGGTTGTAAAATGGGTCGCGGTAAGAGGCCTTGGTAGGGTATCAGGTGTGAAAACTGAATTTATAGGTTTAAATAATTTATTTACCATTAGAACATTACAGTCTACCTAAAATGAGATACTCGTACAAAGAGCTTACATGAGTGTCATAATAGGAACATATTTGCTATTATGTTATATTTGTTAAGTTTAGATAGATATATCAATCACACTTCCTCACAAGAGTCAAGAATTTTTTCAACTTCACTTCACATATCCTTATACCCTGAGGAATTAATTTTAAAATCATGCAATCATGAGTATCAAATCCCCAGTCCTTACCGTAGCGTGCGCACACGCCTGTGTCATATGACATACGGCATTGCGCGGGCGCATTCCTCACATAAAACAGCCTCGCGCCTCGATGCCTCTATTGTCCAACACACACTCTTCTTTTTCTTAATAGCTACACATCGGAACGGTCACAGTATTGTGGTCAAAGTTAAAATTGATGTCTTGGCATACCTTAAAGATTTTAATGTTTGATCATCACTGAATAAGAGAGATAAGGAATCGAGTCAATTTCGATTCTTCATTAATGGCATTTGTTGAAGGACACCACAATTTGGCCGATAACACGTGCGTACTATTAATAGAGCGTCAAATGCTGGAGAATATTTATCGAGTAAAGATATCGAGTGTATTTCAGATTAGTTCAGAGACATTGTCCTTTCACGCAATGATTAAAGAAAAATTAAAATTTCAGTATTTGACATCAATAAGAAGGTACAATTCGTCTCGCAAAGCTCACTAATCGTACCCTTAGTATAAGCATATAAGCATAATCAGCCTCTGAGCCTCATAATGTTTCTATTTCTGGGACTTAGACCTGCTCACTTGGACAGGAAAAAGGCCGTAATCCACCACAAAGGCCCAGTGCGAATCGGTAGATGTTACATGTCTTCGAATTTTTGGCTCTAAGAAACTTTTGCTTTCTCACAATATTTTCCTTCTACTAATTACACAAAGTCATTTACCTACCTGTCTGGAATACTACTAGGCCGATATTGCTCACCATTTAAAATGATCTTATCCGGATATATGACAAAACCTTTTAGTATTTTTTAGTCCTTTCCGTATCTCCCCAGTGCTAACAAAAAATATTCATTCATGCGCTGTTTCCGACCAATAAAAAGATCACAATCAAATACCGGATCAAGAAGATCGTTATATTTTTTTCTGAGGCACGCCATGGCCTTGTTTACATTAGAAATATTTGTAACGTCTGTCTCAACAAGCCAAACTTATTAGAATTAATGGAATCTGTCGGTTCCTTTTAGATTCGAATCAACGGATAAAAGGTTATGAAGCCGAAAAGGTGTTATGTTTGAAGGTTGTTGAAATTGTGTCGAAAAAATTTTTAGGTGTCTGTGATGTAGGACAATGAATGAATATTGATGTTAGTGGACTAGAAGCTAATAACAAGAATACACCTAAAAAGGATAGGATCCTAAAAGAAACTGGTTTTGTAAAAGCAATCATTTCTTAGCTTGGTGGGATGTTCAATCTCACCCATACGCATAAAACGTTTTAGGAACATATTCATTGTATAACTGTGGAATTTCTTAGTTTCTGTGTTTCCTATGATAGCTACAACCTTTTCGTCTTTAAGTCAAAAGTGAATAGGTTAGTTCTAATCAGACGTGTTCCACTTTCGACCACACTATCGCTTCCAACACTGCATCTTCTGGTACGCGATCTTCACTCAAGTGCCTTTAGCACCCATCGACCGATCAACGTCGAGAATTGATCGATCTATTCTGCAAACAATATGCCTTGCCCATTATCACTTAAGCCGCCTGGTGACATACGATATGTGCTTAAATGTTAAAAGATAGGTTAAATCCATACATATTAAATACTAGCTTTTGCCAGCGGCTTCGCCCGCGTACATAAAATATAGCCTATGTCACTCAGGAATAAAGCAGCTTTCTATCGGTGAAAAACATTTAGCAATCGGACCAGTACTTCCAGAGATTACCCCCTACATACTAACTTACAAACTTATAAATTTTATCTCTTTATAATATTATAGTATTATAGTATAGATGCAAAACATTATTGCCTTTTGTCCAAAAACCTTTACACCTAAGCCGTTATGTATCTAATAATAGACACTATTGAACGATTTTCCTCTTTATTTTTTGGTACTGATAAGCGGTTATGTAAATGAAAAGTAAACATTGTATATTTACATTTACACAAACGATAACAAATCGTGTGATCATTATTGTGTCATAACCTTTTATCAGTCGTTAACCGATAGCTTTATTTTTAAGGGTTCCGTATCCGAAGGGTAACATACGGGATCCTTTTACTACACCTCCTTGGTTGGTTGGTTGGTTGGCTGCATGATTTGTCCTTCTGTCCGTCAGCTCATGAATCATAATAAGTAGATTGTAAAACTTTTAAAGAGTATGTATTACTATTGCCACCGTTCTAGAAAGGGTTCTAGAACGGATTTCGATTCAAACTCGCGCTTGACCAGTTTTTTGTTTACTTACTGATATTTTTAAGTCTGAGATGACTCATTTAACCGAAAGTTATAAATAAAAATTACTTAATGTTTAGACTACGGCCATTAGTGCAAATTCTGATAACGATGTTTTTAAAATAAACGATTCACTGATTGCTAGAAATAAAGTAACTGACATTATTATTATTTATTATTATATAATAATGGACATTACTGACATTAACAATGTTAGTTCTATAAATACTGTAGTAAAGATAATGTTTTTATCTTTACTATTAAAATTAAGAATGGAGTCATTTCTGACAAAGCGATACTAAAATTGGAAAACCAGCTCTGATAATGACGACTAAGTTTTGTACGTTATGTTTTCATATCGTAAAGAACATGCCAATAGCAGGGGCGAGCACGAGCTCATACCGTAATCCATTTGACGACCTAAACTGAACTGTTAAAGGGATGGAGCTATATAGGATGATTCCATATATAGTTCCATCCCTCTTTCTCGCTTCCCTTTCTCGTAAGGCCCCATGTCAACTGCAGATGCAAAAATCTAAGCACAAGCATTAATGCTATTAGCGAGTTCTCGTCTTATTGCCTTTATCAATAAGAACGAGATCACCTTCCCTCCGTATTTTTCCATGTGTTAAGATGCTGCAAATCTTAGTCCTATTTTTAATTCATTTTCATACATCATCAAATAAATACTCTGAGTCTAGGTGGAGTGAGGGGGAGTGTTGAACTTTGACTGGTTAGCCTCACTCAGTTGCCCTTTTGTGTTCCAGGGCCGCAGTAACTCTTAGAATCAATCCTGCAATTCTAGGATACATTCTTGCCTATAGACACTTAAGCTTTTTAGATATCACCATTAAGTTCAGCACCTATATCGACAGTATTAGACCGATCAATCGTGTCACTCTTTGTTTTAAAAACCCCAATACCATTTCTCCCATCACCATAACCCCGTAACGTATTCAAAAGGTCAATGAATACCGGTTCAATAACAAAATGATACCGTCTGTCCGTTACCACGGACTGGTCTCAAAATCAGCTGTTCGCCGCTCCCAGGCACTCGTTCCACCGGTTCCGCTAATATTGTTGATCTAGCAAGATTCTGAACTTGAAGTAGATCGTAACGTCTTTTTCTATGGAATGGATACATTTCATTAAGATTAAATTCCAATTGTATGGTTTTAAATTTAAGGCTCAAATTGTAATATTTATTTTCTTGGTGTAGAATAAACTTTTTATAAATAAACTAGCTTTTGCCCGCGCGGCTTCGCTCCCGCTCTTTCCTACTCCACTCTACTATACCCAACTCTAACCTACTCTACTCTACTCTACCCTACTCTACCCTACTCTACCCAACTCTACCCTACTCTACCCTACTCTACCCTACTCTACCCTACTCTACCCTACTCTACCCTACTCTACCCTACTCTACCCTACTCTACCCTACTCTACCCTACTCTACCCTACTCTACCCTACTCTACCCTACTCTACCCTACTCTACCCTACTCTACCCTACTCTACCCTACTCTACCCTACTCTACCCTACTCTACCCTACTCTACCCTACTCTACCCTACTCTACCCTACTCTACCCTACTCTACCCTACTCTATCCTACTCTACCCTACTCTACCCTACTCTACCCTACACTACCCTATTTTTTTTCCATAAGAACCTTCTCCTCACAATAACAATCACAACAAAAAAAAAATCAGCCAAATCGGTCAAGCCGTTTTCATGCCAAGTCGTGACAACGGAAAACGGGGGTCATTTTTATATATATAGATAAATACTGATTCTAAGAAATTGGTAACTGACATTAACAATGTTAGTTCAATAAATACTGTAGTAAGGCTAATGAATTTTATGCGTACTAACAATTAAGAATGAAACCACTTCTGACCAAGTAAATCCAAAATTGGAAAATATCTCTGATAATGACGACCCATTATTTTCATATCCGAAATCTACTACAGCTTTTCTTATGTCTTCCTTATTTCTATTATCTGTAGCTGTTTCAGTTTCTACACCATGTTCTTCCAGTTCTACTACAGATGATTTAGGTGTTCAGTACACGATCATGCAAGCGTTAATCAAATCCATCAATCATGATTGATGCTTTTCGTCAGTCAGTCAATCAACGCATTATACGGTAGGTTTTTCGTCAATCAAAACATTAACTGTGGTAAAATTGTCAGTAAAACCTACCGCATAATGGACACCTTATTATTTTTCAAATCAAGCCGTCGATTTAGTAATTTAGCCGTTAATCACGAGTTCATGAGACTCCTATACACTTTCAAATATCGACATAGACGTCGGACACCGGCCCCTTTGACTTGTAAGAGCGACAATAACCCGCACTATATATTTAACGCGGCATCTTTATGACTCATTACAGGAACCTTCAAATGTATGTCTGTCTGTATGTGCAAACATCGACGTTTAACATCGTAAATACTATGTTTTTATTGGTGCCTATAAAATTGTTGATGGATGAACAAATGGGTCGGTTTTATTTCATACATATGGATGTATGTACTCGTTGTATGGGACGTTGGAATGTGATGCTGTGTTAATGGTTAATGAAGATAACGGGTGGTTTGTAAGCTGATAATGTCTATTCATTTTCAGATCCCTACTAATATTATAAATGCGAAAGTAACTCTGTCTGTCTGTCTGTTTGTTACGCTTTCACGCAAAAACTACTGAACGGATTTAAATCTTTGGTAGGTAGGTAGAAGAGACACTGGAATAACACATAGGCTACCTATAATTCCACGAAGGTGAAGCCGCGGGCGGAAAGCTAGTAGTCCATAAAATATGAAGAAACTAATCGCTTATGCTTGAAATAAAGTCATATCGATTGCGATTCATCATCATTATCATTTCAGCCGATACACGTCCACTGCTGGACATAGGCCTCCCCCAAGCGTCGCCACAACGAACGATCCTGAGCGTCTTGCATCCATCGGTTTCCCACAACCTTCACCAGGTCACGGTAATACCTAATATCATACAGTATTCCAACTTCATACAAACGGACGAAACGCGAGCTATACCTACGCGCCTCGGTTGTAGCATGGGCTCGGCATGGAGACAGTCGCGACCGTCGCAACTATGCCGCAGTGACGAGCGGACACGACGGTTTTTTTTAACAATAATCGCGTGACTATTGTTAGTTTGTATAATTCAAAGTAAAGACGTGGTATTTTATTATTGATAATAGTGGTTTATTGTACTATGTGTATGAATAATACTAGAAAAAGCATTTTATTTAAATCTACCAATCAAAAAACAACACGCATTTTTATTGAACACTAGGAAGTATTTTGTTTTTATAAAAAAGTAAGTATATTTACAATCACAATACTAAATGGAAACACAAAGTAGGCAAATGTAATTAGAATGCTGGAGGCGGGCAGCCCTATCATGTTTACGTACCGCGCGGCTGTAGGCATTTATTTCAAAGATACGGCCGAGTTACAATACTGTATGATACTATTACCGTGACCAGGTCATCAGTCCACCTATAAGTATCGATTACGATTACGGCTAATTAAAGTTAGTGATATTTGTTCTCCGATTTATATGAATAATTTTACCGTTTAGGTACGAGTGTAAATAAATACCTATGGTAATTTGTTTTCGACTTAATAGATTCTAATGAATAATTTCTAATAGTTTTTGTATTAAATATCTACTAAAAAAAATGCGGCCAAATATTTACTGCCATCACCACATACATCCATATTGTCCACACTCTGTGTCATACCCTTCCCAGTAATCTCAAACCCATGTGTGGCCATTTCGTTTTAAAAGCAAAAATATTGCCGCTAAAATCAAAATTACCGACAAACACCATAATTTACGTTGTCAACATTCGATTGATTCTTTACTCGCGGTACCGATGCCGATGATCTGATAAATTGGTGCAGTCACCCTAATATATTCACACCTCTAAGTCTTTAGTAATAAGGTGCATATTTAATGTGTTATTTAATTTGTAATCTTCAACTATGGTGTCCTACCATTAGCCTGTAAATCGTTGCTTGACACTTTATTACCACACCTGATTTAAATCTAATTGAAATTCAACCTTACTTAGCTTTTCACAACGTTCAAATTTCTTAAAAACACCGCTTGATTTCCGCAAAACCATTCTCGATTCTCGCATTATTAAAATAAGGTTGAAAATTGTTTATTAAATAATTTTTCCATCAAAATCAGGGGTGGTACGGTGTCGTGTCTTTAAGACCGCCGTACCAGCAGGGAAGCAGGCGGCTCGATTGAGATATTTCCACTAAATCCAATAGATAGTATGTTTGTTTGTTTGCGCCGAAATAATGGGAGGTCCTAAAGTTCTCGGTAATGAAGATTGTCGGCAGAAAGGTGTTTTGATAACAAAAGGATGCGACAGGTTTTTGTGATGGTGACTAATTTTGATAAAACATGCAGCCCCATTCCCATACGTTCCGATTATATATATGTATATATATATAATTTTTTTTTTTTTTTAATTGGAGTCTTTGATTTATCTGGGATCACTTACAGATGTTTGCTATATTCAGCTTGGAAAACATATCTAGTAAATTAGTAGGTATCTAATTAATTTAACTAAAAATTTATTTAATAACATTAATTCAGACCACAATGAATCCATAAAATAAATAAAACGTTCTTAAATTTTTCAAATTGGTTTAGAGACAATCAAATAAATAAACAAATTCTCAAGAGAAAGAAAATATGTATTTGGCGAAAGTATATCGGAAAAAACCATTACAAAAATTAAAACATGGTTGCTAATCTTTAACTTAATTTAAGTGTACAATGGTGTTGTTGTTATCATAATTTAAACTTATAAAGTCCATTTTTTCGCAACTGTCTTGACCAGTGTATTACCAGATTAGCACCTATAAAAGTAATACCTACATAGTTCCAAATTATACATAGAAATTAATTAAAAAACATGAATTAAAGAACATAGATTAATGCATACACAACACACATACACGCACTGACTGACTTGACTTTAATACATTACTTGCATAAACGAACGTACCAGAAAACAATTCCTCGCTAAATTAACTGTTCTACCCCAAACAATACCACATCACGGTCATCACCTACAAAATACATCCATTTATTAGCTCCTATCTCCAAAACAGCGGAACGAAAGGCCAGAAAAGGTCCTTTGCGTTCGTCACACCTTTCTTACATTGTTAAACAAAACTGTTATTTTCGTTTTGCTATTGTTATTGTCAATACGCAATTTTGGGTAACCGTTGAGGTATCGAAGAAGTTAAGGAATATAAGAAAGAAAAGATGGGCAGAAGTACAAGTTGATCACGTTCTTGAAACGAAAGAAAAGGTTATTTCTGTGAGCCTGTAGTGGTAACAGCCGACTTACTAGTTGTATGTATCTCGCGGGATCACACCCAGCCAGGCGCATCACTTTGTGTAATTTATTTCATCACCACTGATCTCAAAACGGTGAAGAAAAACATCGTGAGGAAATCGACATATCCTAGAACCAAAAATTCGACTAGTGACATTCATCAACTCGCACTGGGCACGCTTGGTGGATTACGGCCCATTCCCTCTCCTAGACAGAAAGCCTGAGTCCATAAAAAGGGCTAATTATACTATGCTCTATTGTCGACCACATCATTGCTTACCATCAGGATTTAGTGATGATCTAACACGAAACTATCAATAATAACGATAGAAAATTTAAAAAAATCAATAACTGGATTATGAAAAAGATGATATTGGAAGAATCCTTCAGGTCAATCAATCCTTTCTAAGTATTTTTGGAGTTACTCCTTTTTGGACACTTAGTAATCTTGTAGCATGTAAATGAATATAACTCAAACTAAACATATTAAAACTGAAAAATAGGATTGCAAGACTGTTATTCTTACAGCACGTGCTTACTTTGAACCTTTGAAAGTTGTGTTACCGTTCTTCACCTACATCATTAATCCCCTCTTTCGACCCTCACCTACATCATTCAACGTACACCTCATTCTACTCCTGTTTGTTTTCTCTAAGCTCTTTATTGCCATCAACAGTTTCTGCCCACCCTCCATTCTTCAAGAGGCTCTGAACAAACAAAACAGCATCCCAATAACATTTTTACGGCTTAATTGTCTACCTGTAAATCTCATTATGTTCCATAAAGAAATACATCGGTTTGTATTGAAGGGTACTCCTGTTAAAAAGGATAATAATTTTATTATCCTTTAGAGAATAGATAATAGAATCTATAGTGACAAGTAGTGACGTAACTAATTCTGAATTATTTACTGTCACTGTTGTCAATTGTAAAGGAGATGATGGCAATGTTTATGGGAAAGCGGTTTTGAAGCAGTAACTTATTGCATTGTTACTTCGGCGTGGCATGTGACTAGCTTAGAAATTAACATTGGATTTCATATTTGCAGCTGTTTCTATAACTGTAATCTAAAAAATGTCATACTAATTTATACCCAAATCCGGTTTTTATTCTAGATTCAGGTTTGAATATAATTTGAGAGTACATATATATATACTATAGGCAACCGCAAAAATAAAAGTGGGAATAACATTAAAATAATAACAGGTACAGGTTGGTATATTTTTGTTTACTCAGAAAACTTGTCCCAACTTAAGAGAACCGTTTTGACATTTGTATTTTGACTACAAATGTTTTAAACCATCCAGACTTATTTTCCTATCGAAAGCAGCGAACCAAAAGACGACACTACAGATAAAGATACTGGTACTCCGTTGTCTGTTGCTGCTTCAGTAAGCAACTACATAACACGAACAGGTTACAACAGGTAGTTATAGAGCTGGTCAAACAAGGGCTGTAACATGTCAATACTTGTGCGTCATTGAGCTTATTAAAGAAGGCACGGCACCGGAAGCTGAGATAACAAACACAGGTAAGTTATTCGTCCACTTTGAGGTCGTTATCGCTAAAAATGAAGATAAACCTCGTCCTCCTTGCTAAAGGGTTTTTTTCAATTCGTATAAACTAGTCCTTGACTGCGATCCCACCTGATGGTAAGCAGTGATGCAACCTCTGATGGTGAGGCGCACTAGTTTATTAAAAGCCTATTTACTCTAGCCTTGAAGATACCCAAATTATAATCGGACGAGAAGACCACAGCAGGCAGATAGTTCCATTCCTTCGACGTACGTGGTATAAACGACGAGGCGAAACGCTTAGTCCGAAACGCTTAATCCGGACCGTAGAGGTTTCAACAACGTATGGGTGGATACTCTTTGTACAACAAAACAAGTTGAGTGAAAGCAAAAGCCGCAAGACCTTAGATAAAATAAGACGACTGAGGCTATCGAATCACAGTTGTATTCGAAGAAGATTTTACCTTCTTTAGAAAAGCTTGACTTTAGTATTAGCAAGCATTAGCTTGATTGCGTCCCGCCTGAGGTCAAAAGTTATTATTTATTTATTAAATTACATTATAACACCTTTACAGATAAGCCCAAAGCGATGTGTGACAAACACTTAAAATACATAGTTGCAATAACCACAGTTTTTGTTTAAATTTTCGCTATTCTGATTGGTTGGTTTTGATTTGGCCATACTTATCTCTTAACCTGGCTGCATAGTATAGCATAGTTATAATGTTCCCACTTGTTGGGACTCAGGCCTCCACTCTAGGAGAGGGAATGGGCCGTAATCCACCACGCGGGCCCAGTGCGGGTTGGTGGATGTCACAAGTCTTCGAATTTTTGGTTCTAGGACATGCCGTTTTGCTCACGATGTTTTCCTTCACCGTTTTGTGAGCAGTGGTGATGAAATAAATTACAAAATGTAACGCTAAGCTAAGTTTGAACCTGGCTGACTTTTCGATATTTAAATTCCCATGCCCTTTCCCATATATCTTAAAAACAAGAAAATTACCTATATGTTTTAAAAACTATCATACATTAACCTATCACTTCTACTCAAGAGACTGCTACACTTAAAAGGCTAAGATTACATTCATTTTATCTCAGCAGTAGAGATACCAATTTTTTGCTCGTCAAGATCACTAGAAGCATACTATTTATTATAGTAACACGATCCTTCAATCGCGTCAGTTTTTGTTCGATATGCGAACCGCTGCTTGCAACCGCTTTTTACTACTTCATCGTCTAGCTTAATAAGCTCTACCCTGCCTCTTCTTGGTCCAACTTTATGCTTGAAAGAAGGGGTGCTGTATGATTCCTCAGGGGTCTTGTTCTCTGGTCGTCAAAGGCGAATGTACGACCTTGCTGATTGTATGTGGAACTTGGGACTTGAATCGGTTAGTAAAATTTGATGACGAATGATTTTTTGGTTTGATGTAATCTCGGGTTAAAGTGTTGAATGAATGGTCGGATGACGAGGACATTCTGGGATGATACTTGTTCTTTAGCATGTATGAGTTTGCAAGAATTTTGGGAACAGTTATTTTTTACACTTTCTCTTTTAGAAGCAAATATACTTCATTTCTCATATGATCTGGAAATAAACTTCACATAATCTAGTTTCAAACTCTTTGCCCAAAAAATTAGCATTGCCATTCAACGTGACATTGCTTCAGTCTTCTAGGCACATTTCTGGCTGACAGCAATGTGGAGAAGTATTTTGAAGGCTGAGTTTATTTTGGTTTTGTGTACTACCTATATAATTCTGGTAGTTAATTTAAAGACAACAGTGTGTTAATATTGAAATCCTTTAAGTACGTGAGTACATGTCTTAAGGTAGGAAATGCTGTTACTGTGGGGCTTATTCCATGGATCACTAATGAAGAAGTTATTCAAACTAAATATCCTAATTAATCAAACAATTTAGTTTCCTATGGTCTAGCTCTAATACAACTGCATAGTAAGAACGCTAGAAATAAAGACAAAGCACCTACTGAATCCAATAAAAATAATAAAACAAAACTTAAAGAATCACAAATTGTTATTAATGGCAGCGTCGAGAAGAGAAACGATTATCTCTTCATGAATATAAAATACCCTTTGTACAATATAATACGGCGCAATATTGCCGATACCGAAGCCGGGTCGCCGAGGCCATTGGATGGCTCCAAATATACCTTGAACATGTCATGACATGTCGGGATCCGAATTAAAAGGCTTTATAACTGGCTTAACGGTTTTGTTAATACAATAAGATTAGCGAAAGGGTTATTTATTTTAAAACAAGAATATAAGGCAACAATCCTGCCTTGATAAAAATAAAGATTTGATGAATAGTCTTTGAGTCCGATTTCATCATCAACAGTAGTCCAATTTATTTAATTCTATTTTGTGATTATTTTATGCATGGTGACCGTGCCATTATTATCTATCTAAAACATTATTTACTTAATTAAGTTTATCTAAAATTTTCATTAGTGACATTGGAGAACTTTACGTGCCTAAATTGGTAAATGTAATTATTTAATAAGTCGCGTGTTCAACAACAAAAATTTTATAGATTCCAATTTATGAAAAAGCTTTTTTAAATGCAAGTTTTTTTTAAGTGCATGTTGAGGTTTTGTATATCATTGTTACAATATCTTCTTTACACCATAAACCAATAAAGCATTTAAGCATAAGTATTTAAAGCATTCTATATCTATAACCTTAAAAAAATTACGATAGTAAATTAATGTTTTGAATTCGATTTGTGCTATATGCTTTAGTGTATTGTGATGCAAGTGGGTTACAAACACTGTTTCTAAGTATCTTTTCATTTTCCATTGCACTCTATTTTTACTTACCCTAAAAATCGTGTATTTGTTAGCCGTGTATTCAAACTTTGCTCCTAATATAACTTTAACTGTCCTCTTCTTGATTATACCAGTCTTCAAGCAAACGATATTTCAATATCTCCCAATTAGCGTATCCGCTCCGATTCCAAATCAAATTAGGATGAACCGATAAACACACCCAGACCCAACAACGGTCCTTGGACAGGTAGTGACGTGTCTAATGTCCAACCTGTTAGGCACGACCTTGCGTCGACCTAGACTGGACAGGATTGGACGGGTCAATGCACCGCATCCGTCTGGGGAAAGATTGTTATCAAGCTAGATCTTATGGACCGCTCACTTTTATGACTGTATCGATGGATTTTTGTTTCGAGGATTATATTGAGGCTTGAGTGTTTGCAAACTTTTTTTTGTTGTTGAAGCTCTTTAGAAGAATGGTAAAGCTTTAAGTAAAGAGCTTAATATGTTTTGTTTAAGATAAATCTTAAAAGGTTTTTTTTTGTAAAAAATTTGCTAAAAAATTATTAATTTTTAATTTTAATTATTAATTTGAACCATTTCGAATTAGCTAATTTATGGTTGTAAGTACATAATATAGATATGTGTTTATTTATTTATTTCAGCTTCAAGTACAGTAGTGGTACATAGGCGGACTTAATGCAACAAGGCATACATGGCATGCATGGGGTATGTGTTGTACTTACTATCATCACCAGTATTAGCTTTTGTATTTTAATATAATAGGTACTTACATTGATGACTAGTACAATGAACTCTGATATTTTCTGTAATATAGAATAAAATAGAATAGCATTTATTCGGCGCTAGCAACACAATATGGCCACAACATAAAAAAATGATGCTTGTTTGTTAGTGTTTTTTTTAATTCATGAATCCCCAAGCGACCACCGGTGGCCGCGCATCTATTGTCTTACTATTGTGTCTCTAATTGACGGTATCTGAAGGGTTAATCTTAAGTTTTTACTTTGTTTATATTTTTTTTCTACATTGTTTACCTCTTCTTTCATCTTAATATAATTATATCGTTTATAATTTATTAAATGATTATATTTACCTGTTTTATAAACCGAAAAAAATATTGATGACTAGCCTGATTACATAAAATATAACCTATATCAGTTAAAATAAAGCAGGTTTCTATCGGTGAAAAAATTTTAACAATCGGACTAATACTATCAGATTTATCTTCAACAAACAAAGAAAAAATATTATAATATTGGGTGTAGATGACCTGTTTAGATTTAGTCAAAGGTTGTAAATATTAGTTTAAACATAATTGGATGCCATAGGTGCCATTGCAACCTTGGACTTACTCCTTCCATAAAAATGTAAGGGTGTATTCTATTACACAGGTATTTACTAGAAATTCCAAGCTCCTTTGAAATGTGTTCAGCAACAGACAATGACGATTGTTGCGCCACAATAACTTATTGTTAGTTATTACTGTCCACTTCATTACATACTATCCTTCTTACATGATCGTCGTCTTTTCCAGTTTTAAACTGTTCTCTATTCTGAATCCCAGTATATTGAATACTAGCTTCTGCTCGCGACTTCGTCCGCGGAAAATTTCTTGTTTTAAAATAAGATTACACTCGATTAGACGCTGCGCACGTTCAGCGCTAGATTCTCGAGCACGGGCGGGATTAATATACATGCTATAGAAACAATTTATAGCCTATAGCACTCAGGAATAATGTAGCTTTCTGCCAGTTAAAAAAATTTTAGAATTGGATTATTAGTTCCAGAGATTACCCCTTACATACAAACTTACAAATTTTACCTCTTTATAATATTAGTATAGATTTTAGATATGACAATACCTCAACTTTTTCATTTTCAACATGTCAACATTTTCTGTGTCAAAATATGTAAGCTGTATTTACATAATCATAATCATAATCATGTGTGTAATGTGAAGTGTGTGTGAAGTGAACGTTTAAGTTTGTGTATAGACTTTCAATGATGCAAATGGAAGCATAACAAACATTAGCAATCTCCCATCATCAAATCCATAAAATTACACAGTAATTTTAATCCTATAAAATCATGGAAGCACCAATCTTGGAAGTTGGGACAAGCGCTAAGGGCAAAAATAAAACAAAGTATCGGTCGGTCCACACGTGCGGTTACATCTGCGCAAGGTGCGCCTGCGCAGCTGTCCTCGCCAACCAGCACGCTTGCGCACAACGACCATAAACATTCGAAATTCAAACTTTTAAAAATCTCTTCGCAACGCCTTGCACCTTGGCTTTTGGAGTCAAATCATTTACTCCCATTAGGGTTGGTTAGATGACTGTTTTTGTTCCAATGGCCGATAATTGGCGATGACGTGAAGAAAATTGCGCTGTTATATATTTAAGGAACTCAATTTTGATATCGATAAAGTGAGATAACTTACAATTTAACGCTGCATTAAATAATTTTTTAAATGCAATTTCGGTCGCTTTGGTAAAGACCTTAAAGGCCATCGGATTTTGCTAATGAGATTGTATGTAACAGCTGATTTTTAAGTGCCAAATCGTCTGCTACAATAAATATATGTATAGTGATCGAGCAATTTATACATTTATTGCTAAATCTACACTTTCTGACCTAGTGAGTTATCCAACCATGCTTGAATCCCCATAAACAATGGTAAAAGATTTATATCTGTCACTGTCATCAACACTCAACTTTGGGCCTTACATCGAAGCAAAGGCTCAACTGGCTGCAAAAAAGCTGGGAATCCTCGCAAAGGTCAGACAGTACTTCAAGCCGGAACAGCTGCTCAAACTTTATCAAGCGCAAGTTCGATCGTGTATGGAGTATTGCTCTCATCTTTGGGACGGATCTGCCCGATACCAGCTTGATGCACTTGAAGCAATTGAGAGGCGAGCCTGAAGGATAAATGGCGATGATACACTCGTCGATTCGAAGCTTCAAAGTCTTGAGCATCGACGCCGAGTTGCTAACCTGTCGGTTTTCTACCGGTTGCATTTCGGGGAATGTGCGTCGGAATTGCATAACCTGATTCCGCCTAGCCCGGTCCATCATCGGACTACCAGACGTACGACGACGCGCCACCGGTACATGGTGGACATCCCGCCTACACGCACAAAACGTTTAGGAAACACATTCATTGTGCGTGCAGCTAAGGAATGGAATTCCTTGCCGGAGTCTGTGTTTCCTGATAGCTACAACCCAGGGCCTCAAGTCTGCTATTACTATAGTGTCAGAATGGTCGATCATTGATTTCAAAATTGTTGATTTTGACAAGTTTTGGTAATCTACTAATATAATGGCGTCATAATGACTTTCCAATGGTCAACCACTGACACTCCATTGAAAGAAGTGGCATAAAATGGTAATCTCGTACATTATGACAAAGGAATATCTGACGTATGCGGTAATTTGTAAAACTTTTGACAGTTGTTTTGATCAGTGACCTACCATTAGAACGTTATTGTGCAGTTATTGGCTTTAATAAGCTCGATATTGTTATTCTACCACAACTCTATTACGAGACCATTGACCGATCAATGATCGATCATTATGATTTAGCAGATTATGGACTTTTAGCAAAATGACAATGGCATCGTGTTGGAATGACGACTTTATAAAAATAGCAGACTCGGGCCCCAGGAATCTTTAAGTCGAGAGTGAATAGGTTTCTTCTAGGTAAGCGCGTTCCATCGTCGACCGCATCGTCGCTTTCCATCAGGTGAGATAGCGGTCAAGCGCAAACCTATCAATAATAATAATAAAAAAAAAAAAATTGTGGCACTCTTGACCACCAGTTCCTCTACATTCCTTCTTTAGACAAATTTTCCTTTTACCACGGATAAGCTATTTCAATATAACAATTAAGTATCTACTGAAGCAAGACTAATTTTTGTTGTATCAAATCTGTCTGTATAATTAAACAGTGAGATACCTAAGAAAAGGGAAGATAAGAGTTTCTCCTTCTCATCATCATCATCATTTCAGCCGATACAAGTCCACTGCTGGACATAGGCCTCCCCCAAGCGTCGCCACAACGAACGCTCTTGCGCGTCTCGCATCCATCGGTGGACCTTCACCAGGTCATCAGACCACCTTGTTGGAGGCCTTCCAACGTTGCGTCTTCCGGTACGCGGTTGCCACTCCAGAACCTTTCGGCCCCAACGGCCATCTGTTCTGCGAGCAATGTGCCCTGCCCATTGCCACTTAAGTTTGGCAATTCTTTGTGCTATGTCGGCAACCTTAGTTCTCCTGCGGATGTACTCATTTTTGATTCGATCACGCAAGGTAACCCCGAGCATAGCCCTTTCCATTGCCCTTTGGGTGACTTTAAGCCTTCTGATGAGGCCCATTGTTGCCATTGTTTCTCCTTCTACTTTTATGTTAAAGAGATTTTTGTGATTTATTTTTGCTTTTGATTACTGATTGGCTCGATTTCACCACAATGTCAAATGATGCTAAGGAATAACATGGTCGACTATAAAGTACCCACGCTTAACTAGAAGCTGATCTATTGGGCAGGGGTCACTCTCAATGCTTCATCAATGACATTGATAAACCTTCCTAATCTCTGTACCACCTCTCGCCTCTTTACAATTCTCAATCTAGATCCACCGAAATAATGATAAGTGACCCTGTTTGACCTCTGACGTTTTTCATTGGCTACTTAGCTAACGTCTCCTGCATTCTGTTCGGCAGCACGTAATGAATAATGCAGTTGAATTTAGAGTTCGTCTCATTTTTTAATGTTATTTGATGCATTTGTTATATTTGGGTTGATTGTAGGGTGGGTTGATTCCAGGTGCTGTTGTGTTTGGAGATGGAGATATTGTTCTTGATAACGATTTGGGGTGGAATTTATGGATATATTAAAACAAGTCTTCAAAGAAATCTACCTTAGTAATAGAAATATCTTGTGTAAATATATTTATGCTTTTGGCAATAAAAAGAAAGCTAGTTGTATTTTTGGTCTCATCGACTCAATAATAAAAGTGAGCTTTCAATTCCTGAGCGCAGTAAGAGTTTTTTTTTTGTATAATTGACAGATTTGCGCTTAACCATCTACTTCAACTAATTGTAAGCGGTAATGTAGTCGACAATGGAACACGCTTGGCTGGAAGTAACCTATTCGCTCCCGGTTGTTTGTTTGTTGCTTTCAAAAAACCCTGCCTTAGGCATGGAATTCTACTACTTAGCTGTACCTATTCTAAATATGTAAATGTATTCTCAAAACGTTTAGTGCTTATAGATTGTGTCTGAACCTTCCCTGCATCATGCACACCAGACCTTAATGGATCACCACAAGACCTGAAGCTTACGCTTTACGAACAGAACATACTTAGCAACAGGCAACCTACAATCAGTTGCTGTAAGATAAGTTAAGACCAAAAAGTAGAACCAATCTCCAGGTGTTCATCATTTTCAACAGTATCCGTGTCTCGTCCGTCAGCTTCTTGATTTTATTGCAACCATCTGTTGGATCCTGTTGATTTGAAAATAAAACCAGATACGAATACATCACCTGCCTGTCATCTTATGCAAGCTGGAAGATTGTACCTACATACAAATGAAGGATGTTACTGAGTTGATGAGCCCGCCAGTCGCAATATGTTGTTATCGGCTAGTAGGTTCATCATTACAAAATAAAATAATGGAGGCAGAACAGACAAAAATCTTTTTTTTAATTCCTCATAAAAAGATTCTATGTAAAAAATTGTCTTATAGTTGGTTTTTTAATTTTTATACAGTTATATCAATTTCCAAGAGTTGCGCCGACCCCAAATAAAACGGGATAAGGGCAGGAAGAAGAAGATATCAATTTTCATGAGTCTAAGGTCAAGGAAAGTTACTTCAGAGTAATAAGTAAGTAAGTAAGTTAAGTTTCATCACCACTGCTCTCAAAACGGTGAAGGAAAACATCGTGAGGAAACCGGCATGTCCTAGAACCAAAAATTCGAAGACATGTGACATTCACCAACACGCACTGGGCCCGCGTGGTGGATTATGGCCCATTCCCTCTCCTAGAGAGGAGGCCTGAGTCCCAGCAGTGGGAACATTAAAAAGGCTGATGATTGATTGATTGAAGTAAGTTAAGTACTACTAATCGTCTGAAGTTATCTTAAAATCATCATCATCATCATCTTCCTGCCCTTGTTCTACGTAGGTACTTGTACTTGGGTCGATGTCGCATATTTCTTTCTTCCATTCTGTCCTGTCAACCGTCACTTTATCACTGACTCCCTTTTCTTTCATATTTCTCCTCTCACCATCCATCTTTTTTTTTGCCTCCGTCTCCCTCCTCCCTTTTAGTAATCGTTTCATTCTCTCCGCTTCACATGAACTTACTAAGACTTACAATTATTTTTATTAAACTCTAATTACATCTTATTATTCAAAGTCCTATATAATAATCATCACTTTTTTTTCCCTACCCTCTCTGGACTCACAAACTTCTATCTTGTCCATGCTAACCATAGCTTATTAAACAAGCCCATCTCTAAAGCGATACATATCAATCAAAGCAAAGAACAGTGCTATAAAATGTAATATATTTAAAGAAATATATCACATTGTCACGTGTAAGGGTGACCGGTACGTTACGTTTATCGTACGTAATCATAATCCATCATGCGTTATAGACGTGGGGCCGTTCAAAATGAGTGCAGTGTCAAATGTAGAGAGATTAGGGCTATTCTTTGAAATTAGGGACATTATTCTAGAAATTTATAACGATGGTCAAGTATTTATTTTTTCTCCATTTGTGTATGTAGGGATTAAGAATGTTTAAGAGAATTTCTCGATAATGACGGCTTAGGTTGCACAGTAGTTCGATTCCGCATGAACGTAAAGTCCGATGCATGGCTACAGATAGTTACCTATTTCCGGTATGGGTCTCTCGTGAATGTGATTCACGATACAAAAGTAATATAATTGTAGGGCAAGATATTTTTTGTCTCATTAAAAAAACACAACAACGAAATGTTTCAGAAACGTAACGCAGTTCATTAAAGAGGTCATCTTGAAACTTAGAATTAATTTAATAGAGTAAGTTATGTGACAAAATGTAGGGTCCTAGTCACGTTGACGTCCAAGGCGTCAACGGCGCGCACTGTTCCCGCGCGCCTTAAGGAGTTGTCAGCAACAGGAGGGGCCCAGCAGGGTCGAAGCCTACTGGGGCCAGGGTTATCTGAAAAGAAGCTCGAATGCCGGTATGAAGAGGCTAGAAGGAACGGGATGGGTTTTTATCAGTAAGAGTCTGACACTATCTCCCGCTCCATCCAAGAGCGGGGATTGTCATAAGATGATTTTTGCCCACCGTAAATAAAAAAAATAGTCACGTTGACCGCAGTTTGCAGTTCCGTCAGAACTTCGATTTATTTCCGTCAAGTTCCGTATCTATTTTAACTCAGATACTCCTATAGAACTCCAGTCTAAACCACAGTACCCAAACTAACAAAACAATTATGAATGATATTTATTTTGCAAATAGGTTTTACGTAGGTATACATTACAATTTTTTTTTTACATTATATTCAATCAATAGTAATTTATTATTTGAGCACTGCCGCCGTAATTTTACAGAATAGCCCATCACATCTACTGGATCCCAAAGACACGAGACGGTCATAGATGTGTGACCTATGACTGCCATGATTTACAGTCAATACGTCGCTCTATGAGTCTATGGTGTGTGATGTCTATGGAATGCACTGTTCACACACTGTTGGTACATTGTTGATGGATTTTTTAAATAAACAAAGAACATTCTTTTAGTTAATTAAAATGCATCTGAGATAATATTGACTTCATACTTATTCTTCAGAATGACAATCAGCACCTCTAGATCGCTTGAAAACATATCGTTCGAGGGGCATATTTTTCCGATTTAATCCGAATGGTTTTTCTAAACCTTACGAGTATTTAGGTATATGGTAAGAACTGCTGCCAGAGGTTTCACCCGTGTGATACTAGAAAATTACACCAAAGCAACATGCACCCAGGATAAAGTCTTATCGTATGCTATTCCAGAATAGTATAACCATGTACCAAGTTTCATCGAAATCTGTTGTCATTTTTCCGAGTATGAAGAACTAAGAAACACATACATAAAATTAATCCTAATTAGATATATCTAACTGTTAAAACTAGTATATTATTATATCTAGCCTGTCCCTTCATTCTATTTCGAATATTTATCCATTTATTGCAGATACCCACAGTATTTTTTTAATCCTAAGGTCAACTGGTAGAGAACACCCTGTAGGATTAAGTCCGCCTATGTATCACTACTTATAAAAAATGGTCTAGACTCTGGGCCACATCTTGCCAATTCCTATGCAAGACAGTAAGTCGTCCCACCACCTCCTCCGTGGTCTGACGCGACCCCGTAATAATTTCTGGGCTCTCATTTTCAATCAATCAATCAATACGTTTATTTGCATAGTACAGGTAAGTATAAAAAGGTGTTACCTACATACAGGTATAATTAGGTGCGCTGTACTATGACCTAATAAGGTGTGCAAATTTATTAACTAATTTAAAATTTTATTCTGACAAACTAGACAGTAATTCTGCCCCTGATAGTTAAAAAGACGTATCTAACAAAAAAGAAAACGGGTAAAAACATTTTTTTATGATTGAAACGGGAAATCAGGCCTTTTTTTCTTGTGTTAAAACTGCACTGGAGAAAGTTAGCAAAATATAAAAAATACAAGCAGGTGCGCCATTATGTCCTGATTCCGGCAATGTGTATAATTCAACTCTGGAAAAATGTTAGATGCGTCTTTTTACTAACGGGGGCAGAATTATTAAGTCAAGATTAAATTCACATTAAAAGTAGTATATCATTTGTAAAAAATAAATAAATGAATAAGCTAATAAACATAAATTAAAAATGAAACCAGCTCCACAATACAAAACCAGAGCATATCTCCTAAGCTCCCACATGATCTAATCTACGCGGCGGTCACTACAATGCCTTTCACCCCAAGCTTACACTACGAGTGCGTACGCGCATGACAAATAAAATTCCTAACGTGAGAAACTCGAGATAACGTCAAATGACCGTTAATGCTGTATTTAGATAAACTTTATTGTTAACTTCTGTGAACCGAGTTCAAAGTGAGGTTACTGTAATGTTGCATCACAGTGATACCGACGTTCAACTGCTGTTAGTTAACTGTTGGTTCTTAGTAACTTCATTTGTTCCTGCTTTCTAATTTTGTCAATAAGAACATCTTGATGGTGACATGGATTATGACATGGTTTAAATTGTTTACCTTTAACTTGGGAATTGAATCGGTTTAGTTAATAGGTGTGTAGAATTTTCTGTGTATGAAAAAAACTGTGAGTCGGACTCGCGCACGTTGGATTCCGTACTCTTCGGAGAAAAAAACGGCGAAAAAATCGCGTTTCTTGTATGGGAGCCCCCCTTAAATATTTACGGACGGACGGTGCGGACTCCTAAAAAGCAAAGTCCTGCCACATTAACTGATACTCAAGAGTTTCAGTTGAGTGTTGATGCATATCGACGCCCAGCCAAAACCCTTAGACCTAGAACGCTGAAATTCCTTGCACAGAGGTTCCTTTTATGCTGTTTACAAAGAAAAAGACAGGATTTTACAAAAACCCTCCAAAGGGATGAAACAGAGTTCCAAAGTTTGTATAGAGAAAAATATTTTCACACTAGGGAAGTTCAGATGCAATTGTATTTCCAAACCATCCAGGGCCCCATTTACCTATATGTATACACACAAAGTTTCATCCATATCGGTCACACCTTTTAGAAGTTAGGTGATAAAATTATAAATATAGGTAAGTGAAGAATTACACGAAGAATTGCCAAACTTAAGTGATAATGGGCGGGGCACATTGCTCGCAGAACAGATGGCCGTTGGAGCCGAAAGGTTCTGGAGTAGCGACCGCGTACCGGAAGACGTAACCGCGAAAGGCCTCCTACAAGGTAGACCGATGACCTGGTGAAGGTTGTGGGAGTCTGATGGATGCGGGACGCACAGGATCGTGCATTGTGGCGAGACTTCAGGGAGGCCTTGTCTAACAGGGAACGTCTATCGGCTGAAATGATGGTTGAATCATCATCAGATGAAGAATTATATGTATAAAGATACATTACGTCAACATTAAAAAGTTTCCCTGCCTCTACAAAAGTCTTTATCTAAAGCCAACCAGATTTGCTACAGATTTAGCTGATTCATCATATACTTACTTCTTGCTTCTCATGTGCCGCTTTACTCAAGTTCTATTAATATTATTAACACCTCTACCACTATATTTAAACTTACGTATGAATCCATCAAAAACTTAACTTGTAAAAAAACCAAGGCTTGCAACTCAATTTTTCTGCCGTAAAAAGTTGTGAGATCCATGTAATAGTCCTAAGTCGGTTCATTTATTCAGTCCTTAATTGAGGGATCATTTGCAACATCTTATAGTGACCATTATCAATATTACAAATCTTTTATGTTTTAAATAAATATATTGAAGTCAATCTATTATTGAATTAATTAAGAATGACAAGAAAATAAAATGTATCTCACAAGTAATACGTAGTATATTTTAATAGATTGTTACCGGGGGCTGAGCCCTTTCGCAGCTAACCCTGGACCCAGTAGGCTTCGACCCAGCTGGGCCCCTGTCGTTGCTGACAACTCTTTAAGAGCGCGGGAACATTGCGCGCCGTCGACGACTTGGGCTCGATCCGGACAGCGAGCTGGTACGGCCGTGCCACTTTCTTGCTCGCCTTGGTGGGGGCACTACCGTTCCCCCTAATATGAGTATGACTCATAGCTACTAGAGACAGAAACAGTCCTCCATTCTCCCCTCCGTTACCGTCGGGTGACCACACGTTCCCTCACGTATGAGACATCTTATCTCCATTGTTAGCACCTACTTTACATCATAATGTCCTGGCTCCGTTTTATAGCGTTTAACCTCTTCTTTGTGAAAAAAAGGTAAAGCTTGGTGTACATTGGAGTGTAACGTGGGGTGATTTTTGGTAGAAAAGTTTTTGTTGAATTTGTAATTGGATCTATGATAGTAGAAGCATTGAATGCAGAGGGAACAAGCATTTGCATAATTTATTCAGGGCTGTTTTTAAAGTGTCTTCTGGTTTTTTATTTGCCCATGTGCGCATGAGCGAATAAAAACTCAAAAGTGAGTAGGTACTAGGTACTCTGCGCCGTTGCAGCTCTTCAGTTCCAACTTCCAACTATTTTTGCTCTTCTAATTTCCTGGTTTTCCTCTAGGTGTAGTAATCTATATCGTCTTCTTATATTAAAAATCAATTGCTGTTTGTTTGCACTAAAATACAAAAACAGTCTGACCGCTTTGAATATTTTTGTTTGAAATCTGTGATCACGTGTGCTCTAAAAGCACACATAAAAGAAAAGGATTTAAAAGAACAATACAAATATTTAAAAAAAATGTAATTTTTGCAGGTGGGAAATCATCCAATTGATTCTCCCACTCTGGGGTGAAGCGCGAGGGCGTGTCAGGCTTTAAATAATTTTTGCCTAGGAATTGTTTTATAAATGAAGCACTAATTTTACAGAGGCGAAGCCTCAAGCGGCAGCTAGTTTTATACATATATTATTTATGGTTCAGCCACCACTACCAAATGCTAATACTTAAGTATTTATAAGTAGAATATAAATAAAAGTAACTAACTAAATATTGTTTCAATCCGCTACCAGAATACAAGTACATAAGTTTTTCATTGACATTCAATCTTAGGTCATTGACAAGGAGCCAATCTTAAATAAGGATATTGTGAAATACTGATGCAATTTGTCTAAATATCACACAACCTTCGAAGGACACTAAATATTGCCCAATTTAAAGCCTTGATTACAAAGATGATGCAACCTGATCTCTAACGTTCTCCAGCCAGAGGGCTGAGGGATTGTTCAAAAGATTTACCTTGGCTCTGGATTGTAAAGGGCATCAGAAGTTACTCGGGTGAATTTTAGTCTGTAAAAATCTAAGACTCCCTCTCATTACGTGCGTCACGTCATGTCAGGATGTCAACGGAAAACCAGTGCAGTGAAAACCGTTTCGGTCCGGGCACGCACAGCGCAACTATATTGTGTGTATTTCTTTATCTACTCTTATTTTATTATTTTGTGTTGTTGCCTATTGTATTGCCTGCGTCGAATAATTTCTATTCTATTAAGCCCAGAGCGAGAGGAAAGGAATAGGATGATTTCCTACAAAAAAAATCTTTTTTTTTTCTTACTTACCAAAATCATCAAATGATTTCTCCGACTCTAGGGTAGAAGAGAAGGCTGCATTAGACATCTACTGACTAAAAACACACCTGTATCCGTCAGTTGCTTTTTGCATTCTCGAATTAGTAGTTTTCATTTCTCCATAACGCCCTAATGTAACCCTACCTTTATTCCAGGGAGACTGGAAACGTCGAGAGATGTCGTGCGGTGTTCCGCAGGGGTCGGTTCTGGGCCCACCCTTGTGGAACATCGGATACGATTACGTGCTGCGCGGCGACTTCCCTGACGGGGTCAGCGTGGTTTGCTACGCAGACGACACGCTGATCCTAGCGCAGGGAGAGTCGCACCAGGCGGCGGTCGCTCTAGCGACACGCGGGGTTGCGATAGCCGTTGGTAGGATCCAGGAGTTGGGACTCGAGGTGGCGCTGCATAAATCCGAGGCAATGTACTTCCACGGCCCTCGGAACGCGCCACCATCGGACTCCCAGCTTACGGTAGGAGGAGTTCGCATCGGCGTCGGGTCGACGATGAAGTATCTGGGACTCGTCCTCGACAGCCGGTGGAATTTCGTAGAACATTTCCGACGTCTGGCTCCCAAGCTTCTCCGGGCTGGGGCTGCTCTCAAGCGGCTCCTGCCCAACCTTGGAGGTCCAGACGCCTCCTGCCGGAGGCTCTACGCGGGGATCGTTCGGTCCATGGCCCTCTACGGGGCGCCGGTGTGGGCGCCGTCGCTGGCAAAGCGACCGGCGTCCATACTGAACGCCTGCCAGAGGGTCATGGCAATACGGATGGTGCGGGGTTACCGCACGATCTCTCGCGAAGCGGCGAGCCTTCTGGCTGGCCTACCACCGTGGGATCTGGAGGCAACAGTCCTTGCACACATGCACGACATGCGCGTGGAGATGCAACGCCGGGGTGAAAGTCCACTGCCGCAACATGTCAAGGCATGGCGGACAGAGCTCCGGCGGGATCTCATGGTGAAATGGCGTCAACGGCTATCGCAACCCAGTGCTGGGCACGCCACGATTATGGCGGTAAGTCCCCTCTTTGAGGCGTGGCTGGAAAGACCTCACGGCGTCCTTACCTTCCGCATGACGCAGGTCCTCACCGGACATGGCAAGTTCGGGAGGTTCCTGCATCGGATTAAAGCGGAAGAGACGCCCGGGTGTCGCCACTGTGCGCAACGCCCGGAGGACACGGTGGAGCACACCGTCGAGGTGTGCCCTGCCTGGGCGGAGCATCGCCGTGCCCTCGTGGGGGCGATCGGCGGCGGAGACCTCTCGCGCCGGGCCCTGGTCGAGGCCATGGTCCGGAGCGAGGAGGAATGGCAGGCGGTCGCCTCTTTCTGCGAAGCAGTAATGCTTGCAAAGGAGGAGGCTGACCGCATCAGGCAACGGCGCCCTCGCCGCCATCGCCGGGATTCCGATCCCGATTTCCGGCCACCGTAGACGCGGGCTCGCGGACGGCGAGCCATGGGTAGCTCGCTGTCCGATCGTCCGGTAATGGACCGAGTCCAAGACGTCGACGGCGCGCACTGTTCCCGCGCGCCTCAAGGAGTTGTCAGCAGCAGGAGGGGCCCAGCTGGGTCGAAGCCTACTGGGGACAGGGTTGTCCGAAAGGGAGCTCGTGCCCCGGTATGAAGGCTAGAAGGAACGGCGCGGGGTTTTTAGTCAGTAAGAGTCTGACACTATCTCCCGCTCCACCCAAGAGCGGGTTTTGTCAAAGATGATTTTCCCCGTCGACAAAAAAAAAAAAAAAAACCCTACCTTTATTCACTTTGAATATGTCCAAATTGGGTCTTTTGAAAACGAGGTCAGTGATCCTGCGAGCTTTATTTTTCTCATAGATTAATCTTTAATTTAAATGCTGCTATACAAAGCTTCAGAATGCATATTATAATATGTGATCGTATGAGAATGCGTGTCTCTATGACTTATGAGATATGCATCGTATGCATTTGAAGATCGATCTTGTGTTGAATACAGATAATGGATTTGTTTTAATAGAAGAAGAATAATAATAATAAACTGCTTTTTATTATTCGTGTCAGGATCTTCTGGGAACCAAACACTAACAAAACATACCACAGTGTCTCAAGACGAAAGTCTATGACCAGTGCGTGTTGCCAGTGATGACATAATTATGGCTCCGAAACATGGTCGCTCACAATGGGTCTCATCAGAAGGCTTAAAGTCTCGCAAAGGGCAATGGAAAAGGCTATGCTCGGGGTTTCCTTGCGTGATCGAATCAATAATGAAGATATCCGCAGGAGAACTAAAGTAGCCGACATAGCACGAAGAATTGCCAAACTTAAGTGGCAATGGGCAGGGCACATTGCTCGCAGAACAGATGGCCGTTGGGGTCGAAAGGTTCTGGAGTGGCGACCGCGTATCGGAAAACGCAGCGTTAGAAGGCCTCCCACAACGTGGACCGATGACCTGATGAAGGTTGCGGGAAACCGATGGATGCGAGACGCACAGGAACGTTCGTTGTGGCAACGCTTAGGGGAGGCCTATGTCCAACAGTGGACGCATATCGGCTCAAATGGTGACTAGGTAAACAACCATACCGCAACCCTAGGAGGTAGCGAATTCTAAAAACACTATATTTTCATAAATACTTGTAGCTTATATCCTCTTTTTGAGGTTGAGATTCAAATAATTTTCCCACTCAGGGTGGTTCGAGAGGGATTGTCAATGTTTTTCTCTGTAACTAAAACCCACCCGTGCTTCTTCAAGTTGCCTTTTGTGTACCAGCTGACTTAGACAAAGGACTACAACGTTTGAAGTCCGCGGGTCTACTTTTAGAAATTCCTCATGGTCCTGGTGCGCCCCTGCCGTTTTCCTGATATCTCTTTGTGGAGCGCGTGGTAAACTACGCGTTACTGATGTGACGAATATTCGCATTCACCAATATTAGCACATTTTTTGACATTCGCATTCACATTCACGAATATTGAATTTGAATATTCGCGAGTGTGAGAAATCTAACATTCGTTATCTCACTACTACGCACCGTTGACAGCTCGGGCTCGGTCCAAACCATAGAAATTTAAAAAACATCTCCTTTCTTATATCTATGGTCCGAACGGTTACCGGACCTCGTCGTCAGACCCACGGTCACTCTTTCAAACATTCCCGTAGCCCTACAGAGATAAATCTGCTTTCTATTATTCAAAATCTACCCCATAACATCCACTAAACACTGCATGAAGTATCGCTTACCCCATCTTCACAAAGCCAGGAGATAACACCAAAACAAAACCCGACTCCTATTCACGCTCCGATGGTACATTAAAAGAAATCAAGTTTATATTAAACTTGCTTCATTACGCCTCTTCAAACTCAAAAAAGGGGTGAACAGAGAACTATTTCGTGCTATTGTAAGCAATGGCTATCCCTTTGTGGGTCAAATTTCCTTTGTAAAGTTTCTATCTATTATTTTGATTTAAATTTTAATAACCGTGAGATCTGATAGGGTTTTTTCTGATGTCTATGGGAATTAGAATATTCGGTTTCGTGACGAAGGAAACGTTGTTTGGGGTCTATTCAAAATGTTTTTACCTTTTTTTAAACAGGCAAGGGATGCAAGCACAGATAAATGCTCTAACTGACAACGGAACGGGACATCGAAAAGAGTTTTTTTTATTCAGAAGTTCAATCGAGAAAAATCGGTTCCATATTCTTAGGTAGCGTAATGCATCCAAAATAACGAATGTCCAAACGAATGCTATTTTAAAACGAAAAGAAAAATAAAAAAAATTATAAAACAAACTGATTTGGCAAATGTTGTTCTGCATATTATAAATTGGAAGGCCTCCAACAAGGTGGTCTGATGACCTAGTGAGGATTGCGGGAAGCCGATGGATGCGAGACGCGCAGGAGCGTTCGTTGTGGCGACGCTTGGGGGAGGCCTATGTCCAGCAGTGGACGTGTATCGGCTGAAATGATGATGATGATGATATTATAAATTATTATCAGAGACAAAAAAGGGCGGTGAGGGTACAAGGGTAAAAAATAGCTTATGGCTTATTCGCAAATCTACCAAATATATACAAAAAGTTTGATAAAAATCTAATAATAATGGTAGTACTTATTTAACCCTTCAGATACCGTCAATTAGAGACACAATAGTAAGACAATAGATGCGCGGCCACCGGTGGTCGCTTGGGGATTCATGAATTAAAAAACCAGTGAGCCGTTTCGAAGGAGTTTGACCACAAACAGTGTGACACCTGATTTTTGTATGTATATTAGGTTAACAAATATTATGCTTTTCTATACATCATATCGTATAGTTTGTCAATCAGCAAACCATGTCAACAAGCTTAGTATAATAACAAAAAATACGCCTGTCTGTTTATAATGACACTTGATATCGTCTACTGGGTTATTTGATATTATTCCGTAGGTAAATAATATTTGAGGCTTGATATTTGAAGATAATACGTGATATTTTTGGAGTTTAGAAGCCTGATTGCCGTTTAGCAAACTATGCTCAATATAGATTCACTCTAAGCCTTTGGATCGCGTCCCCAACCGACTATTTCTAAAAAAACATTTTTTTTGTAGTTGTCCATGTTGTAGCCAGCCAATTCCTCTAACCTAACCTAACCTCTACATTCTATGATAATTGCTTCACCAAACTCAATCAAAATAGACAGTTAAACATTAACGGAGAGATATTTTCCATAGTCATTGCGACTGTGCTGATTAGAGTGAAGTAAGTTTCATTCAAAAGGAAACTCCCTTATATCATGTCATATAATTCATTGTGCGGACAGCTAAGAAGTGGAATTCCCAGCCGGAATCTGTGTTTCCTGATAGCTACAACCTGGGGCTGTTTACGCTAGGTGTAAATAGGTTACTTCTAGGCAAACGTGCTCCATTGTCGACTACATCGTCGCTATCCATCCGATGAGATAGTGGTCAAGTGCACACTCTATGGAGTGTGCACTTGACCACTATATACATATATTTATTTACCTCACACCAAACAACTGATTAACATCCGTAGACTCATAGCAAGGTTCAGTTGAAAACCAGCGTCAGGCAACTACTACGTAGTCACCTGGCATCATGCTGAACTGGACCTATTTGGGGCAGCCGTGAGACATACAATGTAGATGTATTCTAGGTTTAAGTTTGTATACCATAATTATAGTGTTATCTCATTGTGTGTACCTGTGTGTCAAATAAACGTGTTTCCTTTCTTTCTTTCTAAGTGTGAGCCTATCATGGTAAACAAAATTGCTGCAGTATGCTCTCATACATTCCGTAGAACAAATTCCATCGAGTTGGTACCACTCCCAGCGGCGTCCTTACCTTCCGCATGACGCAGGTCCTCACCGGACATGGCAAGTTCGGGAGGTTCCTGCATCGGATTCAAGCGGAAGAGACGCCCGGGTGTCGCCACTGTGCGCAACGCCCGGAGGACACGGTGGAGCACACCGTCGAGGTGTGCCCTGCCTGGGCGGAGCATCGCCGTGCCCTCGTGGGGGCGATCGGCGGCGGAGACCTCTCGCGCCGGGCCCTGGTCGAGGCCATGGTCCGGAGCGAGGAGGAATGGCAGGCGGTCGCCTCCTTCTGCGAAGCAGTAATGCTTGCAAAGGAGGAGGCCGACCGCATCAGGCAACGGCGCCCTCGCCGCCGTCGCCCTCGCCGCCGTCGCCGGGATTCCGATCCCGATTTCCGGCCACCGTAGACGCAGGCTCGCGGACGGCGAGCTATGGGTAGCTCGCTGTCCGATCGTCCGGTAATGGACCGAGTCTAAAACGTCGACGGCGCGCACTGTTCCCGCGCGCCTCAAGGAGTTGTCAGCAGCAGGAGGGGCCCAGCTGGGTCGAAGCCTACTGGGGACAGGGTTGTCCGAAAGGGAGCTCGTGCCCCGGTATGAAGGCTAGAAGGAACGGCGCGGGGTTTTTAGTCAGTAAGAGTCTGACACTGTCTCCCGCTCCACCCAAGAGCGGGTTTCGTCAAAGATGATTTTCCCCGTCGACAAAAAAAAAAAAAAAAAAAAAACACTCCCAGCGTGAGTTATCTCATGTCTATGGCTCTGAGACTGTGACATTTATTGGTCTTTGTTATGTCATAAAACAATAATTACAGTCACTTTTAACGGTGACAAAGTCAAAGATATGCTTGTATTGACGAGCATATTGGTCACATATGTTTGAAGCATTGAGCATATTGTTATGACGAGATATTATAGCTTTTTCAATGCACTTTCTCGAAAACCCCGCTTTTATCCCTACTGCTTTTAGGCACGCAATTGACTGTTTCCGCACTAGTGCGGAAAAGTGCGCGCCCCTTCCACTATTGATTGTATTTATCGTATCAAATTGGGTGCTAAGCGACCATAAAACACCACTTATTTATTTCTTTAGAAAAGTATTGAAAAACGTCGTTTGATCACTGCTGACACGTGGGTCACTGCTGCACTCGGCTCCATAATATTTCGCCTGCAGCTTCGGTGTTTATACCGCGTACATCGAAGAATTTTATTTAGGTGTCTTCAAGGCTAGAGTGAATAGACTTAATAAACTAGTGCGTTTCATCATCATCGATTGCATCACTGCTTACCATCAGGTGGGATTGCAGTCAAACACTGGTTTATAGATAAGTACTAGAAAAAAACCTTAAAAGAGTTTACGTTTTAACGTTTCAATCTACACTACACTAATATTATAAAAAGGCTAAAGTTTTTCGTTTTTATTTTTTTTGTTTGCAGGAGGTAATCTCTGAAACTACTGGTCCTATAGCTAAATTTTTTTCACCGATAGAAAGATGCTTTATTCCTGAGTGATATCTAAGTGGCATAGGCTATATTTTATGTACCCAATCAAAACTGCGGACAGAAGCTATAATTTAACAAACACTCGCACACATGCAATACCAATTCGTGCAAGCTTCTAATCACGATTTACATACCTACTCAGAGCTTTGACATCACCTCTAGTCTAAGCCTAAAAGAATAGTCTTTTAGCCATAGACTACACGAAGATAATCCACTCTATAAAAAGTTGGACAGGTACCCGTGCAATTTCAGCAGCCAAGTCAGCGACGTTATTATCCAATGGATCATAGATCTCGCTTTGTTCCGCACTCGCTCGCGCCGGTTCTCACGCCCTGCGCCCGCGCACCCGTAAGGCTGTCCGGTCCGACACACGGAAGCAAGACGGACGTTTAAGCTAGCACTACATAAGACCAACGCAAACGTGTAGCACGCCTGTACCCCTAGCCAAGTTGCTAATCTGCAATAGTTAACGCTCGTAGAAAGCTTCAAATGTACGGGAATGACGTCACCTCAACGTTCAGTCACGTGGTTAGAACAAAAGAATTGGCGGCAAGGTCAACTCGAGGCGTTCGAAGCAAGCGAAACGGTTGTAACTTGGCTAGGGGGGTTGATTTGTACGTAGAACGACGTCGCATGGCGTGGATCAAGTGCAGCTCTACAAGTCTAGTCGCCATATAAAATGTATGGAGACTGACGCGCCCAAATCAGCGTGTGTAACACACGTGTGCGCAGTGTAGTACCTTAACTGCCGCACTCAGAGACGCCCATTAACGCTAATCTCTGATTTACTAATTTTGTCATTGAATAGTCTATATCTTTATGACGTTAAGTACCTTAGGTTTTGCTTTAATTGACATTAAAGTTAAATGACGTCTCTGAGTGCGGCAGTTAGTGTTTGATAATTGGAGCTGTATTGGAGATGGAAGGAGCAGAGGCATTACCACAAGCTCGTAATACAATCCATTTTACAACCTATATAGAACTGGGTATAGGGTGTAGGCATAATTGCTCCATCCCTCTTTCTCGCTCGCACGCTTTGATGCCATTTTAAGACGTCATGGTAAGGCTTCAGATAGTGCAAAGCGATTTGTTTATCATGTTTGTTTGATATTTTGATTTGTTATATTACTTTTAATCAATTTAGACTCTCAAGATTTATGATGTACCTGCAATAAATCTATGAATTCTGTTTAATTTTTTTTTCCATTTCTCTGTTTACAAAGATTTCGTTCAGCTTATTTCGAAATCAATTGTTTTTTTTTTTGTGCGTGTGACCTCTCGTAGGGCATGATGAGGTTGTCAACAGCTTGACCTGACTAACCTGTGGGCACCTTAAAAAAATTAAAGCCTTCAGGCTTAAAAATACTAAACGACACTGTAAACTGAGCGCACCCCCTGTAAGATACGGACCTCGGAAATCAATTGGTACGGAAAATTATATAACTTATTGTCTTTGAGAAAAATCACCTGAAAAACTTTACGAGTGGGTAAGTGACATTTTTTTTTTAAGCCAAATGACCCGTTCTTTATTGTATAAATTTGGCAAACCTGAATCATCATCATAACATCAGCCTGGACCCACCGCAGCATAAAGACACGGACAAAAAAACATTTTGTTTTTTTTTTCAGTATATCGCTAATACTGTCAAGTTTTTTATTGCTATTGTAACTGAATAAAAATAAATCAGTAATTTAAATTAAAAACTTTGACCGCTCTAGATCCTGTTTGCGTGTGTAAAATTCAATATCTAGGCAGCGCCATCTACTTTCAAAAGCACAAACTAATCACAAGACGTCCGCAGCGCTCCTAAGCACCAAACGCATAGTGAAACAACCGTACAGCTTTGCACTGTTAGAAGGAGATAGCAACACAACTTAACGACCGGACATAATCCGGTAGAGAGAGACAAAAACATTGTCGCGTGACTGGTTAGCATTGCAAGGTCGTCGCGAGAGGTGAGTGACACCAATCCGTAGTGGATCTCGTATTATCAATTTAGACTTTAAAATTTAAATGTTATGGTCGAAATTCGTTTGGGGAGTGACGATAGATAGTGCGTCCGCGGATTTTGCGTGCCAAATCATCTTGTTTTGATTTTGTAGGGACAATTTGGTGTTTAATCGATGTTTAAACGATCGATTACGGTTGATTCGCCGCGATACATGCGGTGCTTGTAATTTAGATGCTGTGGCGAATTTGCTAATTCCTTGCCGACAAGATAGGTATTGTTTTGCATTGTATAATTTTTTGCCGTGTTTCTTTTCCTGCGTGTGTGAATGGGACTAATCCGATGATTGATAAGTAGGTAGGTATATTATTGTCAAAATGTGGTGTATCTTACATTAATGGAAATTATAATACCTAAATAAAAATATCCAAAAAAAGTGCTAGAATCAAAGAATGCTAGGATCTAACTTTATCTCAAGAGGAATTATGTAACTACAACAAATGATGGTGCGGCGCAGTAATAGACTTCTCCTAACACAATATCCTATGGTGTGCAATAAAGTTTATTTCTATACTAATTTTTCCACGGTCTCACCCTAGTAGCATAACTGACAGAAACTGCACATTTTATAGTACAAAACGTAGCTTACTGCAGTCAGCAGTAATGGTGGTATTAGCAATTTTAATGTAACAATATTTGGAAACAGATAAACTTACCAACTACAATATTACCTCTGAACTGGTTTCCTTACCACTTGTGAGTGACCAATCAACTTTTAAAGGACGAGAGAACATGCATCTTTTGTGCTCTTTTGCATCATTGTTTGCCTCATCCATTGTTTACCATAAGGCAAGATAAGGCATATCAGGAAAAACTTTAGCTTAACCTCTTTCAAACTCGATATATTTTTCTCTATCCCTAAATTCTCAGGATTCAAAACCATGTGATATCTCTTATTATATTTGAGACACTGTTGTTTATCGACAATATCGCAAGTGTGGATCACTAAGATCGCAAGTTTCCCCCCAGGAGCGCGTGTTATGGCAGACTGTGGGGGAGACACGTGTTCAATGTTTACGAGAATCTATTAATGTTCCTCAAGACATTGTTATTCACTCAAAATATAGATAATCATATTTTAGTCAACTATTTTTAACACGTACGAGATAATTAGGTAGGCAACTAAAATAAATGACCTAGGAATCTATGCTTCGAAACAGGCCAGTATTATTTATTTATTTATTTAAACTTCATGTACAGTTAAGTAGTGGTACATAGGTGGACTTGATGCGAAAGGCATTCTCTACCAGTCAACCTTTGAGTTAAAAAAGACAACACTGAGGAGTATCTTTATCTTTTTAATTCAGTAGTGCCTGTATTGAAATCATTTGAGTTAACTAGCTTTCTTCTTGTAAAACGAGAAATAAAATATCTCCCCTGCCCTACAATTACATAATTCATTTATTTCTAGTACAAGACGAATCCGAAATAGGTAATTGATTACACACATTTATTGATTGACTACATTATCTTCAGAATTTTCTAAGCACCTTCATATCATCTAATGTAATTCAAGTAATAGAATTTGAAATTGCCCGCGTGTGAGCTTGTGCACGCGCAACTCCGATCTATTTGAGATAACTTCAATTTTATTACTCATTTTCTTTCTCGTGAATATTGAATACCCTCACGAGCTTCGTAATGATGAGAAATTTCAAGCAGCATATTCGTTCAAATCGATGCAGAGAATGTTTACTGTTTTAGAGTTATTTTGATTGCATTATTTGCCAAAACACTAAAGTATCCCTATATCCTTAGATTTGTTAGGTCTCATCGCTCATCGCTAATAAATCTTAACCCTTCAGATACCGTCAATTAGAGACACAATAGTAAGACAATAGATGCGCGGCCACCGGGTGTCGCTTGGGGATTCATGAATTAAGATGTTTTACTTACCGAAAAAGAAGGATTTGGTTAGACAAACCAACACTTGCTCAAGCTACATAATCACTTTATGTAACAATAAAAATTGTTTATAAAACACATTCTAAGAAAGCTCGTAGTTTAACGAGTCAATAAAATAACTTTTAAAGATTCGTTTGTAACAAGCGGTGCTTGACCGCAAGTTGTAAACAGCGCCATCTATCCACAGCTGGTTGAACCTCGTGGTGAGTGCGACCACCCGCGCGCCGTAACGGCGCGTGCGCATCCGATAGCGATTAATAAGGATTGATGGAGACACTGGGCTTATTAAATAATGCGTACCGTGTGCGTAGTAAAATGTAAAATAGCATAATTTTAGTGTCTCAAAAATCGTATGAATTTAGAAAGTTAAAAAAAAAGATAGTCAGCAGGCTGGTTGAAACAAAAAATTGGATTTTTTAAAAAAAGCAATGTGAGTGCTTCGAGTTCTATAGACATTATTCAGTTCAGAAAAACTTTTAGTACTTAAATCAGTTATTATGTTAGAAACATACCTTCGCGTAATCAACGGGGGACGCGTTGACCGGGCAAGTAAACAGGCCTTCGCTGAAACAAAGAAAGTACAAAAACATATAGCAGGTACATGACTTCATAAAACTTAGACTAACAAAAAGATGTAGATTTACATACATACATATTATATAAAAAGCGCTAAATAGTATGAACTTGATTTTCAACACTAAGCCATAAAGAGGTAAAGTTTATAATTTTGTTTGTTGGAATTAATAATCTGTTGACTACTGAACCGATTTTGAAAATTCTTTCACCAGATCACAGACACAATTAAAACATATTTCAGAATCACAGACACAATTAAAAAGTCATTGTGTCCCGCGTACATATGCGTTCCCGGCATACAACGGGTTATGAGTAGCTTGCCCGCTGGCTTTGGTAATAAATTAAACGCAGAAAATCTGTTAAAAAACTGAAAAATAAGCTGATTTAGTCTCATCTCAGCACTCATGAATTTATTAACCGTGCCCAGGAATAATGGCCCATTCGTGGAGATGGAACTAAACCAAGCAATGGGACTAAGCAAGCTAAGTAGGTAGTTTAAGTTTATGTATAAATTGTGTTACATTTTGGTGTACAATAAAGTTTATTATATTCTATTCTTTTAGTCTCGCCAAAAACTAATTATTTATTTCTGCAAATTAAACGTAGACTGACTTCCACTTTAAAATTCTGGTCTACTCATAATGATCATAGCTCAAATGTATGATACTGAAATTTTTTTCTAAAAATAAAACCAAATACCGGCCTAGGTAACGCCATAAATTATAGCCATGTCAAAATTCGCAAACAGCAAACACATTACGAAACCCCATAAACATTATCTCAAGTAACATTTTTGTCATAAACTGCAGCACTTAGCAGTTAACGCATAATAAAATTTGAGGTTAAACGAACATTTGAATGTTAAAAATAAAGAGTAATAAACAATTGAAATAATTATTATGTCACGCTATCGTATGAGATTGCCGTCGGCATTGCAATTTGTAAACCGACCGGTACAGTGGGGAACAAACGTGTTTTTGAAATAGTCCAAATTCAAACAATAAACAAACTCAAAGTCAAATCTTTATTACATATTGAACACAATCATCAATATATTTCCGTTTGTCATGTGAATGCGCAGTTCGTTATGTTCTACCAATTCAGGCATACTTACAAAATGATAGCAACAATGACACTCCAATAAATCGTGCTTAGTTGAAAAGAAAGAGAAGCAAGACCGACCCCAAGTAAATATGACACAAGATAAAATAGGAAGAAGAAGAAACGACAAGTCAGCAACAGACAACTTGAAAAAGTCAATTAAGACTATTTTTTTCTTGCTACAAAAGATGCATAAATCTTTTTCTCTATTTCATTCGTTTTGTCCTCTTCCTGCAGGGAAAAGATGCCTCTTAACCTAGCTAGCTCTAACCAAATTTAAACTAACTCATTTAATCTGCGTATAATATCTCTCCCTTTCTAGTTGTCCTCCTCTCTTATAAACTTTTCCATATTTATTTGGAATTCTAAAATCAGTAATGTGTGGTAGTTATATTGAACAAAAAAATGTCTTATTACAGAACGCCCACCGAGGCTAAAATATCCTGTATGTATTTGAAGATAAGAAGTAAAAAAGACCAAATATTTATGTATTTGCAAATTACACAAGAACAAGACACCCAACAGAATAAAATAAAAGATGAACGCTCACTCGAACTCACTCACTCTGTCACTAATATAATATAACAAAGGAACACTTGTGTCCCCGAGCATACCACTTGCTAATAGTGTCGGTCACAGAGAATAATCACCGGAACAGCAGACGGATACCGTCTGGCGATAAATACGTTTGCATAGTGATTCGACGATGGATTGCGGAGTATTTCGCTACAATAGTGTCAAGTCCTGATTGCTATTGTTTCATCGTTTGTCTGAATGCAGACGGACTTTGGAACAGTAGCGATAAGAGTGATGAGTTTCGCAATTTTTCTGGGCATACAAATTGCATACAATTTAAATAATAACAGACGATGAAATTAAGAACCTATTCTTAATTTTTTATTTATGTAAGTGTAAAGGCAAAGCCTCTTTAGGTATTCTTCCCGTTTTGAAAAAAAGATTAGAACGGATAGCTAATTCTTGTCTCTGTTAAAATAAATCTAACATTTACAATAAGCAAAGCGGAGCCTGGCGATAAGCTAGAGCAATGCGATAATGAAGAGTAGAAGAACAATATTAAACTTATGTGTAACTTTCAATGAAGGGATAAAATTATTGAGATTTACTCATTACCTCTTTATTTTACACGAGTTAATGAGTTGCAAAATGGTGGCTCCATGCCTTGTTCGTATAAAAAAATTCAGCTTGCCAGGATTAAAAGATTGTTCAAAAGAATTACCGTCGTTCTGGACTTTAAAAAGCAACTGAAAAAAATTGGTTTTAATCAGTAAAAGTCTAACACTCTTTCTCTCTCTCCCTACCCAGAGCTCCCGAAGATGAATTATTTTGATGTTCCACGTAAAAAAGGTACACTTAAAAAACAAAAAACTAAAAAAGGTAATCTATTGTCAATCAAATAATAATTAACAGTCATCATAGAATTGACATTATCAATAGAAAAAAAGCCTCTTTAATTTTTTCTGAAATTCAATAAGCGCTAACTTTTTCTAACAACCTAATGTAATTATATTAATTAGCATATGAGTATGGCAAAACATTCATAAGATTTGGTTAGTCTTAAATTTCAGGTATATCCATCGACGATATTTATTTTCTATTTTCAGGGTTTGTAGTAGTTGTAGCCAATTTCTATAATATCCTCAACGTAGTTTCTGCACGTTTACATTTTTCCACCATTTGACGTGAAAAGTCGAAATCAATCACTCATGTTGAAGGTTTTCTGATTGCTATCGCGTTAATGTTTAATTCTTAAACAAACAACTTGTTATAGAAAGCCATAAATCACCTTACAATTAAATTGTGTTTACCATAGTGTTAATTCCTGATCGTGTCTAATTAGCTTAATGCCTTAGATGCTGGGTAAATCAATTTTTATTTAAAAAAGAACTTTAGTAAGTGGTGTTAAAGTAGATTTTAGTTTGGTTATTAATCCAAACGCAATGTACAGTAGTTCTTCTCGATAAAAACGTTTATTTTTTCGTGTGACGTTTGTAATTAGTCGGTAATGCGAAGAAAATTATGTAGCGCGTCTCTATATATGCGCACGCGCATGAGATATGGCAGTTTTTGTCGGGTGATGATCTCGATGTTTCCGTACGAGTGTTTTGCTTAATAATCGGTATAATCGATGCAATGGCTCGTGTAGTTGCGTCGATTTATTGGTGGCGTGGTCGTTCAACGAAGATATCTGTTAGAGTCGAGTATCAGAGGCGGATTGAAGTAATGTTATTCTAGCAGTTTATCGTCTAGTCGATTATCTAGTGTTATTAAAGTAAGAGCTCTGTTATTAAAGTAAGCGTGTGTGAGCACAAATTTTAGTAGCTCAGTGTGTCGCCTCACGGATGGGACTTTTGTCAGCGTTCATCATTTCCTTTGGAGTTCAGTCAATGCCTCGGTTATCTAGAACTCATCAATTTTTACCCAATATGGAACCTTTGGGAGACTACTAGCGTAGTACGGTAGGCTTACTAGTAGTAGCACCAGTCACCACTGAATTCACACGAGATACTGGTAAACTTTCAATTTACCTTCTTGGGGCGTTTTCACGACTAACATATCGACTAGGTTTTCAGAAACTAGACCAATACAATAAAACTTGTTAATAAACTTTTAGAAAACCAAATTATACTGCATAATAATATAAATCCGAAGCTTTAGACATCCTTCGTGACTTATCCAACGCATTCGATACCGTTCTTCATGAAACTTTTATCAGGAAACTAAATCACTACAGGGTTCAAAACATTTCTCTGGATTTTTTTACTTCATACTCATCGAATTAGAAGTTCATACTCTAGTAATATTATTCAGAAAGTCAATTTGAATAAAAATATATATTCAAGATTTTCAGTAACTACTGGAGTCCCACAGGGATGAAGTCTTGGCCCTGACTTAAGATAGCCGTGACTCAGAATTTAAAGTATATTTTATCGCTGGAAGCTCATAACTTTACCCACATCTCTAGCCTCGGGGCAAAGCTAGTTAATGAATAATTTTCTTCTCACTCAATCACTATCGAAGTTTGAAAGAGAAATCGAAATAAATCAAGTTAGCACAAGGAAAGCATGTAAATAGCGTGCGTTTCGTTCGATGCACTATCACGCCTCTCATTATGACGTCACGGGCTGCAGAGACGATCATTGTGCTACGTAATGATATTTACATAATTAAACCATTTCGCAAGCGTGTGAGCGAAATATTCACCTTATTTGTATAGTGAGCACACCGAGTTGTTTGTTAATTCATTTGATATTTGCATGTATGTACCATGTTAGTTTTTCTGCATCTACTGAAATTATATGAAATTAAACTATCCATTCCTGTTTTAAAAACTTTTTTAATAAATGTTGCCCCACACAAGAATTTGTCTTGTATAATAACGTAACATAACGTTTTTTAACATAACTCTCAAACACAACACGCGTTTTGAATTCGCGTCACGCAGTGTAGCCAATTGCTCCAAGCTGTCTCTTCCCCCTTGCTCTTTTCTTTCATATCACAATTCATCCATCTTTTCTTTGGCCTCCATCTCCCTAGCCGTCCACATGACCATACCAAGTCTAATATTGAATTAAAATTTATATTGTTCATTATCATCATCATCATCATCATCATTTCAGCCAAAGGACGTACTCTGCTGGACATAGGCCTCCTCATGTTGTTCTGCTAAAACAAATTTCGTTTGAAATAAACAGCATCTGTATGCTCTTCTATCTGTAGGTATTTGCTATTTTCAATTTTAAGTGTTTGTCTGTACATAAATTAATAAACAATTAACTTAGTTCTTAGGTGTTTCAAAACTGCCCCAAGATTGTAATAAGTGGTACTAACGGCTCTGTTTCCCCCATTCCTTAATACTATGTAAACACTATGCATCTGTGTGGCACGTCTACTAGATGTGCTGGGCGTTATGTGTTCGCTGTGGTTACCGACCGTTATTGGTATATCCGAGTGTTCCGACAGCTGTATGTAATATGCGTAATTATTGCGTTGTTGCAGTATTATCTAAATATAATGTTGTTTTAGACCGCCATAACACTGTTTCTGGTTGCATGCGATAAAAGTATTATGTAAATACAACGCCAAGGGTTTACCATGCGTTGAGATGAAGTTTGTTTCTAGCCTGCCAATGATTTTCAGATATTCTGCCTTCGAATGACATCTACAGAATAATGAGCTTACTTAAGGTTTTCTTGAATTTAACTCTTCTCTGTCAGTCACCTCATTATCATCAAGCACTACTTTTTCTTTAATTATTGTATTTTTACCATACTTTATCCCTCGCACATTATCAAACAATTTTTTTTTCGTATTTCTCTCCTCTTTTTATTTGGGGGAACTGTGGAAAAAGGAAATAATTTCTCCGAGTACAAGTGGAGCGAGAGGGAGGATCTTATTTTTACTGAATAAAACACACCTGTGGTTTTTCGATAGTCTTTTGTGTTTCAAGGCTGTGACAACTCTTTCAAACAATCCCGCATTCTACCTCCTATCAACCATTATATTCAAAGCTCTTCAGCATATGCGTTTCATTCCTCATCATCACGTACCAATACGGTGCCAAACGGTAACTCTCTGCAGCTTATTCCACACAAAATGACACGAGAACGACACTCAATACAAATTGACAAGCGCATTGAGTAAATCAATTTCCTTCAAAACAGTATCCAATTTAAGTCCATTACCATCAAATCGATTTTCTCAAATACATTTAAACATTATGTACGTATGTTTATGTTGCAACTGCAGTAGTCAAATACATAATTCAGCCGCATACATTTGACATACTTACATCTTTGAGACGATGCGTGTGGGATTCAGATAGCGATGTACTTACAGATATGGAGAATAGACTGAGCTTTTTCTATACAGGTAAAAAGTGAAGGCAGGTGACAGTATCAATAGACGGCATTGCCGTGGCCGAAAACTGGGCTAGACAAGCAATTGAGCTAATTTTGCCATCGACACGCTAAGAAGAAGAATGCAGTTAGAGTAGTGTGAGAGTAATAAAATTATCGTGCGGCTAGTATCTCTCTCACTCTCTCATTAGTGTGAAACAAAATAGCTGATAGCCATAAAATATATCTCCGTTCACTTATTCATAACCATGCAATAAAATTTGATACAGTTGTCACTCATAGAATGAGCAACAAACGTGGCAGGTTTGTGAAGTCGGGGCGAGTCCGTCAGCTACGTTATTATGAACTGCAAAATAGAAATTGACACTGGGAGCACTGTTTCTTTTGGCTATGTTGTTTGTCTATGTTTTATTTTTTAGTCTAAATATCGCAGCAAATGCTGATATAGGAGCCTTTTTGACCTCGGACAGGTCTTTTATTTTAAATCTTTTAATATAGTTTTTCATTTCTTTTTATTTTAAATTAAGTATTTATAGATTAAGTTATAATTATTGGTGTTTGTCCTGTGCGAGTCACAAATAAATGTTTAACTTTCTTTTTTCTTTCACTGTCACTTTTTAAAAAGCACCAATCTTGTAAAGTGTGGTAAATTTTTTGTTAGTATATTTCTCTGTTCATACTCCTCGTCGATGTGTGGGATTCACATAGTGATGCCTCTCGACGAGATTAGTCGATTGTTTATCGATTCTCACTACTGTACTGAGATGGTCTGTGTGTGGGATCGCGCATTGTCATGTGCAAACAAATACATAGACTACATTGTTCTAATATGTTTTAAAATATTTTCTTTTGCAACAGTCATTGTTTTTTCAACGGATTATCTAAACTCATGCTAAGTGATTTAATTTGAAGATTGAACTTTCAGAATTCTATCAAATTGATTGACGTTTATAGTAAATATGATATCTTCATCACCATCCTTTTTAATGTTTCCACTGCTGGGACACATTATTTACCACTTATTACTTTTTTCAAAATTCTAAGAAATCAAAAACATTTTTTCAAACAAAAAATTTTTTCAACAAGATAAAAAAAATACCTATTATTTGATCGCTAATTAAATAGAACCAACGCAAAGAAAACGAAAGGAGAAAGAGAGATAGACCCTATATAGCTCCATCCCTTTCAACAGTTCAGTCTAGGTCGCTCGTCGCTCGTGGTTTACAAAAAACAAAATATTTACGAAGTAGGTAAACTACACCGCAGAATATTATTTACAAAACGGATCGCAGATCCAAAAAACAAACCTATTTGAAATCACACAATTTGTAGTAGGCATTAAATGTGTACCGGAAGACGTAGCATTGGAAGGCCTCCTACAAGGTGGGCCAATGACCTGGTAAGGGTTGCGGGAATCCGATGGATGCGAGACGCACAGGACAGTTCATTATGGCGGCACTTGGGGGAGGCCTATGTCCAACAGTGGACGTCTTTCGGCTGAAATGATGATTACATGTGATCTTCTAAAGGTAATAAAAACCGTACAAACTACTCATAACTTCATAAGAAGTAATCTTATTGTTCTTAAATCACAGTTAAGTTCTCTCAGTGAACCTGCGTTATTAACGCGTTCAGCTAAATAGCGGATATATAAAAGCCTGCAGCTTAAGAGGAATACAGAACCTAACCACTAGGATTGAATACAAAAGAAAGAGATGCTTGTAAAATATGTTGTTTGATGCTTAAAATCGCTTTTCAGCGAGTTACTAAAATCTACAGGTTTCATTATAAAATTAAACACCATAATAAAGATAAAACATTTCTTGCTGAATCAGTCAAGAAACAATCAGAATGATAGCATGTACAATGCGTTCCAAATGAGAATAGGATCGATGGCCATGTTGTGACGTCACGATTAACTGTCAAATCCAGGAAAGACATTTTTAAACCTTAAATATTTTACGAAAAATTTAATTTATTTACGAACTGTGAACGAAAAAAGTTTCGTCTGAATCCAGTTCTTCAATTTTACACATCTCTGAATTCTTCAATTTCGCCAAAATTTCTTCGATTTGACAGTACGATATGACCTTACAACATGGCCATCGATCCTATTCTCATTTGTAACGCATGGTATGTCCAGTTTTTAATCAAGAAAAGTAATTTTTAGAGGCATCTTTGTGATTTTTTTCTTTTGTTCTAAATTAGATATATTATGTTTTGAATACACTATCTATCCAGCATTTATCCTGAAGTATAACATTTATTTCTCTGATTCTGTTTACTGCAGTTGATTATATGCTTTTGCGCATTATAAAACTTGTAATTAGGTAGCTGCTATAGCCCTCTTAACTGCCATATTTAACGGTCGTTTAATTAGGTACCAACGTTTAGTGGCTATTAAAATAAATAATATATACCGGCTTGCAATTATTTCCACGGTAGGTAGTGAAATGGATTCTCTGAGAGGAATGCTTTGATGACCACGCTTGATGGCAGCGTTTCCTTACAATTTGGGATACCAGAGGCACTAATACGAACTTTTTAAGCGATCCATTTGACGGCCTAAACTGACGTGCTAAAGGGATGAAGCTACACAGAGGTATTTCTAACACACTAACAACCTTGCAGGACTGTATTACTAACATCATAAACAACTGCTTTTGTTTTAAGACTTTTTACAAAACATTATACATCTATCTATCTTCTATCTATATATATAAAAATCAATGCCACTTTTCGTTGTTATTTTATAACTCAAGAACGGGCTCACCTATCCAAACCAAATTTTTAGGCTTTGTTCGGACTATTTAGTAGATGGTTTATGTGAAGTTTGGTAGGGTATAATATGGTAGAGTTGGGTATAGTAGGGTGGAGTAGTGAAGAGCGGGAGCGAAGCCGCGCGGGCAAAAGCTAGTTTACAATAAAACAAACCTTCAAGATTTTGTTGTTCTATCTAATACATTTCAATTCTGTATTTTGCTATTCCTACTTACATCTGTATGATGCGACGCAAGGGCATCAAGACTCCCGCCACCCGATCCCACTCCCTTCCGATATTGTCCTATCGCTAGCTTCGCATAGACTTCGTAATATTTAGAACGTATTTTTATTTTTTTATGAAAATCTAATGAACTAAAATATGATAAATTAAAAGTCATAGAAGAAAAGTTGTTGTTTATGATGTTAGTAACATAGACCTGAAAGGTTGCCGGTGTTTTACATATGTATATCCTGAGTACAGGGTATATAGCTCCATCACTCTGTCTCCCTCTGAAACGTTTCTCGTCGATAAAAATCGTTCACTGAGAATAAAAAACCTCAATAGCCGACATATTCTTTTAGCTTTTTTCTATCATTACTTCTACATATAGTTGAGATTTTTCATCTCAATAGCCTCAGTAAGTGAGACAATTAATGAATAATTTAGCTGCAACATTGTATGTAATACATGCACGCTACTAGTGCGCGTAAGGCCCCTCACCCACGATAATTTTTTGTAGCGATGCTGTAGCGCGTCCGCATCGATACAGTCGCGATGCTGTAGCGCGTCCGCATCGATACAGTCGCGATGCTGTAGCGCGTTCGCATCGATACAGTCGCGATGCTGTAGCGCGTCCGCATCGGTACAGTCGCGATGCTGTAGCGCGTTCGCATCGATACAGTCGCGATGCTGTAGCGCGTCCGCATCGGTACAGTCGTGATGCTGTAGCGCGTTCGCATCGATACAGTCGCGATGCTGTAGCGCGTCCGCATCGGTACAGTCGCGATGCTGTAGCGCGTTCGCATCGATACAGTCGCGATGCTGTAGCGCGTCCGCATCGGTACAGTCGCGATGCTGTAGCGCGTTCGCATCGATACAGTCGCGATGCTGTAGCGCGTCCGCATCGGTACAGTCGCGATGCTGTAGCGCGTTCGTATCGATACAGTCGCGATGCTGTAGCGCGTCCGCATCGATACAGTCGCGATGCTGTAGCGCGTCCGCATCGATACAGTCGCGATGCTGTATCGCGTTCGCTTCGATACAGTCACGATGCTGTAGCGCACAAAAAATAATAGCAAAATTAAAAATTAAAAAAAACCCCGATCCATAAAATTTATAAAAAAATTTAAGTATTGGTTAAGACGAATCTAATAAGCCCAAACTCGATGTGTTTACTAGAAGACATTCCAGGGTTCCATCAGCCAGTTCCCATTTCTAGCATCAGGTCTTCATCATCAGGTTCTCATCGTTATGAGAAACGAACAGAACTAGCGAAACTGGATGGGTATTAATAGGCATTTCAAGGTTACGTCTCTTACCTCAGACCTCCATCATCAGACCAGCTTGATAGCGTCGGCATGTAGGTATATGAGGGATCCCTTCTTTTTGCATAATATTCTTTGTCCTAATATACTTTGACATAACGATTTTGGCATAATTTGTTTTGCCATAATAATACTTTGCCATATTTGTTTTTTGGCATACAGTTTATGTTGGCATAATCATCCTTAAGGCTAATTTGTTTTGGCATACATTTAATTCGCATAACGTTACTAAGCCTAATGACTATTAGTATAATAATATTTAGGCATTCAATTAATATAACACAACATACCACCACATAGGTAGTTTCTGTAACAATTCAATAATATTGTTGGTTAAAAATTCAATAAGTTGTGCTACAAAGGTTAGCGACAGAATCGAATTGCTGATAAACCGACTCCACGTAGTCTTGTCTGCCCTACCCCTAGAGTGTAATTTAAAATCGCGTAGGCGGGTAGGGGCGAGGCGGCCCGCGGGCTGAGGAGCGAAAGCGGTGGTGAGCGAAAGCCGTCTGCGACGATTAGCACGCGTGGGGCTGCCGGAGGCCCGCAGCGCCGGAGCCGTGACAGAAACCATGCCTGTTACATGTTGCATGCTCGCTTGAAAGCTGCATGCTTGCTTGCATGCTTGCTTGCATGCTGCATACCTGCTGCATGTTGCATGCTCGCTTGAATGCTGCATGCTTGCTTGCATGCTGCATGTTGTATGCTTGCTTGCATGCTGCATGCTTGCTTGCATGCTGCATGCTTACTTGCTTGTATGCCTAGTGTATGCTTGTTTGCATGCTTCTTACTGTGAAAAAAGCTTACAAAATTACTGCATGTTGCATGCTCGCTTGAAAGCTGCATGCTTGCTTGCAAGCTGCATACCTGCTGCATGTTGCATGCTCGCTTGAATGCTGCATGCTTGCTTGCATATTGCATGTGGCATGCTTGCTTGTATGCTACATGTTTGCTTGCATATTGCATGTGGCATGCTTGCTTGTATGCTGCATGCTTGCTTGCATGCTGCACGCTTACTTGCTTGCAAGCCTTGTGTATGCTTGTTTGCATGCTTCCTACTGTAAAAAAGCCTACAAAATTGATCATAACAAATATGTTATGTATGACCTGCTTCAGGAGATATAGTTTTTTCCAATCGTCGAAATAAATTGGTACATCCTAAATTTATGCTTTAGAATGTTATGGTTGATAAATTTATGCTTCAGAATATTATGCTTAATAAATTTATGCTTAATCATTATTATGGTTTGAAAAAATAAGCTTAAAAAAATTATGCGTAAGCTGTTATGCGTAAATAAATTATGCGAAAATATAATTAGGACATACAAAATTATGCCAAGTTATATTAGGTCTAAAAAATTTATGCAAATGGATAGTGAACCGGTATATGAGTATTCTAAACATTAAGTCATATTTATGTGTTTATAAGTATATTTCCATTAAGCGTTTAAGAATAACCACAGCCAAAGCAAAATCGGTCTATTCGCTGAGTAGCTATGATGCCACAGACAGACACACAGACACCTCAAACTTATAACACCCCTCTTTTCCGTTGGAGGTTAAAAGATGACCAGATATAAAAAAATTGCGCCCCTCTAAGGACTGCGCCCTATTCCTAGGCACCGCTTACACCAGCTTAGTTACACTAGACTAAATAATTTAATTAAAATAGGCATGCCTCAAGTCTAGCCTTAATATATTACCTGGCTAAATTATCCACGGCACTAAATCAATTCTATCACAATATTTATTGCTGAACTAGCTTTGCCCGCGCGGCTTCGCTCCCGCTCTTCCCTACTCCACCCTACTATACCCAACTCTACCCTACTCTACCCTACTCTACCCTACTCTACCCTACTCTACCCTACTCTACCCTACTCTACCCTACTCTACCCTACTCTACCCTACTCTACCCTACTCTACCCTACTCTACCCTACTCTACCCTACTCTACCCTACTCTACCCTACTCTACCCTACTCTACCCTACTCTACCCTACTCTACCCTACTCTACCCTACTCTACCCTACTCTACCCTACTCTACCCTACTCTACCCTACTCTACCCTACTCTACCCTACTCTACCCTACTCTACCCTACTCTACCCTACTCTACCCTACTCTACCCTACTCTACCCTACTCTACCCTACTCTACCCTACTCTACCCTACTCTACCCTACTCTACCCTACTCTACCCTACTCTACCCTACTCTACCCTACTCTACCCTACTCTACCCTACTCTACCCTACTCTACCCTTCTCTACCCTACTCTACCCTACTCTACCCTACTCTACCCTACTCTACCCTACTCTACCCTACTACTCTACCCTACTCTACCCTACCCTACCCTACTCTACCCTACTCTACCCTACTACTCTACCCTACTCTACCCTACCCTACCCTACTCTACCCTACTCTACCCTACACTACCCTAATTTTTTTTCCATAAGAACCTTCTCCTCACAATAACAAACACAACAAAAAAAAAATCAGCCAAATCGGTCAAGCCGTTTTCATGCCAAGTCGTGACAACGGAAAACGGGGGTCATTTTTATATATATAGATATAAGCCGTAGGTAATTTCTGTCTAGACAATTTCGCGTATTTTCTAACAAAATCCGATAACCTAAGCTGTTTAAAATTTAAAGGCGATTTCAACGGTGCAGTTAGTCGATAGATATTAAGAATCGATACTTAGATAAAATCGGCTATAAACTGTGATTTTAATACGCAAATCGATTGCAATGACTAGATGGTTGGAGGAACGTTGGCTGATATCTATATGTGACACATTTTTGCTAGTGACCATTCTCAAATATGCAGTATTGCAGTATGCAGCAGGGATGTTACGGAGCTTCGACTCCGACTCCGTTAAGACGGAACTTCCGATATTATTACACCTTCGGTTCCGACTTCGGCTCCGATACTTTTAAATCGGAGGTTTTAATCGGAGGTCGAAGCATAACATAGCAGCGGCTAGCGGCCTGCGACGACAGGTTCATACATGTTTATTTGGAAACATGCCATTTTTTTTTCATTGTGTTTTATTTTATAATTAAAAAATTAAAATGAAAAAAAAATTACTGAAAAATGTTTTATTCGTCTTTAAATAAAAAATCTCTCTCCTGCCACCACTTCTGACCTTTCTTGACTTGACTTTCGCCTCTGGTTCCGACTTCGATAAATCAAATTTAATTCATGAATCCCCAAGCGACCACCGGTGGCCGCGCATCTATTGTCTTACTATTGTGTCTCTAATTGACGGGTTAAAAACTCCGACTCCGCCTTCGGTTCCGATATAATTACCTCCGTTACATCCCTGGTATGCAGTAGGAGGTAGGTACCTACCTACCGGATTCTGCTTGAAGTGTCGCCTCGCAGTTTAAATCGCATACATCGAAGGACTGGAACAATTTGTCTGCTGCGGTCTTCCCGGCCGATTATAATCTAGGTGTCTTCAAAGCTAGAGTGCTATTCACTCTAGCCTATGCTTTTGATAAACTAGTGCGCTTCGCCATCAACGATTGTATCACTGCTTACCATCAAGTAGGATCGCAATCAAGCATTAGTTTATATCAATTAAAATACCCGTTAAAAATGTTTACTTGATTCTAGTATCCGAAGCTAAATATTTATAAAGAAGATTATTGAATTACCATTAACATTGCAACCAGGGATCATCCCTTTATCAAACGTTTTTCAAAAGGAATCACGACATTTCTTCCGTTCATTATTCTCCATTACTCTCTCTCATTTTGAAATGGAAAATTCAAAATTTTAAATTCACCATTTAAAACATGGCTAGAATTTGAATATTTAGACAAAACTGTTTATACCTAATAGGTTTATTCTGGTCACCTACTCTTGTTCATTGACCTCTTTTCTCTTGAGCCAATATCCACATTCATGCGGTAGTCTCATCCTCAGACGTTGTTGCCATCATGGGTTCAATGTCATTTACCTGTCTTGACTGACTGACATAAGCCTACAGGGGCACTTATAAAACGTCAGAAGCTAGTGCACAGTTCCAAATTGGTCGTTTCCTTTGGAGAAGAACCGGCAAGAAACTCCATGGTCGACGCACAACTCTGCTTCCAGTCCTCGGTCACCACCTACTGCTACTCCACCTATCATCACCACACCTGGCCAGGTGTCCAACCCAGCTTCATTTGAGTTCCATTAAGCGTGTTTAAAACTTAGATATATTCTGCCGGTAAGTAAAACCACAGTATTAAACTAGCAAAGTAACAAAACAAGAATAAACACCACAAGTCCACACGTTTGTAGGCTTGGGAGCTGCAATGTAACCGATACAGATGGGAAACTGTGCGGCTGTCCATCGGGCAGGCTCGGGCTATCGCGTTACCGACTGCGCCACGGTTTAGACTTGATGGGGTTGGTAGAAAGAGTAGTAACTTGGTGTTAAATTAGTCAATAGATAAAGGTTAATGATAAAAGACTGTTCTCGTTAATCTAATCGAGATTTGTTAAACACTTTATTATTAGAGTATAATAAAGTGTTTAATTTTCAATTTTAGACCTATCGCAATTTGTCTTTGCATCATGCAATGTGGTGTGTAGGGAACACACCAGTCATAGGAACTTTAATACACAGAAAATAACCGTTACCATCTTGACACCTTATCGTAATATGTAAGTACATATACATAGAAAACCTCTATAGTTTACCTAGTAAATTCTAACACATACATGTGTAAATTAGATGACAATCCAAAATTATTATAACAAGGAGCTGATCTGATGATAGAACCGGAAGGTTGCTATAGGGACTTGGTAGTTAAACGACACAACCCCATCGAGTTTGAGCTTGTATGATTCGTCTTGACGAGTATTAATTATATGGGTATATCGAACTATAAAAGCTTGCTATGAAAAAATTATTTTCATTAGAAAGAAAGAAAGAAAGAAGAAAGAAAACCGTTTATTTGAACCTCATACATATTAAAAATATAAATTAAGAAATACAATAAACACAGAAGAATTTGTGCAAGGTCAAAAAGGCACCTAACTCAGCATATGCTGCGATATCTATAAAAATAAATAACGCAGCGCTGGTATTCTGTTAGGGCCCGCGGTGATACCACGGTCATACTTACGGAGACTAAATAAACTATATAGTAGGTATAGTAGTAAACTATATGTAGGTATCGGAACAAAATAAAAAATACGAAAAAACATTGGAAAAATAATAATAATTAATACATAACATTGGTAAAAAGCGTGAATTTATGTTAATAAGTGTCATGTGTTATAGATATATTATAGAGAGAATGTAATAAATAATGAACCACAGACAGGCGCCTGATAACGCGCTCCAAAAGCATTTGTCAAATTCATAGACAAACAGAAGAACGCGAGCGTACGGCGACGACGGCAACAGTTCACGAACAAAAGCTTGTTGAAATTAAGAATATCAACAAATGTAGGAGCCTAACTTAGTTCGACCGTAAAATCTCAGGCTAGGAGATGAAAGATGGTAGATAGATGATATGTGTCACTTTCATACACTTTCAGAAAACTGATAGAAAACAAATCTTGTCAATCTCATAACATCAACATATCAGTAACGTAGACCAATAAATCAAAGAGCGATGTTCACTTCACAGCCTATTAACTTAGTTAATGAGCGAATGTGTGAATATGTATTAGTGTTAAATAACTATTCGAAGGTATGCGGTTACGTACAAACGTTACTTTAACCGTGGTTTAACTAATCTACTCAGTTATGATAAAATCGACTCACGCGCATGTAAACTTCATTCATCAATTTTGTTGAAGTGTGAAAAAGTGGTAGTTGGTTTACGATTTTAAATCGGGTTTTTCATGTTTTTGTTTCTTTGTTGTGTGTTTTTTTACCCTTGGATATTTTGATTACCAAGTTTTAATCATCATATGTCTTTTCCCGCTCTAGGGTGGAGCAACAGGACCTGCAGACTCATCATCATCATTATCTTCCGGCCCTTGTCTCGTTTTATTTGGGGTCGGCGAAACACGTTTTTTTCTTCCATTCTGTTCTGTCACTCGTCACGCTATCACTGACTCCCTTTTCTTTCATATCACTTCTCACACAATCCAACCATTTTTTTTTTTTGACCTCCCTCTCCCTCTCCATCCATTGACTTGTAAACTCATAACTCTTTTAGCAACATGCGTTTTATCCCTCCTCTTTATATGTCCATACTAAGACAAACGGTTGCCGGCAGACTATTACTAACTAAAACCCACCTATGTACCTTCATAATTATAGCCCTTTGTGTTCTGGGGCAACGGTTACTCTTTCAAACGTTCCCGCAGCCCTAGCAGGCATCTGAATACTAAACAAGAACACTCCAAACTTCATGTCCGATAAAAATTAAATAATTAAACACTACCATAATTATGGATTATCCGCCACTTATAACACAAAAATTATTCCATAATTACAGCAATAAAACTAAGTAATGCAATGTCCTGACCAAATTAACTACTAGGCCCGTTCAGGAACCGGCTCTTCCTTCATCCATGCCTAATAGAGTTTCTTGTTTTGCTGGAAATTATTACCATATGACGTCCACCTGGACGAACTTTAGGAGCCCTTCAGGGACGGGCAGAATACCTACGGCAACTTACTAGGTTACTAGGTAACTTACTAGTTGCCGTAGGTATCGAATATTTAGATGAAGGTAAGTATGTATAGATATTTATTGGTATATTCAGATGAAGACATCGTAACGGAACTTGATCGCACAGACACTTAACCCTATCAGCACCAGAATATTTTAATATAATATTATTTTCTCTGTATGTCGTTATACATATATGTATAAGATCAGCTACGAGATATCTCGCACCTGGCATAATATAATACAAATCACTTAGACTATACCGACAGAAGATTGCAGTCTTCTCTTACAACTGGGGAAATCGAACTGTAAACTTGGGATTTTTTATTAGGGCTTTTTGGACCGAGACCGCGGTCCCAACTTGCACCTATTAATTATTAATTTTTATTTGTAAAAATAAAAATATTTAAATTGAACGTTCTAAATTTTACGAAGTCTATGCGAAGCAAGCGGTAGTACAATATCGGAGGGTAGTTGAACATGAGCTTGACCTATTTACGGGTGAGCCTCACTAGTCGGTCGGACGCCTTGAGGCGCTTGCGTCGTATCATACTTGTCTTGTAGCGAATTTCGGTAGTGCGGACGTAATTATCTTTACTTTATGGTGTATCTATCTATCTATCAATATTCTAATTTCGAGTAAACGGAAGTGGTGCGAATACTTGCTAGGGATAATGACAATGTTTTGGAAGCTTGCTTACTATTATTACGAGAACAGTGAGCGGGAGCCGTAAGTAGATACAGCAAAATACAGAGTTGAAAATGTGTTAGATAGAACAACGAAATCTTGAAGGTTGGTTTTTGGTAAATATATTGTGTTTTGTTAAAGTCATAGAACAAACGTTGTTGTTTATGTTGTTACGAGTAGTAATACAGTCCTGCAAGGTTGTTAGTGCTTTACAAATAACCCTGTATAGATACAGTTATAGACTAACATAATTTCATTAGTCATAAAATAAAACGATTAACCAGTCAACAAGCTAATAGCGAGACTAACTGTGTACATCCCCCCTCCCCTCCTTCCCCCTCGCCGTCAAACGTGGAAGCTCCTTTATTGCACGTTAATGAACTTCTAGTTCTCAACAATGGGTAGTTGTTGTATTCAGTAAAATTATCATGGCGTAATTATGTAAATTTGTAGATTTTTATATTATTCTTGATAGTGGAAAAATGCCTCACGGATCACACTAATATTAAAAGTCTAGTTTATAGATATGTGTGTATAATAATAATATTCCACAACTATCACACAACACTGTCTAGTCCCAAGCTAAGCAGAGCTTGTGTTATGAGTACTAGACAACTGATAAACATACTTATATATTTCTTAATACATACATATTATCGATAAATTACACCCAGACACAGAACAAATGATCATGTTCATCACATAAACGTCTGTCCCGGATGGGAATCGAACCCACGATCTCCAGCATAGCAGTCAGGGCCACTAACCACTAGACCAACAGGCCAGTCGAAGTAGGTATCTTTGTATTCAATTTATTCATACCCAACTTTTTCAGAAAATGGTAAGAACATTTTAAAAAGCAATGTTCGTCTTGTAACAAACAGCGTATGTAATTTATACCTACACTTATTTCTAAGTATATTGCACGCATGACTAGCGCTTCCGTCACAGTGAATTAACGGAGGCCTAGGTGATTAAAAAACGACTCCTTGAACCTGCATGTTCTAAAATTTTACCACTGTGAACATTATAATGTACCTACGCTCATAAAAGCGCTTCTAAACAGGCCTTCGCGGCTCTGGAACGAAGGCCAAGAGGGAACAAGAGAGGGTTTCAGTCAGTAAAAGTCTGACACACCCTCCGCCTAAAAGCGAAAGAAGTCACTGGAAGATTTCTCACCTAAAAAAAAACAGGCTTTGTTGTCACCGCAATAGACCCCTAAAATTATCATGAAGGTGTTGCCATATTTTACGGAAACTTCTTCCGAAAATACTGCTGAATAAATACTGCATTACATGTCATCATCGTTAACAGCAATTTTGTCATCATCATCATTTCAACCGCTAGACGTCCACTGTTGGACATAGAATGGCCCTGGTGTCTTGCATCCATCGGATGCCCGCGACACTCACCAGGTTATCTCAAGCGGGAGTTGGGGATCCAGATTCTATCTACGATGATCATAATGTTATAGGCAATATAAATTTCCATTCTTTCTCGACATGAGAATTGACCCTGAAGAGAGAATCATGAACGAAAACCGTTTAATCAGAATCTAGTTCATCAATTCTGCTTATCTGTACTCTGTCACGTCACACAGTTATGCTGAAGAGAGTAAATTCAATCAGGTTTTGATGTGGCTCATATTATTACCCCAATGCCATACCATCTCAGTCTAAATTCATCAATGGTAGTCCACCGATACCAAGAAATGAGGTCAAAAACTTCATTATAACACCGTTGAACGGATGCATGGCTTCTTCGATCAATACAGGTATATTTTTTGCAAGAGTAACGGTTTTTATCCGGTATAGCGCGACTTCCTATGACGTACTGACTTTGGTCTCTTTAAAAAGTGGCGACCATAAATATAGCACTTTAATTCCTATTATTTAAATTATTTTCACATATAAAATAAGCTTCTCAGATAATGAAGTTTATTCTTCTCAGTAACAGAGGTTAGACAATTAGTGGAAGATTGTAAATGGCGCCAGTGACAGAAAAAATTTAAGGGAATCATTTCTCATGCTATGGTCATGTGAAGAGGAGGGATGACACTCATGTTACTACAAGAGTCATGCTGATGAGTATACATGTACATAGGTACACAGATAGTTTATGTGAGAAGTGATATTAAAGAAAAGCAAGATAGTCGAGTGTGACGGGTGACAAAACAAAATGGAAGAAAAAATATAATAATAGCACCGACCCCAAGTAATATGGGACAAGGGACGAAAAATTATGATGATTTCAATACCCAAGAGACAGGAAGTTAAAGCAATGTCATTTGATATATTCAGGGCTCACTTTTCAGGATTATGATTTTACAATGTGATTTCAGAACATTTGAAATCTTAAAATTTCATCATGTTCCTGCCCTTGTTGCGTTTTATTTGGGGTCGGCGCAATACTTTTTTTTCTTCCATTCTGCCCTGTCGCTCGTCACGCTAAATGATAAATGATAAATGATAAATGATAAATGATCTTTATTTTGTAAATAGGTTTTAAAAAAACACTTTTACACGTCAATTTTGTTTTCAGTCAGTTTTAACGAGATGAGGCCGGTGTTTCCTAACTGACTACCCTGAGAAGAAACACCGAAACAAACTCAGGGGTCAAAGTCTCTTTTAAAGTCCATACAGTAAACATGTAATGGTCAAATCATATGAGAACCATGCAGACCAGTGTCTCAGATGGCCTTTTGAGGAAAGAACCACACAGATTTGAGTGGACCTGTCCAGTCAGTGCAAGCATTTGTCAGTATTCGTGTAGCTCAAACTTAGGACTACCAAGGAGCTCAACGACTTGACGAACAATACCAAAGATAGGACATTTGGGTAGGCCGCGTCAAATACTCAAAACTGCCAGACATCATATAAAAATACAGAAAAGAAAAAAGTAATCCACATAGTTCCCACATTCACAATAATAAAATACTAGTATTTACAAAATGTAACACTCGACATATATAAAATAAAATAAAAAATATTATTCTCAATATTTATCAAATCATTAAAATATTATCAAATTAAAATAAAATAAAGAACCTTCTAAGTTCTAAGTCTAATTGTAAAATAAAGTTTTAAACAAGAATCATCAAATGTCAAAATGTAAATAAAAATAATCATTATAATATATATAGTAGTAATCAGAAAATACTTATATAACAACTAATATAGACAGTACTGGAGCAGATCAATCCCAAGCCGTTTTGTCTTCAAGATACTCTTTTACAGTATAAAAAGCCTTCTGACAAAGTTTCCGCTTTACAAATGATTTAAACTTATTCAGGCTAAGTTCTTGAATGTGACTGGGAAGTTTATTATAAAAGTGTATACATTGGCATCTAAATGAGCCTCCTATTTTTTTGAGCCTGGTTGCAGGAACTACAAATTTGTGTTTGTTCCTAGTATTTACACTATGGATATCACTATATTTTTTAAACATGTTTTTGTTTTTATGAACATACAAAATATTGTCATAGATATACTGAGAAGGTACAGTCAAAATATTAATATTTTTTAATTTATCTCTGAGCGAGTATCTGGGACTCAATTTATAAATTGCACGAATAGCCCTTTTCTGCAAAACAAAAATTGACTGGATATCGGCGGCATTTCCCCACAATAAAATGCCGTATGACATAACACTATGAAAATAGCTGAAATAAACTAAACGGGCTGTTTCTAAGTCAGTTAAATTTCGAATTTTTCTAACAGCATATGCTGCAGAGCTAAGTTTTTTAGATAATTTATCAATATGTGGGCCCCACTGAAGCTTAGAATCTAGAGTTATGCCCAAAAACACTGTAGTGTCTTCAGGTCTCAACTCTTTACCCTTTATTTGTACACTAGTTTCCACTTGTCTAACATGTGGCATCGTAAATTTAATACATTTAGTTTTTTTTTCATTAAGGAGAAGGTTATTGACATTAAACCAGTGTACTATTTTAGAAAGAGCTATATTTATATCGTCAGTATCTGATTGCTGACGTTTGAGCTTAAACAAAAGGGAAGTATCGTCTGCAAACAACACTATATCATGGTTATCCTTTATCAGGTAAGGTAAATCATTTATATAAATTAGAAATAAAAATGGTCCAAGAATTGAGCCCTGGGGGACACCCATTGTTACTATAGACCCGGGTGATCTTTTCCCATTCACGTCAACTCTCTGAATCCTATCACTTAGATAAGAAGTAAGAAGATCCAAAGAGGAGTTCCGAATTCCGTAATAGCGGAGCTTCCTGACTAAAGTTTCATGGAGAACACAATCGAACGCCTTGGACAAATCACAAAAAATGCCCAGAGCATCGCATTTGTCTTCCCATGCATTATAGACATGTCCCAAAAGTTCAACGCCGGCGTCGGCTGTTGAACGACCCCTTGTAAAACCGAATTGCTTAGTATGTAACAATTTATGTCTATTAAAAAATCTTTGTAATTGTTCTAAAATAAGTTTCTCAAATATTTTACTAAAAGTGGGTAGCACTGAAATGGGTCTATAATTAGTAGGGTCAGTTGTACTACCCGTTTTAAACAATGGTATTATTTTACTATACTTCATTAAGTCAGGAAACTCACCACAATCAATACAACTGTTAAAAATAAGTGCTAGACTAGGAGCTACTACGTTGATAATCGATTTTACAACATCCACAGAATTTCCCCATAAATCCGTAGTCTTTTTTACATTTAAAGTGTTAAAGGTTTTAATTATATCTAAATAAGTCACATGTTCGAAATTAAAATTGAAGTCGCAAACTTTCACATTTTCTTTAAGCAGAGACTCTGCAGCAGAGGGTGATGAGTTAAGAGATTTTGTAGTTAATATGGGGATCTCCGAAAAGAAGTTTTCAAAAGCCGCGGCAATCTGAGTGTCCGATTTAATCACATACTCCCTTTTCTTTCATATCACTTCTCACACAATCCATCCATCTTTTCTTTGGCCTACCTCTCCGCCTCCATCCATCCACATCTAAACTCATAACTTTTTTAGCAACATGCGTTTCGTCCCTTCTTTTCACATAACCATACCAAGACAAACAATTCCCTTTCAACTTTTCAGTCACTGGCGCCACTTTCAAACTTATTAAAGCCCTAATATACTCATTTCTCACATTATCCATTCTCGTCACACCACACATCCATCTTAACATTCTCATCTCCGCTACATGCAATCTTTTTTCATCCGTCTTTTCACAGCCCAACATTCTGATCGATACAGTATGACAGGCCTTATCACAGACTTGTAGATTTATTCCTTGTAAATCACAATCTATATCGATATCGTGACCCAGATCTTAGAAATTGATCACTTTATGATATAGCCAACTGAAACTGGCCAGATCATTTTAATCGTTGATGTTTGATGATATGTCAATCCTCGTCTAGCAAACTTTTTTAAGACCTTTTAAATTATTATCATAGAAATCCTACATCAACGCTATGGTCGATACCTCGTCAATATGGCGCCGCGACGTGCATGGTATCAAGTTAAGTAACATCGAATAACCGTTACTTGACGAGTAATTAGATCTTCCTCTCTGCCTTTGAAGGCATAAATATGTAGTCTAGCCTTACTTGTGGTAGGGCTGCCAACCTGTGAACAAGTTTATTTTACAACTACACTAATATAATAAAGAGGTAAAGTTTGTTTGTAGGAGGTAATCTCTGGAAGTACTGGTCCGATTGCTAAACATTTTTCAACGATAGAAAGCTGCTTTATTCTTGATTGATATAGGCTATATTTTATGTATAAAAGCTAGTTTATTTCTATGAGTTATTTCAACAACAGAAGGTAATGTAGAGGATTTAGGAGAAAAATTTCATGATCACACTAATATTATAAAAGCAAAAGTTTGTAAGTATGTTTAAATGATTATGTGTATGCTTGTTACTGATTAAATTAGATACATAGGTGGATTATGTTCTAGATAAGGATACAGGATATCTATTATTTATCCCAGGAGTATGTAATTTTTGTTTAATTTAATTGATTATTGTAATGGTTGTTCCTTTCTTACTGGTTTTTTTTTTTAGCTTATTTCTTTTTTCTTGTAAAACGTTCAGATACAATACAAAAAAAAATGATGATCGGACTAAGCCGTTTGCAGTACTAAATAAAAATATAATTATAATTCTTGCTGGAACACTTTTAAAAGTGACTATTTCTAGTTTAAAAAAAATACAATATGCCTAAGTACTTTAATGACCCTTACTTTTATTTTTGACAGCCCTTATGTGAGTACCTACAGTATATTCTCCAATCAAGTATACAAATACATGGAAATTGCAAAGAAGTCTGTTTAAAATAACTTCACGCTCATACCTGAGGAAGTAAAAAACATAAAACTCAACTCTATGCGTATTCATGTGGTTGCGTTCTTTTTTATGAGGTAGGCAGTACTCTAGCTATAACGGTAAAGCACCCTGTGACCAAAATGAGGAAGAGAAGAGACGAGCCAGGAAGATCATCAGCGATGATGCACTTGTCGAATCAAAACTCCTAAGTCTTGAGCATCGATGCTAAGACCAACGGTTAAAACTGTTTCCTGAAGCCCAGCAGCCTGAGTAAAACAAGCTTTTAATGAAAATATTTTTTCATAGCAATCTTTTGTAGCTCGGTATACCTATAATTAATACTCGTCAAGACAAATCATACGAGCCCAAACTCGATGGGGTTGTGTCGTTTAACTACGAAGTTCCTATAGCCACCTTCCGGTTCCATCATCGGATCAGCTCCTTGTCATAATAATTTTGCATTGTCATCTGATTTACGTGCATGCAAAATATCTGGGTCAAAGTGGGTCAATTTGTAAGATTTGATTACAGACAAATATCGGGACAGGTGAAATAAATAAAAACTTGTAAAAAGACTAAGATGCCAAATTTACGCTTTCATAATATTAGCGTAATTCATATTTCTTTTGTGTCACTCCAAAACCGCCTCCAAAACTCTTTCCCAAACTATAAAATGTACGTCTTAATCCGCCAAAGAAGACGTATCAACATTCACAAGTAACATTCACGTGCAAAAAAGTTCAAGACATGAAAAAACACAAACCATCTGGTCAGATAACAATTAAAGTCAGTGCTGCACGCACGAACGTGATCATCATGACGAATTGCTCGCATCCATCATAGTGTTAACTAGAACCGATTGAACTGGCTAACGTGGGAATACTAGATCTTCAATTATTTTAGACTTTTTAGGCATCATTTCATTGCTGGATAGGAGAGCACGAGAGACTGGAGAGCACTGGTTTTTTTTTATAGGTTCGCGCTTGACCGCTATCTCACCTGATGGAAAGCAACGATGCGGTCGACGATGGAACGCGCTTATCTAGACGAAACCTATTCACTCTCGACTTAAAGACTCCCGGGTGGTAGCTATCAGGAAAATCAGACTCCGGCAAGGGACTCCACTCCACGCACAATAAATGTGTTCCCAAAACGTTTTGTGCGTGTAGATGGTGGTGGGTACTGGTAGCCGAGTGGTAACAGCCCCAACTTACGGTTGTAGGTCGCGGGTTTGAACCCAGCCAGGCGCATTACTTTGTGTAATTTATTTCATTACCACTGCTCTCAAAACGGTAAAGAAAAACATAGTAAGTAAACCGGCATGTCCTAGAACCAAAATTTGAAGACATGTGATCACGTATACCAAGCACCTTCATGGGTTGTGCAAAAGTGAAACCCGGGGGTCTGGAACTAAGGCAAAGAAGGAAAAGGTACAGTCAATAAAAGTCTGACACCTCCCCCGCTCCGCCCAAAGGAGGCAGATGATTTCCCACCTAAAAAAAAGCATCTTAATATCGTCTTTAGCAGTTATGGTAGGTAAACATCAGTTTAACATAAAGTACTGATCTTCTACTAATATCTCTGCGTTTTTTTTTTTTCAAGAAAATAAGGATCGCGATAGAAGACGATCCGCTTCATGACTTTGTTTCCGATAAATACAAAGGAACTACACTGCGCACACATGCCATATACATTTTATATGGTAACTAGACTTGTAGAGCTACATTAGATCCACGCCACGTGACGCCAACCGACGTCGTTCTACGTACAAATCAGACGTTGTCCACGTGTGCGTCGGTCTAATGTAGCTTAAGGGTTCCAATGCAAATTCATCTAGCGCCTACTTTAGATAAGAAGTTTTTAGGGTTCCGTACCTAGAAGGTAGAAATGGGACCCTATTACTGTCACTTTGCTGTATCTCATGAACCATAATAACTAGACAGTTCAAATGTTCACAGATGATATATTTCTGTTGCCGCTTTGCCAACAAATACCTACTAAAAACAGAATAAAACAAATATTTAACCCTTCAGATACCGTCAATTAGAGACACAATAGTAAGACAATAGATGCGCGGCCACCGGTGGTCGCTTGGGGATTCATGAATTAAGTGGGACTCCAATATAATAAACGTGATATTTTTTTGCCGTTTTTTCCGCATACGGCACAACAGAGCTCTTCGTGCTCGAATCCGACTTGCGCTTGGCCGGTTTTTTGGTATACAAATTACATGTGTAGTGCTTATCCATATACAGGATCAAATATAAATTAAAATCAACTCATACATATGCAACTCTGATGCCAGAGCAACCCAAGCAATTAATAATGTAATTAGTAATTAATGGTGATGTTGTCCAAGTAAATATTCATGTAATTAATATTAATTAATCTGTTGCTAACAGTTGCTGACCAGCAGATAATTGCAGCTTATGATATCATAAGCTAAGTAAGGAAAATTATAGGATAATAATATTATTTTCCCATAATTTTACTTTGATTGGTTGTCGATATGGTAACCAAACTGCAAAATATTTTTTTAATAAACTTACTCGAAGACACGCTCTTAGACATGCCGCTTTTAGGCAAACAATTAATATTTTATCCGCACTAGTACGAAAAAGTACACCAGCTTGTCCTGCCACAGTTTATTGTAAATCGCAGGCTGGTCGCCAAGCATACCCCACGTGTCAGCCCCCGTTTATTGGAAAACGCCGTTTGATAAATGAAAAGTCACTTTCATCAAAATGCAGTACATATTTTGTTTTGGTATAAAATAGGTAAATATAACTGAGTCATTGCGGCTCTGGAACTCAAAGGGCAACTGAAGGAACACGGTTGAATATTAGTTAGTAAAATTCTGATATGCCCTCTCGCACCACCCAGAGCGGGAGAAAATATTTCGACAATTTCCAACCGCAAATAAAAATATCTAGCTTATTTACCCAACATAGTAATGTAATAACTAACGGTACATTTATTTATTAAAATGATGTTCTTTTATAATTCTCAAAAAACCTGAAGTAAAACATGAAAAATACTAATCGATCCCAAACGAAATACAAAGTAAACATTATACACAACGCTTTGAAAAGAAAACATTATACATTCACCAAGTGAACTGATCAACAATATAATCTAAAAGCAAAGATTCCAAGTCTCGAGTCTCGCCCGAAGACATTACAATAGATACATCAGTGGAATAACAATGTTGAAGAAATAACAACCAAGACACACATTAACACATCCCATGTTCAATATTTAACAATCTCCAACAGAAACATGTAAACGGGACCTACCTGTTAACTTTGAACAGAAGTCCGACGGGGGTCATCGCGTCAAAAGCACTTCACTTCAAATTTTCCAAATCCGTCACCAAAAAACAATTAAAAAATTCGAATTTGGAAAATGAAATAAAACAATTTCCGATTTCGAATGCACTTTTTTTCTAATGTTTTACAGCCGTGTTGTATTTTTCAAAATTCGAGTCCACTTTTTAAAAATTTTCCGTATTCGTTTTTCAAATTTTCTAATTCGTTTTTGTTTCGCGTTTAGATCGATTCATTGATTCTACTCTGCCTGTCAGAGCGTTTGATCGCACGCGTGTTCGCCCGTCGACGTTCGCGTCAGTTCTGGGCGAGTGACAAACAATGGATCGGTTTGAGGACTAATTATACAGGTTCTCTTTATTAGTAGATACAGCAGGTGAGAACCCTCGTTACAAAGCTGCTGGGACGTTTACTTAATTTTTACTCGAGTGTAGTTTCGGATAGATAACTTTTGAAATTGGTTTTTAACTTTATGCTTTTCTGAAACTGTTCAGAATGGTTTTTCAAAATTGGCTGCTGCGCATCCTGTCCATTTATAATTTAGGTCAGAGTAAATAGGCTCTTAATAAACTAGTGCGCCTCATCATCAACGATTGCATTACTGCTCACCATCAGGTGACATCGCAGTCAAGCACTAGTTTAAATATCATTAAAAAAGACAGCACCGTCTTCTGGATACTACAATTTCACGCATTAACACAGTATTACAATATTATGCCCTATATATTAAAGAAATATTGTAATACTGTGGCAGTACTATCGCCTATCTGGCCTCTATAAACCTAATTAGGGTACGCGATACTCCATGGCAGGACTGCTGTCAGATTTCCTTTCTTCTAACTACCCGCAAAGACTGACAAAAGATCTACCAATGACTGCATAGTTAACAGATAACCTATCTAATTATTCATAGATTTTTAATGTTCCGTACCCAAAGAGTAAAAAACGGGACCCTATTACTAAAACTCTTCTGTCTGTCCGTCTGTCACCAGGCTGTATCTCATGAACCGTGATAGCTAGACAGTTGCAATTTTAACTGGTATTTCTGTCGCCACTATAACCACAAACAACAAATACTAATAACTAAAACAGAATAAAATAACAATTTAAGTGGGGCTCCCATACAACAAAGGTGACTTTTCGGCGTTTTTTTTTACGGATGCTACGGAACCCTTCGTACGTGAGTTCGACTGGCACATGGAAGGTTTTTACTTTTCAACATACAAAAAAAATTGCTCAAAAGGAGGGGTAAAAAATACAGTATCATTTACCTCCGCAGTATAATGACATGTGTACAATAATATACTCCAACTTGCATTCACAAGGCCCACGTAATATATTTTGAGGGTATCGACTCATATGTATAGTATGGCAATCGGCTCCTATGTATAGTACGGCTTTATTACCGCCTGCCTACACCGCATCCGCGCACGCGCAGGCCACAGGATGTTCAACTGAACCACCTTTCGACACACCTGTTATAACCTCTATTGTCCTCACTTTAAGGTTGACATTCTATGAAATGGACAGCAAAGCTAAGTTGGGTAAGAACCCCTCATGATGTCATGGTCAAATGTTTCCTTGATATTTTTATTAATATTTTATTTTAGTAAACTTTTAAGTTCAAGGTTGTAAAAGAATTTCTTAGAGGAGGAACTCTTTCTAAAACGATTGATCGCGTAGTTCTAAGCTAAATTATTTTTCCAAATGGAGAAGATGTGGACCAAAATGAACACTCCCTTCTCTATCTCGCACTGATACTATCGCGAGTATTGCAGAACTGCAGCACTCGTCTGTACCGAATAAAAGTAATTATATTCTATTCTATTCTATAAATACACGTTTTTTGCGAAATTAGCAGCCTTATCTTTTTATCCGTTAACTTAGAAGTTTGATTTTTTCACAGCTTTAAGTGACCGCAGATTCAAGTGTATAGATCTCGATACTTCTACGCGTTCCCGAGATAGACAGACAGACAACAACGTGTTATTATAAGGGTTCCTCTTTTTTCTTTTTGAGGAACGGAGCCTTAAAAATTCGTAAATTATCATCTGATTTTCCCGTCGATGACCCACCTAAAGAGTTATTTATATAGGTCCTCAATGGATTTTCCCGTCGATCGCGGGGCTTTAGGTACTTACCCAAAGTAGTAGGAAAGAGAGGCCTCAAATAACCAATCATAACCCACAGATTGTAGCTGTGCCCAGGAACCAGGAAGCCAGTTTGTTATCGTTCAGCAGCTCGTTCCTGTTAGCATTCCTCGCGCGCTCGTAAACCGACTACAATGGCCGGACTCATTCCTCACTCGCTGACGGGTCGCGTTTACTGCTCATTTGTATATCGCTTCCTTTTACGTTTTTCAGCTATTGATTAAGCGTGCTCGTAGTTTAAGCAATGGTTGATGAGGTCTGAGGTCGGAGAGCAGTGGTGGCCGAGTGGTAACGGCCCCGACTTACAAGTCACCCAAGTCGTGGGTTCGAACCCAGCCAGGCGCATTACTTTGTGTAATTTATTTCATCACCACTGCTCTCAAAACGGTGAAGGAAAACATCGTGAGGAAACCGGCATGTCCTAGAACCAAAAATTCGAAGACATGTGACATCCACCTGCACTGGGCCCGCGTGGTAGATTACGGCATATTCCCTCTCCGATAGAGGAAGCCTGAGTACCAGTCGTGGGAACATTAAAAAGGCTGATGATGATGATGATGAGGTCTGTCGGAAGATGGTTAAGCATCTTAACATACCGAGATAACTGTGTGCCTCGGAAAGCAAGTTCAGCCGTTGGTCTGAAATTATCCAGTGACTGCTCCCACTCTAAAGAGGAGTGGAAGAGCGTGTTAGACTTTTACTGACTTAAACCACATGAGTGTCCTTCAGTTGCCCTTTGCGTTCTAGGAGTATAGGTTGCTATTTCGGAAATTCCCCTAGTTGACCTTCACAAATATATGAGCTCACACACACAAGACACCCAGATCTGAACTCTATCTATAGATCAAATATTAGTTCCACGCGGGAATTGTACCCACGACACGCAGCGCCGTAGCCAATCACTGAACCACTGTGCCAGCTAGCTACAGCTGAACATAAATTCCCTATAATACTTGCCACTGGCTATCCAAGACAAAGAACTTTGACCTCAGCTCAAAGTAAACACCGAAACATCTATTGAATAGGCGAAGTGTTCGTAAACAATGGCTTGCTTCTAAATTACCATGAAAATGACTATGACGAGTTGCGCTATGTTCAGCTAGCATGGTAACCCGCATTCCTGAGACCTGACAGGTCACTACATGACGATTGTGTTGCAATTCTTCAAGGTCACACGTTAGATGGTGCAATGAACTCCTGGTGGTAACGTTTGCAGTTAGTTTGAGAGGAAAAGAAGCCTCTTCTTATGGTCAAATACATTAAATGCGTTAATTGACGTGTAAAAGTTTTTCATTTTTAAAAACCTATTTGCTTAATAAATGTCATTTATCATTAGACGCATGCTAGGTAGTCAACCTAATTGTAATCTATAAAAATATTTTGTCTAGGTACTGCAGAAATCCTCTACTATAGTTGCCTCTTTAGAGGGTTTAGAACTTATGACCCCTGAGTTTGTTTCGGTGTTTCTTCTCAGAGTAGTCAGCTAGGAAACACCGGTCTCATCTAGCTTAAAATGCCTTCACGGTGAAACTACTACCTACTACAGGGATTTGGCACACGGGTAGACCGTGTCCTGGAATAGCTCAAAGAGTAGGTAATTTCGTCGGAATAAATCTTACACTAATACACGTCTTTCCATTCCAGTAGGTACTGTTGCAGAGAGGATCGTCGTTTGCAATGATGATAATCCTTTTCAATAATTAAATAAACTATTGCCATCAGAAGTTACCTGAACAGTAAGTTCTAATTTTTTAGGTGGAAATTATTAAAATATTTTTTGGAGGGGCAAACTTTCACTGACTGAAAACCCACCTGTGTTCCTTCATTTTTTATTTGTGTTCCAGGGCTGCGTTCTGCGTCTTGGCGTTTTAGAGTGGTCTAGCTCCGAACCTGGGATGTTGTGCTACCGATTCGACATTCTATGATGCACTTTATGTTCATTTCACAGAAAAATCAGGCATGTCAGAGGCTGGGTCTTCTCTGAAAAATAACCTTAAATAAGCCAATTAATAAAACCTGGTTTGATGATATATGTAGATATGTATAGGTATATCGGCCTACCTCATTTTTCACACCATCCCTGTTGACCTTGACTTTAGGACATAACACCTCGTTTGCAAGAAAAACTAGATTTACAAAGAAAGTTACATTAACAAACTAAAGTTCAATAACTCTTGAACCCGCAAAGATGGTCTCGGGAACCGAATGAATGAATGAACTAGCAAACAATGCTCACGTTTTTACAACATCAAGTGGTTCAATGAATGTAATGCCAACTTTGGCTGACAATAGGAAAGTCTATGTTTCTACCTTGGTTTCTACAAGAGAAACCAATTATGATGTCAAACATATCCTACATATGGTTTTTTTTTATGGTGGGCAAAAATCATCCAATGACAACCCCGCTCTTGAGCCGAGTGGGAGATAGTGTCAGACTCTTACTGACTAAAAACCCACCCCGTTCCTTCTAGCCTCTTCATACTGGGGCTCGAGTTTCCTTTCGGGTAACCCTGGCCCCAGTAGGCTTCGACCCAGCTGGGCCTCTCCTTATCCTACATATGGTTCACGTTCACACATGTAAGTCTTGAAGATAGATTCGAACTTACGATCACATCTAGTCCAAACCTTTTATCGAAATCGTTTTGGTGTTAAATATTAGAATCCCTTTCTTTTTCTTTATTTTTGAGATAGGAAAACATCCGAGGACTACTACGTTCAATACTATTACTGGCTAAAACCCTTAAAACCACACCTGTGTCCTTCAATGGCCGGAAAACGCCTAAGACTCCTGATGCTCGATCTCCTTTCCCCGACCCCGATTTCCAACCATCACAGGCGTGGGGTTGCAGACGACGAGCAATGGATAGCTCGCCGTCCGGCCGTCCGGTGATTTGGATCGAGCCCTAGCCGTTGACGGTGCGCGTAGTGTTCCACGCGCGCTTCAACCAGATGTCAGCAAAACCGAAGGGGCCAGCAGAGCCGAAGATTACTGGTGCGGTGGGTTCGCTGAAAGGAAAACCCGGCCCAAGAATACAAGGCAACGAAGGAATATAGGAGTGGGTTTTAGTCAGTAAAAGTCTGACAAGCCCTCTCGCTCCGCCCTACAGCGAGCATCATCATTTGATGATTCCCACATACAAAAAAAGTCAAGGCCGTTCCCACAGGGCCACCACAGCTCCAAAGCCCTTACCTCAGCCTCCGCTCATTCTCATACTTATCAACATTCATACACGGCTATTTAATAACCGTTCTAATTATCCCTTAATCAAATTGCGCACATCAAAGAGTACCGCTACTCTAGTCAGATACGTATCAAATTAAAGCTATACCTGGTCTTGGGTTCCCAGACGACGCATTGTTGGTGCCAGCGCCGTAGCGTGGACTAGTTTAGACGTGGGCGAAGGGACATCAGCGAGGCCTGTTTCTCTCATAAATTCGAAAACAAGACTGTTGCAACCCTGTGTTCGATCACATCATCGCTTACGCTTAGAATAGTGGTCAAACGCGAGCCTTTCAATTACAAAAAAAAACCTCGTTCTCAAAGAAGCCTCGCTTACGCGAGGCCTCTTTACGTGCGAGGCCGTGGGCGTGGGGTGGGCTCACGACGCCCTCACCTCGTAGGGGCCCAGCAGAGTCGAAACCTACTGGGGCCAAGAGTCTGGTTCCGAAAGGAAGGCTTGGCCTCGATACGAGAAGCAACGAAGGAACGGGGTGGGTTTTGAAGTCAGTAATAGTCTGACACTATCTCCTGCTTCGCCCATGTCGTCTGGGTGATTTTTGACCAACGAAAAAAAATAACAACGCCCACGTTTAGCTATGCCACAGGTTGGTGCTACCTCTGACTGCTCTTACTGTTAACTGATTATATTTGTAACGGAGCCTTATGCATGGTTTGATGGAGGAGAAAGACGAAGATTACTATCTATGAAAGCGCGTGGAGCTGTTGGTCCCGGCTGACGAAAAATCTTTGACGAAGTCTGAAGCCCAAAAGATAGACAATCATTCTTGCCAAGGGGTTGTGACCCAGCTAGTGGGTTGTGGAGTTCAGATAGGCAGTCGTTCCGATGAATCGTGTTCAGGGGTATCTGCCCCCCTAGCCAAGTGACAACCGTTTCTCTTGCGTCGAACGCTTCGAGTTGACCTTGCCGCCAATTCTTTTGTTCTACTTCTGACCACGTGACTGAGCGTTGAAATGACGTTATTCCCGTTAATTTGAAGCTTTCTACTAGCGTTAACTATTGCAGATTAGCAACTTGACTAGCGGTACTGGTTAGACTAGAAGCCGACCTCAATTTTGTTGAGAAAATGAGTCACTTAAAAAAGTAATCGACATCTTTGTAAATCTTGTCCGAATAAGAAGAAAACATTACTATTCTACCACAGCTGCTCTTTCAGAAACAAAGCCTTCTGGTGTCCTGAGTGGAAAATACGATATATGTATATTCTTTGTTTTTTCATTGACATGTGGCGCCAATGTTTCCAGGGAAAGTCATGATCGATTTACTTACATTTCGTGTCTACAATACATCTTTAGCTGTATCTTATGAATTGAATCACTCACAAAACGACTTAAGGGCAAGGCCCTACGTCCCTAGTTTAAGCGAAGGGCTTCCATATCCATAATAGTGCTCAATCACGATTGGTCTTGAGCGTCATATCTCATCTCAGACCACGTCAGGCCTCATGCGTTTCTGCCAACACGATGCATCGCCAATCTTGCTGGGGACGGCAACGCTTACTTCTACCTTGTATCCGTATAAGGTTCAGATATAAACTGTCTAGTATTTTGCTGAACTGGACCTATTTGGTGCAGCCGTGACTCCGTGAGATACCTACATAATGTTTTTTTTCTTTTTCTGCACTGTTGATCACAACTATTATATAGCCACTAGTTTGTCTGATAGCTGTTTAGGTATTTTCGCTTGAAGAGACACCTCTCAGTAGGTGTCTAAATCCTGACGAGTCTATACTGTAGAATTGGAATTCTGTGACTTTTAAATAATATTAATGTTTTAATATTAAGTTTGCTTATATTTGTTCCTTTGTACGTGCCAAATAATCATAGGTATTTTTTTTCTTTCAAGAAGAGATGCACTAATTGTATAGGTAAGTACTTACACTTAACTTCTATGCAAGTTTTATATGCTTGAAGTTTGCTCGGACAAAATCGTAGACAAGAGTCAACTGTAAGCAGAAATAAATAACTACAGCAATTATTCTCGAAATTACAAGCAAAAAGTTGACAACCAGATGAGCACCTGTGGACGACCGCCATTTATAGACAGTTGTTTGACGCCCAGGTATGCCTGCGACCTTGTCAGGAGATGACTTAGTTTTTTTGTTTTCCGGCGATCAATCATAATGTGCCAGCTGTCATTCTTGGGAATCGAGCGCTCACTACGAGTAGCTTTAGTGAGGTCCTGTTTCAGGAGTGTATCAGATAAGATAGATTTTAGAGGTAGAACTCAAACCGAAACTATAAGGTTTGGCCTTTCGAATACATTAATTAGAGACACAATAGAAAGACAATAAGAGAGCGAAAGCCGGCGTTCGCTTGGGGTTTATTTAATTAAGGGCGAGAAGATGTTTTTAGGGTACCCAAAGAAACGAAAACGAGATCCTATTACTAAGATTCCACCACTGTCCATCAGTCTCTCTCAAGAACCATGATAGCAAGACAGTTGAAAATTTCATAGATGTTGTATTTCTGGTATTGTTTTTAGTATTTGATGTTACAGTGGCTCTAACATCAAATACTAAAAACATAATAAAATAAATATTTAAGTAGGGCTTCAACATAACAAACGTGATTTTTTAATGAAATTTGGTTGGTGTCGCTACAATGACAACAGTCTACATAAATACGCCAAACCTGTGACAACTAGTTCCAAAGCTAGTGATTGTATGTAACTAGTAAAATACTTACGAGAAAAACGAACTTTCTTACACATCAATGTACATGGATTCTCAACATAATAGCAAACAAAAGACTTGCCGATAGCAATCCCATGGGTGGCTGTAGACAATACGACATACGGCACCATTGTTTACGGGGAAATTCGCCACATGTATAAGTATGACAGGTGATGTGATTGGAGAGAAACGCGTGAGAATTGGCGATGGCGAAGATTGGTACTAGAAACAAGGTATTAATTTAACACCTTTTTTATGGTGGAGAAAATCATGCAATGACAACCCCCGCTCTTGGGCGGAACGGGAGATAGTGTCAGACTCTTACTGACTAAAAACCCACCCTGTTCCTTCTAGCCTTCATTCAGGCTCGAGCTACTTACTCTTTCAAAACTAACCCTGGCCCTAGATTTATTTTACATCTGCATTCTACGAAGGAAACAAGCAGAAAAGCAGAGAATGTTAATTACATCCACATCTTACCAGTTGTAAAGGAAGAATCTGCTATCATTATCCAGCCACGATTCCATGACAGTATCCAGTTGAGTATTTCCGTTTTCATTGTAACTCCAATAAACAATAACAACAATCAAACACAATCAAATTACAATACCATTGGTTTTGTAAACATGTTATATTATTATCTAGTCTTTAGATCATTACGTTATTGTTACGCATTTGGATTATGATAATATTCCTACTATACTAAAAACAAAACAGCTGATGACCGAAAATTTTCTGTTTGCAAAAAAATCCTATTTATCTTAGGTATAAGGTGTAACGTTAAACGCGCAAAACCTGAAATTAGTTTGATCAGAATAACGAGCAGAATCAATTAAACCACTTTTTAATATACATTACATTTTTCAAAAAAATCTTCATTAAAAACGTCGACCTATCTATATATGAATAGGTCAGGCCATCGCGTGCGCAAACCCGCTGAAATAAGTAAACAGACACAAATAGTTATAATCTAATCTAATTTTCTCCGGGATAATAAAAGTTCTTATTTCAATGCAGATATGAATTAAACAAACTAAAACTGCACATAAAACCTTAATTTTTTTTTAAATGTCATTTTTCTCTCGTAATTAGGTCAATTGGATTAAAAATCATTTGGGGTGTCTGAGGTTTTGCGCATTTAACGTTACACGTTGTATACCTACTTAAAACCAGCTCATTGAGAAGAAGAGTTAAATATTTATCCAATTCTTTACTAAAATTAAAACTACGCATAAAAGCTCAGTTTTAGACTTTTTCAATTTAACAATGCGCGTGTGAAACAAATTAACATACAAATGCATACTGAGAAGTCAAAATGTAAACTCATGCAGTAGGTGCACTTACATCAAAGTTATAACAACGTTAGTTATATAACAGGAGGCCTAGTGATACCCTTTTGCAGTAAATCGAGCAAAAATCCGAATTCCGGACTGCAACTGAGAATCAGAAAATTCTCGGTTTTGATGTTGAAAAAAGATGCATTACAAATAGATAACCTAAGGCGATTCAGAACACTCCATGGGTCGCTAGAAGTAGTAGGGGTGGAAGGAGTACTGTGCACTGAAAGGCGAACTTCTCAAACGCCGTTTTTGGATTGACCTAACCTACTAACATCCCAATAACCATCCCCTTTTCTGCTGCAGTATCCCATTTCGCTAAGACTGCGGTATTGTTCGCAACAGTTACTGCGGCGGTCCTGGAACGCAAAAGGTAATCTGTAAACTTATGAAAATAGACGTATAAAGTATTACCTAGTTTAGTTGCACCACTTATCTACTTCATACGTCTTTCTCGTGAAATGGTAGTTCTTTGACTTTCTTATAAGACTTCTGCATCTTCTCTGTTTCATGTAAATACTTAAGTTATTTTCACTAAACAAACACTGCGGATAGATTTTTATGCTAATTGAGAATTCAATTGTCTGATGTTCATTAGATTGTGGCGAATTCGCACGGCTTTAAATATCTTTGTGCAAACGTTTTGTTTTGAGAATCTTTAGTCATATATAATTATTGTACATGTAGATTGTAATGGTATCTCTGTATTAGTGCTCTTGGCTCAGTATTTGAGTTCATGTTATGATTGATCTAATACTTTTTACGTTTTATTTTGAAAACTTACACCATTTAAAAACTTAAAACTATCTAATTTAAAAGTAATGTCGATTCATTGTTAAATTTTCTGTTAGTGCTGTGCACGTAAGTGTAAGATTAAGTTAGTGTAGTCTAAGTAAATTACAAATTAGCAAATTTTTTCATTAAATTGCTAGCTAGTTGGGTTACGAAGATACTATTTTACAATAGTATCTCACTCAATAACCTATTAAAATGACTTCAAGGTGCAGGTAGTTTAGTCAACATAAGTATTAGATACTTATTGTAAACATCAAAAAACACGTTTTAAATCTTGCAAGATATTATTACGATTCCCAATAAATGATTGTGAACTGAAAATTTCATTTAGGTACAATACAATTGTAGAAATTAATTTAGTAAGATTGTTTAATTTTCAATATCTGTTTTGTTTCGAGAAACTTACAAATGATAGGCATCCACAAATCCGCAGGAAAACCAAGGTTTATCAGCATAGCCCGCAGAAACTCCAAACTTTAGTAGCAGTGGGCAGGGCACACTGCTCGTAGATCAGATGGTCTATGGGGACAAAAGGTTCTGGAGTGGTGACCATGTACCGGAAGACGCAGCATTGGTGACTTGACCTTGTGAGGGTCGCGGGAATCTGATGAATGCGAGACGTGGCGACTTGGGGGAGGCCTATGTCCAACAATGGACGTCTTTCGGCTGAAATGATGATGATGGTGATGTGACATATTTCTAGATTGCGTCGTTTGAACGAAAAGTTACATTATAACAAAACCATAATCTTATAATCACCCGTCGTCGTTTCGTAATAGTGTAGCTGTAGCGGCAGATTTCCTACAATTTACTCAGCCATCATTCCACGTGAGCGGACGTTCCACATGTCCATTATACCCCTGGGTGCTGACCGTCGGTTCCTTGGGAACGATGCGGTAATACGCAGCTTGACGTCACGGTCAGCTGCGCTAAACATTGTCGTTGAAGTGCTTCTAGCTATGTACCTATGAGTGTATGGGAATTAGTGGTATGCAGAATAGCCTGTACGATTAGCAATACTAGTTCCTCCCATTGGAAATATTTCCTGACGAGTGAGAAGAATGCTTTTGTTTCTTACCCCTTGACTAACTTTTGCCCGTGGCTTCACCCGCGTACATAATCCCAGGATAAAAAGTACCCTATGTGTTATTCTGGGATATGGTCTACTCGTGTACCAAGTTTCATCGAGATCCGTTCAGTAGTTTTTGCGTCTTCATACATCCATCCATACATACAAACTTTCGCATTTATAATATTAGTAGGATTCCCGTTGATCTTCATTACCGGCGGTATGAAAATAGTGTTCAGAATTGAAATTATTTTTATTTCTATTTTTACTAGCTTCTGATTTGATTTGGACTAGTTTGGAACGTTTTGTCAGTGATGGGAACTTATGAAACGTTCCAAATCGGTCGTTTCCTATGGAGAAGAACCGGCAAGAAACATGGTTACTCTTTTTAAACTTGTTGACAACTTGCAGAGTGTATCTTCATCTCGTCGAAGGCGATTTTTTACCATATACTATACAAATTCAAATGATTATGGTAGCACCAGCAACCCAGTTCTGAATTAGAGGCATCATCGGCAACTATTGCCCTATGAGAAGCACATTTTTTTAAGGTGGAAAGTCATCCAACAACGACTCTCGCTCTAGGGCAGAGTGAGAGGTCATTTAAGACGTTTACTGACTAAAACCACACCTTTGTTACTTCTTTGGTTTTAATTTTGGAAACAAACCCATGATCCCAGTAAGCTTTGGCCCTGCTACGGTTAGCTAGACCACCTTTTGCGAGGCCTTCCGGTTAGGAACATGCCAAGACTGATTCTTTGAAATCGAGAGAATGTCTCATTCACTTGGCTTGGTTTTTTCTTTAGAATTTGATATTTTTATTTGCATATTAGTCTTCCCCAATCACTAAATGTATCAAAGGCACTCATTTGCGGCCAGTGGCTTACGACACAAAACAGATAGGTAAGAAAGCTACGCCAGATGAATGAGAGTTTCCCTCGGTTTCAGAAAATCACCCCCAAAGATTTTAGAACCAAGTTGATCGAAAAAGCCCGCTCTGGGGCCGCGTGGTAGATTACGGCCCATTCCCTCTCCTGAGAGGGAGGAGAGCTTGAGTCCCAACAGTGGGAACATTATAAGGCTGACTATGCTATGCTAGATCGAAAAAAAGAACAAATAAGATAGTAAGAAACGCTTTATTTACGATTGGCATATAATAGATTTATCATCTGTCATCACTCGACGGTAACCACTATGTTTTAACATTTTCAGAACAACCCACCACATTATTTATTACTGGCACATTCTTAAAAATCTACAGACCATGAAATTATGGTTTAAAGATGGCCGCCATTTATGGTGTCTCGTGTAACTTGATAGGTGTAGGTGGTGCTACAGGTATACTTGTCAGTTATTGGCATAAAATCGTTAGTTTGAAGACACCGGTATGGGCTATGGGATTTTGGAAGAGCCTCCGCAGTCCTAGAAAGTTAAGTTAGTCAGTAAAAGTCTGACTCTCCCTCTATCTCCACCCAGAGAATAGTACCATCAAAGAAACTTCCGAGTGATCACAACTAAGTTCATTTTTGCTTGCACTCGAAACGAAAATTTCAAAGGGTTTGGTTTGGCGCCGCGCAGCAAGATTCAAACGATTTTTTTTTAAGTGATCAGGCAGTAATGATCGCGTTAGTACATTTTGATACAAGTAGAAGAAGTATGTCAATGTTACGAACGAACCAGGATTCACTAAATAAATAAACAAGGGTAGACCAACGTCTAGTGGGGGTCAAGCTTGTACTAGGCACTCAGAATCTAAGGCGCAAAGGCTTTTGTAAAGATCGTGTCGTTGTTTGTTTATTAATTTTCTCATGCTCCGTTGGTCAAGTTAAAAGACAAAAGAATACCTAAAGAACTTAAAAGTTATATTTAGCAATAAACGATTAATGAATGCAGTAATCCAGCTCGCCGTATTAGGGCAGATCCTAATGCGATTCGAGTGAATGCGTAGGCGCTGATTTTGGACGGTGGGAAGAATTTGATGCCTTTAAATTGTGAGAATATTAAATTTGAAATTGGATGTGGTATTTCTGGATTCCAAACAACAGGATCCGGTGCCGCGGTAGGCCCAGAAGGCGATGGCGTGACGATTTGGACTCCTACCTTAAGGATTGGTCAGAGGTGGCTAAGGACAGAAAAGAGTGGAATAATGGAAGGCCTTTGCCCTGCAGAGGGACACAACGGGTTCATACTTTAATTTGTTTTTTTTTTTGCATGAAGATCAGCAATGCTACCACGAGCTCTTAACGCGATCCATTTTATGACCTAAACTAAATTGTTATAGGGATGATAGTCTGTAGATTGTATAGCTCCATCCCTCTTTCTCGCTAGCACGACTGACATTTAAACACATAATGGTAGAATAGAATAGAATAGAATAGAATAAACTTTATTGTACACCAAAAAGTAACACAGCTTATACATAAAATTAAATTTATGGGTACAATGGCGGTCTTATCGCTGAAAGCGATATCTTCCAGACAACCTTAGGATGGACAAGAACTTAAAATAATACAGGGGGTAGTCTGTGGTGTACTGCTAACAAATTAACTACATATAAAAACAATACATAACTATAAATATATATATATATGTATTATAATATAATATGTTACACAATTTCATTAAAATAGGGAAGAATAAAAGAGTAAAGTAGGGTTGGTGGAAGAAATTAAATTACTTAGAATCAAGATAAGTAATGTAACAAAGAAAGGAAATGGTTTTTGACTAAATTTTTAAAAGAAACTAGTGACTGGTAAGTTCCCTGAACCCTTTTTCTTTTTTTGATGTGAGTCATCACCAAATAACTTCGCCCGCCCTGGTTGGAAATAGAGAGATTGTCAGACTTTTACTGACTAAAACCCCCTGTGTTCCTTTGTTCTGTGTTATAAGGCCTTTGTAACTTTTTCGAACAACCCTACAGGCTCAGCAAAAGGTCGGAACCCGAAACCCTAGTATGACACTCAATCATCAGCCATTTTAATGTTCCCACTGCTGGGACTAAGGCCTCCTCTCTAACCGACGGAATGGGCCGTAATCCACCACGCGGGCCCAGTCGGGTTGGTGAATGTCGCATGTCTTCGAATTTTTTTTTGTCTTTGACACGCCGGTTTCCTCATGATGTTTTTCATCCTTCACCGTTTTGAGAGCAGTGGTGATGAAATAAATTACACAAAGTAATGCGCCTGGCTGGGTTCAAACACATGACCTTCAACTCGTAAGTCGGGGCCATTACCATTCGACCACCACTGCTCTCAGTTCTCAGTCATTCATGGTATTCCCAGTTATTTCTTTTCGTCCTTTATTGCGAGCTCATAACTCCATTTCAAACTTTCTTTATCAAGTAAATCACTTTCTATAGACACGTTATTTAATCTGTGCATCCGCGTTTAATACCAAAAAAACAATTCCGCCGTAATGACTAATTAGTGGTGGAAATACGTCAATTACTGGACGTCGGCGGAATGCTGAATGTAACCCAGATCTGATCGAACGATTGTTTAAGATGACACGCTATTCGTGACACGAGATCTTTGCGAAATATGCTTCTTTCTATTGTTGTATTGACAGTGAGCACTTGTTTTCTAAGTATATGATTGGGTTTGTAGGTCATATCAGTTGCTTCTGCGAGATCTTTGATGTTATTCTTAATAACGTATTGATAATAGGCCAGATACCAGAGTACCTATTTTAAATTAGTTTTAAGTTCTCTTCTCTGATTGGTCAGGAGCTTGTAGTGGGCCAATCGGAGCACCAAACGTTAAAAACGTGTCCATTTTGACTTTCTGATTGGTTAAGAGCTTCGAGCGAGCCAATCGGAGCACCGATCGTCAAAAATTTATCAATCGCGTTAACGGTTACCGTGTTTGATTCTCTGATTGGTTAAGAGCTTGGAACAAGCCAATCGGAGCTCTGAAGTTTTACTGCAAATTGACGTCAACTTTAACGCGATCAAATACGTACGAATACAAGTACACTAAGGCCATAGTTGTGTATATTATTATTATAACTATAGTTGTGTTCTATATTTTTCCTTGCTTTTCTTGCCTTTGTCTGCGTTTTTCAAGTATGAGGCCAAATTCGTTGAGGCACTCTTCAAATGATAGATTGCGGATGGAAGGACCATTTAGGTTGCCCTTCTTTAAATACTGTCGAGCAGTGATGTCTTTCTATATAGATCCCAGATGACATAACTAGACTCGTTAATAATTAAAAGGCATGTTTTGTAATTTGAGAAAGACCCTAGAATGTAACTAGGAACGAAACTGAAAGAAACAATAAAATAATAAGTAATTAGGAGTCTGGTACAGTAGTAGCTGCTCTATTTTAGTAGGAGCTACGCTATACCCGACAGGCCGCTAGGTAGATAGTCAAAATTCAATTCACAAACTCAATTTATGATGCAAACTCTACTATTGAGCGCACTTGTGGATGCATGTCCAAAATCTGTCAATTATTACATCGAAGGCCACAATTCCTCGAAGTTACGGAAGGATTAGGAGAATGTGTTATAATTCGTGGGTGGAGGTCCAGCCCACTGCATCAAGTGCATTGACTTAAGTAGTGGTAACTTTTGTTATTAATAACGAACAAAAAATATAATTAATGTATTAGGTAAATTATTAATCTCTTGACTGCTTCGGTCTAAATATTGCAAGCGCAATTGCAGAGCATGGACCCCGACTACGAACCTTGATATGGAACATGTGACAACATGTATTTGTCAAACCCATTCCTAGGCATCTTTGAACCGGTAGTTCAAGTCTTTGCTGGCGTTCATCAAAACAGTAATTGCTAGCTTTATTTTGGGGATAGGAAATCAATGGCTTCTCCCGTTCTTGGGCGGAACGGTCAGACTTTTACTGACTAAAACCCACTGTTCCTTCATTGCCTTCGTTCCCGAGGTTCACTGTTACATAACCCCTGTCCCCAGTAGGCTTAGATCCTGCTGGGCCCCTACGATTTGATGACATCTCCTTGGGGTGCTCGTGGAACACTAAGCGCCGTCGACGACTTGGGCTCAGTCCGGACGGTTACCGGACGAGTCACTATTGCTAGTCGCTAGCTGCAAATACGCACATATTTACATCAGGATGTTCTAGATTATAATCAGCCCCCCTAGCTAAGTTGCAACCATTTCGCTTGCGTCGAACGCTTCGAGTTGACCTTACCACCAATTTCTTTTGTTCTGACCACGTGACAGAGCGTTGAGACGACGTCATTCCCGTACATTTGAAGCTTTCTACTAGCGTTAACTATTGCAGATTAGCAACTTGGCTAGGGGTACAGGTTTTTTTTCAGGTTCAACATTATAACTTCGTCTTCGGAAATTGCGCGCGGTCAACTCTATAGAGCTAATAAGAGAACATTGATGTTACTAGACTAGCATCCTACCTTTAATTAACACCTTTTTTGTGGTTGGAAATAATCAATAAATTCTTTCGCTCTTAGTGGAGCGAGATGAAGTTTCTGACTTTTACTGACTAAAACCCGCTGGTATTCCTTTGACTACCCTACGGTTACTCTTTCAAATGTTTCCGCAGCCCAAGCAATGGCGCAAGGGCTAGCTTTTACCTTGGCCAGAGATTAAGCATTGGCGTACAACATGGCGATACCGCCAGTCTTTTGGGCACACTTCCAGACAACAGCGATGCCTAGGAATTTTTTAACACCATATTTTAAGATACAGAGTTTTTGTTTAGTTAATAATAAGTCTATTTTACTTATATCCTGTTGTAAATAAAATCAAAAGTTACATTTAAAATGCACTTATCATTTTTCTTTGGTCATTTAGCAACTAAAGGACACCGGAGAGTAACTGTAACAGTCACAGGGCTGCCAAACCAGTTGCAACCGGAACTTGATAATGACAGCCCTAGCCGGACGTGCGCCGGCGCAGCTCTACCTGTCTATGCTAAACATTTACCGTTCTGGATCATGGCTAATTGGTGTAGGCGCGTTTGACCGCCTTGACCTTGAGTATTGTTATAGTTAAGGTTCTTTACTATACTTATTTATTTGTTTATCCTCGCATCGAAACGCCTTGCAGCAATTACACCAATGGAGCACATCTAATTCAGAATCGGCTACCGCAATGGAGTGGTAGTCATCGCAGGAGCGGCGCGGCGGTGGGTCACTTCCGCAGCATCAGGCCAGCGCTCCTCCAGGATTCCACATGTACCAAATCCCATGTGGAACACATTTTTGAAATGTTAAAGCTCTTCTGATGAGTTTTCTAAAAGAAATGGATGTAAACTGAAAAATACGGAAAATTTTGATATGTCATCTTGTCGGTTGACCATAGACGTAATAACATAACCATATACTTATTTATCACAATAATATCACACTTCTTATGTTTAGTCTTCATATTCATAAAAATTGAAAGGGTAAATGGATAAAGATGTTAACTACTATTACGATTCTCTGGTAATAATTCTGCTGTTAGCACATTTCAAATCTGAAATATATACTGATTGACAGTTAAAGCCTTTGCTAGCATCTGTAACGAATTAGAATTGGAGTGTTTTAAATCCATAGATCGATTTACCATCAGTTAAAACCTATGTCCACTTAACCCTTCAATTTTTAACCTCTGATGGAAAGTCTCGTGAAAATAAAGAACTTTTAGATCAATCTGTTAATAATTACACGAATGTTTGCATAACTCTACAAACATTAGGAACCTTTGGAAAGTTTTTCTTTTTATAATTTCACGGCTCGTCTCATACAGTAGACGCCTAGTCTGGTATCCAAAGATAGATATGACAAATAGCAAGTATACCTATAATATACCTGTTAGACGATGATGCGGACTAGACACGTGTGAGCTGATTCTTCCGCATCTAAACTTTTGTAAACAAAACTCTTCTATAAACTTGATTCGTCACGCTAACACCCAGGAAGGTGATCTTCCAACACGATTTAGTCGCAATTAGCACGTGCTATAGATACTTATTCAGTGCCGGATCAGTCATGTAGCAAGAGTAGCTAATGGTACGGGGACCCGCGCTTTGGAGTGGGCCCCGCTTGGACTAATAACTACAAGTCAAGATCCCATATGATAGTATCAAGTGCTACCTATATGAAATCTTATCAATTCTGTAAAGACAATGCAAGTCTTTATAGAAAATGAAACCATCGCTTCATAAAGACTCCGTGGCTTGTTAGCAAAATATATTAAAGAGTTTTAATTTGTCAACATTTATAAAGATATAGCTAAAGAGTAGAAGTCCCTGCCGGTCTGTTTCGTGATAGCTATAACCTAAGGAATAAGTAGGTTACTTCTTGGCAAGCGCATCGAACGCCTTATTATACTAGAAAAGGTGTACGAAACAAGGCCGCGTGGCGGATCACCAAATCGATGGACTGGCAAAATCAAAACGGCTGTTAGCGGCCCATTGAACGAGTGCGTCCGGATGACTGACAGCAGGCAAACGTAGCGGGAAGCCTTGCGACATACCCTGAACGGCGTCCGGAGAGCTACCTTCTTGTTAACCACAACCACTGGCAAGAGTGAAACGACCAAGAAGAGGCAAGTGTGTTCCACATTAGCTCTTACCATTAGGTAAGATAGTAGCCAAACGTGAGCCTATGTATAATCTGCACTAATATAATAAAGATGTAAAGTTCGTTTTTTTTTTATTTTTGACCGACTGCTAAAAAATTTTTACCGATAGAAAGCTGCCTGTGTAATATAGGCTATATTATAAAATATAGCCTATATTTTTTACTAGCTTTTACGCCTAGCATAGCATAACGCATGCTTAATGGAAAACAGACCTAATTAAAAAAAGTGGGTATTTGAAAATTGAACCTTATTATTGAAACATATTTTTTAATATTCAAATACATTCTTTTTTGAGTTAGGTCTCTTTATGATTAAGCATGCGATAATTATGCGTAAAAGCTAGTAAAAAATAATGATAAAAGATTTCTGGGGCCCCTTGGTAGAATTTGTAACATGCCCACGCAGGCTTAATCCGGCACTGTACTGTGGCTATACTGATTAGGTACTATTAGTCAGCTAAAAGTCAATGTGCACCCTGCACATGGCTGAGGTGTGACTACTGTCACGCACGATTTATATCGACAGTTTTTGACAGCAACAGACAAGATGCATGCGCAGGAGTGCACGCGCCGTGCTTTAGTGTCCCTAATAATAAAATGGCCGCTACAGTGTTTAGCGTCGATTATCTGAGATATATTAATTATGTTGCCTGTTCATTAGTATGGAACTAATTTGAAAACTCTATTTGCCAGTTTGTAGCTAGAATTGATGCTTATCATTATTTTAATGTGTAGGTATACTAAACACGTAAACAAAATAATGCCTGTTCTTTTAAGGTAGGTAAACCTCTAATGACTTCTCCCGCTCTAGGGTAGAGCGCGAAGAAGAGCATGTCAGACTTTTACTAACTAAAACCTCACTTATGTTCCTTCAGTTGCCCTTTGCGTTTTATTCTAGGACCGCGGGTAACTTTTCAGAAGTCAACTGATGGCCCTAGCTGCCTTCGAACCTGCAGGGCCCTTATAGTTTTGCTAACATCTCTTTGAGGGGCACGTGCAAAACCTACGCGCTCTCGACGACTCGGACTCGGTCCAGACTCCAGACGGACGGATGGCCGGACGGCGGGCTACCTTTTGCTCATCGTTTGCAAAGGTCACGCCTACTGTGGATGGTAATCGCGTGTTGGAGTCGCGGCTTCGCGCACTGGACCTGAGCCTGTGTTCCTGTACCAGAGCCTTTTAGGGGTTTTAAGTGAAGTGTTAATTTCTATGTATGTGTTTTTGAGTAGCCGATTGGTAACGTCTCCGAATTACGAGTTGTAAGTCGTGGGTTCAAACTCAAATAGGCGCATTACTTTGAGTAATTTATTTCATCACAACTGCTCTCAAAACGGTGAAAGAAATCATCGTGAGGAAACCGGCATGTCCTAGAACCAAAAATTTCGAAGACACGTGACATCCACCAAGCCTCACCGGGTCCGCGTGGTGGATTACGGCCCATTCCCTCTCCTAGATAAGAGGCCTAATCCCAGCAGTGGAAACACTATAAGGCCGACTATGCTAAGCTGTGTTAGTTCTAGCCTTCTAGGCAAGCATGCTCCATCGTCGACCACATCGTCGCTTACCATCAGATGAGGTGGTGGACAAACGCGATTACAGTGAGTCTATCAATAATCTACTCTTTTTGCGAAAACAAAAGATTGAACGAACATCAAAAAACCTTTTTTAATAAGGTTAAAGAAACTGAATGTAAAGTCGAATATTATGTAAATGAACTACTTCCACGCAAGGAAGACGATGACACGTGTCAGGCGTGTATGTATATTATGTACCTATAGATATGCAATTTGTATGTGGGAAATGCTGGCCGTACGAAATAATAATGGTAATTAGGCCGCTGTGTGAATTAATGTGAATTGCTTCTAGGGTCGGCAAGTGCTTTTTTTGGCAAATAGTTCCAAGTAACAAGAAGAATCAACTTTGAGTTAAGCTCGCCTATGTACATGAACTTTGTTATCCACATATATTATGTATTGTTATAGTTTCATCATCATCATCATCATCATTTCAGCCGACAGACGTCCACTATTGGACATAAGCCTCTCCCAAGCGTCGCCACAATTATCGATCCTGCGCGTCTCGCATCCATCGGATTCCCGCAACCTTCACCAGGTCATCGGTCCACCTTGTAGGAGGCCTTCCAACGCTGCGTCTTCCAGTACGTGGTCGCCACTCCAGAACCTTTCGGCCCCAACGGCCATCTGTTCTGCGAGCAATGTGCCCTGTCCATCGCCACTTAAGTTTGGCGATATAGTGTACCATAACGAATTAAAGAATCAAGTAATAGGGTGAATAGGAACGCAGGAATAAAAAGAAAGATCGTCGTCCGGCCGTCTAGTAATAGTCCGGACCGAGCCCAAGTCGTCGACAGTGCTAACGGCAACTGAAGGACCTTCCATATCTATGGTTTTAGTAAATAGTCAGTAAAAGTTCGACACGCCCTCCCGCTCAATATGTCTCAACCTGTACGGTGATGGTTTAGTATCTCTGACACACAAAGCAAATTCTCAATAGTCATTATTTCTCATGGTCCACTTCCCGCTCTGGGTGGAGTGTGAGAGAGTGTCAAAATTTTACTAAGCAAAACCCACTAGTGTTCCTTCAGTTGCCCTTTGCGTTCTACGACCGAGTCTTTCTCAAGAAAGACTATACCCAAAATGAGGCAGGTATTTTTCCTGTGGAATTTTTCTCATAACTTGATAGCCCTAAGTTTGCGCACGTCTTGGTATTTACTTCCTAATAGGGACGCAGGAAGCGCGCTTTGGCAGCCGGATGTCTCGGTCGCGGGTCCGAAGCCCAAACTTCACGCACACGACAACCATTTTATTTACAAACACATTACGACACTGGCCACTAGACATATAAAAGTTCCATCGGTAAAAATCATCTAAAAAAAATCTAATCCTCTTGTACATAAGGTTTATTTTAATGAAATACGATGGTTTCCTACATAATAGTATAACACTGGTCACAGTATAAAAGTTCCATTGGCAAAGACCATCAACTAAACATTTGTTTTAATGAAATACTATGTGACGATGCCTGAATCCGGTGCAGGAGCCTCCCGAAGTTATTGTGTCTGGTGAGGGCCAACGTCTCACGAAAGATGAGGACTATGTGAGGCCTCTCCAGCCACTCCTCAAGGAAGGGACTTTCCACCATGATTATGGAGTGCGTAGCGTTGATTTGCGACAGTAACTGTCGCCATGTCGCCATGAGATCCCGCCGGAACTCGGTTCACCCTAGCGTGGCATCTCCATGCACAAATCTTAGACGCGTGCTAAGACGCCTTTAGGTCCCACGGCGGTAGATTGGCAAGGAGGTTCGCCGCTTTGCAGGAGACCGTGCGGTATCTCCACATCCACACCATCCGGAATAAAGAAAATGGCGCTATTGACTCCGCAGTTATAGTAGGCAATAGAGATTTAGCAACATCCGTATATAGGACATCTTTGTGGAGAGCCCAGACTGAAAGCTACTTATCTACAAACAAATCCACTATTTCAGGTTAATCTTGGATTTGTCCAGCGTTACAGTATAAGCTGGGCAACGGCCTATTCTTGCCTTGATGCGACGCACAATTTGAATGTATTTATATTGTATCTGTTTTTTTTTGTTTTTCTTTTATTTTTGTTTTTTTTTTTTATCTGATGTAAACTAGTACTTGACTGCAATCCCACCTGATGGTAAGCGGTGATGCAATCGTTGATGGTGAGGCGCACTAGTTTATTAAGAGCCTATTCACTCTAGCCTTGAAGACGCTCAGATTGTAATCGGACGGGAAGACCGCAGCAGGCAAATTATTCCAGTCCTTCGATGTACGCGGTATAAATGACGAAGCGAAACGCTTAGTCCGGACCGTGGAGGTTTCAACAACGTAAGGGTGGATACTCGCCGTACGTCGGTTTATCCGGTGGTAGAAATGGGATGGCGGAATCAAGTCAATCAAGTTATTATTATGTTGTTTGGCTCTGTTGAGTCTGCCGGCGTCGCATAGATTATATCATTGGTTTAATAGACAACCTAGACATCCGAGTTGTCTATGGTTCAAGTCAGTTATGCCCGGTCCAACTATGGCCTGATAGGGCAACTAATTTTGGTTTTTATTTATTTATTTTTTTGTGTGTCTATACGGGCAGAATAAACATGTTATCTTTTTTCTTTCTATCTTACGTTTTAATGAAAAGATATAAGATTGAAAATACATCGACTTATTCAAGGTACGAAAGAGCTGAAAAAAATATCGTCTATGAGATAATTTCAACAAACTAACGTCATCTGTATTTATAATTTACTTCCGTTGTCCTCCAGAGCTCTTTGTTCACTAAAAGGACATACATATAAATAGATTTATAGACGTTAAAATGTCATAAAATGTTAGTGAGACTGTCCTAAAGATTGTTTATAATAAACTAGCTTTAGTCAGCGGCTTCACCCACGTGTAAATAGAAAATTATCTCAGGGGAACATACTGCCAGGATTAAAAGTGGTTCCAGGATATTGTCTACTCATGTGTCTTTTATCCAAATCCATTTAAAGTTGTCAAAAAATGAAAGGCTCGTTTTGACCTTCGATCAATAGTTTTGACATTTGACTCCTCATTATTATTTTATTGTTTCTTTCAGTTTCATTCCAAGTTCCAAGTTACATTCTTGGGTAGATGTTTCTCAAATATCAAAACGGGCCTTTTGTTTTTCATCCAGTTTAGCCGTTTGACCGTGAAGCATAGACACATACATACAAACTTTTGCCTTTGTATATTAGTATGATTCGACTGAGACAAGAACGTAGGTAAGTATATATCTACTTATGTTTTATTAGAAATAGAAGGAGGTATGAGTAAAATATAATAATAATAATTTATACTTGAAAGACTACATTGGTCCAATGGTTAGTAACACTTAACAAACACAAAAAGCTTTAATTTAGTTACTGCCGCACCAGCAATCCCTACCAGTGATTGAACCAGTTCACTGGCGCATCATGTTTGTCGGCCAAGGTTCGAAGAATACAATTGGAGCTGAGGAATATCACAACCCCTAAAGGCCAACAAAAGATTAAGGCAGTCTTCAATACAATTTAACCCTTCAGATACCGTCAATTAGAGACACAATAGTAAGACAATAGATGCGCGGCCACCGGTGGTCGCTTGGGGATTCATGAATTAAAGCAAAATTAACATAACTGCACACACTAAAAAACTGAATATCTAATTTTAATATTTACCTGCTAAGAGAAACGAAAATCGGTAGCGTCGCCATAGTGCTGGTAAAATACCTGAAAATGTATAATTATTAATTTTAACCGTGTATGTAATTGAATCATATAATAAACATATTAGCCATAGAAATATAAATATTAGCAGACTAGGAAAATGTACTACCATCATCATGATCAGTCTATTTAATGTTCCTACTGATGAGACTCACGCCTCCTTTCTAGGAGAGAGAATGGGCCGTAAACCACCACGCGGGCCCAATGCGGGTTGGAGGACGTCACACATCTTCTATTTTTTGGTTCTAGGACATGCAGGTTTCCTCACGATGTTTTCCTTCACCGATTTGAGAGCAGTGGTGATGAAATGTAATGCGCCTGGCTGGGTTTGAACCCGTGACCTTTGAAATCTTAAGTCAGGGCCGTTACCACTCGGCCACCACAACTGTAAGGGTGTTTTAATACCCATAAAAGTAGAGTGGTAGGGGTAGAGTAGTAACCCATGAAATTTTAACCGGGAAAGAACTCAGGACCACATACACATACTCAGTGCAGCGCTTACACTTGCACCCACAAGGCCAATGATCACTATCCAAAACAAAAGACAAAAAGGTCTTTAGAACATAAGGTTTTATTTTTTTATCCTCCCCTTTACAATTTGGTCTACCGGATGCGGTATCTATGGCAAGCAGAGACAATAGAGCAATTCGATAAGCACCTTATCTATGTTCCGATTCAGATAACACAATAGATGGTTTTTGATGTCTTTGTTCCTCTTTTGTTGAAGGACTCCGAGTTTTTTGATAGTTCATACAAGCCTTATCTCTAACAATATTTATCTGATTGTCAATACATCTGTTCACAATATTGTCTTAGCCATTTTGCCTAATTAAAATGACTCCGGAAACTAGGTAATTAAATTTGGTTAGGTGTAGATACTAAACTGCAATTTTGCAAAGCAATCAATTCTAAAAGAAACAATAGGTTTAATAACAAAATGTAACATACAAAAACTTACTTGATCGTTCTTATAGTAACACAGAAGTACACTCACACTTCACCAAAACTAAACACAACATTGATCTCAATTATGGATATTTTTAATGCATTCATGTCACACAATCACACATTACATTCTGAAAGTAAGTTGTTTGTCATGTCCTTTGCTAAAAAACAGCATAAATAAAAAAAAAATACGTCACACGTGCGCGTCATAGAGGGCTCGTCACTACTCTATGGACAAAAAGCGCGCCAGTTTATTTTTATTGAAGTTCGTTGCATGGGGTTGCGGTCGCTATAATTTAGGGCAACAAGTGGATAGAATTATCGGATCCGCGCATGCGTGGTGGTCTCGCCGCGTAAGTACGCAAATAAGCGGGTTTATTATGAACTAGAAATAGCGATGTCGCGTGGGGGATGCAAATTGTATGGCAATGCCACTGCATAATTGCACGGTTTCCTTTGAAGAGTCAAATGAAAGCCCGCGGTTATGCTTTTCATGTAAATTGTAAGTAGCAATCAAGATAAGCTAAGGCTATTTTTACCGACTTCCCAAAAAGGAGGAGGTACTACGTTCGGCTGTTTGTATGTTTTTTTTTTTTTTTTGTATGTTTGTTCGGCGAATACTCCCCCAAATGTGGACGGATTTTCAAAATTCTTTTTTTGTTCGAAAGTAGATAGTTCTGAGGTGGTCCCATTATCACCAAATTAGGATCTGATGATGGGATCTTGGAGAAATCGAGGGCAACCTTCAAATTTTATAGGCTCACTTATTGATTTTCGCATATTTTATGAAGTATCTTGTGTATTTGCGTATGGTCGTCACCATCTCAGGTAGCTGGGCTGATGATGGAAGGTACAACTCCTTAACAGTAAGAAGTTACTCGAACAGGCAAGGACTGTTTTAGTAAATTGTTTTGATGTTTGATAGGGCATTTGCCACATTTGGTCTCATGATCATCAAGTCATGACCTGATGCTGCAGTCAGGATAGTATGCAGAGTACCTAAGTCCTCGACAACAAACAGCAGATATATCGAGTTTAGGCTCATTGAAAACGGCTCGATGTGTGGATAAACGTACTGCTAATAAAGAACACCGAAGTACATAGAGACCTGATGCTGAAGCCAGGAGCATCAGGAAAAGTACAAACCTTGAAATTACAGCACCGTAGTCGTGTTTGGGCTCATTTTAAACAGGACTAAATTTTAAGTTCATTGCAATGTTGACATAAATCTGGCCTGATGCTACAGCCCGGATTATCAGCATCTAGTCTAATGACTGATTGAAAGATTTACCTTTCGGCTTCATCATCAGATCAGTTCGATATATCCTTTCCCTCTCCAGCATCTAGTCTAATGACTGTTTGAAAGAAGAGGGCGAGAGGATATATCGAACTGATCTGATGATGAAGCCGAAAGGTAAATTAATGTAATCTAACCGTGTTTGGGATTATTAGAACCGTTATGAGATGCGCTCTGACTAAAAGGTATTTAAGTTTGACTGAGGGGTACTTTTTAGTGGTGGTACCATTTATAACTAAAAAGTGTAAAATAAAAAAAACTTTTTACAAAAAAAATATAACCGACTTCAATGATAAAAACACTGAAAAGTATCAAATAACTTTAATTTTGGAAGTCGGTGTTAAATAACGAAGAGACTAAACTATTATAGAAACACCGACTTCCAAAATTAAAGTTATTTGATACTTTTCAGTGTTTTTATCATTGAAGTCGGTTATATTTTTTTTGTAAAAAGTTTTTTTTTTTAAATCAGTTTTGATTGAGCAATTTTTTTTAAATTCATATCATAAGTTTGAGTTTCGAATGTCATAGACCACAACTTAATATAACAGTAGGTACTTACGCAGTCCATACAAAAATTACCCACTAGTAGACACAAAAATCCTTCGATCACTACTTACATTAGAGGTCAGTGTTGATCGAAGCAAAATCTCATAAAAAAATAAAACAGTTTCAGTGTATCAGCTGCTTCAGATTTTTTCTTTTTAATTTTCCCTAATGAGGTTAAGTCACCTTTTACGAACTTTTTCAAATAAAATGTTTTTGTCTCTTCTTCTGATGCAGTCGGGTAAAAATTATTTATTAGCCATACTGGTCCAGCCCGTTCTCAAGTGAAGCGCTTCCAAACGTTACAAATCAACCATTTAAATTTTATTTCAATAAAATTTAAATTTTTATTCCTTTACGTACTTTGTAATAAAAAATACATAAGTTATAGGTACCTGGGTACCTGGTATACTTTCTTATGAAGTTCGTAAGTTCGAGTCGGCAGGAAGCGTGCTCGGCCGAGCGCGGTGCTAGAGTTATGGCCACCGCAGACGTAGGGACTTATGGCTATTTTAAAAACAAAAAATTGTTCCATAAAATGCTGGATGCTACCAGATTACAAGAATATACAGCGTGTTGTTTCTTTAGATTTATTTTTTAAATCTGCTCGAGCGTTTTTAGAAATAAAATTGTTTTGGATCTTTTGGCGCTTGAATGACAATGTCAAGGGCGCTGTTTAATATTTTTTTTAAATTGCAAAATCACTGCTTCTGATTTGAAAAATTAAGATGGTGGAATGAATTCAAACTTTAATCTAACCTTATTCTATACTTAAAGTGCCAAAAAATCGCCATCCAAATAAGTACACATACACACAGTGAACCAAAATAAATTAGTATCTACTCACATAAAATTTTATTAAGAGTAAATTAAAATCTTATGGTTCATGGAGCCTTTGTTTCAGAAATAATAACTTAAAATGAAAAAACAAAATAAAATGTACAAAAAGAAAGGTTGTTCCACCTCTGTGATTGGGCAATAATTGCTTTGATTTATATTATTTATCAGTATCTCGTAAATGTCATATACAAATGCATTGGAAAATAGTCGGAAACAGAAAAAATTTTTTAGTGTGAGACACGAATAATGCCTCTTATCAACCCTTCCAGATTTCATCACCAGCGCCTCTAGCGGCAAATTTCTTCGTCCGTCTGTTTAATTCAAGTAAAGTCCCATTCTGTTTCGACCAACAATCCGCTTATTTCACTCATCCAGAGGTGCAGACTTGGCACACCCTGTATTAATAACTCTTTTTTATTTAAAATCAAGACTGTCTACAAAAAGTTTATAAGGGGCATAAAGTTCAACAGTCATAGAACTCGGCACGGGTCATGACAACACTTCTGACTCCTTAATCACATTGGAGCACGCTCCACAATTATAAAGCGGAACGGTGGCGTTTTTATCGGGGTCTCTTCAAAAGAAAGTGTTATTAAATAGATTCATATAGTTCATCATGAATGAAAAAAACAATTAATTCATTTATTCGAACCCATCTTTAATGATGATGGAAATAATCAACATAGCATAGTCGGCCTTATAATGTTCCCACTGTTGGGAGTCAGGCCTTCTCTCTAGGAGAGGGAATGGGCCGTATACCACCACGCGGACCCCGTGCGGGTGGTGGATGTCACATGTCTGCAAATTTTTAGTTTTAGGACACGCCGATTTCCTCACGATGTTTTCCTTCACCGGTTTGAGAGCAGTGGTGATGAAATAAATTACACAAATTAATGCGCCTAGCTAGGTTTGAACCCGCAACCTACAACTCGTAAATCGGGGCCGTTACGACTTGGCCACCACAGCTCATCAAATATAGGTATTTGATGAGCTACCTAACTTCTCCTGCTCTGGCCAGAGCGAGAGAAAGTGTCAAACTTTTATTGACTAAAACCTATCCGTGTTTCGTCAGTTACTTTGCGTTCCTCAGCCCTTTTTGTAGACCCTGATAAGTAAGTATCTACATGAGCGCCGTTTGGATGGCCACCGTAGGCGCGGGCTTGCGGACGGCGAGCATTGGATGGCTCGCTGTCCGACCGTCCGGTAACTGTCCGGACCGAGCCCAAGACGTCGACGGCGCGCACTATTCCCGCACGCCTCAAGGAGTTGTCAGCAACAGAAAGAGCCCAGCTGAGTCGAAGCCTACTGGGGCCAGGGGTATCCGAAAGGTATCACGAGCCCCGGTATGAAGGCTAGAAGGAACGGGGTGGGTTTTCAGTCAGTAAGAGTCTGACACTATCTCCCGCTCCACCCAAGAGCGGGGATTGTCATTGGATGATTTTGCCCACCATAAGAAAAAAAAAGCGCCGTTTGCATTAGTGCGATCGAAGAAAGCTAGAGCCTGTACAGAGTAAGTACCTAAGTAGGTACGTTCCTTCATTTCGACCTATGAAGCATAGACTTAATATTTTGCCTAACATCTAAAGCTCAAACTCAAGGCTTTCATTTGCTACGCTGCAATATACTATAGCTGCAGTATACCTATAACTTAAATAAAATGTTCTTTATATGCGCCTACCGTAATGTCCCTGCACCACCCTAGGTTGACTGGCAGAGAATGCCTAAGGCATTAAGTCCGTCTATGTACTTTGTGTTGCATGTAGATTAAATAAATAAATAAATAAACTTAGTGTTAAACCAATGACCTAATCTAAAACCATGAAGGAGATGTCCCACCACAGTACAGGCTAGTTATAATATCTATCTATTAGGTAATTTATTGGTTAGTGATAGCGTGACGAGTGACAGGACAGAATGGAAGAAAAACGTGTTGCGCGCCGAGCGCCGACCCCAAATAAAACTGGACAAGGGCAGGAAGATGATGATGTGGTAATTTATTGGAGATTGTATCAAATCATATTGAGGAAAACCAACTCCATTCCTGCCTTAACCGAAAAGCAGCATGTGTCCTGACTCCTGGGGCCTTACCATGTTGAGTTAAAATGTTAGGCCTGCGAGCGAGAAAGAGGGATGGAGCTATATACCCTATATAGTTCTATCCTTATAACAGTTCAGTTTAGGTTGTTAAATGGATTACATCAAGAACTCGCAGCAAACTCTAGGTTTATAAGTCTAGTGTTTATGTCAGGGCACATTCCTAAAACCAATAAAAAGGTTTAATTTCAATGTTAAAAAATCTCTACAAAGCAAATGACAGTTTTACCGTCTCGTAACAAAAAACAACAACATGTTGTCAATAACCTATTTGTAAACGAATCAGACATTTTTTCATTCATAGAAAGAGAAACATGAGATATACGAAGCAGCAATGGTACACCCCAGCAGAGGTGGCCGTTCACAACACAGCTACTGACTGCTGGGTGTCGGCCAATGGTGTGGTGTACGATGTAACAAACTGGCTCACAGAACAGTTCAGGATCTGTAGGTGTACCAAGAGCTGTTCCTGCCCCAGTAAGAACTGGTACTGTAACAACTGCGTGGAGTACTGCCCTTGTTTTAAGCGTGGTTTTTTTTACTGTGATGGAAAAAGGGTTAGTATTATCCAATCAACAAGAAGACACTCCTCCACACTTCATCACCTTATCAGAACATCGCCCTTCTGGACGCAAACTGCAGTGACCAATCTGGAAATTGCTTATCCGACTGCGAATGCAGGTTGGCCGCTGCACAAACAATTTGGCCAAATGGAGCTTCCTCGACCTCTCTCAAACTTAGTGCCAGTATGCAGACACTTCAGACATGTTTCACCTGCTATGTTACCCATCCTGCACAACCGCCTGCACCTTTCAGGATTTATACAAGGTCAATAAGTGCTGTACAAGTTGCCGAATACTGGTCAGAAAAAAAATGTACTCGAGTCCGACACGAAAAGAAGAATCAACTCGGCTTCAGTCTTCAGTTCGAGTATGGTTTCCGTGGGCCAAGGCGGCCAAAACCTTTGGTAGGGTTATTCCAACCAGCCCATCTCTCTCTAAAAACTAATAAGGTCTTTCAGGTTTTTCAAAGCGTTTGTAAGGGAGTCTGGGGATACTATGGTTCGTGTGCGTGTATCTATGACACCTGTGCAGTCAAGGAGCACATGCGCAATTGCTCAACTCAGCTTATCGCCGTTCATTGCTGGACTAGGTGTCATCTCTCAAGCTGCTTCTTAATACTCAGTCCTTTAGGTTCAGGTCGTCGTTTCTTCTAGCTGAGAGTTGTGACTGTGTATCGTAGCGTGCGTGTCAAATATCTGACTCGTCAGCTATCGATCTTGCGACAAATAGGATCGGCCTACTGCCACTTCAACGTGCAAGCTATTTCGGTGAATCCGACTATTTTCTGTATGAAAAAAAAAACTTGAACGTAACTTAGCTTTGAATTGATACCAGCCAACCAGGCTTGGTTGACTTGGTTGCAATTTAAGCCAGCTCTATGTCTATAGGACGTCAGTGCTGCCAACGTTTCGGCACCGTTGGTTTTATGTAATCCTTCTAGGGCTGCAGATTTGTTCAAAAGAGTTAACGTGGCCGAGGAACGCAGGTGGGTTTATTTAGTAAGAGTTTGACATTCCCTCTTGGTCCACCCAGAGCAGGAAGGAAGTATGGAAGTGCTCCGAACGGATTGGACGCACTGTTCGAAGCCCTAATCAATCAAATCAATCAATAAGTAATATCAATGTTCTCTTATTAGCTACACAAGGCTCATAGAGCAGTTTCCGTTGATGTGAAAGATGTTTCAAAACTTGATTAGAACCTATCATGCTGATGTTAACATGTATGTATTCCTTAATTTGCAGCTAGCAATGACTGTTTTGATGTACGCCGGCAAAGACTTGAGCTACTGGTTTAAAGACGGGGAGTGGGTGCGCCAAATCCATCCTATCACTGGTTCCCAGGTCACATACCGCAAACATGGGCATGGCTTCCGGGATCCTGTAGGTCCTTCTACACGTTGGCGCCCTCTGGATGAACCGTGGTGGAGTGGCGATAAGTATGTGGTGGGCAAAGCGACTGCTAGAACAAGGCCTTTAAGGATCACTAATACTTTGACGGGTAAGTGGAGACGGGTCACGTTAAGCATACTGTTTTAGAGATCCTAATTCATGCTGCAAATCAAGAGCGCGCGCGCATCGTCCAATGAAGAGATGTAACGGAAGTGGTTTTATCAGGATCGAAATTGGAATCAAAGTTGTAAAAATCCAAACCTTCGGAATAGGAATTGAACCTCCGTAACATTCTGGTCCAACGGTTTACCTATACCTACTTACCTTTGCCGAACCTGGTGTCCCTAAAGTTATGGGTTACGGGTACTGATGTGCAACTATGGTCAGCAGCGTAGCTAGGCATGGGCAAAGTGAAGTCTCGCCTAGGCCTCATACCCAAAGGTGCCTCGCGTGTGCGAGGGCTCTTTAACAACGAGGGTTTTGTTTTTTAATTTACTAGCTTTTGCCCGCAGCTTCGCCAACGTACATAAAATATAGCTTATATCGATCAGGAATAAAGCAGCTTTCTATCGGTGAAAACTTTCAGAGATTACCTCCTCCCAAACAGAAAAACAAACTTTATCTCTTATATTAATAGATATAAAATAATAATATTTGTACCTTATAAATAAACAAAAACAAGACATCAAGATAATCGATAGGAGACTTGTGCTGAGCTAAACTCTAGTTTAGCTTGGCTGCAGCACATGTCTCCTGTCGATTTTACAGTAGGACCTAAACTAAAACTTTTAAGCTTCGAGGTAACTGTAATTATTCTGACCCTTTAAATTTTCTCTTCATAGGCTCCACAGTGACCCTGGAAGTATGTTCAGAAGAATCCCTATACGAGATCATGATGAGATACTTCCCGCACAACAGTCACCTGATGTCGTACACGTGGCGCTACATGGGCAAAGGCCTCTGCCTCAAGAAGACCTTGGACGAGAACGACATACCGGACGAACGGGACAGGTTCAGCGATATGGCCCTGCCAGAGAACATGCACATACCTGCCATTTTGCTTTATTACAATGATGACTTGACTGCAGGTAATCACACTTCATCATCATCATCATCATTTCAGCCGAAAGACGTCCACTGTTGGACATAGGCCTCCCCAAAGTGCCGCCACAATGAAGGGTCCTGTGCGTCTCGCATCCATCGGATTCCCGCAACCCTTACCAGGTCATCGGCCCACCTTGTAGGAGGCATTCCAACGCTACGTCTTCCGGTACGAGATCGCCATTCCAGAAACTTTCGGCCCCAACTGCCATCTGTTCTGCGAGAAATGTGCCCTGCCTATTGCCACTTAAGTTTGGCAATTCTTCGTGCTATGTCGGTAACCTTGGTTCCTCTGCGGAAATCCTCATTCCTGATTCGATCACGCAAAGAAACTCCGAGCATAACCCTTTTCCATTGCACTTTGGGTGACTTTAAGCCTTTTGATGAGGCCCATTGTAAGCAACCACGTTTCGTCACGGACAAGCCGCTAGGTAGTCAAAATACAAAGAAACTCCGAAGCAAAGGCTCAACTGGCTGCAAAAAAGCTGGGAATCCTCGCAAAGGTCAGACAGTACTTCACGCCTGAACAGCTGCTCAAACCTTATCAAGCGCAAGTTCGATCGTGTATGGAGTATTGCTCTCACCTTTGGGACGGAACTGCCCGATACCAGCTTGATGCACTTGAAACAATTGAGAGGCGAGCCAAAAGAATAATTGGCGATGATACACTCGTCGATTCGAGGCTTCAAAGTCTAGAGCATCGACGCCGAGTTGCTAGCCTGTCGGTTTTCTACCGGTTGCATTTCGGGGAGTGTGCGTCGGAATTGCATAACCTGATTCCGCCTAGCCTGTTCCATCATTGGACTACCAGACGTACGGCGATGCGCCACCGGTACATAGTGGACATCCCACTTACACGCACAAAACGTTTCGGAAACACATGCATTGTGCGTGCAGCTAAGGAGTGGAATTCCTTGCCGGAGTCTGTGTTTCCTGATAGCTACAACCCGGGAATCTTTAAGTCGAGAGTGAATAGGTTTCTTCTAGGTCAGCACGTTCCATCGTCGACCGCATCGTCGCTTTCCATTAGGTGAGATAGCGGTCAAGCGCAAACCTATCAACAATAAAAAAAAAATACAAATGTCAAAACGGACTTTCTATTTTTTGACAACCTTAGCGCTTGACTGCGATCCCACCTGACGGTACGCAGTGATGCAATCGTTGACGGTGAGGCGCACTAATTTATAAAGAGCCTATTCACTCTAGCTTGAAGACACCTAAATTATAATCAGACGGGAAGAAAGCAGCATATTATAAAGGCGGAAGTTTGTGAATATCTGTGTGTATGTTTGTTACTTCTTCATGCTAGAACGGCTAAACGGATTTCGATGAAACTTGGTACACGGGTAAACCAGGTCCTGAAACATCACGTGAGATACTTATTATCCCGAAAGTATGTTCCCTTGGAATAGTTTTCTATCATGCTTGCGAAGTCGCAGCCAGTAGATAATACGAAAGTGTTTGTGAGTATGTGTCTATGTTTGTTACTTCCTCACATCACACTAATATCACAATATTATGTACTAGGTTTTGCCCGCGGCTTCGCCTGCGTATATAAAATATAGCCAGTATAGCGGTGAAAAATTGAAATCTCGATGAAAAAAATCGGACCAATACTTTCAGAGATTACCTCCTAGAAACAAAAAAACAAACTACCTCTTTATAATATTAGTGTAGATTATGTACCTACTTAACATTTTATTCCCAGATCCGCCTAGAAACGACTGCTTCTGCGAAGATGTCACTTGTGTGATGAACAGACCAACGGGATGTTTCAAGACCACTTTATCATGAACCTTTTGAACGAAGTTTTCATAAATTTAATGTTTTTTCTAAATATTTTTTTTTGCTTATCGAACTGTAATTATTGTTGAAAATATTTGATTATAATCATTACAATACACATAATACATCAATAAAAATCATTACATTATTATCATTTTTTCTTTATCATTTGATTTTTGTCATTTAGATTTGGAACACGATACATTTTTTTCAGCACGCATAAAAATCCCCACCTACCGAAATGTGGGCTTGCAATGTAGTGTATTTCGCACTAGTGCGGGCAAGGGCAGCGGTCCGGCCTCACCACAATTATTTATTCTATCAGGTTAGTCGCGCCAGCTCCTGCCGAGGCGCATGGAGAACAATCAGCGAATCATTGCTTCCTAATCCTCGATGGCAATCCTTGTTTGACCATATCATTCATGTAGGATTTCAATGATAATAAAAGTAGGTAAAAATAAGACTAAAATATCATTAAACTTTAACGTTTAAAACGGTCTGCCCACATTTATATAGGGTTATTTGTAAAACACTGGCAACCTCTCAGGACTATCATACTAACATAATAAACAACAACTTTTGTTCAATGATTTAAAAAAATGTTTTATATTTTAGTTCATCAGATTTAGATACGAAAATAAAAATATTTATATTGAACGTTCTAAATTTTACGAAAGCTATGCAAAGCAAGCTATAGTACAATAACTGCGGGGAGCAGGTTTGCTTGCGTCGCGTTATATAGACGTAGGTGTATAGCGAAATACAGAGTTGAAATAAGTTAGATAGAATAACGAAATCTTGAAAGTTTGTTTTTTGTACCTAAAAGAATTATGTTTTGTAAAAAGTCATAGAACAAAAGTTGTTGTTTATGATTTTAGTAATAAAGTCCTGCAAGGTTGTTAATGTTTTACAAATAATCCGTTATGCTGGGAATTGTAGTTGAGTGGTAAATAATAAAGGGTTTATATACATTCAAAATCATGATTTCCCCTCTTGTTTTTGATGTGGCACAATAATTATCCAATGAAATAAAAAAAAAACATTTAAATTAAAGACATTATATATTTGTATAATAATATAAATATATTACAATTAAATGTAAATATAACGTAACACACTCTTGAGTTCAGCTATGAGGAGATTGCATGCACTTTTATTTAAAAAAAAAAATAACAAAATCGCTAATAGGTAATTACAGGTCCTATCTACTGCATGTCGCAACAGAATTGGATGAAGGCAACCTCTGACTGGATCTCGAATAGTAGGAACCGGTGATGCGGCAGGCCCAGAAGATTTGACGAGTTGGACTAAAGAATAGACCAGTTTTAGCGTGTGCGTGTGGTGCGAGGGCCCGGTGGAAACTCTTTCAAAATATGTTTAAGATTTAGTGAAAAATCAGAATTTGTGACACTCAAATAAGCGAGTTATGGACCGGTAAAGATGAAAAAAGCCTCGCAGGCGCAGCCCAATACGTTGGTCCGACCAGATACGCAACGCTCTCGACTCCACGGTTTATAAGACTCTAGACACCGCCAGAGACAGGGATAGATGGAGGAACATCGTCAAAATGAAAGCGACGAAGCTGGGGAGTCACGCCCTCACGCCCTCAGCATTGAGGAATACAACGCAAGGAGGAGGGAGGACTATTGAGTTGGGCCCCCAGTTCTCACATGAGGGCCTAGCTGGATAAACTATTGACACTACATTCTACAAAAAAAAAACTACTGTTTTTCAGCATGTTTTGAAAAAGTTTCAATAACCGGGTCCTCACACAACACGCACACAGATCTAGTTAGGAACAAAGAAAAGTGGAAGAATGGTAGGGACGCATTTGTCCTGCAGTGGCACACAAACATTACAATAATAATAACTTGTCATATTGTCCTTTTATAACTTGTACAGATAAAACATAACATGACATGACATCACACCGGTGTGTTCAGCCAGACCGTAAACGAGGGCACGGGGCGGTTGCTTTGCGGAAAACTGTAGAACTTCTTTGGAGTGTCCATAGTGGGCATGTGAGCGCGAGAAGCGGTGCGGACTGCTCGACGTAGGATGCGCGCGGGCCGTAGTTCGTTCATACAAGTGACCGCAGCACAATGAGTGCGGCGAGCGGAAACTACGCCGGAGCGGGCATCTCAAGCTAGCTCAAGCTAACCGCGTGTGTTGTTATGATGGCTCGACTGTGGGCAAGCACACGCGTCCCGCGCTGCCAGTCTGGCTGGGCACAGGGATACCTTTTCAACCCACATGGTGCCAAATTTATGTTTAAGCCTCATATAGTAAATCCTGTTGCTATCATTCGGACCCAGAAAAAATACTTACAAATTGTTGTATGAAATTCATCTATATAGGTAAAATATATTGAACTAAGTTGACAAAATGCAACGAAAACTTCATTTATTGCTGTTTATAATTTACTAATAACAATCAAGGTTACTTCCCTTTACAAAATACATGATAATTATCTAGTTTTAGAAATTGGTGTACTCTATTCGCAACAAGATGAGACAATAAAACAAACCTTTTTTTACTGCCCATTCAATCGATTTTGACTTTTATTGCGTTGGTAGCATGGCAAGCGGTGGCTGCAGTAAATACCCTCTCAACTGTGAGCCCGTAATTACGCCAGTGTAACACATGTTACGCAATCGCGAATTATTTCCGCGCAATTTTGGCGCGTCTGATTAAAACGATGATATCTTCGAAACTACGTTAGTTAGCTCGCTACCAGTTATATCATTCGAATCGTTATTAAATTACCTAAAAATATATGTATAGATTAGTATAGTTTTCCTTTGTAATGTATTAGTAATTGTCATGTATGTTCAGTGTCAGAGGCACAGATCCAGGAGAGCCGCAGCAGCTCTCCCACAGACACATTTTTATAGAGAGCCGAAGCGGCTCCGCGCCACAGATAAGGGGATAGGTGGTATTGTCACCACTTTTTTGCTTTTAATTCCATCCTTATGTCTACGCAATAAAAGTCAAAATCGGTTGAACGGACAGTAGGAAATATTTGTTTTAATGTATAATCTTGTTCGGAATAGAGTATCGTTTGGTGTATTTATCAGATCAAGCACCGTACAAAGATTCATTCCAAACGCAAAACTGACAGTCAATAAATATCGCAACACTAATACCGCATTATCAATGAACTTAAAACTTAAATATTATTGCCAGGATCGTACATATTGAGATAGTTATTGACCGTCATCAAAGCACGGATGGATACATAGACGACTTTTTCGAGGCTTTATTGCTGGGAACTGTCGCCAAGATATCACGAGTGTAAAGCGGTACTCAGCAACTGAACATGCTAGTCCATATCACTGCATATACGGATGGTAGTATCTCTAAAAACAATTGTATTGCTGATTTTACATCATAGTAAATAGTTTGGCGTCATAATTCACCACAAATGTCAAGATTGACTGGTATTACTGACCGTAAGTCAAGACTCAAGCATTACTTACTCATCAATTATTGTTTCTCTGCCTGTACAAGCACATAATTTATAAAATACATAAATAAATATGTATATATTAAATATCTGACAAACACACGAGCATCCACGACCAAGTACTCCGTCTCGTCAGCTCTTCTGTCACCTATGGGGATTGAAGAGCTAAACGAGAGAGTATCCAGTCGCAAATAGACGACCTTGGCGAATAGGACACGAATACAATCGTCGGATCAATTCGACGCAAGGGTTGAATCATTTATTTTAATGTAGCAACATTTCCATGATGCAAGATTTTGAATTTTAGTTCCTGTGTCGACAAAGATGTCGCTACAGTAGTTAAAAAAAAACAGGGTTGTTAAAAAATGGCGGAGTTTTTTATGCAGAAGATTAAATAAAATATAGTTTTATGTAACACTTGAGTCTTGATTTAATTTTCTGTTAGCAGTCGAAGTCTTTTCTATCAGCGGCACACCATCACCAACAGAGGTCGTTATTGCGATATTTATGAAGTCTCCACATGACGCCATATTGCTTAAGAGCTACATTTACAAGGGTCATGAGGCCGGCTGGTGCGGCGCTTGAGATAAATGCTTGACGATGTCCACCCAGTCCCACCCACGAGGCTTTTCGCCCGCTCTGCCGATCTCCGCTTTGTCCCACGCTCTTCTCTTCTGTGCTTTCGTTAGTAATTCCTTCTTTTCGACGGGTTTCTTCGTTTCGGTCTGGAATTAGATTAATAACGTTAAAGTCACATAATGAAGGTAAATTATAGCACGGTGGAGCGTAGTTTCTATTGAAAGAATCGCTTAGAAACTTATTGGCGGATATCTATGCTATAGTCATGATCTACTCAAGTCTCTTCTCTTGAGTTGGAAGAAGAAATATATCTCTGCCAGCGCTACCACAATATAACAAGGAAAAGATCGCGCTGAATTTTTATCTTCATAAGAATGTGTAGTGCTTGACTGCGATCCCATCTGATGGGAAACGGTGATGCAATCGTTGATGCTGAGGCGCGAATCTACGTAAGATACCGCGATAGATTTATAGACTTTCTGGCCAGTTCTTCTCCATAGGAAACAACCAATTTTGAACCGTGCACTAGCTTCTGACGTTTTATAAGTGTCCATGTAGGCTTATGTGAAATAAAAACTTTTGAATTTTGATTTTTTTTTAATTTTTAAAAGAGCAATAACCAGGCAGGTTTAAGTTTCACTTTCATTGACTCACCTGGTCATCTATAACTATCTTCTCCACTCTAGCTACTACTGCCTCTTGAATCTGCTCGGCCATGAGTTCTGCTACCTTCTCCTTGAGGCACTCAAACAGTGTGTATGTCATCGCACAGCCGAGCCACTGCTCTGCTTCTGCATCCACTATGCTTAATATTTTTTCTTTTATGGGGGCTAATCTGTAATCAAACTCTTCTTGGTTATTTGAAAAAAAAACATACAAGGTTATTAGTAAACAACTTAGCAGAACTGTCTTACTAACATCATAAACAACAACTTTTGTTGAATATGACTTTTTACAAAACATAATTCATTTACCAAAAACAAACCTTCAAAATTTCGTTGTTCTATCTAAAACATTTTCAAAAATGTATTTTTCTATGCCTACCTACGTCTGTACGACGTGACGCAAGCGCATCAAGCACTCAAGCCGACCATCCTCACTCCCCTCCGCTACAGTACTATCGCATGCTTCGCATAGACTTTGTAATATTTAGAATTTTCAATTTAAAATATTTTAATTTTGTATGTAAATCTGATGGGCTAAAATATGATAAAAGTAATTGTTGTTTATGATGTTAGTAACATAATCCTGAGAGGTTGCCAGTGTTTTACAAATAACGGCCTATATAATAATGTAAGTACAGGACATTATTTAGTTTGGTAATAAACTAGCCGTTGGCCGTTTTCACATGGACGATAAACATGGATATTGCAGGACTGGTACTAATCATATCATACATTTTCTAATGAATGCTTTCACATTCGTGTCGTCGTCGTCATCGATATCGTCACCGACACGATTGCCACGATGATATCGACGGACGACAATTAGTATGGGACACCTCCGCAGTTCTCGGTGACTTAATAATCCAACCGGAAGGAACAAAGTAGGGCTTTAGTTGCTAATAGTCTGACATTCTCTCCTGCTCTACCACTATATTAACAGAAGGTAGGTACAACATACACAGTTACACATTCTGCTTAATTCTTAATAACAGCTGAAATACTTACAAAGCCTGATTATAGAAAATATCCAAATTAAAGCTTGGTTTGTCTGTTGGGTATGTAGGACCCCACGATATCTCCAGGATAAATGACTTTTCTCCATCGATGTACTGAAACATTTAAAAAACATGTTGAGCGACATTTAAATGTAATGTAACCAACAAAGGTTTGGTAGTCAAAAAATATTGAATCTTCTAATTAATAATTTCAACTGTGTAAAATAGATGCTCCTACAGTTATCTTAGTGTAAATCTCTGGAACTACCACTTGGATAGAAAAAAAAACATATAAACATATATGGTTCGGTTGCAACTGCCTCATTTCTAATAGCATCTCAGAAATGTTTGCCAAGTCCCACACAGACAACTTTCCAACCATAATAAGTAAAAAATGGCTTTGCTGATATGCAGAGTGCAGTGTGTCTACTATATCCTGAGAGTGATAGCAGAGAGCCACTCCAAATACTAGCAATTTTGTGCAGAGGGTGATTGAGTAGGAAACATTTTTTCCTACCTGGTCATGCTGTGTTTTAATAATACTATTTTTATATCATTCTTACTAACAAAATAGAGAATGTCTGAATTAAATTAATTTTAATTTATTTTTAATAGCCCTTAGAATAGAATCGTTTATTTCTGAGTAAATAGTACATGAAGATCTTAATATTAAAATACAGATCTTATTACTTTATGCTACGCCCTATACAAGCAGAGTGGATGAATTGAATCAAATAACCACAGACACAGGTGAAACCGCAGAAGACTGCTAGTAAATAATATAATAAGCCATTGTACTTGTTTATTAAATAATTTCATCTATCTATATCTATATATATAAAAATGACCCCCGTTTTCCGTTGTCACGACTTGGCATGAAAACGGCTTGACTGATTTGGCTGATTTTTTTTTTGTTGTGATTGTTATTGTGAGGAGAAGGTTCTTATGGGAAAAAAAATAGGGTAGTGTAGGGTAGAGTAGGGTAGAGTAGGGTAGAGTAGGGTAGAGTAGGGTAGAGTAGGGTAGAATAGGGTAGAGTAGGGTAGAGTAGGGTAGAGTAGGGTAGAGTAGGGTAGAGTAGGGTAGAGTAGGGTAGAGTAGGGTAGAGTAGGGTAGAGTAGGGTAGAGTAGGGTAGAGTAGGGTAGAGTAGGGTAGAGTTGGGTATAGTAGGGTGGAGTAGGGAAGAGCGGGAGCGAAGCCGCGCGGGCAAAGCTAGTCTATATATATAAAAATGACCCCCGTTTTCCGTTGTCACGACTTGGCATAAAAACGGCTTGACCGATTAGGCTGTTTTTTTTTTTGTTGTGATTGTTAATGTGAGGAGAAGGTTCTAATGAAAAAAAAAAATTAGGGTAGTGTAGGGTAGAGTAGTAGGGTAGAGTAGGGTAGAGTAGGGTAGAGTAGGGTAGAGTAGGGTAGAGTAGGGTAGAGTAAGGTAGAGTAGGGTAGAGTAGGGTAGAGTAGGGTAGAGTGGGGTAGAGTGGGGTAGAGTAGGGTTGAGTAGGGTAGAGTAGGGTAGAGTAGGGTAGAGTAGGGTAGAGTAGGGTAGAGTAGGGTAGAGTAGGGTAGAGTAGGGTAGAGTAGGGTAGAGTAGGGTAGAGTAGGGTAGAGTAGGGTAGAGTAGGGTAGAGTAGGGTAGAGTAGGGTAGAGTAGGGTAGAGTAGGGTAGAGTAGTGTAGAGTAGGGTAGGGTAGGGTAGAGTAGGGTAGGGTAGAGTTGGGTATAGTAGGGTGGAGTAGGGAAGAGCGGGAGCAAAGCCGCGCGGGCAAAAGCTAGTCTATATTATAAAAATGAGCCCCGTTTTCCGTTGTCACGAGATGGCGTGAAAACGGCTTGACCGATTTGGCTGTTTTTTTTTTTGTTGTGATAGTTATTGTGAGGAGAAGGTTCTTATGAAAAAAAAATTAAAATTAGGGTAGTGTAGGGTAGAGTAGGGTAGAGTAGGGTAGGGTAGGGTAGAGTAGGGTAGAGTAGTAGGGTAGAGTAGGGTAGAGTAGGGTAGAGTAGGGTAGAGTAGGGTAGAGTAGGGTAGAGTAGGGTAGAGTAGGGTAGAGTAGGGTAGAGTAGGGTAGGGTAGAGTAGGGTAGAGTAGGGTAGGGTAGGGTAGAGTAGGGTAGAGTAGTAGGGTAGAGTATGGTAGAGTAGGGTAGAGTAGGGTAGAGTAGGGTAGAGTAGGGTAGAGTAGGGTAGAGTAGGGTAGGGTAGAGTAGGGTAGAGTTGGGTATAGTAGGGTGGAGTAGGGAGGAGCGGGAGCGAAGCCGCGCGGGCAAAAGCTAGTAATTCAATATTTATCAAATCAAGATAACTAACATACATTGATTTTATAATAACACAACTAAGTTACCTTGTATTGATAAGTTTTAGCATCAACTTGTTTGAAATTATCATCTCCTTCATAAATAGATTTCAGCACCTCAATCTCCTCAGTCTGCTGCTCAGCATCATCAGACATTATGGATTTTGTATATGCTAAAAAAAAAGTGTTTAGTCTATGATTATTCTTCCTATACACCTGGGCTAAAATACTTTTTAACACCTAGAAACGCTTTAGTAATGCAGCAATTAAAAAAGAAACTTACTGAACTGACAAATATATTAAATTTTAAAAAAAAACTAGTCTTTACAGAGATTGGTAGTAATACTTTACCCATAATTGGTTTGCAAGCAAAATCAGTGGTTATGGAAGAAGCCATTCAATTATATAAGTTGCAAAATAATATGTTATCAGAAAGACCAGTAGTAAAATTTTGTAAAAACAATTCGACACGGTACTAAACGAGGTTAGAAATACAATAATTAAAAAGAAATCGTGCAACTAGATACAGCTTGCATCTAAACATAACCTACAAAAAAATTGGTTTATCTTCCTGGCCAACGCGTTTGTCTGTATTACCTAAGTCTTTGAATGCTTTTCTAATAAATCTTATAATAACGTGAATAATTAATAAATTTACATTATTTTATAGGTATCAAATAAGTAAGTCGAGTAGTTATTGCATTAACTTACTTTTCGCAGCTGTTGACCCTAACTTAAAAAAGTCTCAAACCAAAACTAAAATAAAATATAAAACATACTAACTGTGACAAAAAGTTGAAAAATTCTAACAGATTTCTCAGTTTTCCAGATTTTTATTGTTGCATTTTATACATGCATTTTGCAATTTCTCGCGACAACAAATTACATGACAGCAAAAGCTGACGATGATGACACTGACAGTTAGCGGATTGTAGACTGTCAGTACTGTCAGCCGTCAAAATATATTTTTGTTGACTTGGAATTTGGATACTATTTCTTTTAAGCCATATCTTTGTTACATATTTATCATTAGATTATGAATTGTAATGTTTTTGTAGTTTTGGCTTTGGTTTTGGCAGCAAATGTATTAAAGTCAACCTTCTCGGAAAACTTTACTGAGGTAATCAACACTACAATAAACACCACTTTTACATCACAATAACTACCAGAAATCAATTTGCAAATAATTAAAATGGAGTCTGTCTGGTCTGGCCAATGAAAGTATCTAGATCACTAAACTTCACTCGAAGAAATCCCTATAAATAAACGACCTCACACCTTAAACCAGATCCCTGCTATCCTCTACGCCAATTTATCAACATTCTTTAAACTATAAAAATCTTCCACTGCTAGACGTTAAACATTCTCCTCCTCCTTCAGCCCTAAGGTATATTTAGGTTTGTGGATTATTAATGAAAAGGTTTTCAGTTTTTAACAATTAGTGAGTTGCAAGAATAAATGCCTTACGCGCGGCGGCACAATACTTATGTACATGCCATTACTTTATCCAGAAGAACCTAATTAGAAAAACAATGAATTGAACTGTTTGTATCTTTGTGTTATTTTTTAGTTTTTGATCTAGAATAGTTTTACATCCATAGAATATTCATAACGTATGACTAGGCAATATGATCAAAAGACAGTAGCCTTCCCATTGTGGTAAATGAAAAAAAAGTTAATTGACAGTTGTCCGACAGTCCGAGTGATAGAAAAATACGTTATTCAAAACTTTGAATTGCAAGTTCAAAGGACTTCGAAAGAGTACATTTATTGAAAAAAACTAAAGATTTGTAAAGATGAACATTAATAAGAAGTGTAGCTGTAAAGAAAACCGCCCGCCAACTGCTGGTCGGTCCGGTTGTGGTTGTAACAACGGTCAAAAAATGCCAATGGACAGCTTCAAAGTGCCAGCTGCTCCAATCACCCGACCACTAAATGGTAAACTCAATGAAAATAAAGAACATCCTACGAGCCAAAATATTGGACCTGCTAAACCTGAAGACAAGAAAAAGTCATGGTCGCTCTCAGATTTCGACTTAGGGCGTCCTCTGGGAAAAGGTAAATTTGGCAATGTTTACTTAGCTCGCGAAAAAGAGTCGCATTACGTCGTCGCGCTAAAGGTCCTTTTCAAAAGCCAAATCTTAGATTCTGAAATTGAACATCAGGTGCGGCGAGAGGTCGAAATTCAGTGCCGACTTCGTCACCCAAATATACTACGTATGTACGGATACTTCCACGACGAGAAGCGAATTTATTTAATTTTGGAATATGCAAAACAGGGTTCTTTGTATAAATTATTGAAAGAGCGTGAGCGTTTTGACGAGAAAACTGTAGCTATTTACATCAGGGACTTGACTAAAGCTTTAGTGTACTGCCACACGAAGAAGGTCATTCACAGAGATATTAAACCTGAGAACTTGCTCATTGGTCACAACTGGGAGCTGAAGATAGCTGATTTTGGCTGGTCTGTACACTCTCCATCATCAAGGAGGATGACATTATGTGGTACACTTGACTATTTATCCCCTGAGATGATTGAAGGCAAGCCCCACAGCTACGCAGTTGATATATGGAGTCTTGGGGTGCTATGCTATGAGCTACTTGTGGGTCTACCACCTTTTGACGCTAAAGACTCCCACCAAACATACAGGAAGATAAGATATGTCATAATTAAATATCCTGATTTTATATCTGAAAAGGCAAAGGATTTGATGAGCAGATTACTGGTCATCAACCCTGAACAAAGACTGCCGCTGATAAATGTTCTGCAACATCCTTGGATCACAGAGAATGCTCCAGAGGGAGCAGTACCACCTGCATTTAACCCGGAACCAAAATAGAGTTCTTCTAGTAGTAGAACTTGCAAAATTTTATAAGTATTTAGTTATGAAATTCATTGTTTAATATAGCTTAATTCATGTGGTAGTTAAGCAGTTTACGAATATATTTTTTCCAATTTTACTTAAATTCTAGCTCAATAATCATGATTGATAATGATGTTAATTTTAAGGCACAAATAAATGTAATAAAAGACTAAACATGACTGAACAAAATATTTATTCCATTAAATGACAATCATGTTATTAATGTAAATAATTTTTAAATACACATAGATTTGAATAAATTAATGTTTTTTATTTTTATTTCTGTAATATAAATGAAGAGCATATTTGTCGAAGTTAGGGTCTCTTGTAACAATGAATCGCCAGTGAATTAGTTCACCGATCAGACAAATGGTGCTAAGCAAATATCCTATAGCTAATGCAATGAAAGCACCATAGAGTTTTTTCAGATTCATAAGTGCCTTGACTTCATCTTCTTTAGTTTCCAAAGTCCGTATTGAGTGCATTGCATCGTTGAGCCATTTCTCTACCAACCCCACTTCAATCACCCTCCACATGTACACGTCAGCTAAAGGCTTCAGAGGCGAGTTTTTGTGAAATCCGATAGATATAGGTATGTTTACGACACAGTCTGACATGATGTGCAGGTTCCTTTGCACATCTTTTCTAACAGTCACTTCAGTTGTGTTTGCAGTGTTCTGATTTGAATCTTTGAACACATTCTTATTTGTGACACTGATGTATTTCAGGAAGTCCGAATTATCATAGTACGCATACACGCCTTGGGCTACCCTTTCAGCTGCTTGTAGAGGATCATTAATGGTTTCGAATTTTTCGCCAATTTTCTGGATATCTTCGTCTAGAGATTCTTGGAAAAATATTTTGGCTTGTGTTCCCCAACCGCCACAAGTTACTTTGCTGTCGACAAGCTCTTTGAGCGTGTCAATTGTCACCCTTGGTGCTGGGTTCGCGAGTATGGCGGTCATACTGGCCCTGTATGAGACAACGAGGAGGATGCAGTACAGCCAGTACCAGCCCGTTAGGAGTCGGATCGACCAACCCACGGGCAGCCGGGGTAAAGATACGACAAGCAGCATTCCATAAGTGTACAGGATGCTGTTCACTATTTCTCCAAAGAGGTATAGCCCAGGTTTTTCATCTGGAAGCAAATCATTTATTCTCATTTAGGGTGACTCAATATACCTGCACCTAATTACACCAAATGGAAACTGTCTTTGTAATCTCCAAATGACCTCAGCGTGTATTCAGGATGTCCACATTTTTTATTTGAAAGTTACATCAAACAATTTTAAGGCCGAACTCACACTGGCGCGTCATGTTATTCGCCTATAGCATATTCACCTCTCTGTGACGCGTCAGCTGTCGAACACAAGCACCAGACGCGCGTCACCTCACTCACCTCACGTTGTTGTAGAAAAACTGGGCGCGACGCGCGACGCTTCGTCTCGGCGCTAGTGTGAGTTGAGCCTAAGTCAAATGCAATAATACAACTAACTAGGTAGGTAACTATGTAACTATACATACTTACCTACCTAAGTATTTTGTTTGTATTTGAAATCTTGTGTTTTCTCTCAAATATTTTTTTTTTATCTTCTAAGCCTCAAGTAGTTATAATTCGGGTGTGGTGTTTATGTAACGAGGGTTCAGTCGATGGCTTTTTTGGGCCAGCGTGTATTAATAACATTTGGTTATTTCATCAAAAATACGTAGAATACAAACCATTATCGTCGACGTTCGATTTGTTAGATCTTTGCAGTTCCTTGTATTCCTGAATATTCATGTGACTTTTCGCCAGTCCATAAAAAATGGTCCCAGTTATCAGTAACACCAGGAGCACTGCAACCCACATGTACAATCTGGAAATAGAGAAGTTGGTGTGCAGAAATAAGATCTGTAACTAAACGTCCTACAGGAAACAATGTTAGACTCAGCATAATCCTAAGACCGTAATCCAGCACGCAGCACGGTCTCTGCACACAGGGCCCGTGCGTTCCCTTATATAAGTGATCCACCCGTCGTTTTGCTATGTAATAACACATTAATGTTCTTCATCGACACGGCTACATGCACACCGTTAAAATTGACCTAACGACACTGCGCAGGTAACAATAAATCCGGTTTCCGTTATGGGGACACGCGCACGGCACGCGTCGGCAACGGGTGACGCAGTATTGACCCTAAGTCATGTTTTTCTTTCTTTACCGTTTAGAATGTTGAAGAATTTGTTCCTGGGTTCAAATTCGTAACTTGCTAGGCATAAGTTTGGGCCGCTACTCAGAAGGGGTACTAACTTTGTAAAAATTGAAATTTTCTTACTTGAACGGCAAAATCAAAGTCTTCCAAGAGTTATCAGTAAGGGCTTCAGGAGTCAAAAAAGTCCAGCATTGCGATGTATACGGTATACTCAAGTCCGTCAGTTCAAGATGGTACGGCGTGTACTGCAGGTTGCCTAGGGCCACATCGGCCCTTCCATTCACGATCTCGCCTAAGAGACCGGAGAAAGAACCGTTTGCCTGCTTCTGGCCCCACTTGTGAAGCTCGGCGTTAGCAGCTTGATAGGGCCTTGGTTTGAAATTCATTTTTTCGGCTAGTGTGTGCAGGATCTGAAATATTGTTTGATATATTGCATGCAACGTGGCTGTCAGGTCGTTGATTTTATTTTAATGTTGGAAGGCCTCCCACAAGGACCTGATGAAGGTCGCGGGAATCCGATGGATGCAAGTCTTGCGAGACGCACAGGATCGGTCGTTGTGGCGACGCTTGGAGGAGGCCTATGTCCAACAATGGACTTCTTTCGGCTGAAATGATGATGATGATGGTAGCGCTTATTGTTATAATTAATCTACCTACTTATAATATTTCCACTGCGGAGCAGGTCTCTCTGTGAGACTGCCAGGAAGTAGGTCATATCTAATCCAAAACGCGTGCCCTATCGTAGATGTATCATTAAGAATGTTTTGGTTTTAGGACATAATCATCTCCTTCGTCTTTTTCCGACTACCTCGGGGTCGGCTTCCATTCCATTCGAATGCGCCTGAATACCTGTGTTTTACGTAGAGAAACTGCCTAGAAGACCTCCAAAACCCAGTTGGCTGTACGATACACCTGGTGGTGAGACTTTATGGCGTCCGAGTACAGTGCGTTTCACTTAAGACGTTCCTTTGCCGTAATGTTGGCAATACGGAAAAACAGTGTTGCAATATTTTTAGCAATTAAATTACTTAATATTAGGGAGATTAACTTATATTTCGTCAATTTTAACAATTGGTTTTTTTTTTGTTTTTCTTTTTACTATTTTTGAATAAAGTATAGGGCGCTGGGCTCCATTCCGATTGTCTTGCAATTCTTTCAAATACCGAAAACGCCATGCCTCAATATCGTATCTTTCTATAATAACGTCCTTTTAGACCTGCTATTTTTTTTATTTTATTTTTTTTTTCTATTTTTTTTTTAATTCTCCAAAAAGTGCTGCAACTACCGTTAAAATCGATTTCGTTGTGCATTTTGGGAAACAATTTTGGTAGAGTAGGCAACTCTTTCCTTTTTCCCTTCTTTTTTATGTAGACAGACAGGAGAGCCAACATTACGCCAAAGGAACGTCTTAAGTGAAACGCACTGTACGTGCTGCTTCAGAGGCACGGGGTGTCAGTAACGTCCTAGATAAACTTAGTAAATTACTATACCTATATGAATTGAAAAAGTCACATTGGTACTTGCCCGGTTTCAAACCCGAAACGTCACAGTTTGTGGTCCTACCGATATAGGGAGTCTGATTCTGTTGTCTACTACTATAGGTACTTACTACTAAGTACTACCTTCTTTTAATATTATTTTGACGTTAAATTCACCTAATGGTGAGTACAACATTTTCTGGAGCATTTCTGTGTAATTTATTCTTACGAATGGTACAATACAGGCAAAAGCTCAGTTTCCTAAACATTTCCATGTAATGTAACGTTCCTGCGAATGCTCAGCGTTATGTTACCGGTAAATGCTCACAGCGAGTGTGCATTTACCAACATTTCGTTATACCTTGCGTTCATTTTTTTTTTTAATGTCACCCTGCAACCGCGCATCGTCCGCACTCGTGGCTCGATGAAATGTTACACCAATACGCTCGACGAAATGTTACACCAACATGTTCGTTGGTTTGTAACAAAGAGGCGAGCGTGCTCGACGCTTCGTTCGTAAAAGGATGATACACTAGAACAAATCATAGAGCGGTTCGTTGTTCTGTTACAAGTAAATGTTGTAGTTTATACTCACCTTTTAGGTAACAAATACTCACTTCAACTTCAACGCCTCCTATTTTATTACTACCATTATTCTTCGTCACCACTACAGAAGGGACGTGACCCAAATACACGACATTCAGTACTTCTCCATTTAAGTTACTTGTTTTATCCGCAAACAGAGGCCTCTTGTAGTGAAAATTCTCATTCTTCCAAATATCTATCCTTCTCGGAACGAAAACGCCTTTGATAGGGTTGGGAAAAGGAACGGTCGAAAGTTCGAACCAAGCGTTACTTTTGGCAACGCCTGTGATTTTCCTATGGTATTTAATAAAGATAATATTGACGATTCTTCGCCAAATGTAGTGTAAGTCTTTACGGAACAGGCGGAAATCGTGTAGCATTATGTATTTGGCTCTTGTGTCGAGGATGCGATGTCTGCAAGATAAAAATATCGGTTAAATTAAGTTGTCTAGCGATACAATACATATTGGTTATATGAGTAAGACCCCAGGCACGAAGTCCAGATCAAAAGTCCATATTATAAGTTTCTATTCCTCACCTGTCCCCAAACCTCAGCAGTCGTGAAGCTTGTAAACCGTTAGCTAGAAGGATGACGTAAACGTTGCATCCTTCTTTTCTGGCCGCCCTCAATGATTCCAGTGTGACGAAATTTGGTGACAGCAAGTCGTCATAATCTTCTACAACAGTCTAAAAGTAAAGAACTAATCAAGAGAGATTCTTAGCGCTCACACATAGGTCTTCTCTACCAAATCATCAATCATAACTCTATAACTGTAAACAATCCTGGTCTAGGACCAACTAACTTCTGCTTTCCGAGGCAGTGGGTTGTCACCTCGACATCATTCTGATTCCTGTTCCCTACAACCTAATGATGCTAGTTAAGGCCCATTCCTATTTCATCTAGAGAGGCCTAAATCCCAGCTGTAAGATAATTTTATGGCTGATTCCACAGTCAAGTCCGGTCAAGCAAACGACCACATCAAAGGTTAATGTCGGGACTAGTTTAAAAGAAAAACTACGCCTTTAAGCAAGTTTTGTGCGTAGGTACCTCTTAGTATGTTCATAATACCTACCATAACATAGGGCACACGAGCAGTTCTTTTAAACAACGGTCCAGCAAATACGTTGAGGTAAACTTCATCGCAAATGATCGCTACACAGGTGACCTCGTAGTCTCGTGCCAGAACGTTTATCAGGTCGATCAGGAGATAATCCAGGTCTTTACGCTGGTGCAGGTCTTTTAGGATTGGAAAAGATTGGGGTTTTACTCTGAAATCAAATTCGTTAGTAGGTATGTGGTATGGGTTCACTTTGGATTTTTTTTTAGTCGAACAGATTTTTTTTAGAAAAATTAAATATTTGTTCAGATGCTTAGGGTCAACTAATTTAGGCGTCGCGTCGGCGAAAGAAAGAATATCTTTTTTTTTTGAAGCGCATCAGCAAGGCCGTTTTCTTTGAAAAATATTGAGAGAGGTCCGGCGGGATGACATGGCGATATGGAATGAATCAATGTTACTTCGTAACGTTCGTACCATCGTCGACCACATCATCGCTTACTATCAGGTGAGATAGTGGAATTCCCTGCCGGAGTCTGTGTTTTCTGATTGCAACAACCCCCTTTAAATCAAGAGTGAATAGGTTACTCCTAGGTAAGTGCGCTCCATCGTCGCTTTCCATCAGGTAAGATAGCGGTAAAGCGTAATCAACAATAAAAAAAGTAAGCCAGTAGCAATTGTTGTAAGTCGCTTGGGTCTTTGAAGAATGGTTACAGAGGCGCCCTCGCTTTCCACTTGACGTAGGTCTACGCCAGACATGTGTGATTCGAAAGGTACCCATTTCGGATGCGGTGGAAAGAAACGCTCGGGTGGCTCGCGTTTGACCACCATCTCACCTGATTGCTTTCCTGGAAATAACCTATTCACTCTTGAGTTAAAGGCTACCAGGAATTGTATCTATCAGGCAACACCGACTCTAGCGGGGAGTTGCACTCCTTTACGTAGCTTTACGTACCATGAATGTAAATCCAAAACGGTTTTGTGCATATGGGTGGGACATCTTCTATGTACTGGCATGGCCCTAAGTCCTGCGGTTTGATGATGTACCTAGCGGGCTTTAGATAGTTTTAGTGTAAACATTTGTAGAATTTTCAATGGCAAACCTGTCTATTGTAGGATTTTCAAGAAACTATTAGACACTTTTGTAGCAACCACCCAATATTACCTAAGAACTAGCTTCTGCCAGTGAAAATGTTTCTCCATACAAACTTTAGGCAACCGTTTCATTCCCTTAGGAAGCGAATTTTTTAAAATCCTCTCTTAATGCATGTCTACGTCACAAAAGGCTTTGTGCAAAATGTAATGTTCTTAATCCCAGAAGTTTTGGTTGTAATGTTGATATGTCAGTCAGTTTATCTTTTTATCTATATATATAAAAATCAATGCCACTTTTCGTTGTTAATTTATAACTCAAGAACGGACTCACCTATCCAAACCAAATTTTTAGGCTTTGTTCGGACTATTTAGTAGATGGTTTATGTGAAGTTTGGTAGGGTAGGGTAGGGTAGAGTAGGGTACAGTAGGGTAGAGTAGGTTAGAGTAGGATAGGGTAGGGTAGAGTAGGGTAGAGTAGTGTAGGGTAGAGTAGTGTAGAGTAGGATAGGGTAGACTAGAGTAGGGTAGAGTAGGATAGAGTAGGTTAGAGTAGGATAGGGTAGGGTAGAGTAGGGTAGAATAGGGTAGAGTAGGGTAGACTATGGTAGAGTATGGTAGAGTAGGGTATAGTAGAGAAGAGTGGGAGCGAAGCCGCGCAGGCAAAAGCTAGTCTATATATATAAAAATCAATGCCACTTTTCGTTGTTAATTTATAAGTCAAGAACGGACTCACCTATCCAAACCAAATTTTTAGGCTTTGTTCGGACTATTTAGTAGATGGTTTATGTGAAGTTTGGTAGGGTAGGGTAGGGTATAGTAGGGTAGAGTAGGGTACAGTAGGGTAGAGTAGGGTAGAGTAGTGTAGGGTAGAGTAGCGTAGAGTAGTGTAGGGTAGAGCAGGGTAGAGTAGGGAAGAGCGGGAGCGAAGCCGTGCGGGCAAAAGCTAGTAATAATTATAATTACTTACCCGCCAATCAGACTACATATTATCAGTATTTTCAACATGTCCATACTAACGTATGCATGGACGCTTCCACCTTCACTTATCCGTAAACTAAAGAATAAAACGGTAACCTTTACCGAAAACCTAATTGGATTTAGTCACTTCGTGCAGTCTGAGTGACACACTCATTATGTATGTAAAACCTAATCAAAGAACCCCAATTTGTTTCCTTAGAACAAATTCTATTTATGTCTTTTAACTGTTCACAGACCTTGGGTAGGTTGTAGGTACAGTCAGAAACGAAAATATCCAACCTTTCATCTATTTATGTATATGTCGTGGCCAGATCTTCGAATTTAAGTATCGTTTCATGATATCGGCAATTAAAACTGTCCAGATCGTTTAAACGCTAACATATAACCCTAATGAATCCCAACTTATTTTTTGGGTATGGTAGAATATAATGAACTTAGAGTCAGAAGGGAATTTGCTCTTGTACAGTTCGCGGCACGTAAGTTGGCAAGAGTCATTAGATGCGCAGAAATCGTTTTTTAGATCTATTTGGTGGTCAAGCGGGACGCGGGGTATGAGGTAGCGCCGATCCGAGCGCGCGATTGGTGCGTTAGTCGACTTTTGCCCCCCATACAAGTGTACCATGCGCGAATTTATCCCCACTACGTCAAAATCTTGCCAACTTAGGTACAACTCAGGTACTGTACTTTATATTTTTAAAGTACCTACTAAGAGGGAAACTAGATAATGCAGCTTTGTTAGAGTTGTTGTGTCTATGTGTCCCTGACAGATATGTTTGGCGTCGGCTTCGGCCTCCACTGCTGGTGGTGTCGAGAGCGAGAACCTGCTCAAAGAGTCGCCTCTGACCCGCGCACTTCGCACTCTCATCTTATACACGACAAGACAGATGTATTCATTTGTACTTTGAGTGAATTTAACAAAATGGCACTAGCAGTAATATGCTTTACTTAATAATTAATTAAGGTTTTAGTAATAAATTGTGTTTGGAGAGTTATTTTGGTTGTACTGTCGCATTAGGTTTCCCTGTAAAGAAGGTAGAAGTTTGATAAATAAATTTATGCATTGATTACACGTACCGAGTAAACGGGCGAGACAGTGCTCTCGGCCGAGTACTCGGTACGTGTAAACACAGTGCCGAGCGCTTATCTCTTCAACTCGCTAACATCACTGTCTCGGCCGAGCAACATTTTACTGTCTCGCCCTTTTACTCGGTACGTGTGATTAGTGATATGTCAATCCTCGTTTGGCCATATCATTGATGTATGATTTCTATGATAATAAAAGGTCTAAAGAAAGTAGGCCAAACGATGATTGAAATATCAAACTCTAACGTTTAAAACGATCTGGCCAGTTTTACTTGGCCTTTTCATGAAGTGATCGATTTCTAAGATCTGGCCACGGCATAATATAAAAGGGGAAACTGACTGACTGACATATCAACGCACAGCCATAACTACGTAGGCTAAAACTAGATTATACAAAATTCACCCCCTAAAGGGATGAAACGGTGGTCCAAAGTTTGTATGGAGAGACCTACTTCCACGCGGGCGAAGCCACGGGTAGGAGCTAGTTCATCATAATTTGATAAAAAAGAAAATACATTGCTGTTCTGAATATGAATAATGAGTTTGTTTATTATGATTTTATTGAAAGTTAAATCCGCTTTTAATGCTGACTGTACCTACTTTAACTTACGACCTTTTGAACTCCGATTATCTGAAGCGTAAGGTATAGGTATCGGCATGGATCTTGAGAGCTCGACGTCAGAGTGAGGATCGCTTTGCGCATTCCATACAATGACGAGACTATCGTCGTCATTGTTAGATACATGCAACAAACGCAGGGAACGAATCACGAGTGTCGTCTATGACGAGATGGCGCGGCGAGCCAATCACTGACGCTCCCCGTCCCCGCGTCTCACTTCATACCACTAAAAAGGCCCGATATTTGACTTCTGCACAACTTAAAGCTAGCGTTCAAGATCCGTGCCGGGATCTATACAAGGATTTGTAGCGACATCTATAATATGACGTCTCATAGGTTCTAAAATTCAAAATCCTGCATCGCGTTATTGGAGTTCTCTGTGCGATGAGAACTTTGTATACAACAGTCCGAAATCAACTGTCGGGCAGTTGCCCGGACTAGACCACACCCTGGTCTGGTCGGAGGGTCTTGCCTTTGCGACGGAGGTTTGCGGGACTTTACACCGTTTTGCATACCGCTATAGATATATCCAAGTAATAAGTTCTAGGTTGCGTTTACATTTTAAACTCGCATACACAAGACATTCAGACCCCGGAATCTGAGGTCCATGCTAACATTTGTTTCATGTAGGAATCGAACCCGCGACATGCAGCGTAACTTCCAATTGCTATACTGCGACAACTATGCTTGAAAAAAAAAACACGGTCGACTCCCATTTCAATCGCAGTCAACAATCGCAATATCGAATGAGTAAATCAATATTTTTGTTATTCTACTAGAGATTGGCATTGTCATAATAAAACTAACAACATCCATGTATATAATATTTATTATAAAAAAACCCTGTATAAAAATATATCATCACCATTGTTTAACAAGACGTTTTAAACGTTTTATATAATATTATAATTTAAAAATAATATGACTAAAGTATAAAAATAAAACTATAAATAATATAATTATCTATGATCATTTTGAATATATGTATTAGAATAATAAAATGGCTTGAATAGGCCTTGTATTTTGTCGGAATGTCAAGAATTTATAGGTTTAAGGCACACAGCAGTGACGTGATAGGCGAACATTACACGGTAGGTTCTGCTGTCAGTGTTGCCAGAGTCAAAACCTTGATTGACGAATAATCTACCGTCAAATGCGTTGCTCGACGGATTTTAGTACTGTTTGACGAAAACCATCATTTATGATTGATGGAATTGATTGACGCTTGCATGACCGTTTAATGTTCGCCATATGATTTTACGGTATTTTATAGGTATACCATTCGCAATATTATTTAGTAAGATAAGGATAGCACTAAAGGCAAAAAAAGTGGTTACAATACATACTAACGATGCATCCCTATATGGCGCCTATGCGCCAGATAACCGTGGAATAACGGTCATTGACCCTCCTACATTTGTTAACATTCTTAATTCCAATAACGGAAATAAAGACATAAAGATGTCTTGAATCGACATGTATCGTGATCCTTTACAGGATCTAGTAATGAAAAGCAGTTCATTATTTGTTTTTTGGGTACCTATACGCAGAGATATTAGGAAAAGGTCAATGAACTTTATTCCAAGGTTATCTGGCGCCTTTTTTAGTATGTAAACGACACTTCCTTACTACGAAGTGCCAATGCCATAATGTTTTTTTGTTTGAAAGGGATAGTGCTATTCGTCCTATATAGCTCTATCTCGCTTGCACACCCGAACCATTACGATTTTAAGAATCATAACGGTTAGTAGGGCACTAGGGCGATAGGGCTGTACGATCGTTTGAAAGACTCACCACGGTAAATAAACACTGGTGGCTTTTAGCCAGAATAAGTTATTTCATGATTTTAAATTTTGAAAAAGTCTATAGACTTCTAAAAAAGGAGGAGGTTCCCAATTCGAATGTTTTTGTATTTTTTTTTATGTTTGTTCGCGCATAACTTCGTCGCCTACCAACCGATATGAAAAATTCTTTTTTTTGGAAGTATACCCTATACTTTCCAAATGGTCCCATAGCCACCAAGTTGGGATCTAATGATGGAATCTTGGCGAAATCGAGGGAACTCCTAAAATTCAATTCAATTTTTAGTGAAGTCGGTTTTTTTTCTAAAAAGGTTTTTATAGGGCTTGATTTTATTGTTGATAGGGTTTGCGCTTGACCGCTATCTCACTTGATGGAAAGCGACGATGCGGTCGACGATGGAGCACGCTTACTTAAAAATAACCTATTCACTATAAAGGTTAAGTTTTTTTGTGTGTAACAGCAGCAGTAGTCAACTTTCCCTAATACCTACCTCATTAATCTTAACAATAAGAAAATTAGACTAAAAGTATTATGCACAGTTTGATTCTCGGCCTTATTGCTTGTTCGTTAGGGTAGTTTATAGCTTGGAGGGTGCGTAGGATTGCCAGTACACGACGTCGCGCCACCACTCGGGCCGGGTCATAGACCCCGGGTACGTCATCACGCTAGACTGGATGTGTTTGTAGGCCTGTAATAAATAATATGAATTAATAATAATAATATTCCACAACTACACAATGCCGTCTAGTCCCAAGTAAAGCATAGCTTGTGTTATGAATCCTACTAATAAACAAACTTATATATTTTTAAATACATACATCTTATAGATAAATGATACCCAAACACAGAACAAATGATCGTGCTCAACGCACAAACATTTGTCTTAGGTGAGAATCGAACCCACGATCGCAACCGGCATAGCAGTTATACAGTTGCGTTTATGCGGCACAGAATCGTTCATTGTGGCGACAGGGAAGGTCTATGTCCAACAGTGGACGTCTATCAGTTGAAATGATGATGATGTTGTAGCGACATCTATGACGCCACATAAGAACTACGAAGAAAATACGAAATCCTGCATCGCGCAATCAAAGTTCTCCGCGCAATTAAAAAAACATATACGACAGCCCGACAACAACTATCGGGCAGTCGCCCACCAGACTATAAACACCCGTCTGGTCGAAGGATCCTCCCTTTTTAACGGAGGTTTGCGGGACTTTACTCTCTGTTCCACATACCTCCAAAATGTGTTTGTTGAATATATCCGATGTAGGCGGTTAAGGAGTAAAAAAAAACTATATATCCACTGTTTATGGATTATAGAGTGTACTTACTTCGCCATCAGACATGCCGAGCACGGACTTGAGACAGAAGTCGGGCGGCGCCAGCGAGTCCACCAGCGCCACCGCGTCGGGCGTCACCAGAGCGCAGCTGCGCAGGATGCCGTCCCGCAGGTACGAGCCTTGCGACCCGCTCAGAAAACCACCCTGTATGGAAGAGGAGGGTATTTCAAACATGGTATCAATCACAGAACTGAAAATATAGGTAGAAGTGCCCCTAACGTGGCTAAGCACGGGAACCAGTGTCGCCAAACTCACACATTTGCGTATCAAATTGTACATTACACACATAAAAACAGTAATATGATTGGCTACGAAGTTACGAATTACAAACTTAACTTTTACAATTCATATTCTTATTGCTTTCATAAATTAGGTCTTATTACAACGTAAGAAAGTTGTTATTATTTTACATGACACGAACAATAAAGAAGTTTTAACCAATTTACAACGAGTTCGGCTACTCAACGCTAGATGGCGCTGTAACCAATTTATTCTATTCATAACGTTAGTGCCTTTGAAATAGATGCCATATTCACCTGCACATGTAATAAGCGAATCTCGTCTGCTGTTGACACACGCGCGATATCTAAGAGGCACTTCCTCTACTTTTCTTTATTCCGTGTTATCAATCGTCATATTTAGAAAGCTTTGATTTATACAAGGTCATTTGTAAAACACTGGCAATCTCTGAGGACTATGGAACTAACATCATAAACAACAACTTTTGTTCTATGACTTTTCGATCATCAGATTTTCATACTTTGAACGTTCTAAATATTACAAAGTCCATGCGAAGCAAGCGATAGTACAATAGCGAAGGGGAGCGAGGATCGGACGGCGGGGGTACGTCACGTCAAACAAACGTAGGTATAGCAAGATAGAGTTGAAATCTGTTAGATAGATCAACGAAATCTTGAAGGATTGTTTTTGGTAAAAGTATTTTTGTAAAAAGTCATAGAACAAAAGTTGTTATTTATGATATTAGTAATACAGTCCTGCAAGGTTGTTAGTGTTTTACAAGTAATGCCTGTATACAAACTAGCTGGTGCCCGCGACTGCGTCTGCGCAGGATTAGTACTTCGAGACAATTCACACAATATCTTTGTACATTATAGCCTATGTGTTATTCTGATGCACAAGCTATATTATTGTAAAGTTTCATTAAAATCCATTCAGTACTTTTTGCGTGAAAGAGTAACAAACATTGTATATACGCGAAAGTTGGTTTGTATGTTTTCTTTATTAAATATTAGAGTAGTTCACACAACTTTGCACCTTAAACATCTGAAAATAAAGCCCATTATTCAAAAAATCAAATACTTACAATATAAAGTGTTGCCATATGTTTCTCTAAGAGGAAGGCGCCATACAGCGACACAAGTCTCAAGAGGACCAGGCGACAAGGCACGTCCTCGTACTCTAACGCCGACTTGTAGAAATGATTTAGTACGTAGTTCTAAAAACATAAAAAAGGGTTTTTTATTATATTATTGACAGGCTCGCTCTTGAACACTATATCATCATTCAGATGTCCACTGTTGGACATAGGTCTCCCCCAAAGCGTCGCCATAACGACAGGTCCTGTGCATCACGCATCCATCGGATTCCCGCGACCCTGACCAGGTTATCGGTCCACCTTGTTGGAGGGCTTCCAACGCTGCATGTTCTGGTACGTGGTCGCCACTCCAGAACCTTTCGTCGTCATCGACTATCTGTTCTGCGTGCAATGTGCGCCCTGCCATGTGAGCTATGTCAGAAACCATAATTCTCCTGCGGATATCTTTATTACTGATGTGATCACATAAGTAAACTCCGACCATAGTTGTTTCCATCGTCCTTTGGGTAACTTTGGAGTCTTCTTATGAGGCCCATTGTAAGCGACCACGTTTCGGAGCCATAAGTCATTACTGGCAACACGCACTGGTCAAAGACTTTCGTCTTGATTGCTATATCACCTGATGATATAATAATCAAGACAGAAATGATGCTTAGAAGTAACCTATTCTCTCTCAAAAGACCTTAGGGAGACTAACTTATAAGAGACTTTAGACCCCCAGGTTCTGGCAATTTGTTAAAAGAAAGTAAGCTCATGTCGTGGAACATCTGCCAAGAGGACGGGAACAGCAGTAGCCTATATGAGAATTCTCTCATTTGTACACCTCGTGGACTTGCAGTTGTCAACTACATTCATAAGCTCAGACAACATACCTCTCCATAAACAACAGACAGTGTGACTGCGTTGAAGGACTGCGAGTCGTTCTTGGCTGAGAAGTTGTCTTTGCCCTCGCTCTTCAGTTTGGCCACCTTCTCCGCTGTCATCTTCAACATGAAAGCCGTCAGCCATTTGTATGTGAGGACGAGATCTGGAAGATAGACGAAGTTTGTAACACGAGCATAAAGAATGGCCAACCTGAGCTACTAACGACACTTGCGCCTGACCACCGTTAAGTTCATTTTTGCTTGCACTCAAAACGAAAACTTCAAAGGGTTTGATTTGGCACCGCGCCGTAGGATTCAAGCGAATTTTTTTTTAAAGTGATCAGGCAGAACTGACCGCGATATTCATTTTCGTACAACCGCTTTTACGTGATTATGATGTTATTACACATCTTTCTCCAGATATTTTGGATTCACAGATATCTTGTGGATGTTATCTAGACTTCTTTAGAAATGAAAATATAAATTTGTGTAAAACCAATCCAGTAAAGACCTCTCAAAATCTGCTATTTGACGTGAACTTTAGCCCTCCATAGTGTAGATACGAAAAAAAATATCGGCCTCTCCAAACTGTCCAATCAAGTTTATAATTTTGTATGGTGAGGTTGTTTTTTTTTGGTTTCCTGTAAAAAAAAAAACTTGTGGAAGATTGTTCAGTTTCGCCTACCAAGCAAGTCCTTAAAGTTTGCGGAGGGCTGTCCCTTACAGCTTGTATAAAACTAAAATAAAACTTTGTTTCTACATTAATCTAACTAAGGCAATGAATCGACTTGTGTGCAGTAAAAAATAGATATCCAACTTACTGGCTGGCTCCATAAACTCCTCCACACTGTTCCAAGGGCACTTAGTCTTCAACAGCTGATCCACATTCTCCAAGAACTGCAGTGACCCTAGAGGAGAGTCGTTGGCGGTGATGGTAGACCTTCTGGCCCACACGTTGAGGAGCCAGTTGCTGGTCTGCTGCAGCAAGAGGCTGTTCTCTCCTTCGTAGGTGCAGTTCGCGTCGTTGTCGTTGCGAAGGTCGCCTATGGCTGCCGCTATAAACGTTTTTATCAGAATTAGTGGACATAAGAAGTGACTGGGTTGAGAGGTAATTTATTTCTCAAATCGAAATCTAGAATGATGGTCGACAAAATGACTAAAAACTATTCACCTTGGTATGTGCGTAATTATTAAGTACGACTAACTAGCTTTTGCCCGCAGCTTCGCCCGCGTACATAAAATATAGCCTATGTCACTCTGGAATAAAGCAGCTTTCTATCGGTAAAGCAATTTTAGCAATCGGACCAGTACTTTCAGATATAACCTCCTAGACCAGTCCTGAAGCCGTTGAAAATGGTAAAAAGTGAAATACAAAGTAGGATGAAACCTATTGGAAAAGGAAGAGAATTTTGAGAATTTTCGATTGAAAATTAGGGTTCTTATTCGATATTAAGTCAAAATGAAGGTGAAAATCCAAACATTTAAAATAAAAAAAAATTACAGTGTGTTTGGGATATAAAAAATAAGTTTTCATTAAATTTCGTGGAAAAATAATAATTTTTGTAAAAGATAAAAATAAAAAACCAAAAACTTAGTTATTTGAATTTTTCACATACATTTTGAGGTTATGTGAAAAAAGTGTAAATACAAAAGTTGTAGATCTTTTTATTATCTACAACTTTGCAATTTACCTTTTTTATTTAGGACTTGTAGTTTTGACGGAAATCGAGATAAACTGTTTTTTACCCTTAAAAACGAACACCCATCCATTTCCCGACCTCAGATCGCCCGTAAATTATTTTTCCTTACATTTTTGTTATATTCTCTTTCTTTTCCAGCGGGTTTCATCCTACTATGATTTTATTTCGTTTCAAAAATTATCGACCCTGGTCTATCTTACAAATAAAAAAACAAACTTTACCTCTTTATAATATTAGTGTAGATAAAAACGTTTAATACATGCAAATTATGATAAATAAAATTGCAATGCTCGTAAAAAGAATCTAGAAGTTTTGATATGAACTTGAATATCTATTGTATTTAGAGGTGCTAATGTGAAAATGCATTATAATTTCAGACGGTAACAAATCTAAGACGGTAGTGATAAATGAAAAAAACAACGTTACGTTTGGAAGCGTTTTTAACGGTTTGATATAGAAGATTTAGAATTTAGCAAGTCTATTTTTATCGATGCTGTCGTTTGGCAATAGTCTATATTCGACGACAGCATAATCTGTCCTATAATATTCTTTCTGCTAGGACTCGGGGCTCCTTTCTAGAAGAGTGAAAGGGTCGTACCCATCACCCGGGCCCAGGTTAGTGGATAACTAAAACATATTTTTGAATTGTAAGTTCCCGACGATGTTTTCCTTCACCGTTTTGGGAGCAGTGGTGATGAAAAAAAATACACAAACGATAGCCTGGCTGGGTTTGAACCCACAACGTACAACTCGTAAGTTGGAGCCGTTTCCACTGGGCTACTATTGCTGTGATATGACGGTAGAAAGAAAGAAGAAAGAAAGAAAAAGGAGAAAGAAATAGAGTAAAAGGGAGAAAGAAAACATTTATTTGGCACATATAGTGTAGAACAAGAAGGTATACAGGGTGAAGGGATAGCCCTCCGCAAACTTTAAGGGATTGCTCAGTACCTTCCACAAGATTTTTTTATCAGGAAACGAAAAAATAATAGACCTCTCAAGCCATTAGTTTTCGGAGCGCTGTCCCTTACACCCTGTATATAAACTTAAGATTAAAATGGAGTAAATAGATAAATATACCTTTCAGATAGCCGTGTCCTCCACAAGATTCCCTGCAGTTCTGAATGCCGTCTCTCGAGGTCCAGCCGAACACTGGCTTCACAGCTGATGAGAGCGCGTGCAACTCTATGCCTCGGGCTGCTGCGTTGTTGTCTTCTCCTAATATGGCGTACGAAAGAGTTATTTGTCAATCAATTCTATTCATCCATCAGTTAATGTTCTCCTACTTTTTTTTTGACGGTTGGAAATCATTAATTAGCTGTGTGAAGCTAGAGGGAACGTCTGACTTTACTTACTAAAAGCCATATCATCATATCAGCCGAAAGACGTCCACTGTTGGACATAGGCCTCCCCCAAGCGTCGCTACAACGATAGGTCCTGTGCGTCACGCATCTATCGGATTCCTGCGACCCTGACCAGGTCATCGGTCCACCTTGTTGGAAAGCCATATATATTTTTTTTTCCACTATTTCGAGAATTTGAATGTTAAATATTGTTATACATTTTATTGTACCACAAACAGCTGTAACCGCCTGTGATACAGGTTTTATCCTAGTACACGCATATAAATAGCCATATCCGCTCAGGCAAGTCGCTAGTTATACATAATTCAAGGTTAATAGTCATTTTCCAGATTGCGCGATGCAGGATGTCGTATTTTCTTCGTAGTTCTTATGGCGTCATAGATGTCGCTACAAGTTCTTCAATATTTGATAAGTTAATTATAGTTATTACTTGGTCACTAACATAATTCTTTAAGATTTATTTGTGGCTGTTACATGTAACTATTTTGTGTACAAGATGAAATAAAAAGAAAAGATTATAAAATGTAATTATTCCTAAGATTTTGTGTAACTATTTTAGCAAACTTTAACTCTGAATAAATACATTTTTATATTATTATTATGTATTCCTTCAGTTGCTCTTTACATCCTAGGGCCATTTCAGAAAATGTTGGCGGCATCGGCCTTGCTGGGCCCCTACGGTCTGGTGACAACTCTTTGAGGGGAGCATGGACGCTACGCGCTGTTTACGACTTGGGCTCGGTTCAGAAGATTATCGGACAGCCGGACGGCGAGCTACCTTTTGCTCGCTCACAAATGACTTTCCCTGCTCTGGTAGACCGAAAGAAGACATTGAATTCCTATCTTAAAAAAAAAACTCTTCAGCCCCACGACATTGCTAAGACAAGAGTTAAATAGACTCACCCATAAAGTTGCTGATGGTCATGTTGATATGAGTGAAGCCGAGCCACACGGAAAATATCTTCATCGCATAGGTGGCCGCCAGGTAAGGAAGCAGGCGGATTTGCTGCGATAAATACTAAGCGTTAATCTTTCTCTTGACGGCTTGGTTACGACTTCGGCGCGGCGAGCGGAGCAGCATTGGTAAGCGGTCACGAGTTGTTACCACTTACAAGGTCGTGAACGGGCCGATACACTAGCTACTGCTGCTGCCAGCGACTTCGGCCGGGTGATAGCAGAAAATTATCCCAAGGGAACATGCTACGGGGATAAAAAGTATCCTATTCCAGGATATGGTTTACCCGTGTACCAAGTTTCATCGAAATCCGTTCAGCTGACCCAGCGTGAAGAAGTAACAAACAAACATACACACACACACAAACCTTCGCTTATAAAATTAGTGTGATACCTTTTTTTTTTCTAGTATAAAACAAAGTCTCTTTCCACGTCAGTCTCTTTATCCGATACCTCCTCTTAGGGCGTCTGTGCACTACAAGGAATTTTACCGTCCGGCAGTCCGATTTCTTACAATTGTCAATGAAAGTTGATGTAAATTTGACTGCCGGATGGTAAAATTCCGTGTAGTGCACAAACGCCCTTAAACCAAGCAACAGATTTTGTTGCAACTTTTACTAATTGAAAGAGCAATAAAAGAGGAAGATTTATGTATATTTGCACCCGAGAAATGCTGGGGCGAGTGACTCGAGTTTTTTAAATAATATTTGTTTTTAATTCTCAAACAAACTTTTGCGTTTATAATATTAGTAGGATTTTAATATTTACTATCCAACTCATGGCGAAATGTGTCTTTGCGGTTTAAAAATATGTTACATCTCTGTTTTTCATTATGATGATGAATCATTATGATGAATTTTTCATATGTGGTACCACATCTGATGTTAAGCTATGATGTGGCCGACGATGAAGCACGCTTGCCAAAAAGTAACCTATTCACTCTTGACTTAAAGATCCAGTTGAAGGTAGTTCTTGTATAGCATTTAATGCAAATAAATAGCTTTTATTTTATACCTATAAATTGCCTTACCTGCTGCTGATACTCCAGAACAGGTGTCTCCTCGGAAGCATTCTCAGGTCCGAACTGCTTTCTCACAGCGGAGTACCTGATGGCAATCACGATGGCTTTCTGCAGGTAGTATGTAGAGATAGATGTGATATGGACGCGACCGCCTGGTGGAGGAATAATGGCTCATTATTTATCAATGAATATAACCATGGAGTATCTTGCCGGTTCTTCTCCATAGGAAACGACCAATTTGGAACCGTGCACTAGCTTCTGACGTTTTATAAATGAACATGTAGGCCTATGTGAAATAATAAATGTTTTGTGTTTAATTATAAATAGTTTGTTGTTTGTGATATTTTAATATGTATCTATTAGTTTATTTTGTAAATAAGATTATAATGTTATGTATTTTATCTATGGGCTTTAGTTGCCTGTTAATAAAGGAATAACAATAAAAGCATTTGAATTTTTTTTTTTTATAAAAGTTGAATCTCGTTGATGTATATTGTTCTTTGTTGGGCCACTAAAGGGGAGAATGAGAGTCAATAGAATGCAGATGAGATGAGAGAATACATTTTAGAAAGATTAAGTAATAGGTAGGGTAGAGAAAGTTGAAAAAGGCAGCGGTGACAGAAGTCATGTGAATATTAGAGACCGACCAGAGAAAGGAAAGTAAATGTCGGGTTTTTTTTATTATGAATAGGCTCGCGTTTACCCACTATCTTACTTGATGGTAAGCGATGATTTGGCCAACTATGGAGCACGCTTGCCTGGAAGTAGCCTATTCACTCTGCACTTAAATACCCCCAGGTGGTAGCTATCAGGAAACAGACTCCGGCAGGGAATCACACTCCTTAGCTGTACACATAATGAATGTTTTCCCAAAACGCATAGTACGTGTGAGTGGGATATCCACCATGTAACGGCGGCGCAACGTTTTACGTAGTCCCGAAATGTAAACTATAGAAAACCGACAGGCTAGCAACTCAGCGAAAACAAATCACACTGGGATTGTTCGGTATGTTGAAAAAAACTGTTTTCAGCATAATTTTTAGAGTTTCCCATGGTTCAAACAATGCACCTACCACATTATCTCTCCAATCTTGGCTGACTAGTAGAGAACGGTAAAGTATTAAGTCAATTTGCGTATCTTTGTGTATAAGTTCAGAATAAATAAAACACGTCTTTATCAAACCTGGGAAATGAATTCAAGACTCCTCACACAATAGTCGTATATCTAGAAGAATCTGACCGATTGTACTAGATCATTACCTGATAAGATTCCTAGAGCAGCTCCAAATCGCTTGTTGGGGTCCCTGAATGGAGTCTGGTAGTCTCCATTCTCATCAACTCCTCCCAACTTATCGAGTGCCGCCTCTTTCGGTAGGTGGTAGTTATTGAACATCACGAAACTAAAACATAATAATATGTTTTTTTTTTTTTAATATAAAATTAAATAAAATATAAAAAATCTAAAATAATATGTGTAAAGGAAAGAATTATGCATTACATTCATCATCATCATCAACTGTTGGACATAACCCACAAGGTGGACCGACGACCTGGTAAAGGTCGCGGAAACCCGATGCGAGACGCACAGGAATATTATGGCAACACTTGCGGGAGGCCTTGTCCAACAGTGGATTTCCAATAGTGCATAACATTATATATGAACACTAGCTTTTGCCCGCACGGCTTCGCTCCCGCTCTTCCCTACTCTACCCTACTGTACTCTACTCTACCCTGCTCTTCCCTACACTACCCTACTCTACCCTACTCTACCCTACTCTACCCTACTCTACCCTAGACTACTCTACACTACTCTACCCTACTCTACCCTACTCTACCCTACTCTACCCTACTCTACCCTACTCTACCCTACTCTACCCTACTCTACCCTACTCTACCCTACTCTACCCTACTCTACCCTACTCTACCCTACTCTACCCTAGACTACTCTACACTACTCTACCCTACACTACTCTACACTACTCTACCCTACACTACTCTACACTACTCTACCCTACTCTACCCTACTCTACCCTACTCTACCCTACTATACCCTACTCTACCCTACCAAACTTCACATAAACCATCTACTAAATAGTCCGAACAAAGCCTAAAAAATTGGTTTGGATAGGTGAGCCCGTTCTTGAGTTATAAATTAACAACGAAAAGTGGCATTGATTTTTATATATATAGATAAGTTTAGTCTGAAACAAATGTTTTGTACTTTTTTATTTATTAATCTAGCAAGTCATGCATGTGTACTGGATTTGACTCGCGAGCTTGTCGACGTGTATGATTCTAATTTGTAATTTCATTGTTATTTATTTATTTATTACAATTTATTTTGTCATCGAATTGTTTTTATAATAATGCTACAATGACCTACTTAATATAAAAGGAGAAACTGACTAAAATGTCTAGGAGCGTGAACTATTGCATAAGGTTTATTTTTACGACGTATGTGAGCACTAAGAAAGGATTCTCTAAAATTCAACCTTTGAGGTGTTGAAATGGGGGTCTAAAGTTAGTATGGAGAAACCGATCCCCGCTCTCCTCTGCTTTTGTACTATCGCTTGCTTCGCATAGATTTCGTAATATTCAGAACGTTAAATTTTTTGTATTTTTTTTTTGTATGAAAATCTGATGAACTAAAATATGATATATTTTTACCGACTTCCCAAAAAGGAGGAGGTACTACGTTCGGCTGTTTGTATGTTTTTTTTTTTTTTTTTTTTTTTTTTGTATGTTTGTTCGGCGAATACTCCCCCAAATGTGGACGGATTTTCAAAATTCTTTTTTTGTTCGAAAGTAGATAGTTCTGAGGTGGTCCCATTATCACCAAATTAGGATCTGATGATGGGATCTTGGAGAAATCGAGGGCAACCTTCAAATTTTATAGGCTCACTTATTGATTTTCGCATATTTTATGAAGTATCTTGTGTATTTGCGTATGGTCGTCACCATCTCAGGTAGCTGGGCTGATGATGGAAGGTACAACTCCTTAACAGTAAGAAGTTACTCGAACAGGCAAGGACTGTTTTAGTAAATTGTTTTGATGTTTGATAGGGCATTTGCCACATTTGGTCTCATGATCATCAAGTCATGACCTGATGCTGCAGTCAGGATAGTATGCAGAGTACCTAAGTCCTCGACAACAAACAGCAGATATATCGAGTTTAGGCTCATTGAAAACGGCTCGATGTGTGGATAAACGTACTGCTAATAAAGAACACCGAAGTACATAGAGACCTGATGCTGAAGCCAGGAGCATCAGGAAAAGTACAAACCTTGAAATTACAGCACCGTAGTCGTGTTAGGGCTCATTTTAAACAGGACTAAATTTTAAGTTCATTGCAATGTTGACATAAATCTGGCCTGATGCTACAGCGGGGATTATCAGCATCTAGTCTAATGACTGATTGAAAGATTTACCTTTCGGCTTCATCATCAGATCAGTTCGATATATCCTTTCCCTCTCCAGCATCTAGTCTAATGACTGTTTGAAAGAAGAGGGGGAGAGGATATATCGAACTGATCTGATGATGAAGCCGAAAGGTAAATTAATGTAATCTAACCGTGTTTGGGATTATTAGAACCGTTATGAGATGCGCTCTGACTATAAGGTATTTAAGTTTGACTGAGGGGTACTTTTTAGTGGTGGTACCATAACTAAAAAGTGTAAAATAAAAAAAACTTTTTACAAAAAAAATATAACCGACTTCAATGATAAAAACACTGAAAAGTATCAAATAACTTTAATTTTGGAAGTCGGTGTTAAATAACGAAGAGACGAAACTATTATAGAAACACCGACTTCCAAAATTAAAGTTATTTGATACTTTTCAGTGTTTTTATCATTGAAGTCGGTTATATTTTTTTTGTAAAAAGTTTTTTAAAAGTTATAGAACAAAATTTGTTGTTTATGATGTTAGTAACATAGTCCTGAGAGGTTGCCGGTGTTTTACAAATAACCCTGTATAATTTTTACATATTTCTTCTGAAAGCTAGTGTGTAAAAAAATCTATAAATAAATTGTTGGTTATTAATAAAATAATAATAAAGACATGTGGGATGTAGAATCTGTGATCATTGTACCGATAGTCGTATCAGCCAATGGCTTAAAAGCCACGAGCAAAACCTTAGGAGGCTGTCGTTAGGCGGCTGGATCAAGGGCTTTATTTAGAAAGTGAAACGACTCACGCTATGAGATTACTTTCTTTGAAGTCCTGATCCCCAATAGGACCCTGTTACCGATGTGAGTATATTTCGTACCTACTTAGCTATTTTTCATACCTTTATATACTTTTTTTTTAATGTATAGGTATAATATGTAAATACATACTATGAATAAAGAAAATAAATATTCTTGTCGTTTAATGTTCTTATTAAACTAATAACTTAGGAGTATTAAAATATCATAAATTCTGTTTTTACTTACAGAATAACACATTATTCCATTAGTCATACCCATTGTTAGGCGATTAGTTTTTGTGAGTTACAATACAATGTAATCATGTAAGTGTCATTATAATATCTAAATTAATTAATGGGGTGCCAGAGCTCAATTTGTAATAAGTTTTTACCTCTTGATGTATATTTTTTACATTATCTTTAATGATAAATGATTTATTTTGCAAATAGGTTTTAAAAAAACACTATCACACGTAATTTTTTTCCAGTCAGTTTAATCTAGATGAGGCCGGTGTTTCGAAGCTGACTACCCTGAGAAGAAACACCGAAACAAACTCAGGGGTCAAAGTCTCTTTTGAAGTCCATACAGTAAACACGAAATGGACAAATCATATAAGAACCATGCAAATTGCAGTCTGAGATGGTCTTTTGAAGAAAGAACCACACAGATTTGAGTGGACCTGTCCAGTCAGTGCAAACATTCGTGTAGCTCAAGCTTAGGACTACTAAGCTGCTCAATATAATAGCGCGGTATATACTTAAGTATATAATTAATACTCATCAAAACAATTCCAAAAAGTTCAATCACGATAGGTTATCTTATTGCGCTTATAATTGAGGTCTTACTTCCAGTCCTTCCTAGGGTCTGATGATGGCATCAGACCCTGGTAACCATCAAGTACCAATGTACTCGTCAAGCCGAATCATACGAGCCCAAAAACAATCGATAGGGTTGTGTCGTTTAATTACCGAGTTTATATGGCCACCTTCCAGCTCCATAACATAATAATTTTGCATTGTCTTTTTATTTACACATGCATGAAAAATTTCAGCTCAATCGGTAACCGCGAAATGGATCAAATTTAATTTGCAAGATTTGATTACAGTATGCCTGTCATCAAACATCGAGACAGGTGAAACTAAAAAATGAATCCCTACTTATATTATAAATGCGAAAGTAACTCTGTCTGTCTGTCTGTCTGTCTGTTACGCTTTAACGCAAAAACTACTGAACGGATTTAGATCAAATTTGGTAGGTAGGTAGAAGAGCCACTGGAATAACACATAGGCTACCTATAATTCCACTGCTGAGCACGGGTCTCTGCCCGTGCGATATAAACTGTAGTCCACGCGGGCGAAGCCGCGGGCGGAAAGCTAGTCATGAAATAAAACTAAATAAAAGCTGGTAAAATTTGTTAAATTAAAATTAAATTAAAATTCATTTATTTCAGAAACCAAGTCCATATACAAAGAATATAAAAATGAAATTCACGTCAAAAAATTAAATTAAAAATTATACACATTACACAAACAAAATTACATCAATGTCATCAATAAAAACAGAACAAATTACATAAATGTCATTAATAAAACCACATTAAATGTAAATTAGTCAATGATAATTAAATTAAAATGCATAAAATTATCAAATAAAACATAATACAATAAAATAACACATTTTATCTTAGCCTAAATAAAAGTAAGTAAGTAAGTTCAAGCTAAGTTGGGTGCAAGCCAATACTAACAAAATGTAAGTCTGCGATGTTTTAACTGAGGCCGCGATATCTAATAAGTGTCTTTACTGGAGCAACGTAATAGTAAGGGTTTCACATGAATATGAACCTTATCCTTTAAACATAATGTTCATATTCATATGAAAAGTTTAATCACAATAGCATATGGCTTTTTGGTCCTGTACAAGACTATATTTTTTTCTATAGCTATGACATCATGTAGGACTCCATAAATACTCTAACATGTTATATTCCTTTTAATTAAACAGGAATATAACATGTCCGTCACGTGCAGATTAGGTGATGAGCCCGTAAAACACAGAAATGGTGCACTAAAATTGCATGACGGGGTCACAAGAGGAAAGAGACGGCGGAACGACTTACATTAGATGTTTTTCTTAGGGATTGACAAGTAGTGGCACAGAGCCGGAAACAATTAAGGAATCTCCATTTGATAGGTTTTTTCACATCAAATTTTCATAAAAAATAATAATATTTAAATTGAATTTTCTAAATATTACGAAGTCTATGCGAAGAAAGCGATAGTACAATAGCGGAAGGGAGAAGAATCGGGCGGCCAGAGTACTTGATGCGCTTGCGTCGAGACATACAGACGTAAATAGGTATAGCAAAAGACAGAGTTAAAATAATATAGAATAACGAAATCTTGAAGGTTTTTTTTTTGATAAATTAATTATGTTTCGTGAAAAGTCATAGAACAAAAGTTGTTGTTTATGATGTTAGTAACACAGTCCTGCAAGGTTGTTAGTGTTTTACAAATAACTCTGTATATCAGTTTGAAAGTGAGCCACCATTGCTTGCAGGCTTTTTTGGTATCCATAAATTACTGTTAGTTTTATAACTTACCCGTTATCAACACCATTAAGGCCAATCTTCTCTCCAAGGTCTCCCACGATGACTCCAGGGAACGGCTTTAAGGTCTTGGGGTCTCTGATGGGCACCACAAACGTGTGGAGACCATGGTTCTTGCCCTTTGATATGAGCATCGCGTACACTATCGCGTGAGTCGCGCATTTTCCTGGAAGGTACGGAAATTATTATGACTAGCTTTTGCCCGCAGCTTCACCTGCATACATATAATATAGCCTATGTTACTTGGGAATAATGCAGCTTTCTATCGGTGAAAAATGTTTTGGATTTGAATCGGACCTACGGACTACTTCCAGAGATTACCTCCTTCCAACAAAAAACATAAAAACAAACTTTACCTCTTTATAATATTAGTGTAGATTATACAAATTTTATAAAATACAGTTGTTCTGCGCTAAATTTTAATCATATCTGCGTACTGATATCAAGGATTAATAAACGATAAATCGCTAAAATAGACGACAAGCTCTTGCTATCGGCTTCGTCCGTGTGTAAGACGAACATTATACCAAGCGAACATACTTCCGGAATCAAAATATCTTATCTTATATCAGGACATGGTCTACCCGTGTGCATTTTATACGTATCCATTCAGCCATTTGAGCGCGAAGGAGTATCCACATAGGTACACATACAAACTAATTTAAAAGTGTCGACTACTTTTCGTTCTAGTATTCAATGATAACTTCAAGATAAACTTACCCAGTGATCCGACCCAGCACTTCGCCGCCTCAAAATCAGCACTATGCATCACAAACTGCCTTTTCTCCGGCACATAAGTAGCTGTCGTCCTCATGCCCTTAGCATTAGATCCATGGGACACTTCTGTCAAAGCGAAACACCCCCCAATCTTGGCCTTCTCCACATCTTCAATTAAGTGGAAATGATGATCCTTCCCGTTCCCTTGGATGGCGTTGCTGAACATCCGGAAGGTTAGGGATACCTTTACTGCTAAAGAGCTGTCAAACATGAACATGGCTTCGCTTTCTGATTGGAATAATTTTGGGTCCTCTGCTATCTGAAATAGATTTTTTTGAGTTTTACATTTTCCAAAGAACCAACCTAAATTCCGTTGGGTTGGCGATATAGATAATGGTGCAGGAAAGCCAAAATAAGGGATGTAGGGAAATGGAAAGTGTGGAAGAAAGAAGGGGAGGCTGATACCTAGCAGCGGGTGATTCAAAGCTGAAATGAAAGTATATTGTTTACGATTTGTGTTTAAACGCCGACCAGAAATGCCAACCTATTTTATTCAGCACCTAATTTCGTAAGACTTTTACTAAAAACCCACTTCTCTTCTTTCGTTGCCGTTCATACCAGGGCCGAGTCTTCCTTTCAGAAGCAGACCCTTGGCCCCAGTAGGCTTCGACCCTGCTGGGCCCCTACGGTTTGCTGACATATCCTTGACGCGTGCGTGGAACAGTACGCGCCTTCGACGACTTGAGCTCGGTCCGGACAGTTACCGGACGGTCGGACGGCGAGCTACCCATTGCTTACTGTCCGCAAGCCCGCGCCTACGGTGGCACCTTCTAAAAATCGCCGCTTCACGAACCTCAGTTGCGCTAAGTCACGTCTGTTAAAACTATCCACGAGTCCTTTAATAAGAACCTCTATGTCTTAAGAAATCAAACAGCCCATTTTGCAGAACCTGCATGGAGGAGGACAAGACAAAAGCTCATCAGCTTCTAAGCTGCCCAGTGGTCGCTGGATACAGGGCAATGGACTTTGAGAACCCAGGTTCCCTCTGCGAATTGGTCACTAACACCAAAGCGATGTTTTTTTATGGAGCTGGGGTGGATTGAATGACACATACATATGTCCTACCCGTAAGCAAAAAACTTGTTTTAGAGGTGGAGTTCTAGACATTGATACGAAATACAATAACAAAAGGGCCAGGTCAAGACCGTTATTCTCATGTAAATTACACGCATTTATTTAATTCAATCTTCAATGGACATAATTTAATCCAACGGTACCTGATTGTGATGCATACTGTATAAATAGATGTTTAATTCTGATAGTGAACTTCAATCACAATTTTGTTCAACGACCTACAACTTTGCATATCTCTCCTAGTTCAAGTTCAAGTAGAGTAAAGGCCATAACTCATTAAACCCACTCGACATCCGATCAGCACCACAATGATCAGGGCCCAATCTAAGGGGCCCCCCCCTTAGATTGGGTCCTGATCATTGTGGTGAGTTCTTTTTTTTAATATATATTATAGTAAACAGAACAATGTATTTAGGAATAATTATAGAGGCAGGAGGATAGTAATGGGAATAATTAAAAGGCATTAAGTCCACTCAAAAAGATTATATCAACAGTGGAAAGGTAAAATTGCTTAACCGAATAACTTATTTCACATAAAATAAGCTATATACAGTTACAATAACTCATTTTCGACCAAAATAGCAGTTAAGCGTTTTTACCTTTCCGCTATCAATATCAATAATAATAATTTTACCTTTTCAAATCGTAAGAACTGTTCATTATAGATGGTGTACATTCTCTTTGTGGTGATATGCCTCTCATCATCCAGGACTCGAGTTGCTTCTGTGTGTTTAAACAGAGGATGACTCTCCATGAAGCTCCAGATGTCATGCTAAAAAAGTTAAAAGATTAAATAAATCATTAAAATAATAAACGAAATGAATTTTATTTCCTAGCATCCTCATTATTTATTTAATAGTAGCTTTGGTCTCTTCGCGCTCCTAAGGCTGCCTGACCACAGGAGCAAAGCGAGGCTGCGGAGCAGAGAAATATTAACTAATAGTGTTGCACAAAATCAGAGGAGCGGAGATTTTGTGCAGTCCTATTGGTTAATATTTCTCCGTTTCTCCGTTCTGCAGCCTTACTCAGTTCCTGCAGACCGGCAGCCGAAGAATATTAATTATCATCTAACAGGAACAGAATATTCTTCAAGACAAAACCCTCTGTTGTCATTACAGATCATGACCAATGCATTATACTAAAATTTTACTAATTCATTGAGTTTCAGTTATGCTGACCATCCTGCACAACTACCTGCTTTTCAGGATCTATATGAGGCCAATAACACAGCCATACTCGTCGCCAAGTACTGTTCATCAACACGAAAAGAAGAAGGCTCATACAATCAGCTGTGATTGCTTTTAATTTATTTAAATCAGCAATGTGATTGTTGAAGTAATTACTAATTAAAAAGGATATTCTGAGGCAAACCAGTAACTTAAATTTAAGTTTAAATATACAAAGTTATATCATATTAGACTTACTTTCAATTTTATCGTGTTCAGTGTGTCGTAAACCAGTTTCATTCTACGCCAGTCGAAGGAGGCTTTCTTCCTGTAATTATCTAATGGGCCTTTTGGCAAGTCCGGCAAGTACTGCTTCAATTGTGCGTCCGTTACTTGTTGATTCTCCATTTTATTTTATTTAAACGTCTTGGAGCACTTCACTTGTTAATATCGCGTACCCTTGCGTACCTTTGCACTGCACAAAATTAATTTGGGTACAAAGTCAACTGTGTTCACAAGTGGTCTTTAATCTAAGATTAAAATAAATATGTAATAGATATAAATTTATTATCTATTATTCAAGCATTAACATATTTAAGGTGTTAAAGATACGCACTTTATGTGTTCGTTTATGATACCTGATAATTGAAAAATAAATTATCAGCTGCTTGATAACAACTTTGAAAGTTCAAGACTCCAACAAAAATCAAACGTCAATGAACTGCTGGAGTGCTGGCCTCGTTTTTGTTGTTTGTGATGGTAGTGAAAGCAATCATAAAATCGACTTTAAGTTTAGTCGAACTGATTGTACTCGATATTTCGATTGCAAACAAACCGACATATTGCAGTAAACTTTTATGTTGTTAAATATCAACATTTCTTGAACGAGACGTACGATGAAACATTTGTGCGTGAGGTAATTGTAAATACCGTTACATTTACAATCTATCTCGCAAGACTGTAATTTGAAATCAAGCATTGCTAATTACCTAAGTATATTATTTACTAAAATGTATTTATAACGTTTTTTATAAGAAATCCATCATCATCATTTCAGCTGAAAGACGTCAGCGGGTGGACATAGGTCTCCCCTAAGTGTCGCCACATCGAGCGATCCTGCGCGTCTCTGATCCACTGCATTCCTGCGACTCTCACTCACCAGGTCGTCGGTTTACCTTATGGGTTGCCTTCCAAAGCTGCGCCTTCCGTGTGCGTGGTCACCACTCTAGAACCTTTCGCCGAAAGATATCCACTGCTGCACATAAGCCTCCCCAAAGCGTCGCCACAACGACCGGTCCTGTGCGTCACACATCCATCGGATTCCCACGACCCCGACCAGTACACATTTTTCTATTACGTGCACAAAAACAGTGTGTGCCTTCGTGCAATAGGATTTCCATACATTTGAGTTCGACAAAAATATGTTGATAATAAACTATTTCACTTTGTAATTAGTCGATTAGACTATTTGATTTTCCCAACACTAAAGCATGCAATTGTGACATTAAATCTTGTCAAACTTGACAGTTAACTGAACTTTCTCCGTATTTGCTTTCCATTTCACATAGAATGGTGACTTTTGGATTATATTTCTATTCTCTCTTTTTAACCTATGACGAATCGCCTCTTCTTATCTCATTCTATTCGTGCAGAGGATAACTGTGGAGTATCTGCTGGTATTTGGAATTGGAACGGAATTGAATTGGAATGTCATTGTCAATTTTGTCTTGGATTAACCGGAAAGTTAGAACAATAACAAAAAATCGAAAACAAAGTGCGATCTCTGTAAAACGCTAGTCGCTACTGAATCTTCAGATTATCGAGCACAATGGATTTGGGTAAGTATTCATTACTAAAAACAAATTAACTGTCTGCGCGTAGTTCTCGGCTGCGGTTATATTAATATTCAAAATAAACTTTACAAAGTCTTTTATTGGTATTTATGTAGTTATTCCTTGATTAAATTATTGTGGAATTTATAGCAAATAGTTCTATACTATTTACCGATTACGTTATACACTTGGGGAAGAAAGTTGTGAAGTTAAAAGTTATCCTAAACTTTTTATAACCTCAACACTGAATCTACTCTTTGCTATCTGTGGTCAATTGTTTTTTTAAAACTTTAGTACCAAGCAAGTAAATTAGGCATTCATTATTGTAAATTCAAAATGAAAATATATTTACTGGTATTTATTTATAAATATTGCGCTTTTTTAAATTACTGATTAACTAGGTTGAATATATTAGTCATTGGATTAGTAATAAATAGTAGCCCTAGAGTTAAAATTAGAAATCTATATTTTTATTTTATTTAGGTAGGTACCTACTTTGTTTTTGAATTATCATAAATGAATTTGCTGCAAAACCTTGTCTCAATAGGAATAAACTAAAATTATTACCTATCTTCTTTAACTTATGTGATATACTTAATGACTAACAAGAAAAAAATGTTTTTTATTAGGCTGTTGAAGTATCATATTGAATTTTACTCCAAAACCCTGCCTCATACAACATTTATTTGTAGTAAAGATTTATTGATATCGCATGCTGAGAACGAAAGTGACTCAACTCAAAATTGCTAATTTTTGGGAAAGAGCGAAAATGTGTCCGTCGTATTAAGCATTTTCTGTTCATTTTACAATAACACTAAAACATGGTAACAAAAGTTATGAATTTCTGTTGAAATTTATTGTTTCACTAAATAGCTTTAGAAACATTATATAGTTTTTGCAAAAAAATATGATTTTCTTGTATAAAATAAAGTTTTAAAAAAATCGAAAAAATAGGTCACTTTAGTATTAGAAGTTTATAGATAATATAATATGATAATAATTATGATAGAATATACTTTTTTAAGTCATTCTGTATACTTAACTCATTTAACCAAAATTTTGAAATCGGTCACTTTCGTTCTCAGCGTGCGATATAATGATTGCCTGTAGATTTTTACAAAAATTTTTTTCAGAATTCAAACAATTTCTGTGGTATTGTCCCCTTTTTTCTTTTTTTTTGTGGGATAATCATATCAATTCATCTGCATTTGAGCCCTATTTTTACTGAATGAATATCAGCATTGCTCCTTCAGTGGTGTGGAGATTCTTTCAATCGGTACTATGGCAATGACAAGCATCGGTACGAATGGGCCATGTTAATCATGCTGTCGTGTTTCCTTTTATACCTCAACTAATGTTGACAAATAAATTATTGGAAACTAGCTTCTACCAGTTGTTTTGCATGTGCAAAGGTAGAAAATATATGCTATGTCATTCAGTAATACAGCAACATACTACTGTTGCAAGAATTTTAAAAATTGGCCCAGTATTTTTTGAGTTGATTGATTATAAACAAAAATACAAAATACATTTTCATTTTATTTATTAGTAATTAGTATAGATGTACAATCATCATACCCTAAATAAAACTGTTAATATCAGAGGACATGCATGAGGTAGTCATGCCCTCATACAGTAACAGTTTTCTTTGAAAGTACAAGTAGGTACATTAATTACACAGTAGGAAAGGCTTGTTCAAGGGTCACAAATGACATGCAGTTAGTGTTGATTTGGTTCTGTGAAGCAGTAATGAATGATATCAATCCTTTGCTAACATGAAGATGGCTGCAAATGTGAGGGAAAGGACATCCTCTAACCCACTGCCACAGATGAAGCTACGAGCGTCGGGCTACGCGATAGAAGTAGGGGCGCGCTTGCGGGCGCCGAGCAACGCGTAGGTCGCCGTCCGCCTGTCTGGTAGGGTTCGATCCCGAGTCGTTGTCACGTTGACGACCCGTACACGCGCCTCAAAGATTTGTCAGCAGAACCGTAGGGGGGCCCATATGGTTCTGATCCAATAGAGCCACGGGGAATTTATGAAGAGGAAACCCGTGGTCCTGAAAAGTCTGACGAGCCCTCTCGTTCCATCCTTGAACGAGAGAAGTCATGGGATGAATTCCTGCCTCAAAAAAAAAGTAGGCGTCAATTGAATAGCTGTCGACAAGACTTGTTTCTTTGATTCTTTTCATGAACAACCATTATGACGACTAGAACCTCTGTATGATAGGTATTGGTCATAAAATTGTCCATTGTCTATCTATATAAATAGGTAAGTGCTTACTGAGATAATGCAATGGCTGATGAATAAAGCATTATTCGTAAAACAATTCCTACTGCAGCTCTGCGCAAAATGAAAACAATTCTATTCTAAATACCTACCTTGTTCAATAAACACGATAGTTTAAAAATAAAGAAGGTACTAGGTACACTTGAGCCAGCTGTTTAGTGTGCAGGCCAAATGTTAGTTTGGGCACGCCACAATTATCCTCACCTTCCACCTGACCACCCGGAATGAGAGATAATGGGAAGCGGTCACCTCCTTCTGCGAAGCAGTACTGCAAGCGAAGGAGGTACGTTCATTGTATATTGTTACGTACGTGGGTAACCAAATGCCAATTTACTAATAGAGAACTTTATTTACCACAAACAGTAAGTAATTAGTCCAGTCAACAATAATCCAAATCACAGTTAGCACTAGAGTTCCGTTATACTATCGCCTCGGTCGTTAGATAAAATCACTTCGCACACTTAGGTAGATCGCTCTCGTTCGCAGTCGAAATCAAAACTGACTCACTTCCGTTCGGGGGCTCGTATTTAAACGCGGAGCAAAGAAAATTCAGACGTCTCAGGATAGTTCCAGAACAATAGAGTCGCATCGCGGGGCCATAAATCAATACCTACAGATTACATACTACTAAATAGTAGGTACAACGAGTACTTATGACGGAATGTTCCAGATCTTGCCAGGCTAGGTAGGTACTTTGGTTCTAGAGCTTTCGAACAGTAATGCGTTTTAATTATTCGTTGCCACTCTTTAATTTGTCGGAGATATGACGTGTTGAAATTTAACGGCGTAACAATATTATCAAAGGCTGTTTCAAGGGTCACGAATGCACTTGGCGTTGATTTCCTTCTGCAAAGTAGTAATAGCAAAGGAGACGGCCGTAAACGTGATCGAGCGAACATCCATACGTTTCAGCCGCCGCCATATGAACGATGCGAACGACGAGCATTGACTCGTTGTCCAGTTGTCCGGTAAGGACCGATCCAGAGACATCAACGACCGCGACGCGTAGTGTTCCACGCAGACCTCAAAGAGATGTCAGCAAAACCGTAGGGAGGGACCTACTAGAGCCGATCCCAGTTAGGGCCGCGGGAACTGTTGAAAGAGTTATCGTGGAACGCAAAAAGCAACTGAAGGACACTGGTGGATATATTCAGTACAAGTCTGCCACGCCCTCTAGAAGTCTTGTGATGATTGTTTGAAAAAACAACACACGTGTGAGTGTGCTGTTTACAATTTACTTAATTCATGAATCCCCAAGCGACCACCGGTGGCCGCGCATCTATTGTCTTACTATTGTGTCTCTAATTGACGGTATCTGAAGGGTTAAAAGTAATTCCATGCAAGCTTGTTACGTGAATACTAAAAGGTTTGTTCCACTGTACCTACAGTTCAGAGGACGGGGGACACTTAAAAACCCAATCACGAAATGGACCCGATGCAGTATGCACGTAAGCTATTAACTGGAGCACTGATACGAGCCTGCGCGAACCTCCGACAGATTGCAATAAATTCTTCCTCTTTTAAAACCTCTCAATAATGGTATAAAGAGTTCTGAATCGATCATAATTTTTGAGAATACAACCACATTCATTGCTTTAGTTCCGTGGGTTGTTTGAAAGAGTTACTACGGTTCTGCAACGCAAAGGGCAACTGAAGGAACTTGTTCTCAAACATATACACTCGCATACAAGACTCCTAGACCCGAAATAACTATCTGTGTGCGTGTCTGGCCATCGATAAATTGGTTTCGTACGGGAATCCAACCCAAAAAAAGCAGCGCAGCAGCAGACGATCACACAACCACAGAGGGTAGTTTCCAGGGTCAAAAGAACTACATTTTATTTAGTCCGTATTTTAGATTATAAAAAGATATTGGACACGTATTTTTTCTTTTTTCGATTAAAACAAATTACAAAGATATAGCCCATCAAGGTGGTGCAGCACGACACACATTTTCACTGTTTTTCATACAACCGCTCATAACTGATTAAGAAAGGAAACCTTTTTAAGACATGTTATATCCACCAACTCGGACTCACCACCATTCCTTCTCCTAGAGAAGAGGCCTGAGTCCCTATATCAGAAAACTCAATATGGAATGCATAATGATAATGGGAATATTATAAGGTTGATTATACTTATTATGTTGTTACGTGATTGCAATTGGGATGACAACTAATAAGCGTCTCACACCGAGACACGACGCGACGCGATGCTGCGCGAAGTTGGACTTAAAATATAGATAACTATATTGTGAGAATTCAATACAATGCATCACGCCACAAGGTATCTTGAAATGTTATGTGTATCTTTTCGTGTAGTAAATTAAATCATATTTTTAGTCGCTTCGCGGCTCGGTGTGTGTGAACTGACCCTAAAAAATTGATTCGCGTGTTTCAGGAAAAATTTATTCATTGGTTTGAATCGAAACGCGCGTCATACAACACAATCGACCAATCACAGTTATGCCAATGATTTGATGACAAGCGGTTTGTGTGATAAAATGGCGGACAATAATTGGCGCCATTTTCCAATATTCAGGGTGCACTAGTTGGTGGTTTGAACTCGTTGATGGCGAGGTTAATCAGGGATGTTTTCGAACTCCATAATCGTAATCGAAACTTTGAATATACCAAAATAAAAAAATATCTGAAACTGAGTAAAAAAATCGGATAGTTTGGATAATGGCGGAGCACAAAAGATAGGTTCTTGTTTGTTTTGGCCGGTCAAATAAACGATAATAAAAGTCAAATCTTGCTATGTAATTTTAATTTAAAAATTCATATCAAATCAAAACTCCGAAATTAGCGGATAATCCCAAAATTAGCGGATAACCCCTTAAGCGAGCTATTATGTAATTTGGTTGAAATATTGATTAATTATTATGTGTTTATGTTTAATAGATTTTGAGTAGGAAATGATTCGTCTAATTTTACACAACAGCTAAGCCAGGTTAGGTAGGGCTTTATACTTCTGGAGATTACCTTTTACAATCAACAGACAAAGTTACCTCTTTTTATAAATATTAGTTTAGTTAAAAAAACAGTATACAAAGACATTCAAAGAACGACGAAAAAAAAGTTATAAACCTCCAGCATTTACTTGACTGGCCTGTCTCAAAGAGGGGTGTTAAAATAAAGCATTTCACTCAGACGTGAGAGGTAACTTTGCTCCCTCTTGAGGTCCCTGCAATCGTGCTGATGGACCCGTCAACGGTTATGTCCCTTGGACGAAGCCCTCCTGGATTATGTTAAGACAGGATAGGGAAGAAACGATCTCGTGTGCTAAAGATTTAGTTGTACTACGTAACCAGTTATGTTTTTCGTTGATGACTCCTTGTCATTTTAGCATGATGACTTGGTTATTGTTTCTGTGATTGTACACTGATTGTTATTGTAATTTATTCCAATAGCAATATGTCACGTCATCACTGACAGTTGGCAGATTCCTACGGAAAATGGTAAAACCGACAAGTAATAACAAAGTCCTTCACTGTTTTTGTCTGTCTATATGAACGCGATAAACTCAAAAACTACTGAATGGATTTCCATGCAGTTTTCATCACATAGTAGAGAAAAGCCAAGAATTTCAAAGATTTCTAACGCCCGTGCACAGCTGGGGCGTGTCGCTAGTATACTCGTAGTAGGTATAAGAAATACTTACAGGTACTTTAAAACCAAAGCTCCTTTAGGATCAAGCGAGGCTATAAAATAAATAACCGTTTGTTTCTTATCCTGATTTATAACGTCCAAGAACACGCAAGAGCGGACTCAAAACTTAAAACCTCGGACCAGTTATGAGCCATCTCATAAAATAAAATATAACGGTTTTCTAAACTAACTTTATTTCTTTATATTTTACTGGGTAGACGTGTATCTTGAAACGTTTCTACTGTGATTTCCTCCGCACAGCAAACCATGTTCATATTTTATTGCAAAATGTTTTCTTGCTGCACCGTATTTTTTATTGTCCATCTTCTATTTGCTTCTGTATTTTCTTGATAAGCTAGCTTTTATTTATGTGGTTGCCGACGATGACTATTCTAGAAGTTCGTTCGTAGTGTAATAATCAACCAGACCGTTAATACGAATAATCTTATTTGGGCTACGCCGACGGTATTATGCGAAAACGTTACCATGGCCTTGGAACGCAAAGGGTAACTGGAGGAACACCGGTGGGTTTTAGCAAGTAAGATTTCTCAACCTAAAAAAAATTTGTAAAAGACATCTGTAGTCTTCGAGTGGCACATTTTTATCCCCAGTGTCATATCATCAATACGAAAATCAGTATTCCATTTTGACATTCAATTGGATACAGTACTATAGTTTTTTTTTATATCTAACAGCAACTTAATCCAAAATCGCAAATGCCGCCTGCTGCCAGCCTGGCTGTTTTATTTTCCTTGACATCGGTTACTTACTTTAGTTATGAAACGCATGAAGTTATTGAATACTAGCTTTTGCCCGCAGCTTCGGCCGCGTACATAAAATGTAGAGCATGTGTCAATTAGGATTATAGCAGCTTTCTATCGGTGAATAAATTTTAGCAATCGGACCAGTACTTTCAGAGATTACCTCCTAAAAACAGAAATACAAACAAGCTTTTAATAAAAACACATTTTTTATAGCAAATTTTATATCTCGGTATAGCTATATAATTAATACTCGTCAAGACGAATCATACGAGCCCAAACTCGATGGGGTTGTGTCGTTTGACTACTAAGTTCTTATGGCCACCTTCCGGTTCCATCATCAGATCAGCTCCATGTCATAATAATTTTGCATTGTCATCTGATTTATACATGCATGCAAAATCTCAGCTCAATCGGTAACCGGGAAGTGGGAATTTACAAGATTTGATGACAGACAAACATCGGGACAGGTGAAATCAAATAAAACTTGTAAAACACAATAAGTGAAGATAGAAACTGTACGATACCCAATAAACACAGCCTAGTAATTGGAATAACAAAACCTCAGTTACCAATGTGTAGTTCCAATAGCAAGGGTACCTAGCCTGCAATTGGATTTTCCAATACAAGGAATATATCCACTTGACTACCATCCTACTAATTACTATACCAGCCGAGCGCTACCTCGGCGCACTCTGCAATTGTCTGTGTCCCGCTCAATGGCGTCCGGGATGAAAAACCGCAGTTTGAATGGGAACAAGAGAGAAATTGTGAATGGGCCAATCACCGTGATTGATTTTGTACTTCGCGTTGAATAAATTGAAGTGTTTTTGCTGTAGACTTATTGTTTGTTTTTTTTTGTATTCTGTTCTTTCTTCTTTTATGTGATGCTTTTTAATAGAGTTCTTTAATAAAAGACATGGCTTTTCTAATAAACTTATCTAACCAAGGTATCCTCTTCTGTATGTACTTATAAAAAGCAAAGTTCTAACTCCCTGAATCATTAACGCCCAGCCTAAACCTAGAAACTAGGGGTCCAAAGTTTGTGTAAAGAAACCTACTTTAGGTTTCTTAATAAATACTTTTTCCCATATTAGGTATTACTCCTGTATCTGTATCTGTTTGTAGGCAATATAAATGGGCGACGCGACGGCAGCGCTGCAGCCGCGCTGCCGTCGCGCGGCACTTTGCGGCTAATTCGAAGGCGCCCTTAAAAAGTTGTTAATTTTCTAGCTTCTCTTAATTCAGAAAGAAAGCTAAAGGAAATAAAGACGCAGTCAAAATCAATTGTTACCACAGAAATGCGGTTACTAAACCTCGACACAAGGTTATTGCGAGAGAAAAACTAAATAAGATTTTCCGGGTAGCTAATTGGATCTGGAACAGAACCTCGAGCACGCATCTTTACCGTCGCGAAATTGAAGTGGTTTTAATTAAGTCTTAAGTAATTCAATTTACTTCTTTGTTAATCAAGCATTTGTTTGTGTACGGTCTACACAAACAAATCTCTAGAAAAAAAATCTTACAAAAAAATTCGTTTCTGAGAATATTTTTGTTAAAAAAAAAAACATGTAGTGTTCTGTTGGTTCCTCTCTATAGGGAACAACTAATTGGCACCGTGCATTTCCTTCTGACGTTTTTTTATAAGTGCCCATTTAGGCTTATGTGAAATAAAAAGATTTTGTATTCGAAAAAGTGTTAAAGACATCTCATTCGGTTACGTTCAGTAATGACACTTGATTATCGGAAGTAGATACTAAAATACAGAAAGCCATTTTTAGCGGTTTCAATATTGATACTATTGGCGGTTTGAAGAAGGATGCCATTTGGTTAAGGCTGCGGTCTTTTAAAAATTCACCCGCGGCAAATTATTAGCGCATCTTTGTATGCTTTTTTTGAACAAAATAATGAAACAACTTGAAATATTATTATAGCACATATTTAACCATAGTATGAGTAGTAGCCAGTTATTTTTTTTAAGTCAATTTGGGTGTATTATGTTTGTGTTAACTTTTTTATCATTTGCTTTATTGAAGTTTTATCATCAAAATAATCTAAATAACAACGATTCCTGTTTAATATTCAAGTGACAGAGTTTCCTTATAAGCTTGACGAAGTGTTGACTGTGTTATTTATTATCCCCATAAAAAACTTAGTTCCCGCCTCTATGGTATCAGGCTTTCCGTCCGACGGCGACGTCAGTACCCATTTGAGAAGCGGGGGTGGTGCACGCCCTTCGCTCCAAAGTTTCCCTCCAAAATGTACGCGAGAGGTACGTTCGCATTTTGTAGGGGAAATGTTTTATTTTTACAAGTAAATATTTAAAATTAATTAAATAAATCAGTATATCCGCGCAAAATATAGTTTTGTGGAGAAGAATTGGTGAAAAAGAGGATTTTTGGGGTTGTTTTTTTATAAGTTTTTCGGAAAAAAATAAAATAATTTGTTTCATTGTTTCAGTTGTAACGTTGGTGCTAATTCTCGCCTACATAGAATGTATTCAAAGTTTTGGTAAGTTTATTTTTTTTATATTTATTTTTAACTGTACAATTTAAAATGATAAGCGGGATTGAATCAGTGGCAAAGCAGTACATGAAATATATTAGATACAAAGGATTTTATCGTCCTACTTTTACAAATTTTATTACTTACAAATTTTATTTTAATCAGTTAGTCAGCCCGGATATTACATAACATTAATATTATAATCATACTAATATTATAAAGCCGAAAGTTTGTGTGTGTATAGTGTATGTTTGTTACTTCTTTTTATTCAGAAAGTATGTTCTTTTGGGTTAATTTTCTATTATAACGCAGACGAAGCCGCTAGTTTAGAATCTAAACTAGCGGCTTCATTCTAAACTTTAGATCATAAAATGGTTAAAAAATAAGGTCTTTTTTGTATTAAATTGATAGAATACTGCTGTACTTGTGTTGAAAATCACAAAAAACAACCTTTGATCTAAATAAAAATACAAATCTTTTTATGAGTAAGTATCTTGTTTTAAAAAATGTGTTAAAAAAATTAGTTATCCCATAACAAATTCTTTTTCATAAAAAAAAACTTTACTATTAACGAATAGTAAGTTTTATTTAAATATTAAAAAAAGTATAGTACTTATTTGTAAAAAAAAATATACAACTTTTTTTCTTATAGAATGTCCTAAACAATAAAAAATTGTGTTAGCAGTAGGAAAAAAAGGAACCATATTTTTTTTCATTTAGTGTTGGTAGGAACTCTTTCACAAATAAGATGGTTTAATGGTTTAACTGCCACGCGACAATAAAATACAAACAAAAAAAAAATAGTTACAATATTTACTCCAGTTTTAAAAGTTAAATCAATATTAAAGACATATCGATTAATCGCAGTGCACATTTGCACAATCACTTACAATTATTTTTTATAAGTCATAAATAATCACTTTAGAATACAAGCGCTGCGTTTTTGTTTTAAATAACGTTGCTTGGCTAGGAGCGTTTTGATCTTTTTTTTTTAAATTATAATTTCACTTTAGTTTCATTTTTATGATTGTATAGTTAGCCATTAATTTTTATTTTGCGATTTATCCTGTGCGAGTACTTAACTAATAAATTTCTTTCGTTTTTCAAACCTGCTCATGTCCTATGTTAAACGACCCCAAAGTCGGCGCAACACGTTTTTTATTTCTTCCATCTCCACATTCAATGCCGCATCACCATCATCATTCCAGCTGAAAGAAGCTATTGAACGTAGGTCTCCCACAGGTGTCGCCGTAATGACCGGTCCTGTGCGTCTCAGCCGCCCATAGTATTTCCGAGACGCTAACCAGGTCAGCAGTCCACCTTATAATAATAAGAATAATAATAATAATCCTTTATTATCAGGCAACTAAGGCCCATAGATAAAATACACAGATAATCTTACAAAATAATAAACTAATACATAAAAAAGATACTATAACTAATTATTATTAAAACTATAAACTATTGCACACGAAGTGTCGGCGTCGGCCTTCTAACGCTCCGTCTTCTGATACGTGAATTCACAGAACAACACACACAAATAGGTTTTTAAGTACATTTTAACCTACACTGAAGTTCCAGACGTTGAGTCAGGTCAAAAGACTTGCCTCCTTACATCTGACGGCGGATCCAACCAACCGTCTTACCTTTCCACACGATTAGCCGCAATTCAATTGGTTCTGAAGCGAAATGCGAATAAATCTCACTTTGATATCGAATTTATCATGACTTTCGTGAATTATAAGGTTCCGTACGTGTAAAAACGGGACCCTATTACTAAAATACTAAGACTCCGCTGTCTGTTCGTCTGTCTGTTTGTTCGTTTGTCGCCAGGTTGTATCTCATAAATCGTGATACCTAGTTAGACAGTTGAAATTTTCACAGACTTTTGTTGCCGTTATAACAACAAATGCTAAAAAACAGAATAAAATTAAAGATTCAAGGGGGCTTTCATACAACAGACATGATTTTTTTTTTTGTCTTTTTTTGCTATGGGCCTTACAGCACCAGCAACTACTAAAAAACAGAATAAAATTAAAGATTCAAGAGGGCTCTCATACAACAAACGTGATTTTTTTGCAAGTTTTTTTGTTACGGACGGTACAGAACCCTTCGTACGCGATTCCAATTCGCACTTGGCCGATTTTTACGTCTCATCGCACATATTACACGTGGACTTACTCGTACCCACTTGATGTAGGCTCTTGATCAAAGATTGATGTATTTAAAACGGTTTTGAAGTTAAGTGGATGTAATTGGGCGAGAGTTTCAATTTGTAATTGACTTGTTTAGTTTCTATAACTTTGAAACTTCTTGGAGTGACAGATGCTTCTTGATAATTTTTTGTATGTCTTTTTATTTGTAACTAGCGACCCGCCCCGGCTTCGCTCGCGTAACAGTATTTCTCTACTATTTAATGGATGTTATTATACATATAAACGTTCCTCTTGAATCACACTATCTATTTAAAAAAACGGCATCAAAATCCGTTGCGTAGTTTTAAAGATTTAAGCGTACATAGGGATATAGGGACAGAAAAAGCGACTTTGTTTTATACTATGTAGTGATAAGGAAGGGACAGAAAATGATAGGCGATGTGTGAAAAAGTATACTTGGGACTCATACCATTACATACAAATTTTCAAAGAAATAATAATTAATACTGCTTTTCTGTAATTTTAACATAATGCCGGGCAGTTTTGAGTACTTTATGCTGCGTCCTTTCATTGCATTGGTATCGTTCTTTAAGTCGTTGAGTTCCTTAGTAGTCCTGAGTCGAGGTATAACGAATGTTGAAAAATGCTTGCACTGAATGTACAGGTTCACTCAAATCTGTATGGTTCTTTAATCAACAGACCATCTCAGTAACCAATCTGCCTGGTTCTCATATGATTTTAACCATCAAAATATATGTTTGCTGTATGGAATTTAAAAGATAACCATCCAATGTTCAGCTTACACTTGAAACTGATTGTTAAATATCGATAAGTAAACTCTTTTTTATCCGTACACTCCTAATAAGGTTCAGTTGACAACCAGCGTCGAGTATCTCGTTTGTCTGACGTCAAGTTTTTGTTGTCTACAATGTTTTGTGCACCAAAATAAATATTTTTCTTTCTTTCTAAAAACAATTTTTTTTTGAAAGAAAGAAAGAAAGAAAGAAACTATTTATTTGGCATACACACTCGTAGATACACACAATGTAGTAACAACATGTAGACACTAATATTTTATGAAAGAAAGAGACAACTAACAATATGTGTCTCGCGGTGGCGCCAAATAGGTCCAGTTCAGCAAAAATTTCATGAATAAACAAAAAATAATTTAATAAAAGCGAAGGTAAAGAGATGAGCTTGATAAGTACCGGAAGGACTGGCCCGCATTGGCAAAAGACAGACCTGTGTAGATAAGAGGGGAGGCCTTCGCCCAGCAGTGGGATAGAAATGGGCTAACTAACAAATAAAGCTTACTAGTTTACATATCAAATCAAAATAATCAATTAATGACATGCTTCAATTATTTAATTGGACTTGTATCCTCGTCAGCGGAGACATGTCGTCGATACACACGGGTTGAATTTAAACAAGTTCCGAACTAGAGCTGTGTCATTAGTGTGAAATTGTTTATTAAAGCTCTGTTTGTTTGATAGATTCAAGGCTTTGTAATTGTTGTTTGTTAGTTTGTTAATAATGGGCTACCAACTTTGTAAATAGGTTTTGTACTACTGTTAGCCTATTTCGAGTTCGACCAAATATTTTCTTATACATAATGTCTGGTTGTCGAGTCAACGTATTTTTATAGAGCACAGGAGAATTGAACTTCTTCAAAAATGGTGTTGCATATGTCACCGTAAAATTGAAAATAGATGATCGATGGGCGAGTAAAACCGCGGTGTTATGGCTCGTCGGTAAATCTCGCCCGTGTATCTTTGCAATACCGCGGTTTTAGAGTTGACGAGCCTGGCTCGCGGTTCCTCGTGTTTGCTTTATTTTTTATTCGGCTCGTCGGTCGTTCAAAACTGCGTGTCGATCATGGCCAATTCGCCAGGATTTTTTTTTATGTGGGAAATTATCCAATGACTTTTCTCGCTTTGGGGCGGAGCGAAAGAAGTCATTGGATGATCTCACCACGATACGACTGTTTTACTCGCTAGTCGATCAGCACCAACGAGCAACGAGTAAAACCGGCGTTCCTTAAAAGATATACATAATCTCTCTCGCGAAATAGTATACTATCGAATGATTGTGAACTGTACAATTTAACGCAATATTTTTCGATAGATTACAATCTCATCATCATCTTTCTGCCCTTGTCCCGTTTTATTTTGGGTTGGCGCAACACGTTTTTTTCTTCCATTCTGTCCTGTCACTCGTCACGCTATCACTAACTCCCTTTTCTTTCATATCACTTCTCACACAATCCATCCATCTTTTCTTTGGCCTCCCTCTCCCCCTCCATCCATCCACATGTAGACTCATAACTTTTTTAGCAAATTGCGTTTCGTCCCTCCTTTTCACATGACCATACCAAGACAAGCGATTCCCTTTCAACTTTTCAGTCACTGGCGCCACTTTCAAACTTCCCCTAATTAATATACTAATTTCTCACTTTATCCATTCTTGACACACCACACATCCATCTTAACATTCTCATCTCTGCTACATGCAATCTTTTTTCATCCATCTTTTTCACAGCCCAACATTCTGATCTATACAGTACGACAGGTCTTATCACGGACTTGTAGATTTTACCCTTCAACTTGAGGGGCATCCGTGGGTCACAAGTGGTTCCCGTGACCGGTCGCCATTTCATTCAACCTGCGTTGATCTGATGTGTTACGTCCGTCTACCTCACCATCCCCTGGGACGAGCGACCTTAGGTACTTAAAGTCGGTACAGATCGGTATGAGCGTTCCGGCGAGAGCTAAAGGCACTGGATTGGACAGACCGCCGAAATCGCAGAACAAGTAGGTACTCTGTTTTGGTTCTGCTCAATTTCAGGCCAACACTCTCTAGTCTTTGCCACCAAACCTCCAATCTGTTCTGGACCTCTAGCCCACTCTCGGCAACCAGAACAATGTCATCGGCAAACAACATACACCAGGGAGCCTCTTCCTGGATATCCGACGTCAGAGCGTCCATTATCATCAGGAAGAGGTAAGGGCTGAGAGCCGACCCTTGATGTAAGATAAGATAGATTACAATCTATCATCGTTAAAAAAACAAAAGCAGTTTTTAAGATTTTTCAACGTCACAGTGTTTTTTCCTAAAAGTGCCTTTTATTGAATTACTAATTAATAGATAATTACAAATGCATTAACAAAACTCCCAAGTGTCAATTCAGATTACTTACTTGATTTTTAAGTTTTTGGTAGTGATTACAAATATTGTTTCTGATATGTTGTGTCTTTCATTAGAGTCTATATTTGTAAACGTAACACCAACAATATTTTCATTGTTATCCCAGAAATAATATGTTATAAGATCTGCAATTAAATCAAATCCCATGGTGGCTTTTGACTTGATTGGTTCGCTGGAACACAAACAACCAATCATAAGAATGAATGGAAGATTAAACAGGCTTTCAGAAACCAATACTTCTTTTTAACTAGTCGATTGTAAATGCACATTACGTATGTATATTTTTAATTAATTAAATGAGTTAGGCAGTCAGGTTAAAACAAAACTGAATGTTAGGTATAAGCAAAATCTGCATATGGTTCGAAAGAGTTATCGTGACCGTAGAACGCTAAGGGCAACTGAAGGATCACGGGTAGTTTTTAGTCAGTAAAAGTCTGTCACTTCCATTCGCTCCACTCAGAAAGGGAGGGCTTATTTTATGATTCTCCACTAAAAAAAGGTATAAGCGAAACGTGCTATCCTAGACAGAGTTTCGAACTTTTACACAAGAAAAAGGATGAAGAGCAATCTCCTACCCACTATGTAAACGAGTTCTTTATCATAAATGTTGATGTCCAAGACTTGCGACTACTTACAAGTCTCCGTTCCCACGACGCGAGGACAGTGACCATAGACCGCGGAATCTACTAGACGCTACCTTCACAAAAAAGTATTCTTTTTCAGTTAAATTTTTGTTTGTAATGAATAAACTCAAAAACTATTGCGTCGATTTAAAAAAAAATCTTTCTGATCGACTGTGGCGTGTATTTCCTACTTTCACTCGGGTGAAGCCGCTGACGGAAGCTAGTTAGAAATAAAAAATTAAAAGAGTCCATTTTTAAAATAAGGTTGAGGTACCTTTTTTTTCAGTTGGGATCGTTATAACTTTTGCTCTGTGTAGAACGAGAGAAAGTGTCAAACTTTTACTGACCAAAACGTACCCGTATTTTTTCAGTAGGCTTTAGCAATCCAGGGCCGCAGTGAGTTCTAGTATTGCTTACCACATGGGTCGCTTTTTTGTCAGTTAACACTATCAATGGCATAAACAAAATGTGCATTGAGCGCAAGATTCATCTGCCATAGTCTGAATTTGTTACCTATTTAAACTATTCGTAAATGGTAACGTTGACACGCTTCTTACTTCTCCCTTGATCTTGTCGATTTATTTCGCTTCTTCTTCTCGGGTCGATCTGACTCAAATTTGGTTTAGCTGACTAATTTTTTCACCACGGTGACTCAAACTCAAATACGCCCACAAAGGCACTTATTAGCGCCAACCTCAACGGCATCTCCTTCGGCCAACCCTGGTTTTCCAATTTATTTCGCTGTATTCAAGACATTAGACAGTTGAATCGTTTCTCTGGGACTAAACGAGCTTCATTGCTACGGCCGTTTTCTGGTGGTCGCCATCATTAGTTCTGGTTTTTACTCATTGCTATTGTTTGGGATAGTACGCTAGCTTGGACACGCTTGGTTATACTGTTTTAAAAAAAAATCCTATTATGCCTGGTGCCTACTGGCAAATTAGCATTTTATTTTCTTTCTTTTTAACCCCCGCCGACGGAAAGTAGGCGTGTTATAAGGTGGAATTGTCTGTCCGTGGTATCGTAGCTCCTAAACGACTGGACCGATTTTGATGCGGTTTTTTTTATTTGAAAGTTTACTTTATCGAGATGGTTCTTAGATACAATTTATAAAGATCTGTTCAGGTGCTTAAGGTCAAATGATAGAATTTTTGCGTCGGGGTTTTATTATTTTTTAATGAGAAATTTTGATAGTGCCGGCTCTAGCAGCACCTGGCTCTGTGGTCTGTGACAGTGAGGAAGTTTTAAGCCGAAGTGAGGGTATCTTGAATAATTTAGCGGCCGGTGTACTTAGAAGTGAGTTCTAACTTATGGTAACTTATGTTAGTATGGTGACATTGGTAACTCTATCGAAGGGTTTACGGTCAGAATGCCGGTAGGTGTTACGGATTTCGTGTATAATTTTATGCATATTTAATTTTATTGCGATAAGGAAAAGAAACAGAACAAAGGCTTTGAATATGATTGATGTGCTTTCTACTTATAAGGGAGCGTATATTAATTACGTAGGCTGATTTTGGCTATATTTTGACCTTAGACAGGTCTATCTAGTTTATAATTTTGTATGGTAGGTATTAGGTAAGGCTGATTTTTTTTTCGTTACCTGGAAAAATACTTGTGGAAGGTTGTTCAGTTTCGTTTACCGAGCAAGCCCTTAAAGTTTGCGGATTGCTGTTCTTTACATCTTGTATTTCTTATATACAAAGAAAAAAGTTTAATTAGGTATTTAATTTAGGACTAGTTAAGCTTTACTCAAATTTATTGATATATTTGAGATTTTACTTGCGGAAAAAATACTTAGGTTATAGCTAGTTGCCGTGACACCTCTGCCCCCACGTAAGATAGTATGAGGTATAAATACCCCCTAAAGGCCTCACGTAATTAATGGACGCCCCTAAGCAGAAAATTAAATTCCATTCGTTTTATATTCATTGTTATTTTTTTCCTAGTTGGAGTTGTAAAAAGAAAGAAAAGGCTTAACTATTTAACCCTATTTTTTTTAGCTGCGATATCATCTAATACGTTCTTCCGCTGTAGGGTAGAGCGAGAGGGCGTGTCAGATTTTTACTGACTAAACCCGCACCTATGTTCCTTCAGTTGGCCTTTGCGGTCTAGGACAACGAGTATCCTTTTCAGAAGTTTTCCCATGGGGCCATGGGGCCATGGGTAAACTTACGGTTTGCTGACATCTCTTTGAGGCGCGCGTGGAATAAACTTCGCGCTCGGTCCTTAAGGGAACCCCGGGGTCCTGGAATGCAAGGCAAAGATGGAACATAGGAGTGGGTTTGAGCCAGTAGAAGTTTGACACGCCCTTCCGCTCCGCCGTAGGGTGGGAGAAGATATTGGATGCTTAGTTTGCCACTTTAAAAAAATGTGTCTGTATGTTACTCCTCTACGCTGGAACGTCTGAAAGGATATGGACACACTGGGAGACTTTATCCTGGCATAGCAAACAGGAGAAACGCTCTTCGCGTCCAGTACAACAATGCATCCAGGATGCTGTTGGGACTGCCACGCTTTTGTAGTGCCTCAGGGATGTTCGCGGATGCCAAGACTGACAGCTTTGCTGCGGTTGGGCGCTAGCGAGCAGCATTCTTGTTGCGCAGGGTGCGTGCCAGCACCAACGGCCACCTGAGTCTCATTGCCAATAAACTGGATTGTCTATAATCTGGTCCTTAAGCCAACTACATGCTCCTGTAAATACTGTCTACTAACACACTTGTTAAGTTTTTGTGTTAGTAGCATCTGGGTTTACTAATATAGTTTTGTAAGTTATTATGATACACATTTGTATCATTTATTATGGAAGTTAAAGATTATTATTATCCCGGCAGTATTTTCCCTTGGGATAATTTTCAATTTTCCCGCGGGCGAAGCCGCTGGCAGAAGCTAGTATCACGTAGAACTTGTAACATCTTAACTTTATGAATTTTATCCACGCCAACTACTTATTTCTTCAAAAGCCGGACTTCCACGGGACCACTTAAAATGCCGGCTTTCGTTCCGAGATTAAAGTAAAGTTTTCAAGTAAAGAGTTTGTACAGCTTCGGTATTGTGTTTGTCTACGTCATAGTCCATGTTATTAAACGTGCAAGCTGGTTTTAAGCATTGAAACGCTTGCAAAGATTGGAGGGATTTGTCAAAAACTGCTGGGGCCTAGCTGGGTCGAAGCATACTGGGGCCAAGGTCTAGTTCCGAAAAGCATGCTCGGCTCCGGAACGGGGTGGGTTTTTTTAGTGAGAGTCTGACACTATCTCCCTCTCCGTCCAAGGGCGGGGGATGTTTTCTAAAAAAATCACGTATTTCACAGTGTGAAATAGACAGCAGTCTAATCAAAGTCAAAGGGTCAAAGTTCATGCCAAATATCAGATTTTCAGAGGTCTTTACTGGATTAGTTTTTAGTATAATCGAGTGCCTCTGCTAGCTTTCTGGTATTATCTCTCTGTTTTCGCTTTGTCTTTTTATTAAACATTGCGTTGGATGAACCGGTGAGCTTTTGAGCTCAGGTTGACGAGGAAGTTTTAAATTCAGGTCGGAAACTTATTTTTCTTCCAGCTCTAGATGGAAAATGTGTACCAAAATGGCTTGTAGGGACTCACTGAATATTTCGACTAATAGAGTGCAGAGATTTCGAGTAATAAGGATGTTGTGGCTTGGGCTCGAAAAAATGATTTCTCGGGAACAATTCTTCCAAGTTTTGGAGGTTTTCAACTTATTCAAGTTAGAGTTAAATAAGTTCTACTGCAAGAGCTAAAAGTTTATGTTATAGACGGGTATTTTGGTTTATATGGGTTCCAGGATATGACGGTTTAACAGGAGGGGCCCAGCTGGGTCGAAGCCTACTGGGGCCAGGGTTATCCGAAAGGAAACTCGAGCCCCGATATGAAGAGGCTAGAAGGAACGGGGTGGGTTTTTAGTCAGTAGAGTCTGACACTATCTCCCGCTCCACCCAAGAGCGGGGGTTGTCATAAGATGATTTTTGCCCACCGTAAAAAAAGGACATGCCGGTTTCTTCACGAGTTTCTCCTTCACCGTTTTGAGAACCAAAAATTCGAAGACATGTGACATTCACCAACTCGCACTGGGCCCGCGTGGTGGATTACGGCCCATTCCTTTTTCTAGAGAGGTCTGTGTCCCAGCAGTGGGAACATTGAAAAGGTTGGCTATGACTTAAATGGGATATTATTTGGTAGATTTGGTGGTTTACTTAACTAAAAATTATGTTGATATTCAAATTTGACTGAAAATTATAATGGATTAGAATTGACGAATCGACAAATCATTTGAATGATTGAATAACAGGTTTTATTGAATAGTAATCCTTGCTAATATTATAAAAGCGAAAGTGAGTTTATTTGTTTATTTGTTACGTCTTCACGCCTAAATGGCAAAACCGATTTTAATGAAACTTGTTACACGAATAGACCATGTCCTGGAAAAGGACATATGATACTTTTTATCCCGGAAGTATGTACCCATGGGACAATATTCTGCTATCACGCGGGCGAAGCCGTTGGGAGCAGCTAGTTGGCAATAAAATAAACTCAATTTTGATATTATCACGTGCGTTACTACTGAAAATCGACCATGAAATTTATACCTAAGTACAAACTATATAACGTATTGTTAAGGTATTAAAATAATAGCTAATGGAAAACTCCGAAAGGATTGTAAATTATAGGGTGTTTTCCATAACGACCACAAATTGTTCAGTGCTGACTACAAACTAACAATTTTAGCCTCTTTAGGCAGTTAGCTGTATTTATAGTCAAGATTTTTTGTGGTACTTAGCGGCTTCCAAACTTTTGTTTCGAACCCGAGTCCTTTTATTTAATTAAATAGTATAAAACCTTCATTTTAGAAAATAATGGGTCATGTTCAAAGTTTTTATATATCCTCAAGATTCTTGGCCATGTTATAAAGGAAATTGTTTAAATATAGTATGTGGAACAGAGTGTAAACTTCCGTTGAAAAGGGAGGATCCTCCGACTAGACGGATATTCTGTCTGGTCCGGGCAACTGCCTGCTAGCTCATTTCAGGCTGTTGTATAATAATGTTTATTATATTATATTGTTTTGCCTCATCGTCTATACCGCGTACATCGAAGGACTGGAACAATTTGCCTTCACCGGTCTTCCCATCCTCATCATCATTTCAGCCGATATACGCCCACTGTTGGACATAGGCCTCCCCCAAGTGTCGCCACAACGAACGATCCTGTGCGTCTCGCATCCATGCATTGGTCTTCCCGTCCAATTATAATTTAGTTGTCTTCGAGGCTGGATTGTATAGGCTCTCTCTAGATATACTAGATATATTTACTACCGATGCAAGTTTCTGCCTTCTTCATAAAATAATGCGCTTCGCTATCAACAAGTACTTCGTTGCTTAAGACGAGATGAAACGCTTAGTTCGTACTACTTTCTAAGGTTGGACACTCGCCATACGTCGGATTGTCCGATGGTAGAAGGGATATGGTGGAATCAAGTCATGCAATTCCCGCACACACCCTTCACACACTGAGTCCAGTTAGGAACTGCGTCAGGCGAGAGGTGAGGACGCCATATTGCCTTTCCAGCCACTCCTCAAAGAGTTACCGCCATGATTATGGCGTGTTCATCACGGGGTTGCGACAGTCGCAGTCGCCGGAAAAGACACTGGTGGAATCAATTCATGCAATTTCCATGCACACTCTCCAAAATACATTCTATAGAATACCGAAAGCCTGGCTAGGGTAGCTTGTGCTCCATGCTTTGCAATGTTGGACTGTAGCTATTAATCATTTTCAAATAGACGTTAAACAATAGCCTCTAAATTAGTGACCACAATACATTCATATGCAATTTGAATCCCGTCCGTCCCCATCATGGGCGCTACATAATTTCTATACACGATGAATAGACAATTGTCAGTTTCTGACAATTCAATCGGTTATGAGCCCCTACCACGAGCTCCTAACGCGATCTATTTTACGACCTAAAATGAACTGTTAAAGGGATGGAGTTATACAATATTAGTTTTAGTATGTCGAAATACATGGCTAGTGTTTTTAGGTAAAGAATCTACCTATTTACAAAATTTCATAACTAAATCATGAAAAATCGCAAAGTTATAAACTTGTTATGTTATCTGGTTGCCCGCACAAATACATGGTCAGCGGGCCATCCGGCGACTGAGGGGTTGTTTTGCTCCCGCACCCAGCTGTGCACTGGCACCTAAAACCCGCTATGAACTGCCGTGACTGATGTATGTACTATGTGTCAGTGGTGTCGTAACTTAACAGTGTGACTTTAAAAATTGTTTTTAAGAAAAAATATAACATGGCGCGAAAATTTATTGTAATCGATTTAGTTCCTGATTCTGAACAAATTATATTCAGGTTTCGCTACTAAAAATAATGTTGTGTAGTGTCAGGGTGTAGGTATAGCTTTATCCCAGTTTCTCGCTCGCACATGTCATGGTAAGGCCCAGGCCACATTTGCCGGACGAGCCGCCATTCCATACCATTTGATTTCGCCCAATCACACGCGGCGCTAATTGAATAACAATCAATGAGCTGGATATTAATTGAAACCGGAACATGTACGATTTGATTACAGTAATGGATTATTGTTCTAATCCTGGTTTCAATTAAATTGAAATTGAGGGGCTTTTGTTACTTGTTATTCAGGTCGTGGCTTAGTAATAACAGCCGTATGGGTCTATCGCTAAGGTTAAGTAACGCTTGTCTATGGATAGGTAACCATTCATAACAGGATGAGACTCCTCCGTTGCCTCCGGGTGTCATTGGACCGTCTTTGAAAAAAAAAAATTTTCGTCTTACGGTCGAAAGTTAAGTTGAAAACCAGCGTCAGGCAACAGCTACGTAATTGTTTGGAGTCAGCGTTGTCTGGCGTCCATATATGACAAGCGAACGGCGAGCTAACCTTTTCTCCTGTGCCTACGATAGTTGGAGATCTCTCTGCGTTTACCGACGCCCAAGGCATCTCCTGTCGCGGCGTCTTCGTCACGAGGATGCACTTTCCTTCACTCTTGCGACCGCCTCCTTCGCTAGCATTACTGCTTCACGGAATGATGCGATCGCATCCCATTCCCTCTCGCTCCTAACCATAACCTGAACATGGGCTCGGTGCGAGAGTTTTCTGCCGCCGATAGCCTCCACGAGGACACACCTCTACCGTTTACTATACCATGGCCTCGGGCTGTTTGTACAAAATGGTGAAACCTATTAATACATCAATGCTCCCAGGCGTATTTTCCGCCTGAATCCGGAACAGGAACCTTACCGTGAGGACAGCGTGGCTCCTCTCTAGCCAGGCAGCTACGAAAGAGGCGACTTACCATCGCAATCGAGGCATGCCCATCCTGTCGTGAGTACTTTCACAAACATGTAATCTCACATACACTGTTGTTTACCTAGACCCGGAACAGCAGCTCGTAGTTCATACAAATATTGGTTCCATGCAGGAATTAAACCCTGAACTGAAAGTATTGCGTCAACCACAGAAAAGATGAAATAGGTTGGAAAGGAAAAAGTTTCCGATTTGTACTACAACAAGTGTCGCCGCTTGTCTCCCACCAAAAACCAATACGAACGCGCATTACGCAACTAACAGATCACGCACACTTAGATCGGAAGTTTGCTATTGGTAGTTGAACTATGAGCATTGCCCTACTTTGTGGCACGCCTGCCCAGTCCACAAGTTCATTCTAACCTTTTTCATCTGCTATGGCGTCAATCGGACCGTTATACATATTATATGCTCGAAATTCGACTGAATCGAGCATATAATATGTATAACGGCCGGTAAAGCGCATAAACTGTGTCTGACTAGACACAGTTTATGTTTGTTAGCAGATTAAACTTTCTATTGCCTGTCAGAAAGGGCACTGTCCGGTCATACATTAGCTTGTAAATCTGTACATCTGCTTTCTCAGATCGAATCCCACTCGTACTGAAATGTACCAAAATCTGATAAAAGGTCCTTTTCATCTTCGAGTAAGTTATCCAAAGTCGTCTAAACTACTTTGTTTATACGAAAAAGGTTTATCTTGTCGCGATATCTCTACGTTAGGGCTTCTTCAAATTCAATCCTTTTGACCCTTTTACGAGAGTCAAGATTTTGTCTTTTTATCTGTCGGTTTTTACTAAATATACAACGTGTAACGTTAAATGCGCAAAACCTCTGACACCCCAAATGATTTTTAATTCGATTGACCTAATTATGTCAGAAAAAAAAAACATTAAAAAAATTAAAGGTTTTATGAGCAGTTTTAGTTTGTTTAAAATTCATATCTGCATTGAAAGACCTTCTATTATCACGTGTATGAGAAAATTGCATTGGATTACAACTATTTATGTTTGTTTACCTATTTCAGCGGGTTTGCGCACGTGATGGCTTGAACTATTCATAAACAGACAGGTCGAAGTTTAAAATGAAGTTTTTTTGAAAATCTTTCATCAATTCTTTGTGCTGTATCGGTAACTTTAGTTCTCCTGCGAATATCTTCATTTTTGATTCGACAGCTTTAATTATATAAAACTTCAGGACTTTTCTCTGACTCGCTCACATATTTGCTTATTCTCGTCATAAAAACTTATTATGTTTATAAAGAACTCTGTTTTATGTGACAAGCGCCATATTTATGTTATGACAGGATTAAGTTTGTGAACTGAATATAAGTTCGTGTATTAAAATATAACGAATATATTGAGTGAAATATACATACATATATCTTTTCGTATATTTTTGACAACCCGCTAGGAAAATATTACGGAGCAGAAACGCAATGCGACAAGAGAAAAATCGTAAACCTCTGTCTTTTAAAGACGAAAACGAAGCTAAAACATCTGGTATAACATCCTGTATACGATGTCATTCTTCATAAAAAAAAACTCTCGTAAAGAGGTATTATAAATTCTGAACAACCCCTAGAAAGTCAATTGGTATATTATAGGATTCTTTCATAAATTGTAATATCAAAACTTATTCTAAATTTTTATTATTATATTTAGATAATGTGTAAAAATAATTTACAAAAGATAAAGAGAGTTGAGTATCTTCTGTTATTTCGTTAAAAACTTAATTTTGCGTGAAAGTAAAAAATATTCCAAGGGAACATAATATTCCCGGAATAAAAAGTCTATCATAATGTACTATTCCAGGACATGGTCTATCCGTGTGATTCAAATCATTTTAGCCGTTTCAGCATGGAGGAGTAACAAACAAACAAATACACTCACACATACAAACTGACATCAAATAAAGAACATAACAACACTTCTCTTACGACAAATAAGAAAGATGAATGACGTCACTACCACGCCTACCACGCTAGGAGATTAACCTGGCCATACGTAGTCTATAATAAATTGAGCGGTAAAATTGAAACCGGGCCTCCGAGGCCTCAGGAGCCTGAGGCCTCAGAAATTCGAGGCCTCAATCCCCTGGCTGTGTGGAATCCGTGCGATGTGATGCGGAATTATTGATGCGCCTCGACAACACCCTGTATATCGAGTAGTGGAGGGGTTTTTGTGTGTTTCGTATTGTCGGTATCCGATTGCATGGGGTTGTTTTAGTTGGCTAACAGTGTTATTGGGGATTAATTAAGATGATGGTATCGTGTGTCGGCTAACATGGATGTGACTAATTTGGAGGAGGCCGAAAATGTTGCGCCGACTAAATAAAAATTTAATGTCAGTGTTTGATGAAGAGTTGAGAGCAGTGGTGACAGAGTGGTAATGGCTCCGACTTACAAGTTGTAGGTCGTGGGTTCAAAGCCTGCCAGGCGCATTACTTTGTGTAATTTATTTTATCACCACTACTCTCAATCTCAAACGTTTAAGGAAAACATCGTGAAGAACAAGAAATTAAAGATGAACCAAAAATTCGAAGACATGTGACATTCGCCAACCCGCACTGGGCCCGCGTGGTGGATTACGGCCCATTCCCTCTCCTAGAGAGGAGGCCTAAATCCTAGCAGTGGGAACATTGAAATAGGCTGATAATCATGATGATGATGATGTTTGATGGAACTCCTCCGAAGTAGTTTGACTGAGTGTTATGACATTTTTGTGTATATTTAGTAGGTGTGTCCGTGGAGTTTCTTGCTCATTCTTCTCCATGGATATCTACGCTTTGGAACGTGCAATTAAGCTCCACTTATTTGACTGACCGACATTTTGACAATTCAAAAGTATAATAATTGGTCTAGTCGAAATAAACGTTTCTGATTTCTGAGAATGAGTTGTAAAGTATTTTTTACCTTCATACCCCACCCCTGTTAACAGCAATTTTATTATGGTCGAACAACGTCTGCCCGGTCAGCTAATAGGAATATAAGAACAAGTAATCATCATCAATGATACATTTTGTCGAGTTATGGAATCAAAAATATGCTGAATAGCGGTTTTTGATTTTTGCATAAATCAAGCCTTAAGCCACTCGCTTATCGTCAACATCGAGTGTGGTTTAAAAGCTTGTTGCTTCATCTAACGCAATCCAACGCAATGTTCGACGAAAAGGCAACGCAAAAAAAGAGAGATAACGCCTGAAAACTCTGTTAGTATTCGGTAATTCCGTGATTTACTCGAATATTTTACAAAACTTGTTCCAGGAAATAGCTGTTTTATTTAAACCCGTAAAAGTTTTTGAAAAAAAAAATATCGTTATTTAGAATTTTAATAACGTCATAATCGGATAAAAGTGGTTGTAGACAAAGACAGTGAAAATGTGTGTCGAGTTGTATCCTCTTAAATTGAATCCTGAAAAAAAATTGATGGTGATATAAAAATCTACTAGTATACGTGATAGAATAGAAAATGCGCCTTTACATCGAGTTGTAGGTACAGAGAGCTCTATAAACACGCTGGTGTCACAGTCCCAGTAGGTTTCGATGGAAACCCGTCCATTTGCCGTGACGGTTCGCGCATTATTGATGGAGCCGGTGCCGCAGCTCCACTGCGAAAAAGTAATGAATAGACGAATGGGGAAGAGGAAAGTGCGCGCGACTTAATACTTGCTTATGGTGGTTAGATTCGAGATTATTAAACGTCACGTCAGCTAGAACTCCATCAGACCGACGCACACGTGGACCAGGGACCAAGCCTGATTTGTACGTAGAACGACATCGCGTGGCGTGGATCTAGTGTAGCTCTACAAATCTATTTTCCATATAAAATGTATGGAGACCGACGCGCCTAGATCAGCGTGTGTGTCACTTTTGTGCGCAGTGTAGTTCTATCTTTAGGAACAATTTCATCCTGTTAGGGCCACAGGGAGTTACGGAAAGGGAAACCGTGGTCCTAGAACGCAAAGTGCAATTGAAGGACACAGATGAGTTGTCAGTAAAAGTCTAGTCTGCGCCCTTTTGCTCCACTCTAGAGCGGGAAAGTTTTTGAATGATTTCCTACCTCAAAAGGGGGGTCAATTTCATCGATACAACTAAACATCATCTGAATCTGTGATCTAAACTAAGTACAAGAGCTGTCAATGTCGTGATTGATATGTAATATTGGCTCTGACTTCTTGAACGCAATTAGACGTTAAAATGTCAGGCGTGCGAACGAGAAAGAGGGATGAAGCTATACACTCTAGCGCCACTGCGCCACCCCACCACATACAACCACAGCTCCTGGTAGGGCCTTTGATCGCATTCGGTTTCAATCGTGACATTCGCTCTTTTTTTCTTTAGGGAAAGAAAGGGAGTTTCAGAATTATACTGACTCACCTGTGTTCTATCAGATGACGATGTCCTTTCCGTTCCATTCTTCCATAGCTACGGTAACTTTGGGACAATCCTACAGCTCAGTTATATGCTACCTAAATAAGCATCTTGCTATGTGAGCAAGAATGCAAAGGCAGTTTTTCGCCGCATATATGGACGTGTTTAGTACAACCGATTTATGGAACTTGCGCAGCGCAAAAAGAGATACTTTTTATTCCAGTTATCGACACCGAACACTTTTCGATTGTCATGAGTATGTGTTAAGTGAAAGCAACTGGACACAAAAAATGTTTTCGTATATGCAGGGAGTGGATGATTTCATACTTGTTCTATAGAAATCAAATATTTATCGGTAGCTTGTATCTGACACAAGACACACGGTTGCGTCTTGCCTTAGCTGTTTCCTGTTTTCTGTTCAATATCAGGGTTGATTTCTACAGTAACCGTTTTTCACATTCCTGAGTAAATACACTCTCAAAAAATGACCAAAGTAGAAAATCACCGTAGGTATAAGTATATCAGTGTAAAAAGCAAAAAACATTCGTAAACAAACAAATTGAGAGGTGTATTAATAGCATCCGTAGAGATTCCAATTTGGGAAACAGACTAATTGAGAATTAGTTATGTACTTTTGTGTGAAATTCGACGGGTGACTGAAGGGATCAGGGGCTCAGGGGGGTTTGCTGGAAGGCTTTAGAACTGAGCCATTACGAGCCGCACCGATTTAGAGGGTTTGGCATGGCTATCTGAGTCTAATTGGGTCTAAAGAAGACTAGAGTACTAAATGGGACGTAATAAATACGTAACAAATATAATTTCTTGTAGTCTCTAGATGATGTATGTGTATTTCTTCGTCTACTGTTGGACAGAAGCCTCCCCAAGTGTCGCCATAACGAATGGTCCTGTGCGTCTCGCATCCATCGAATTGCCGCGGGGCTCACCAGGTCATAGGTACACCTTATTCTTAAAAAAATAAGCTAGAACTACGATAGACCGGCGCACACGTGTAACACGCCTGATTTGTACGTAGAACGATATCACGTGGCGTGGATCAAATGTAGCTCTACGAGTCTAGTTTCCATTTAAAATGTATGGATAATGACGCGTCCAGATCGGCGTGTGTGACGTAGTATGCGCAGTGTAGTTCCTGCATGATCTACGCAATTAATTTATAGACTTTTTCACAATTAATCTTCATCCAAACCTTTTGAATTTTTTAATAAAAAGATCTTGTTTACTATTCTTAGGTACAGTATAGGCTTTGTGATGTGCTCCTTAAGAACTTCAACTGTATCAAGAAGATTTTCTACCAGGCGAAACTCAAAATATAATTACTTTTATTTATTTGTAAACCAATTAATTTCTTCCACCGCCATAGATCTAAGTTATATAAAACGGCGGTGCAGCAGGCTTATTTGTCGCCGCTCCACTCCAGATGCAGAAATTATTCATACGCCATCAACGCTCCAACATCGCCACGAAATACGGACTGGAGTGGTTTCTTAAAACAAGCAACTGCTCCCTTTAAAAGTCTTTAAAAATAGTGCGGTTTAAAAGCAGATATTGTGGAGGAAAATCTTTAGGAAGCATTCGAACTTATGTGCTGCTCATTCGTCCTACTATTTTGTGTTGAGCATTCAATGTGACTCCGGGCTTGTTTATAATAGAAGCAACAAGAAATATGTAATCAAATATTATATGTAACACATGATATGATTTAAAAGAGTGTCCATGGAGTTTCTTGCACGTTCTTCTCCATAGAGATCTACGCTTTGGAACGTGCAATTTAGCTTCACTTTTCATGGACTGGCCGACATTTGCCTATTCAAAAGCGCCTGCATTTGGTCTATTTGAAATAAATGATTTTGATTTTGAACTAGCTTAGGCTAACTTCGTACCGCCTGATATAGTCAACTGTTTGCAAATGAAACAAAGCCTAAGTGATATATCCAGTTACACACAATTTTAATGTATAAAAGTTGTCTACATCGATTTCGTACATTTTACGTGATGCGCGCACATCTAAAAGCTTTACAGATTTATTATATGTATAAAATAACTTCCGGATCTACAGTGAGGCAATTTGAAATTATTTGTAGGTAATTCTTATCGGTTTTTTTTAAATATTAGCTACTACCAACGGTATTGAATCTAGTTGAGTTGAGACTAGATAGAGTAGAGACAGAGAATCAATTTACGCAATTAGTCCTCTCAAACTTTTTTTTCCTATTTATCTTTCTTTCGTCATCATTTATTCTTAATCTGTAGGACTCCCATTTATGTAGGTTTTTCTAAATCTAATCTTAATATCCTTATTTACTTCTTCGTCTTTTTGGTTTTGTGGAAAATAACTAACTTAACTTACATCTTGATGCTTTCAGAGGCTTAAAAAAGTAACACGTAAATCGGATTAATTCTTGTCAACTTATCAGACACACAGGTGTTCAGACACGCCTTAAACTTGAGGGTGATTATACCTCATATTTCAAACGCAAGAAAAAAAAAATCATCGATTTACATTTCCCGTTTACCTGTTCCAAACCGTTAAGTCCACATTTTAAGCGCATTTTTACCCAACCCTTACGTTATCGGCATCAGCAGTAATACGTCTTGCGTTCGCCTGGGGACGTCATAAAGCCAGAATGCGATTTTAATGTGTCACACCTCAGGTGATCGCAGAATTTGCATTATTCATGACGCCTCCATCCAAATTGATCGATCTTGACTACGATTTGACTAAGAACCCGACTTTCTGTGGAGTTGATGCGAATTTTAAGACGAAATTAAATATTGAAGATCGCACTTTACGTTTGTGTGGTTTGGTCGCTTTTTAAAGGGAGTTTTAGTGTTAAGATCGTAAGCTGTTAGACGTAAGACGCTAGCTAACATAACATGAGGTATAAGAGGTTTGTGTGAAGTACTTAATGTTTTTTATAAATACTTGGATATGTAGTTACAGGTCCGGTCTTGTCAAGCCGCATTTTGTTATTCAGTGGTTGGATTAGAGGTCAAATAGGCGGCGATTATATAAAAAAAAATATCTTCGATTGCATACAATTACAGGTAACACACATACAGGTTGGTACACAATTTCTCTTCAGAAATTTGCCCTTTGCTGCTTTTTTTAGGGTCTGTATAGTATAGTCGGCCTTATAATGTTCCCACTGCTGAGACTTAGGCCTCCTCTTTAGAGGCGGCAATGGGCCGTAATCCACCACGCGGCCCCAGTGCGGTTTGGTGGATGTCATATGTCCTTGATTTTTTGGTTCTAGGGCATGCCGGATTCTTCACGGTTCGGGTCTGTAAACCTGACAATTTCCTAGAAATTAAAAAAAACCGCTGAAAAAAGTTATAGGGTATAATGAACCCAAAGTATACAGTAAACATCTTCTCGTCTCCATTACCTAGTTTATCAGAAGTTTATTAAATGATGTAATGCTGCTGGAGACGTTAATCTGACGCCAGAAGTTTCCGTTGGCCGCGGCTTACCGCTCTTATCATTGGCTTGAATTATGCATAGCCCAGTTTTTAAAAGTGCATTTTTTACCCACTTTTGTTCCAAGAGATGGCAGGCAGTAATACTCGTACTTTAACATTTTCTTGTTTGGTGAAGAATTTTATCAAAATTCTACGTTATGCAAACCCTTTGATATATGTGAACTTCCCTTTGATACCACCAGGCGAAACCATACTGATGTGGTCATCTTAGTATCTGGTGGTTTCATTTCACTAATGGAGCTTTTGAGACTTTTACTGACTAAAACTAGTGTTGTTTTAGTCAATAAGTAACTTTATATATACTTAGGCTTTGTTTCATCGCAATCGGTTGATTATATCGAAAGATACATTTGACTGGCCTGTTGGTCTAGTGGTTAGTGGCCCTGACTGCTCCGCCGGAGGTCGTGGTTTCGATACCCACTCAGGACAAATGTTTATGTGATGAGCATAATAAATTATTTATTCTGTGTCTGGGTGTAATTAATCTATACTTATAATAAATCTGTAGAGAGGTCAATTCTGTACATGAAATATATTTCCAAAATAACTATCAGGGGGTGATTAGTGATCGATACTGATGCCAAAAATGCAAACAGTAAAATTTTTGTCTGTCTGTCTGTCTGTCTGTCTGTCTGTCTGTCTGTCTGTCTGTCTGTCTGTCTGTATGTTCTTTATAGAAACAAAAACTACTCGATGGATTTTAACGAAACTTGGTACAATCATTCTTCATGCTCCTGGGCAGGTTATAGTATACTTTTCATCACGCTACGATCAATAGGAGCAGAGCAGTGAAGGGAAATGTTGGGGAAACGGGAGAAATTACTCCATTTTTTAAGCTTCCGTCGCGTTTGCAGCCTTAATGGTTAAAGCTACACAGAAATCATGTATAACGGAAATGTTCTCTTTAAAATTATATAAAAAATATCCCACAACAGCATATGTCTATGTTTTATAGTTGACTCACAATAACACGTGTACCTCCCGATAGCTTAGCAGTTCGGAGCTTTCTGTTTATTTTTGTCTACCCTAATGTTTATAAAACTCTCACTCATCCCTAATTAAAAAAAAATTAACATTATTATCTATTCATTAAAAAAAGAATCATAGAAATCGGTATAGAAACACCAAAGTTATACATGAAATACGCTAATAAGCCATCGCGCGTGAATACTGAATCATGATAATATAAGGATTATTTTTGTGTAACGATCGCCGCGCTCGACGCGGCTCGCGGCGGCAATATTTGGCTGTTGATGTGAATGGACGTTCAGAGTCTTCGACCTTATTGACAGACAATAATTGATTTTAACAAACCGTGCTTATCAGCGCGACTTTTAGTCTACTCTTACGTTTAATAATTTATTTTTAGATTTCTTTGGTTGTTATTTTATAAAATAGGTACAAGTTGTTTTGGTAGTATTTAAATATTTCTTAGTATTAGCTTAATTATAATTTAACTTTTTTTTATTTTATTTAGCTGTAGTTTTAAATAAGTAAGTACCTAGGTATCAAATTGGTTATTTCATTCTATTAGACGTAGTTTAGGTACTTATAATAAATCTGTAGAAGTGAAAATTCTGTACATTGAAAATATAAAAAAATAAAAATGGCAGGTGTGTTACTAGACCGACACCGAATCCAAAAATATAATTAAAAAAATGTTTGTCTGTCTGTCTGTTTGTTCAGGCATCACGCAAAAACTACAGGTCCGATTACGATTAAACTTGGTATAATTATTTTTTAATATCCTGGGCACCACACTGGGTACTTTTTATCCCGGAAAAAAACATACAAAAAAAACAAACTTAATTTTGCGGTTCGATCCCTAGACCCGATTACTGTACCAACCGCAAATAATAAGTTGGTCGTAGGTTACGTCACCGGCTGTGGAGTTCTCTAAGGGGCGCTGCACATGGCTAAGATACTGTAATATTTGGGTAAATAATATGTAATTAGATCACCCTATGGGAACACTTTTTGGGAATAAAGATAGGAGCGCGTTTTCCTATAACTCATTTATTAATTACATCGAACATGGAGACATTTGCACCATGTCTAAGGAGTGTGCACACTGTCACGCGCGTAAGTGGAAGGGAGAGATCTGGAACGTCTCGAATCGTCTCGCGCATCACGTTGTTTTCCAGTCCCCGGGCTCTTAGAATTCGACATCACACATTTCAGATATTTGATTTTGACGACCCCGTTGTCGCTGGCATAAGCAACAGGATCCGCGTACGAAGTCGCTGGCAGAAGCTAGTCTATAATATGTATGTATTTAGAAATATATAAGTATGTTTATCAGTTGTCTAGTACTCATAACACAAGTTCTGCTTAGCTTGGGACTAGACGGCGTTGTGTGATAGTTGTGGAATATTATTATTATTCATTGACTGTTTAGCTGGTAATTAATAAAGATAATTTAAAAGTTAGCAGTTTAAATTAAATTATAATACGATGAGGTTCCATCCTGCTGATGCACTTTAGGATAAAAGACAAAAAACACCACAAAGTTTTATTTCTACAAATTTTAGCGTTAATAACGGTTTTTACTGCAAAATTGTTAAACATTACTGCATAGATTATGACGTGAGTTATCTTATCTATTCTAAATAACCGTAAAGAGGTTTACACACGCCATTAACGCCACCTTTATCCATATCACCTTACAAATATTAATCCATGTACACAAAGGCATATGTCTCTATCAGTTACCTGTAAATGAAACCCAATGCCTTGTCTATGATTGATGAGCGTCGACGGCTTGTTATAGTCAATGCTTCGCCGCCATTTGTCATAATTTGACGGCATTGACGTCATTTGACCGTAATGCTATCAGCCTTGATGCGGTGTTTTGATGCGGGATGTAATTTGATGGGTTATAGAGGGAGATGTTTAGGGTTGTTTTGAGTGATTATGATGTTCATATGAAATAAATCTAAACTACTTTTGTTGTGTTTTTAATGTTACTTGTTAGCTCTTCTTTAAGTACAAAAAATACGGAGGCCATTAAGTCGGCCTCCGTATTTTTATTCACTTTCATTCATTCGCTAGGCATTTTCTATCAGTTGACCCTTGGGTGATGCAGAAAAAATGGGAGAAAAAGGCGAATACAAAGATATAGTAATAAACCATAAATATAATTTAATTATATTAATAAATTTTAAATACGAATTAGTCCTGTACTACTGGTCACCATATACATATGTCCCCATGTATGACATTGTCCTGTCTGAAAGTGGACTTTTTGTCAGAATAGAAAATTGAGAAATAAACACACAAATGTTTATTAAAGAAAAAATGGAACGGGTTTAAATATCGAACGTGGGTCATGGGTGTAAAGTCATACCTCCATTAAAAAGGGAGGATCCTCCGACCAGACGGGTGTTACGTCTGGTCCATGTAACTGCCCGATACCTACTTGATTTCGGGCGGTTGTATATTCTACTCGGTTGGAGAAGTCTAATACCGCGATGCAGGATTTTGAATTTTAGTTCCTATGTGGCGTCATAGATGTCGCTACAGACGTTTTCTTTCAAGATTTTTTTTAAATTTCAATATGAATAGGCTCTGGAACAAAGGCAAAGAAAGAACAGGAGTGGGTTTTAGTTAGTAAAACTCTGACACGCCCGGGAGATGTCATTGAATCATTTTACCACCTAAAAAAAGCGTGTTTCATTTTTAGTTGACCTGAGGAGATGGCAGTGACAGTAGTAATATTCTTTCTTTGTTGCAGATTCAAGAAATATAGTATTTACAATCGTGAGCCAGCCTGAGCCATATCACGCCAGTGTAGCTCAACGACTGAAGCTGGACATCGACCTTCAAGTGCGGCAACTGGAAAATGTAAGAACAACTACCTTTTTGTGATTGATTGACTTTCACTTGACCACTATTCCACCTGATGGTAAGTGATGATGTGATCGACGGTGGAGCACGCTTGCCTAGAAGTACCCTCCTAGATTGAAGCTATCAGGAAACTCAAACTCCGGCAGAGAATTACACTCCTTAGCTGTACGCACAATTAATGTGTTCCCAAAACGTTTTGTACGTATGGATGGGATGCCCACCATGTACTGATGGCGCATCGCCGTACATCTGGTAGTCCGATGATGGAACGGGCGCGGGTGTAATTAAGTTGTGCAATTCCTACGCACGGTAAAGTGTGCGTTTATGGGTCGAAGCAACGAGATTGTTTAATGATAGGGCCGGTAGGGTCGATGCCTGTCTGGGCTGCAGCTATGCTCGTAAGAGTCACTGGGGCCCTGGAAAACATAGGGCATCTAGACGAACACGGGTAGGTTTTAGTTAGTTAAATACTGACACCCCTCTGTGCTATTCGTATGCGCTATGCTTCGTATGCGCTATGCTAGTGCACCCAAGGACAACCTCAGACTGGTGGGAAACTATTACGATATATGGAAAACAATGATACGAGCTATGATTTTTGGAGTCTTAACGGGGTAATATAATAATCTTACCAGTCCACAGTAAAATTACCCCTTACCCCTACCTGAACAATGTTATTCTCATGCATTATTTATTTCTGGCCTGATTTATAAGTAAACTACTACTATTTAGTAGTAGTACTTGAGTTATAGAATCTAACCAACCATATTTCCCACAGCGCCACCCAAAAACGCATATAACGCACGAAGACTTTCCCGTGCCAGGCGCATGGACTATCCTACCTCTGCTGTCACCGCTAACGTCACGATACAGACGCACTGAGGTCAGATGGGTGCTGTTCGTGGAGGCGCACACGGCCGTCAGGTGTGACAAACTGATTAAAGCGCTCGCGGCTGCTGATAGACAGAAGGTAAGGAGAACTTCAGGAGGATCTCATGAATACCTTTAAATCAGGTAAGAACAACCATTTCCAGTGAAAAACGCAATATGTCGCTTACGGTGGTCTTTCTAAAAAGTGCGAAGATGTAGTCGAAGACGGAGCACGCTTGCCTAGAAGTAATCTATTTACTTTTGACTTAAAGACCCCAAGGTTGAAGCTATCAATAAACACAGACCCCAGACCCCAAAAGGAATTCCCGCCGTGCCCTCGTGGGGGCGATCGGCGGCGGAGACCTCTTGCGCCGGGCCTTGGTTCAGGCCATGGTCCAGAGCGAGGAGGAGTGGCAGGCGGTCGCCTCCTTCTGCGAAGCAGTAATGCTAGCAAAGGAGGAGGCAGACCTGATTTGATTTGATTTGATTTGATTTGATTTGTTGTCAGCAACAGGAGGGGCCCATCTGGGTCGAAGCCTACCGGGGTCGGGGTTATCCGAAAGGAAACTAGAGCCCCGGTATGAAGGCTAGAAGGAACGGCGGGGATTTTAGTCAGTAAGACTCTGACACTGTCTCCCGCTCCACCCAAGAGCGGGTTTCGTCAATGATGATTTTCCCTGTCGACAGAAAAAAAACCCCAAGGAATTCTACTCCTCAGCTGTACGCACAATGAATGTGTTTCCAAAACGCTTTGTACGTATGAGTGGGATGACCACCATGGTGGTGCATCGCCGTACATCTGGTAGTCTGATGATGGAATATTCTTTAAGCAGTTTTCGACGAAGGATTATGATTCCATGACTTGAATAAAATTCTATCCAACAGGACGTTATGTGGATAGGCTATCCACTGAGCGATGAGGAACCCACCATCATCCATCACTTCACTTTCTACGAGGACTTGGAGGAGGAAGGTGGCTTCATGTATCCCAACTTTGCCAGCGGGTTCGCTATGAGAATAGAACTGATTGAAATGTAAGTACCAAAACGGTCGCAGTAATATTACACAGGTGAAAGCTGTGCCTATGTATCCTTCACGCTGATACTGCTGAAGGAATTTTAGCGAACAGGTTGGCTGAAAAAGAAAAAGGTTAGCATTTATATTAAAGATTGATTCTTGCAAATTAATGAAAAAAAACTTAAAATTAGGCAAATTAATAAAAACTAATACTATAACTATTACTGAATGTGTGTGGTACGAATAAACGTTTTTCTTTCTTTCTTTTCTTTTAAAAAATATACTCTACTTACACAATTCAAAAATAATTAATTCCGTGCAGAAAGTTTTTTTTTAATTTTATGTTTTCTAATAATAGTGCAAAACCGTACATAATAATGTCGTGTATTTTATGAATAGATTGTATTTTTAAGCTTCACTATTAGCTTTGTTTATAATATTATCTATACTTATATTATTTTTTTTACCAGTACAACATTATTGACCTTCGACAACCTTTTAGACTCCTTAAACAAATCGAGAGCGGTCAGCGCCGCCTGGAAGCCGACTTCTCAATAGACCCTGCGTTTGAACTAGCGCAGCTGGTCTATGGCGGAGAAACCGATCCTGGACCTCTACTGACACCGGATCTGAGCTTCTGCATAGTGTCCGGAGAGAACTGTGCTACATATCCGCGCCAGTTCGATCTATGTGTGAGTATTTACTATTACAACAAATAATGCTTTATTACTTATTCTGACATATTTTCACAAGCTTTTATTTAGTTTCGACGGGGTCGACTCGTGGCAGTCCAAGAAGGATATAGAGGGATGACTTAGATCCAATGACTATACAACCACTTGACCGCTCATACGGGCGACTCCAGCTCACGTCATACATGTGATTTTGCACTTATATTAGATGCCGATATCAGTGCATTTCTTAGTACTGACCACTTGTTGGATCTGTGCACGTTCCTTAATTTTAGTACCTTAAAAAACATTTATTGCATAAAACCGAAGCAAAAATGAGTTCCTGTGCAATTAAATGGTGCGGGAAATCATCTAAGAACATCTATTTAAAAAAAATATGGCATAAGTTTTCATCCTTAAGTAAAATATGTTTTTATTTATTTACATTACTGGTAATTAGAGAGCTCAAGCTAAACTGGTTGGTTACGAAAAAAGTGATACCGCGTTGATGTCTTTTGAAAAAGTCCTTTACTTTCACTAGAATATTAGATAAGTCTATCCCTTTCTATCCATGAGTACTTTCTACTGAGTGATGAAGTGATGTGACAACTTCAGACAACATACTTGATAAATATTATTTTATCGATGATTCCCAATGGTGAATAAAAAATAAAGTTACCTACCTTTTAATGTTAACATTTTAGATTTCTTGTTGTTACTTGTAGAGGAACATTAATATTGATGAATTTGACAAGACTCAGTTTTTTATTCGAGAGTAAGAAATAGTTTCTAGCGGTCTGGATGGAGCGAAAGGCTCCACCAAAACCATAAGAACATGCCATGCAAGCCAGACTTTTACTGACTAAACCAATGACTATACAATTACTTGACTGCTAATACGGGTACTGACTCAGGATTAATATTAGACGCCAATATAACGCCTTTTGTAGTACTGTTCAGTTATTAGATCTGTGCACACATGATCATTTCGGTACTCGTATACTCGTACCAAAGCTCGTACCATAAAAAACATTTATTGCATAAAACAAAAGCAAAAAAAACCGGCCAAGAGCGTGTCGGGCCACGCTCAGTGCAGGGTTCCGTAGTTTCCAGTCCGTCACAATAAGTTTCCCCAATTAAGAGTTAAAACAATGAACGACAGACAACGAACAAGAGCAAATACATAAAGAAACCACCAGAGACCAACCGAACAATTCGATAATATAATAGCTCATACCATGACTCCATAAAATCAGGAATAAAATTTATACAAACTAGACGTGTTATGTATGTTGGGTTTTCGGTGGTAATTTTGGATTGCATGAACCTATTATAATAAATCTTTTTTTATTTGACAGAAGACACGTTCAAGATAGTAAAATATGTACATTAATTCATGAATCCCCAAGCGACCACCGGTGGCCGCGCATCTATTGTCTTACTATTGTGTCTCTAATTGACGGTATCTGAAGGGTTAAGTTAAAAAAATGCTTGCATATACGGCTGAATTACAAACCTAGTTCAAAAATGATTATGAACAACTTTTCATAAACTGTTCCACCCGTCAAGTTCAAAATAAGTTTCCTAGAAAGTCTTTATAAAGACTTTTTTTTCTACTTTTGAGATTTTTTTCATATTTTCTAAACTTATGGTTAAAAAGTTAGAGAGGGACACATTTTTTTTTTACTTTTGAAGCGATTATTTCCGAAAATATTAACATTATCAAAAAATAATTTAGGTATGAATTTGGTGAGAAGGGATCCTTGTTGACTACGGAACCCTAAAAATGAGTACCTGTTCAATTTTATGGTGAGGAAAATCGTCTATGTTAAAAAAAAAGTAGAACTAATCGACGTCGATTTTATCGATATCGATAGTATTGCTGCAAAATTTACTTGTTCATCACTATTTTTACTGGGTTTGTTGCATCAGCCAATCACAGCCGCTATATTTTCCCCGTCCCCCGACCCGCAACGGTGAATCGTGTGCCTAGACAAAATCGGTCTATCAGCTCTCAAGTGGTTTTATTCTCTTTGCTTAGATCCTTGGGAATTGATAAGAAGTGGTTCAAAGCCGGGAAAAATGGCAGGAATGGAGGGAGGCCTTTGCCCAGCAGTGGGACAGTATATGCTAGATATAATAATTAATTTATTTAGTTTCACCTGTCCCGATGTTTGTGTCGATGAAGTGTCAGTAATGTCCTGAATAAACTTAGTACCTTCGTATAAACTATAAATGATAAATCAATAATATTTAATTTGCAAATAGGTTTTTAAAAAACACTTTTACACGTACATTATTTTTTCGTCCGTTTAATTCTTTAAACCCCAAGCCAACGGCGTTCGCTCTCACATTGTCTTTCTAGTGTATCTCTAATTACGATATTTGAAAGGTTAAACTAGATGAGGCCGGTATGAATTGAACATTATTTGGGCCTTGCCCAGCTGTAAAAACCGACACTTGTAAAAAAGAGCAATATTGATAAATACTGCAATAAGGCCTCCAACAAGGTAGACCGATGACCAGGTCAGGGTCGAGGAAATCCGATGAATGCGAGACGCACAGGACTGGTCGTTGTGGCGACGCTTGTGGGAGGCCTATGCCTCCAACAATGGACGTCTTTCGGCTGATATGATGATGATGACTGCAATAAGAACACAAACAGAACTGTTCACAACAGTTATTCTCAAATGCCACGTTATCGGCAGGGCAGTGCCATATCTGAGGACTCGATATTCTTCGCTGTGAAGACCTGGAGCGGCTTCCACAGCTCCAGAGTCAGGGTAGTCAAGAAGACCTGGGGAAGGCATGTCACGAATCTACAGTTTTATAGTGATAAAGATGGTAAGTGAACTATGATCAATAAAACATAGACATAGTATTAATTTTTTTTTTTTTTTTTTAAGAAAACCTGTTTCTTGGGATACAAGGTTTTTCCTGGTTCCTGTATTTTATTTTTCACAATTTTGTTGGGGTTGGCTTCCAGTCTAAGTAGCTGCAGTAAAATATCAACATTTTTCATAGAGAAAATTATCTCTATGAAAAAAGTTTCTCAGAAAAAGTAACGGCTCAAATGTGGAAATTCTTCAGCGATTCCACAATAAAGCTCTTAGAATAGTATCAAATGCTCTGTGGTTTATCAAAACTTCTGAACTACATGAGCATCTACAAATTGGAACCATAAAGGAGGAAATAGAACGCAGAGCAGAGTCATACAAAGATCGACTATTAACACATAGCAACACCCTAGCCACAGCTCTGAGTGAACCAGCAACACACAGAAGGCTAAAACGCCACCAAATTTGGGACTTTGTTAAATAGAGCAGAGTAATAAATATGAGAGGGCAGATTCTTCACTGGAAGAATGAACCTTAGCATCAATTAATTCCCAGAAACAATCTGCTAATGGTTATCCAACCGATTGCAAGATAAGGATATCAAAAAAAAAAGTAGTGACATTTGATTATTACTTTAACAGCCGAGTAGCCCCAGTGCGACATCAGCAGCACATTTACACTGTGGTTTTCTTTTAGACCCGTCCCTCCCGGCAGTAAGCACAGGGATACCAAACAGTAAGACGGGCCACTGCGCCAAAACGATGGCCATTTTGAAAATGGTGCTAAAGAGAGTTAACAGTATGCCGCAAATTAAATGGATATTTTTGGCAGATGACGATACTATACTGGGGTAAGTTAGAAATCATCTTTTTTTTTTAATTGTTTATTGTACACAAAGACATTACACAACTACAATACATAAAAAAGACCCTTTTTGACATTTGACGTTTTTGTTATTTACGTTATGTAACCGTCTATATTACATTCTGTAATTACATTGAAACATCATGTAATTAATTATTATATTATTGTTTCATTCAGTTTCGTCCCAGCTCCAAGTTACTTCTAGAGTCTTTCTCAAATGTCAAAACGGGCCTTTTATTTATTAACGAATTTAGTACTAATATTGTACGAGTTGACTTATGAATAGAATTTTATTTAGCAAATATATGTAATACACAACATTTCTTATCGACACTTGGAAAGCAAAATGATCTAAGCGACATTGAGTAAACTTTACAGGAGAGTGATTTAAAATTATTTTTTTTAGAAAAAAACTTGTTGATAATGACGAAATAGTCTGATTTAGATATTATTGACATCATTGTAATAGTATCGCTCGGCCATATTTAATCATTCCAAAAAATATGTCAGTGTAATTTATAAATTCAGAAAAGGGTTCTATATCAAACCTCAAACTAAAAGACCATAGAAAGAGGGTACACCATGTCATGGAATATAGGATACTTTTGATCTCAGGAGTAATGGTTTCTAATTTCTGATTTATGTTTCCTTGGGACAAGTTTTCTTCTGTCACGCAGGGAAAACCGCTGGCTTGATTTTTGTGGTTATTCAGAGAATCTCATTTAGTTTCTGGTCAGTACTGGTTATTTAGTTGGCACATTTACGGTACTTGTAAGTAGTTTGGTCCCTAATAACCAAACATTGGAACAGGGTCCAGAGGCTGTGTGAAATACTAAGTTGCTACCGTGGTGGTGCTGATGACAGCACTGTAATCGGAGAAAGATACGGCTACGGTTACGGAAAGAGAGAAACCGCTGCTAAAGGTTAGTGCCCTATGTTCTTAAACCTAAGTTTCGTTAACCTAGATTAACCTAGGTTTTATTTAGCCTGATTCAAACTTAATTCATTTAAATTAAAAAGTTCTGAGTATACATGTAGATGGATGGATTGTGTGAGGAGTGATATGAAAGAAATGGGAGTTAGTGTGACGGGTGACAGGAAAGAATGGAAGAAAAAATTATGTTGCGCTGACCTCGAGTAATATGCGATAAGGGCAGGAGGAAGAAGATAACGTAGATTTCATTGGCGAGTTCTGAAATTAATGTGATTCACTTATATATCCGACACTGGCAGATAGGTCTAAAACTTGGTATATTTAACCCTGCTTTAAAGGATGCTTCGAAAGAGTTACCGCGGCCCTGGTTCTCAAAGAGTAACTGAAGAAATACACCGAAGACTTTTACTGACTAAAACCACACTTTTGTTTCTTTATTTATTTAATTTAAACTTCATGTACAGTAGTGGTACATAGGCGGACTTAATGCAACAAGACATTCTCTACTAGCGAACCTCTCAATCAACCTTCTTTTTTGCTCTTTGCGTTCCAGGATCTCAGTTTTCCCTTTTGGAAGTAAGCCCATGACTCCAGTAGGCTTCGACTCTGCTGGGCTTACAACAAATACCCTCACCTATCAAATATTGTTAATATATTTTGCCCTTGCGCACTGTTACGGATGTTAAAGGACCATACAGTTGCAAAGTAGCGTTTCAACCAAGGCGATCTTGGTGTATGTTTGGTTTGTGTAGCGGTTACATGGATGTAAACCGCTTGCCAACACGTTTGGTGGTTGGGAAAACGCGTCTTTCAACTCGTTGAACGTCATGGTTTACAACTGCTGTCTACCCGGATTGAAACTACCAAGGTCACCTTGGTTGGGACGTTGGTTTGCGACCAATTTGACACCCCTTAAAACTGGTGTGATAATGTTGGGCACAGGTTACGACTACATAACGGGAGGGGGTGGCACAGTGCTGAGCGTGGGCGCGGCGCGCGCGCTGTCGGCGTGCGCGTGCGGCGCGCCCGCCACGGCGCGCGCGGCGCCCGATGACATGACGCTCGGCGCCTGCGCACACCACCGCCTGAACATATCCCTCACGCACTCGCCACTGTTCCACCAGGTCGGTATTCTCACTATATAGCGTGTTCCACGTTGAAACACACAGTATGAAAAGTCTCTTATTTAGAGTGCCTCCACATCTGGCGAATACCGCTTGCAACCTACTCGAGGGCTAGGTGTGTGCCTTTTTTTCAGTTCACGCGCTGCTTGGCTTATGGTGCGTCCAAATCTGGCAATTTTGCCGCTTGCGAACCGTACGCGAACTGCTTGCAAACTGCGCATTTCATGTTGCCCCTGTGCCGCGCGCGCTTCGTACTGAACTACTTCGTTCGCAACCGACTCGCGAACAGCGCACGAGCGGCCTATTCGCCAGATACGGAAAGAAAGTTAATGACAAATTCTGAAAATGAAAGAACATGCATTTTATTATACAGTTAATTTAAACTTTTAATTCCAAATCGATCTGAAGTTATTACAATCCAATGTAAAACGGCAAATTCATAGGTAAACCTTATTGTACCTATACAGTTCCATCCCTTAAACAGTTCAGTTTAGGTCGTAAAATCGATCGCTGTAAAAGCTCATAGTAGCACTGCTGGTTAATAAAGAGGTTTCTTTCTTTCCCTAGGCTCGTCCACAAGACTACGCCCGCGAAGTCTTAGCCCGGGACCGTCCCGTTTCCTTCCACCGTCACTCCTCGCCGGAACCGCTTCGAGTGTACGCCACCTGGTTCCAACATGATGACCTGGCCATCAAGAAGCCGTGGAGAAGAGATGAGCTCTGAATGAACGGTTTTAAGGTTATGATAGCCTTCAATGAATTTTGAGGAGAATTGTTTTCGTTGGAGTGTTGTTCATATAATGGTTTTGCTATAATTAAAAAAAAAGACTCGACAGTCTAAATATTAGCTAAATTTTATTGGTCCCCAAGAGATATTAAACTATTGGTAGTCAATATTTTTCTTTGTGTGATATAAATTACCAGTTTTCCAGTTATTTCATTAACTAACAATATTCACAGAATTATTATGAGAGTTGGTGTTCGCTGTCCCTGTAATGTACGCTATAAGATAATTTGAAACAATTTATAAATTCCTCAATACTCGCTACTAAGTTATGTGCCACAATATCTAAATAAACTGAAATTTTTGTAAGTTTATTTTTATATTTGTATAAGATATTGTTACCATTATTGCTCCAGTTAATAAAGACATTTTCAGCGTAAAAAGACGATTTTGAACTTAGATTTCATCTAAGTATTATGCAACTTGGTTTATCTTTTAGCCCGCGTCGGATATAAGCGACAAACACTCTCTTGTTTATTCTACCAGGGTCGCACATTCACAACCAATTACTCCATTTCGTCAGCTCTTCTGTCACCTATGAGGATTGAAGAGCTAAACGAGATGGAGTACCAAGTCATAAACACACGACCCTGGCGAATAGGCCACGAAAAAAAATCGTCAGGCCAATCTGACATAAGCTAAAGGGTTAATTCCGTTACGAATATTTTGTAATTAATTTCACATTCCATTTTATGTACTTAAAGAATCTCAAACACAAGAAAAAGATTTAACCAAATATAAAATTAAATGTCTTACAAATCACGTGATTATAAGTTATAATATACGATAGTAAGGGCCGATTTCACCATCTCCAGTTAGCCTATTCGTCAATTAAATTTTCAGTTTTTTTGACAGCTGATTAATTATTATTACGTGGAACACTAACGACATATTAACAAGTTCTTATACAGGTAAGTAATTTTATAGACATTAAATTCTGTGTAAATATGTCAATATTAAAGGCGTCCACAGCTTATACAATTTGACAATTTACAAGGTGTAAGGGACAGCACTCCGCAAACTTTAAGGGCTTTTGTAGACGAAATTGAACAACCTTCCACAATTTTTTTTTTCAGGAAACGAAAAAAAAAATCGGCTTCCCCATACAAACTGTCCAATCAAGTTTATAATTTTGCGGAGGACTGTCCCTTAAACCTTTGTTGTATGAGTTTGACAGTTCTTATTTGACAAATAAGCTATTCGGGACTTAAATAACAGGTGGTGAAACCGGCCCTTAGTTATTTGAAAGAATCTTATTATAATGCATCACAATAATGTAAATTTCACCAAACAGACGACATCACAACCTTTTTAGTTTTAGTTTATTAATTAATATTAAGTTTTAATTAATTTTAGTCGAATAGTTCAGATACCTCGGATTGTTAACTGTGGCATTTATTATTTTTATTAATTACTAAGTTATTCAAAATATGTTTTATTAGTACTAATGAGTTCGCTGTATATTATTATAAAAATATTTTGATGCTCTCTTGTTATTACATTTTTAATGGATTAAACATTTGTTAAAATATAATCTCTTATGTCCACTTGCGCAAACCAGCGTTAACTTGTTCTACTCCCGACCACCGCAGGCGCGGTCTTGCGGACGGTGAGCAATCTGTAGCTCGCCGTCCGATATGAACCAAGCCCGAGCCTCAAAGGTATGACATAAAGATTGAAGGGGCCAGTTAGTGTCGATGCTTGCCAGGATTGCGAGACTGTTCTAAAGAGTTACCGTGGTCCTCGCACTAGGTAACTGAAGAAACACAGGTGGGTTTTATTCAATAAAATCTGACACTCCCTCTCGCTCCGTTTTGAGCGAGAGGAGTCATTTGATGATAACTCACGTAAGATAACAGATCAAGTTAGTTGCTAACGCGAGGTTAAAACAAATATTTCATACCACAATAGGCCTGACTTAGCAAATAACTTGAATTTATTAGTAACCCTAGTTTGTGTAAATGAGCTATACTCAACTGTCACAATTTTATTTTAATTATGGGATCAGTACCCCTAGCCAAGTTTCTAATCTGCAATAGTTAAAGCTAGTAGAAAGCTTCAAATGTACGGGAACGACGTCGTCTCAACGCTCAGTCACGTGGTCAGAACAAAAGAATTGGCGGCAAGGTCAACGCGAAACGTTCGACGCAAGCGAAACGGTTGTAACTTGGCTAGGGGGGCTGATCTGTCGTCTATCAAAGGCTAGATTCTAAGTCCAAATGAGGTTGGTAAGGAAATTCAAGAATGTATCTCTGTGTCTGTCTCGTTGAGCGTTCTGCGTATCGTCGATAGTTTGTTCGCTATGCAAATAACTGTCATTTAGGAAAAGACAACGCACTGTTGGTTTATTCAATATCCACGTAGACAAAGTTGCGGGTAACGAGCAAATCTAGTTTGAAAAATGATTTGTTTTTGAGAAATCAACAAATCTCCCGCTCTGGATGAAGTCAAACATTTATTGACTAAAACATCACCTGTGTCCGAAATTCTCTTTCAAGTGTCGCCACAGCTTTAGAGTATTTTTAATATTATGCAGATTTCATCAAGCATGCGGATTTGCCTTCGAAGACGCAGGTTTGGTCATCGTTGTCCTAGAACGCAGGCAACTGAAGGACACATGTGGATATTAGTCAGTAAAAGTCTGACACGCCTTCTCGTTCTAGCCTAGAGTGTGAGAAATCATTTGATGATTTCTTAGCCTTTCAATCGTGATAATTAGAGACACGATAGAAAGACAATGGGTGCGCGAAGGCCGGCTTTCGCTTGGGGTTTAGTGAATTAAGTAAAAATAGGCCCAGGAAAGTTTGAAACATGCTGAGGTATTGCCAAATATGTATTTGTATTCTTAGCGTTTTCTTATTTCTTCAAGGCGTCAACTTCTTTATGCCTCAGTTTTAAAGGGTTTTAAAATTAAGCGGCCATGTTTTTTCTTGACTAGCATGTTTATTTACTTAAATATTGTAACTAGTTACATGTAGTATATTTGTTTCCAGTATTGTTATGTATTAAGATGTAAAATTAACATATCAGTTGAGTAATTTGAATAAAGTTTACTATTTTTCTAAACATCTTGTTTAATTTTATTTGACCTTTTTTTCCTTTTTTTTCGGTAGGCAAAAATCATCTTATGACAACCCCCGCTCTTTGGCGGAGTGGGAGATAGTGTCAGACTCTTACTGACTAAAAACCCCACCCCGTTCCTTCCAGTCTTCATACCGGGGCTCGAGTTCCTTTCGGCCGCACCCTGTCCCCAGTAGGATTTTATTTAACCTCACATATCATGAAATGATTTTTTCTTAAAACAATAATAATAATAGTTGCCTCGCACTAGGAAGTCATATGTAAACCCACATGCACAAGATATCCAGACCCGAAACAACCAAGTATTTAGAAAATTCGGCCATACGGAATCGGCCATAGAAATATTTGCCGTTCAGGAATCAAAGGTTACCGACATCGCACGAAGAATCGCCAAACTTAAATGGCATTGGGCAGGGCACAGTGCTCATAGAACAGATGGCCGTTGCGGCTGAAAGGTTCTGGAATGTCGTCCACAAGGCCTACAAGGTGGGTGGTGCGATGGATGCGAGACGCACAGGACCGTTCATTGTGGCGACACTTGGGGAAGGCCTATGTCCAACAGTGGACGTCTTTCGGCTGAAATGATGATGATGATGATGATCCTAGCAAGTGGTTTTTAATTAGCTACGAAAAACTTCTACTTATCAATAAACTAGCTGATGCCAGCTGCTTCGCCCGCGTGAAAGAAGAAAATTATCTTAAAGGAACATACTTCAGCGATGAAAATGTCCCATGAGACAATCAAAACCGTAGGAGTCCAGCAGGGTCGAAGCCTACGGGAGCCATGGGTTGTGAGATAGAGAACCCCGGGGCCCTGAAACGTAGGCAAAGAAGGAACATGAATGGGTTTTAGTCAGGAAAAGTCTGACACGCCCTCCTGCCCCACCCAAAAGTGGGAGATCTATTTCATTGACGGCGCGCACTGTTCCCGCGCACCTCAAGGAGTTGTCAGCAGCAGGAGGGGCCCCTGCTGGGTCGAAGCCTACTCGGGACAGGGTTGTCCGAAAGGGAGCTCGTGCCCCGGTATGAAGGCTAGAAGGAACGGCGCGGGGTTTTTAGTCAGTAAGAGTCTGACACTATCTCCCGCTCCACCCAAGAGAGGGTTTTGTCATAAGATGATTTTCCCCGTCGACAAAAAAAAAGGTCTATGTCATTAGATGATTTCACACCTAAAGGATAACATATTGAACATAGAGAGTTCAGCAAAATCATAGGGGCTCCTGGGGCCATGGGTTGTCCGAAAGGGCACCCCGGGGTCCTGGTACGCAAAAAAAAGAAGGAATATAGAAGTGGGTTTAGTCCTCCAAGACGTTGACGGCGCGCACTGTTCCCGCGCGCCTCAAGGAGTTGTCAGCAACAGGAGCGGCCCAGCTGGGTCAAAGCCTACTGGGGCTAGAGTTTTCCGAAAGGAAACTCGAGCCCTAGTATGAAGATGCTAGAAGTAACAGGGTGGGTTTTTAGTCAGTAAAAGTTGTGACACTATCTCCCGCTCCCCCCAAGAGCGGGGGTTGTCATTGGATGATTTTTGCCCAACGTAAAAAAAAGTGGGTTTTAGTCCTCCTCGAGCGGGAGAAATTATTGCATGATTTTCAACCTAAAAAAAAACAAACTCATAAACTTTCGTCCTTGATAAATATTGGTGTGATTATCATCGATATACATAGGTATCGTAAACATCACATGATTCAACCTGAAACTTTGAAACCTTACAAGTCAAATCGCCAACATAAACCTATCAATCACTTCTCCCCCATCCCCCATCCCTCCAGATATTTTCCAATAAGATGCGCCGTTAATTAGAGCAGCCCTTGTTCCGGCTAATGGACGCATTGAGCGCCGTGACTTGCTGGATATTGGCAAGTCACCGCACTTAATAGACTCCAACTTGCAATACTTGACGACCGCGCTCTCATCTTAGGGCTGGCTTCCAAGAGTTTTGATGCGAAAAATGAAACTAAGGCTGTGTTCAAACCAAACTGATTGTTTGTTAAAAAATACTTATATTCGATACGTTTTATAAGGTTTTTCTATTAGTAAACAATGATCAAGATCTCTGGTTCACTAGTTCAATAATCAACCTTGATTATTGAACCAGTGTTGAGTACATCAGATTTCATTTTGCCCTAATAATTACTTAATTCGTTTGACGTTTTAGACAGACTCTATGTGTGTTCCGCTAGATAATTTAATTTTAACCCTATATAGATTCGGCCTTCGAACATATCTACTAAAAACTTTGAAGGTTAGTTTTATCGTCTTAAACGACATGCAGAGAAAGGGTTTCTTCCCCCAAGGGTATCATATGGGATTAAAACTTTCATGCAAACATACCTCCGGGGAAAGAAAGATTTGTAATAACGTAAGTAGGTAAGTAATCCTAAGTGTATGAGACTTGTAGATACTTATTATCGGTGTCATGTATATGTAGGTTGTAGAAGTTGTCGTGAACGTAGAACGGATGGTCGATGAGGCCGAAAGGTTCTAGAGTGGCACCGCGCTCCGCAAAACGCAGCATCGGAAGGCCTCCCACAAGGTCTGACGACCTGGCGAGAGAATCGCGGGAATGCGGTAAATGTGAGACGCACAGAATCGGTCGTTGTAGTGACGCTTGGGGGAGGCCTATATCCAACAGTGGACGTCTTTCGACTGAAATGATGATGATGATGGTCGTGAACTCTGCCTGTTTCTTTAAGGAGTGGTTTTCTAACCACTCCTTAAAGAAACAGGCCGGATACCGTGGCATCTTTCTAGATGCCACGGTATCTTCACTTTCTTCCTGATGCAGGTCCTCTGGACAGGTCCTACTAGGGCCGATGCCTGCTAGGGTGGCGGGATTGTTCAAGAGGGTCACCGCGGCCCTTGAACGCAAAGTGCAATTGCAGGAACACAGATGAGTTTTAGCCAGTAAAAGTCTGCAGGTGTGTCCCGCTTGGGCGGAGTAATCATTGTGTCTTCGTTGGATAGATCGGCAGCAATGGTTTCTTGCGCCGGACCCTGGTACAGTCCATGGTCTGGAGCGATGAGGAATGGCAGGCGGTCGCTTCCTGCTGCGAAGCATTAATGCTAGCGAAGGAAGCTGCTGCGCGCCTGAGGAAAAGGACTTCTTCATCCCCCAGCTGAAAATCAGGTACACACCTGACGCTGATTGCCATATGGCATAATACAGAATACTGAACAGAGGTCTTTTTAGCATTGTTCAGCGTACTTTATGGTTTCCGTTTTTATAATGCTATTAAACGCAATAGCCACTGCCGGGGCTCAAGCCTCCTCTCTAAGAGAGGGAATGGGCCGTAATCTACTACGCTTGGTTGGTGTCACATGTCTATGATTTCTCGCTCCAAAAAGCTTTACATTTGGTGTTTAAACTTACCTACGTAAAACGGCATATAGGTACAGAAGTAATCAATCAAAAAGGGGATCTTAGTACGATGATGGGTTAAAGATGTAGTTAAAAACCCACCAACAGTTAAACCTCCCTTAATCCGTATCCATATAAAATTAACGACCCGTGCTAACCCTACTAAAGAGTTGCGTGTAATTACGCGAACAATCCCCAAAAGATTAACATTCTGGGAACTTCCACAATATCCGAAGCACTCATATTTACGAATACCTCAGATTATAACTTGTGAACAAAATAATATTTATTCTTGGCAAAGTTTCGCGGTACTTAGGGGAAGTTGGGTAAGGAAGGATCAGAGGGGTCATAGCGGGCAATTTGTCATTCGACACGCGATACCCGCCGTAAGTACCGACTACACTCTAACTTTACCAACTTACATTTTTCATTACCTCCAACTTTTGAGTGTGGCCCTGGGAATAAAAAATTAACAAGCAAAATTAAACCTTATTCCGTTGCAACAGGGTTTGTATTACGGTTGTTGTTCCGAAGAAGTGTTGAAAGATTTTTCTTGCTTCGAGAATGTGTTGGTCCTTATGCATTAATCAAAAAATATCAAAGCCTTCGTGAGCTTTTGGAAGTTCCAAAGTGTTGCTTCTGAGAGGGTTGTGTTTAAGATTATACTGGAAATATATATAATTTTTCTGCTTATTTTGTAAATAGGTACTTACCTAGGCTGCAAATTGTAAAATGTGGTATAATAATTATAGAGATTAAGCATTGCGATACAACGTGGGCATTGCCGCCAGCCTTTTGGGCACACTTCCAGTCGACAGCGATGCGGAGGAGTTCTATGACGTCATATTTAACTAGGCCTTTAGTGCATATGTTATTTTTGACTATTTAAGTTTATTTTATAATTAATTTTGTTTAATTACTTTCCTATAATCAATAAATAATGCCAGTAGATGGCGTTACCCATACAATAATTTAATTATATAATAGTTGAGGATTGGGCACTTATTTGCAGAACAGTATTTCTATACTAATATTATAAAGAGGTAAAATTTGTAAGTTTGTATGTAGGGGGTAATATCTGGAAGTATTGGTCCGATTGCTAAAATTTTTTCACCGATAGAAAGCTGTTTTATTCCTGAGTGACATAGGCTTTATTTTATGTACGCGGGCGAAGCCGCTGGCAAAAGCTAGTATTTTATAAAAACAACAAAGTATAAAAATAAAACCATTAAAAACATTTTACCTAAAATTAAATCACCAATTTTATGAAACCACGAGGTTAATTAGGTACTTAAAAAGTGGTTTTGTAATCTTTTTCTTGGGTATGAAATAATCAAATAACTTTCTGCTCTAGAGGAAAGGGAGAGATAGGGAGTCTCAAACTTTTAGTAACTAATCTATATTCCTTTAGTTTTCTGTGCGTTTTAGAGTCGTGGTAAGATTTTTTTAACAATCCTGTCACCCTCGTGGCCCTTCTGGCGTCTGCCCTTAGGTTGTGTTTTGTAAACACTCGTTGTTTTGACATTTGAGAAAGACCCTAGAATGTAACTTGGAATGAAACTGAAGGAAACAATAAAATAATAATTAGATCAGGGGCCCGAGTCTGCTATTTTTATAAATTCGTCATTCCAACACGATCCCATTGTCATTTTGCTACAGGTCCGGTGCAGTACTAGTAGTAGCTATTTTAGTAGTAGCTAAAACGCTAGGTAGTCACAACACAAATGTCAGAACGGGGTTGTCATCTCGATAACTTTAAGTGTCCCCGCACACGGGCCACAAAAAAAAACCGCATCTAGCTTTTTTTTGCGGCGGCGCTTTTTTGTGGCGGCTAAAATCCCATGCCATTCGCGCATTTAATTCATGAATCCCCAAGCGACCACCGGTGGCCGCGCATCTATTGTCTTACTATTGTGTCTCTAATTGACGGTATCTGAAGGGTTAATCCTTCGTAACCAAATTCTATTATGATACTGCACGCATGGCCACAAGCTGTAGCGTGCTTCAGCTTTTTTTTTTTGGTCGCATCTAGCTTTTTTGTGGTGGCGTTTTTCACTAACCTATCTATTTATTAATATTCAAAATCCAAACTCAATGAAACTAGCGGCAAACCAAGTCAGTTCGGCAACGTCAACGTAATCAAGCACTGTTTAATCAACCAACATCCTATAACCGTGTTATACAGTTACTCTGATTTACAGCAGTCCCCAAATTCGGCAGATAGATGACCCAAATGCTACTATTTTGAAAGGACCACATTAATTGCTTTAGATTGACTAATTTATTGTCTTTTAGTTAGTTAGAAATGGTTGATATCAGATGTTTGTGATCAATAAAGTGTCTTCGAAGGAAAATAAATAGATAGATATAGGTACTCTTTCTTGCATACTATGAAAGATAACCAAAGGAGTACCAAAGGGCGCGGGTGGTACGCAAAATAATCTTTGAATGGATCGAACAGAGATGGGAAACCTACTAGGTACTTGCATATACAGAGTTATTTGTAAAACACTGGCAACCTCTCAGGGCTATGTTACTAACATCATAAACAATAACTTTTGTTCTATGACTTATAAAATTTATCGCATTTTAGTTCATCAGATTTTCATACAAAAATAACAACATTTAAATGAGAAGAGAATGAGAAGCAAGCGATAGTACAATAGCGAAGGGGAGCGGGGATCGGGCAGCGGGGGCACTTGATGCGCTTGCGTTGCGTCATACAGACGTAGGTAGGTAAGGTATAGCAAAATACAGAGTTGAAATTATGTTAGGTAGAACAACCAAATCTTGAAGGTTTACTTTTCGTAAATGAATTAAGTTTTGTAAAAAGTCATATTGTGCGTTCCAAATGAGAATAGGAAAGCCAATGAACTCGATCTGTCAAATTTTGATTGAAAAGTATAGTTTAAAAAAAATAGTTATAAATAACTTTTTTATCTATTTCTTAATAAGGCTCAGTTAAACAAAAACCAAACCATTTAAATGCAAAAAAGCTTTTTTTTGAAAACTATACTTTTCAATCAAAATTTGACAGATCGAGTTCATTAGCTTTCCTATTCTCATTTGGAACGCATAGTACAACAAAAGTTGTTGTTTATGATGTTAGTAATACATTTCTGCAAGGTTGTTAGTGTTTTACAAATAACCCTGTATACCTACTGATAACGCATACGTAGGTATCTATATTTTCGGCAAGATGAAAAAAAAAACTAGTATAGAGGCTGCAGAATTCTTCGAAAGAGTTGCATCGGCTCTGGTAATTGGAACACGCATGAATTTAGACAGTATGCAAAATTATATAATTTAAGAGTAAATTATGAAATGACTTTATTAACATACATATATATATACATCTTAATAAAAATTTATTACATATGTAGGTACATAAAAAAAAACTTAAATACTAAATAAACTATTTAAACTACTTAAATAAATTATTATATAAATTAAAATAAGATAGGAAACCGATTTCATTAAATAAAATATGAATATATTAGGTACGTCATGCTCATGATATGGCTTATTTCTTATTTATATTAGCTTAGCTTATTACTCTCAAACATTTGATATTGAAAGTGCAAATAAGTAGATAAGTAGAAAAAGCAAGCGGCTGATTACAGGTCAATAATTTTTGCATATCTACAATAGGGTAGGGTTCCAGGGTCAAAATAACTACATTAGATTATAAAAAAATATTGGACACGTATTTTTTCTTTTTTCAATTAAACAAAAATATAGTCCATTAAAGTTACTTGTGACGTAGCCCATGCGTAGCCCCGTGCGAAAAACTGCAGCACGGCGTGTTTATCCCTTATTTTTGAACAATCTAAAAGACGAACTAATTACATTTGTTACGGCAACTAGCCTATTTTGATACAAAGAAAGAAAATATGCAATAACTGTGTAATATAGTTCTATCAAGAACAGCTGGATGGCTCGTTAGTTTTTTCCAAGCACTGCCAAGACAAAGGCTCGCTGCTCCTGCGAGCTCCACTCATTATGATACATGTTAATTAGTTTCTTTATTAGCAGCTCGCCCAGCACCTGCAGACCACAGCTGGTTTTATGGACGATATTAGTTCCCTCATTACGAGGCTGGGGCACGCGCTGTTCAACAAGTCCATTATTTTCACTTGATTTAGTTTTACAAGAAACTATATTGAGGTGGAAAGCGTGGTCCTGTTTTTATTTAGGTGTTTTTTGGGGTTCCGTGGAACAAAATGAAAAAACGGAACTTTTATAGGATTACTTTGCTGTCTGTTTCTCTGTCTGTCAAGACACTTTATCTAAAATTGCCAAAAAGCTGGAAGCAGCTAGGTGATATAGCCTTTAAAAAGAAAGTTAAAAGTTTCCTAGCAGATAAATCTTACTACAATTTAAATGAGTTTTTTAATGACAAATTTTGAACTTTTGACATACTTATTCATTTTTATTTTATTTTTTTTCTAAATTCTTTTTTATTTAAGACATTTTATTATTAATATTGTTTTTTCTTTTTAATAATAATAATAATCTTATTATTGGTTTGATTATAATTGACATTTATAATTATTAATTTGACATTGTAATTGACATTTATAATTATTAATTTGACATTATAATTGACATTTATAATGATTAATTTGACATTATAATTGACATTTATAATGGTTAATTTGACATTATAATTGACATTTATAATTATTAATTTGACATTCTAGACGTATATTTTTATTTTTGACTTGTATCAGTATTTTATTTATGGTTAAAAATTTTTTTGATTTAATGACACGCTAGAATGATTTGATTATTTGTAGAAATATTTGCATGCCATTGTTCAAGGCAAACATGACGATTTATATTGTATTTTAACAACTCTTGCATGCTGACAATTTACTTTGTGATGTATGTACTGTACTCATGTTTGAGCAAATAAATGATTATCTTATCTTATCTTATCTTGGGAACACGTGAAGGTCGATCGAGTTGATATTAAAACCATATTACTCAAGTCTTACGCTTTTTTTTTTCTATTGAAAATCATCAAATGTTTTCTCCTCGCTCCGTGTAGAGAGATGGAAGGTCAGACTTACTAATTAAAATACGTCTGTGTTCCTTCAGTTGCCCTTTGCGTTCCAGGCTCGCGGTAACTCTTACAAACAATCTGAAATTTATTTTTTTATTGAAAAACATTTCACCTTTAAACGAATTTGAGAAAAAATAAAAGGTGAATGTCTAAGCTAAGATAAATTTATTTATTTGTCCTGGCATTTTGCGAACAAATCTAAGAAAGTCAATCAATCTTATTATTTATATATTGCACCCTTAGAATTATAGTGACCTATTCCAAAAATGTAAGTTTTTGGGAAACGTTAAATAAAGTTTTATACACGTAAGTTATTTTTGTAAATGATGGTTATTTCAATGAAATTTCATACAACTTATACAAATAATAGTTGAATTTGTTTCTTAACTTAGTTGTCTACATGTATTATGAGAAAATAAATTAATCGATTTTGATAAAAAAATCATGATTTTTCGAATTAGGTCCCTATAATTGTAAAGGTGCGATATATAGGTATATGTATATAACATTAATGCCACTTAGTGAGGCTTTATTCACTTCACATCTTCAATCAAAAATCTATAAAAGACGTGCAGCACAAACCGTTCTTATGAACTTTCTTCAGAACGGCAGTCGCAAGGAACTGCTCGTAGTTCTGCGAATATTCCGGGAATGGGTTTATAATAGCGTAACCGCTTTTATCGATGTTCTCGAAGAGCGACGGGGAATATTAAAGACGTGCTCACACTGTGCCAGCAATTTGTTCTCGCATGTTGGTGCACGTAACACATAGCATTGTTGGCAAACACGTGATGAAATTGATTGATCTTGGTGGTCCATAAAATGAGCACCTATTACTTTTTTCACGTGGGTAATCATCAACTGACTGCTCGCGCTTTGGGTGGAGCGGGAAAGAGTGATAAATTAATTTTCTTTTTTATTAATTAGGAAGAAGCAACAAGAAATCTGTAGCCCTAGTGACAAAGGATCTAAGTCCAAAAATGCAACTTTCCAGGAGACGCAGAAATCTTTCCGCGCGCTTCAAACTCGTGTTTGGCCTCATGTGACATTTAAACCGTTACCTAATGAAATACATTTGAAATTCTTTTTAGGTAAATTATTTATGATCTTTATTATTATTGGGCCTAACTGGGTCGAAGCCTACTGGGGCCAGGATAACCCTGGCCCCAGTAGGCGGGGGCCGAGAGGAACTCGAGCCCCGGTATGAAGGCTAATAGAAACGGGGTGGAGTTTTTAGTCAGTAAGAGTCTGACACTATCTCCCGCTCCACCCAAGAACGGGGGTTGTCATAAGATGATTTTTGCCCACCGAAAAAAAAAACTTTCTTCGGCCTGTTGTGATCTGATCTCGTTGTAAACTCCATAGAGCGTCTCATACTGCAGGGCAAAGTTGACAAGTGCTTAGTACCACAGAAAAGATGAAAGAGGTTAGAAAGGAAATACTTTCCTATTTGTACTGCAACGAGTGTCGCCGCTTGTCTCACACCCTTCAACGCCACTACAGGCAATAAACCAATACGAACGCGCATTACACGACTAACAGACCACGCATACTTAGATCAGAAGTTTGCTATTGGCAGTAGAACTATGAGCATCGCCCTACTTTGTGGCACGCCTGCCCCACCCACGAGGCCATTCTAACCTCTTTCATCTGTTCTGTGCTTAGTACCAAAGAAGTCTATCCTTCTGAACACAGCCTTACCTACACATGGTTTGAAGAACACTCGTCCGCAGCGCGCCTCTTTGACTCAAATGCAAATAAAACGATCGCGATGGTTTCCTACCAAATCGCGAATCAGAAGTATATTCAGACTTAAGAGCTTTGAGTACACACGTCTTTTGAAAGTTGTTTACCGGCAAATTGGGAACGAATGGATTTATTTGGAGAGACAGAGTCGCTTGATGTTGAATGTTTTTTGAGTAAGCTGAGTAGATTTGAGTGCGACAGTTTTTGTGCTATTTCATTTTCATCTCAAGCTTCGCAAGTCATTGTACCTATAAGAAATATTTATTAGATATGTTTTTGGACATGATTTTATTGTATTTTAACTATTTTGACGAAAGCTCATTTTTCACTACTTATATTATATTTTAATGGCTAGTATTTATACACAGATTCAGGAAAATACCAGATACAGATGGGGTCCGCCTTTTATAGCAGAACTTTAATGTTATAAACTTCACTAAGCACAAAATCGTTTAGATCTATGCGAAACGATTTTCACTCATTTGTCATTTCAAAACTTGTGTTTAAACTCATGATTCTGTTAGTTAGAATCATCTTTAGGCATAATTTTCATTTCCATAATAATTAATTCATGAATCCCCAAGCGACCACCGGTGGCCGCGCATCTATTGTCTTACTATTGTGTCTCTAATTGACGGTATCTGAAGGGTTAAAAAGCAGAACCATTACATTGCAGAAAATTCAGTCTGAATCGTCTTTTGGCGTACCTTTATGTATTTTATATCGATAGTCATTAATTGCGGTGGAAAAATAGTATTAAGACGGTAAACGGCGATGGCTACTTAAAAAAATCTGTCGACTTGAACAGGGCCGACGGAGGCCCCCCTGCAGGACCTTCCGCGCAGGTTATAAAAAAATAACTACAGCGTCTAAGGTGGGAACTCCGCTCCGCTTCCGCCTTCAAGCTGGAAATAGACATGCAGCATGCAAGTAGGCATGCAGTAAGCAAGCAGGAAAGCATCATGGAAGCAGGCGTGCAACATGCAGCAAGCATTGTTTCTGTTACGACTCCGGCGCTGCGCGGTTTGAGCGGCCCCACGCGATCTTATCGTCGCTTCTATTTCTCCATTTTCTTAGTAAGGTTATTAGTATTAAATATCATGGAACAGTAGGTGTTGTGTGATCTACTTAACTAATGAGCAATCGCTGTAGGGTTTTTCGTAACAGGGTTTTTCGCACAAACACTATGTCGCAACAATAAATCATCGACAGAATAAAACATCGTCACAACTGAATTATTGACACGCCGTGTTCGATATGATAAAAATCGAATATATCTGTGCTATAAGACCTTGCCTTGTGCCAAATTTCAGGATTCTGGGTCACAGGAAGTACTCTATGAATTTCGATCTTTGAGATTATCAAAATAATAAACATAAACGGGGGTATCTTTTTTATTCGATAACTTAGAAGTTTGATTTTTTCACAGTTTGAAGGGACGGCAGACCTGAGTATATGATTTTATTTTCAACTCGATACCTCCACACGTTCTCGAGATAAAGGGTCTTGACAGACAGACAGACGGACGGACTGACAACAAAGCGATTCTATAAGAGTTATGATTTTTGAGCTTTATTTGAAAGATTTTAAATCTATTTTCTTTGTTTAATCATTGTATATCTTGTGATAAAATTAAAATTGCTTCATAATTTAATGATTTTGAGGAAAAGGTAAATTATTTATTAATAGTTAATTCAAACGGTACGTATACCTACCTACGCACTTATATTAATAAACTACTAGAATTGTGATATCGTGTAAATAGCCAGTACATAATATTGGCAATTGTATGGAATTTTAGAATATAAATTGGTTTTTACACCAACTGCTCGATAATGTCGTTTTATACGTCATACAAACCTCACTTAAGGTGATGCAACTCGACTCACATTTTCAATGTTTTTCATACAACCGCTCATAACTGATTACGACGTTATTACACAGTTTTCATTAGATATTTTGGAAACACAGTATCTTGTAGTAATTTGTGTAAAACTAATCCAGTACTTTTGAAAATCTCCTATTTTGTATGAACGTTGACACTTCATAATTAGCCTAAAAATCAAAAAAGTAAAATCATGAAAAATTACAACATTTATAATCGACATACCTATATTGTTATTTCATTATTTTAACTGTAGTTATAACTAAGAAGAACACTCATAGTAGTGGCTTTAAGACTTCGTTCTGGACACTATCCCACTAAAAAATTTGGCTATATGATGAAAAAATAGATTCCCCAAATTGTGACGTGTGTGGAGTTATTGATGATGTCCAGCATCTTTTGGTGCAATGTTTCAAGAATCAAACCGGAAGAGAGCTACTGACAAAATCGCAAAACATCAATAAAATTGATATAGGTTTTTTTTTTAAATCCTGGCTAACCCTAGAAGTGATGCTCCTAAGATTACATTTGACTTGGCAATGTGTCGGTAGCTCAGTCTTGGTAAAAAAGTTTTGTTGATTATTAAGTTATGTTGTATTTGTAAATTTAGTTTAGATTACGATGGGGCTGACATGCTCATTGAGTTTAAAGTCCCTAAAAAAAAAAAAAGAAAAAGAAAAAAACTTTAGTTATGAAATTTCGTGCATAGGTTCATTACATAAAAATACTAGACACATGTTTCGGGTTTCGGATATACCAATTAATTCATGAATCCCCAAGCGACCACCGGTGGCCGCGCATCTATTGTCTTACTATTGTGTCTCTAATTGACGGTATCTGAAGGGTTAAAACTAATGTAATGTTGTATTGTATAGTATAGTTTCGTTTGATATACACAAATATGATTTATATTTACTAGAAATATTTATCTTAAGATACTTTTTTTTTGTCATTTTCAAATATCTTAATACATAGATGTAGTGATGACATATGGCTCCGAAACGTGGTCGCTCACAATGGGCCTCATCAGAAGGCTTAAAGTCACCCAAAGGGCAATGGAAAGGGCTATGCTCGGAGTTTCCTTGCGTGATCGAATAAAAAATGAAGACATCCGCAGGAGAACTAAGGTTGCCGACATAGCGCAAAGAATTGCCAAACTTAAGTGGCAATGGGCAGGGCACATTGCTCGCAGAACAGATGGCCGTTGGGGGCCGAAAGGTTCTGGAGTGGCGACCGCGTACCGGAAGACGCAACGTTGGAAGGCCTCCAACAAGGTGGTCTGATGACCTGGTGAAAGTTGCGGGAAGCCGATGGATGCGAGACGCGCAAGAGCGTTCGTTGTGGCGACGCTTGGGGGAGGCCTATGTCCAGCAGTGGACGTGTATCGGCTGAAATGATGATGGTGAATATATTTATTAAATATAGAACATATTAACTCTTGCGTAACTGAAACTAAGAGTTGCCAGTTGCCAAAATTTTCGAACGTCATGTGAATAACGTCATTTGATAGGAATTCAATATTATTATACAGGAAGGAAACTTGTGACTTGATTAAACAACATAATGAGTTAATCTATTGTTTAAACATGAAATGGTTAACTTTTCTTATCAATATATTCGTGGTTTAAAAATCCCCAATATTATTATCGCTGAGGGCAATTAAAGTTAAGGAAATATAAAAGTCTAAAATAGTAAATACTGAATTAGTTGTGTGTCACCATCTGCAGCGTTCACTCGGTAATACAATTTACCCTTTCGAGAAAAGCAAGTAAGTAGAACTTAGGGTTTTTATTTAATTTGCTCTCACGCACATCATTTCAGCCGAAAAACATCCACAGTTGGACATAGGCCTCCCCCAAGTGTCGCCATAAAGACCGGTCTTGTATGTCTCGCATTCATTAGATTCCCGCGGCCCTCGCTAGATAATCGCTCTACCTTGTGGGAACCCTTTTAACGCTGCGTCTTCAAATTACACTTGTATAGGGAAAAATACTAAAAAAATAAGTATCAAACAATTTTTTAAAGTCATAGAACAAAAGTTGTTGTTTATGGCGTTAGTAATATAGTTTTGAGAGGTTGCCAGTGTTTTACAAATAACCCTGTAGGTATATTTATACTAGCTGCTCCCAGCGGCTTCGCCCGCGTGGTAGCAGGAAATGATCCCAAGGGATACTTCCGGGATAAAAAGTATCCTATGTCCTATTCCAGGACATAGTCTATCCGTGTACCAAGTTTCATCAAAATCGGTTTTGCCATTTAGGCGTGAAGACGTAACAAACAAACAAACTCACTTTCGCTTTTAATATTAGTAAGGATTCTTTATTGGAATTATTGAAAAATAGAACAGGTGATGTACACAGGCGAGCTTAACCCACAATTGGGTTATCAATTATATACAAAAATAGAAATTAGCACGGAAGTTGAGAGTTTGTCATGCTCACTGAAATGTCTCGCTGATGGTAGTGCGTGTGTTGGATCATTGGTTTCCCTTCAAAATGGTTGAGATGAATACAGTGCGTTTCACTTAAGGTGGTGCATCACGACACACATTTTCACTGTTTTTCATACAACCGCTGATAACTGATTATGACGTTATTACACATTTTTCATTCGATATTTTGGAAACACAGTATCTTGTGGATATTATCTAGGTTTCTAAAGAAACCAATTTCTAAATTTGTGTAAAACTAATCCAGTAAAAACCTCTGAAAATCTCCTATTTTGTATGAACTTTGACACTTCATAATTTGCCTAAAAATTAAAAAAGTTAAAAAGTAATCCTCTAGAGACCTTGCAAATTTTATTAAGATTCTAAATGATGACAACTTTTTCCAAAAACTTTTAAGGGTTTAAAAAAAAACAGCTATTTCCTGGAGCAAGTTTTGTGAAATTTTCGAGTAAATCTCGGAATTACCGAATACTAACAGAGTTTCCAGGCATTATCTCTCTTTTTTGCGTTGCCTTTTCGTCAAACATCGCGTTGGATTGCATTAAATGAAGTAACAAGCTTTTAAACCATTTTCGATGTTTACGATAAGTGAGTGGAGAAGGACCCTCTTAAGAAGTTCCTTTGCTGTAATGTTGACAATACGGAAAAACAGTGTTGCAATATTTTTAACAATTAAATTACTTAATAACTGATACATCGTTACTTTTAACAATTCCTTTTTGTGTATTTATTTTTTTAACTATTTTTGAATAAAGTATAGGACGCTGGGCTTCATTCCGATTGTCGTGCAATTCTTTCAAATACCGAAAACGCCACGCCACAATATCGTACCACACTATTAACAACTTCCTTCTAGTCCTGCTTTTTTTAAATAAAATCCCATTCCCCCCATAATCTTCAAAAAGTGTTGCAACTACCGTTAAAATCACGGTTAAAATCGATTTCGTTTCGCATTTCGGGGAACCATTTTGGTAGAGTAGGCAACTCTTTCCTTTTTTCCCTTCTTTTTTGTGGAGACAGACAGGGGAGTCAACATTACGCCGAAGGAACTTCTTAAGTGAAACGCACTGTAGTGCTTAATATTCGCGTCATATCCGTGAACGGGTGCCTTCAGTTGAGACTGGTCATCTCTTAGCTGGCAGTTGTTATTTTAAATATTTATATTCAGTTTTTTTTCTTTTTTCTTCTCACATGTTAGAGACAAGAAAGATGTAACAGAGATATTGTATTTACATAATATGATTAAAAAGAGTGTCCAACTGATCATGGAGTTTCTCGCACATTCTTCTCCATAGAGATCTACGCTTAAGAATGTGCAATTAGCATCGTTTTTCTGACTGACTGACTTCTTGACATTTCAAAAGTGTTTGTTTAATTGAAATAAAATGCTTTGAATCTTAGAACAGTAACTGTGTTTGATTTACATGGGCGTACCCAGGGGGTGGGGCAGGGGGGGTAGCTGGCTCTAATAATTCTATAATAGATACCTAATTTTGTCTCTACGTTATATTTAACACCGACTTCCGAAATTAAAATTATTTTGTACTTTTTGAAGTCGGTTTAATTTTTTTTTGTAAAAAGTTCTTTATTTTTCACTTTTTAGTTATGGTAGCACCACTAAAAAGTACCTACCCTTCAGCTAAACATAAATTACCTTATAGCCAGAGTGCATCTCGATTCTAATAATCCTAAATACGGTTATATTACATGAATTTACCTTCCAGCTTTATCACCAGATCAGTTCGATACATCCCATCCCCCTTTTCTTTCAGTCAGTCATCGACTACACGTATAAACAAAGCAATTTTACTTGTTACGACCATTCTGCTAAGATTCTGTGAGGAGTTCTGTTCCATATCTTCGAAGTTCATGATCAGATCATAACAATATTTCTATGGGACCAACTTGGAAGCATAACCTATCATTCAAAAAAAAAATTTCAAAATCGGTCCACAATTGACCGAATTATCGGTGAACATACATAAAAAAAAAAAACATACATTCAGCCGAAAATAGAACCACCTCCTTTTCGAAGTCGTTTAAAAAAGATACTTCGCGGTTTATGTAGCAAAAAACGTACATTTTGACACTCTCCAGGAAACCAAAATTCTTACGGCTTCCCTTTGACCCAAAATCCAGAAATTTGGCATAAAGCAAGGGATAAGTATGAAAACTGTCACAAAAAAATGTAATTCGGAAAAATCTTCGTAATTCAATTCGGGAATGGAAAATATATGAGTCATAGTTAAGTTTGTACGGAACCCTCAGTGCGCGAGTCCGATTCGCACTTGCCCAGTATAATAATAAATTCGAATCGTCTGCAACTCTTATTTCATCAATATTCCCTGTTACATTCCAACTTTTTATTGTTTTTATGCTGTTTAACTCTGCCATTGCCGGTCCCAAGCCCGGATGAGAAAGGAGGAGGGTTGATTGGATTTCCGACCTTAACCATCGTAAAACTGTCAACGCCGAGCATCGGGCGGCGGTCAACTAACCCGATCACTCCAGGTTTCAGCAGCCTTGAGGAATTAAATCCCCTCTAAAAGAAACTGCCATGGAAGGAAGCGGGAACCCACCATGAGATCTTTTCCCAAGAAAATCTCGATGAATATGCAGAATACCAGGATAACGGTGTTGGGCGATCCGATTAACAACCGGCGCCACTCGGTTCCCGGGCCGAGTGGTGTGAAATGTGCTACCGAAGCTTCCGATGGGGTGTTTCGCCAGGCTCCTAAAGGAAGTCATGCTTCTGGCGAAGCTTTTAATACTAAGAAAGCTCAACTTTCAACTCGCAAAGAACTCCGAATTGGGACTTGGAACGTCCGTGGACTATTAATGGCTGGCAAACTTACCATGTTGGACACGGAAATGGATAAATGTCGTATATCAGTACTCGGTCTAAGCGAAACTCACATGCGTGGACGGGGCCACTTTGACACAGCAAGCGGAAATACACTTTATTTTTCGGGAAATGATGACAAAAGCCAAAGAGGTGTAGCTATACTACTACCTAAGCAAATGAACAAATATGTCCTTGGCTATAATCCAGTGTCCGATAGAATCATAACGATGAGGTTTAATGCCAAACCAAATGTACTTAACATCGTACAAATCTACGCACCCACGTCTACAGCGTCCGAAGAGGACATAGACAGCTTTTACAATACAGTAGTGGCTACGATTAACAAAATCCCAAATCGTGAAGTAACGATCATTATCGGAGACTGGAATGCTAAAGTCGGCAACACTACCAGCGATCATCACATCCGCAATATAGTAGGGAATTTCGGATTAGGAGATAGAAATGAACGTGGGCAAAGGCTGATTGAATTTTGCATCGAGAATAGCCTGTTTATCACCAATACACATTTCCAGCATCACCCAAGGCGGCTTTACACGTGGACATCTCCAGGGGCAAGATATAGGAATCAAATTGACTATATACTCATAAACACACGCTGGAAATCATCTGTAAGAAATGTAAAAACCTATCCCGGTGCGGAGTGTGGATCCGACCACAACTTGCTCATTGCAAAGTTTGCGCTCCGTCTTAAAGCCCCCAGGAAACCTACAAAGCCTAATCTGAGAATATTGCAACCATCTGAGCAAATCAAATTCAAAACCATCGTAGAGACAAAACTCACCACCGAATTACCATCCCTATGTGAAGACGCTGACTCCCAATGGAGTCAACTGAAAACACTTATGAATAAAACTCTAGATGAGATCAAGGCCTGTAGAAAAAGTCAATCTACACATAAAAGCAAGGCTTGGCTAGCTGACGACACCTGGGAGCTGATACAAAAGTGCAAAGCCGTAAGAATGAGGGGTCAGCAACACTGCAACGTCAGAAAAGAGTACTCCAACCTATGGAAAGCAGTTAAGAAAAAGTGTCGCAGGGACAAAAATAACTATCTATCCAGTATCTGTACTGAAATCGAAAGAAACTCCCTAAAATTTCAGACAGCAGATTTGTTCAGAAAAGTTCGGTTCATATCAAAACAGTTCAAACCCAAGTCTTGGGTAGTTAATGACGAAGATGGCACGGAAATTGCAGATCTAGAGGCCATAGCTGAGAGGTGGCGCGTTTATTGTGAAAAACTGTACGACAGCCAGCAGCTTACACCACATGCACTGTGTCCAAACTGGAGCAATATGGATTTAGAGCCTGCAATTCTACGCTCGGAGATAACAGCGGCAATTGCTAAGCTAAAGAGTAGAAAAGCCCCCGGACCTGACCAGATAACAGCAGAAGTGCTCAGGTCTCTGGGTGATAGGGGCATTGATAGCTTGCATCACATTTGCAACTGTATCTGGCGGACTGGCATTTGGCCAGGGGATTGGACTGAGTCCATCGTTTTACCACTGCATAAGAAAGGCTCCACAAGGAATTGTGATAATTACCGCACACTTGCTCTTATTTCTCACGGCAGTAAGATCCTCTTGCACATCATTAACGATCGCATTAGACACTTTCTTGACTGGCAGATCCCACAAGTCCAGGCTGGTTTTGTCAAAGGAAGGGGCACACGAGAACAAATCCTCAATATAAGACAAATCATTGAGAAGTCTTACGAATTCAACACCTCTTTCGTCATGTGCTTCATTGACTACAGTAAGGCTTTTGATTGCGTCGACTGGCCAAGCCTGTGGAAGATTTTATCGGAACTGGGAGTGCCGAAGCATCTCACCGCTCTACTTCAGTCACTTTACCATAACAACCAAGGCAAGGTCAAGATCAACAACTTACTCTCAAAGCCCTTTAAATTTAAAAAGGGAGTCAGACAGGGATGCATATTGTCACCCATACTTTTTAATATATATGGAGAGTACATCATGAGGCGTGTTTGCGAGGACTGGGAGGGTGGAATCACGATTGGCGGGGTTAAAATTACTAACCTGCGCTATGCCGACGACACCACACTTTTTGCGGCTACTGAGGAGGAGATGTCTGTGTTACTGGAAAGATTAGAGCGGATCAGCATGGAACTGGGGCTCCATATAAACAGGGCTAAAACGAAAGTCATGGTTGTGGACCGAAGTAAGTCCCTCACACTGTCTGGCACTCTCAACCTGGACACAGTAGACGAGTTTGTTTACCTGGGCTCTACCATAACGAACAATGGCTCTTGTGAGCAGGACATAAGAAGACGCATTGGGATGGCAAAGAGCGCCATGTCACAGCTGAACCGCGTCTGGACCGACAGGAACATCTCGTGTAAGACCAAAAAAAAGCTCGTCACCACCCTCATTTTCTCCATTTTCCTGTACGGCGCAGAGACGTGGACCCTTAAAAAAGCTGACCGTTGCCGCATTGACGCTTTTGAGATGTGGTGTTGGAGGAAAATGCTTGGAATCCACTGGTCAGAGCACCGGACCAACGATTCCATATTAGCCGAACTCAGAGCACCCATGAGACTCACCACAATATGCCAAAGAAGAATCTTTGATTTCTTTGGCCATATTGCCAGAAAGAGAGGTGATAACTTCGAAAAGTTGCTTCTGACGGGAAAAATTGATGGGAAAAGACCCAGGGGCAGGAGTCCATTACGTTGGTCAGACCAAATCCGTGATACACTGGAGACCACAGTCTGCGACGCCATCCACATCGCCGAAGACAGGACAACATGGCGAAATATAGTCCATAAAAAGATTATTCGTCGAGGTCACGACCCTCAGCATTGAGGACAAACGACACAAGGAGGAGGAGGATGCTGTTTTTATTTACTTTTCCTGTTGTTTTTAGGAACGAATTCGAAGAAGAGCTCCGGAAGCACTCACCTGACACGTGGCCTGGCACAGGCCTCCTCGACATGTCTTACATGATTGACCACCAAACGATAAACAATAGGTGTCTAAACACTTCTAACGTAGCTGAATTATACACCATAGAATCCGTAGACGGATTCATTGCACGATTCAAAAATGGATCTTCCATCATAACCGCATACGGATCTTACATCAAACGATCCGCAAATGGAGCTTCCATTATAAAATCTAAAGACGGATCCTACATCAAACAATCCGAAAACGGAGCTTCTATCATAACATCTTTAGACGGATCTTTCATCACACAATCCGTAAATGAAGCTTCCATCGTAAAATCCAAAGACGGATCTTCTATTACACGATTCGCAAATGGAACTTCTGTCATGAAATCCAATGACGGAACTACTTTCACACGATTCGCAAATGGAACTTTCATCACACAATGCGAAGAAGGACGACCTGTCACTAGGCAACTCACTACATACAATCACAAGGTAACCGTGAACATTTTATATCTATATGCCTCGTTGATCTCGTGGTGGCAAGCCTGACTGGTGAGCGTTGAATCCTTGGTTCAATTCCCGGGTCGGAGAAAGAGTGCTATTGGTATTTTTATATTCATGCAACACAAAGGTACCAAATACTGAATGCCCTAGACATTCTCTAACAGTCAACCTAGGGAGGTGAAAAAATGTATAACGTATGAAACTATTCAAAACAAGACGTGTGCGCACACGTATTATTATTTATTTCGCGTAAATAAACTGCTTTTCTTTCTTCTTCTTTCATTTACACACTTCTGTTACTTTTTTATGGGATTCAATGGTAAAAAAAATGGTTTATATCCAAAAGTTTCCTGCGTCGGAAACTTGGGAGTCGCAGGGCAATTCCACACCACGATGGCGAGCAATGTATAACTTACCGTTCGATAAAGACTACTAAATAATGTACAGACATTACATAATTAATACAATTGCATCGTCATCATCATCATTTCAGGCGAAAGACTTCCACTGTTGGACATAGGCCTCCCCCAAGTGTTACCACAATGAACGGTCCTATGCGTCATGCATCCATCGGATTCCCGCAACCCTTACTAGGTCGTCGGTCCACCTTGTAAGAGGCCTTCCAACAATTATTAGTATACAATTGCATACATTGATTTATTATGTTAATAGATTGAGTCAGAAGAAGAGCTCCAGCTGCAGTCATCCGACACGTGGCCTGGCATAGAAGACCTCCTCAACATGTCTTATCATAGTCCTGATGACTACAAAGGGCAGTTTAATTCTAAAAAATGCTTGACAAATGATAATATCATAAAGAACCCTACCATCACAAAAAGCACAGAAGGATTCATAAGACGATTCAAAAATATGTCTTTGGTCATAAAATCCGCAGACGGATCTTACATCACACAATCCGTAAATGGAGCTTTTATCATAAAATCCAAAGACGGATCTTACATCACACGATCCGTAAATGGATCTTACACCATAAAATCTAGAAACGGATCTTTCATAACACGATCCGCAAACGGATCTTCTATCTTGAAATCCGCAGACGGATCTTCTATTACACGATCCCCAAATGGATCTTCCGTCATAAAATCTGAAAATGGATTTTCTATCACACGATCCGTAATTGGATCTTCCATCATAAAATCCAATGACGGAACTACCATCAGATATTGCGAAAAAGGACGTCCACAAAAGCCTACACTGAACTATTTCTCGTCCCGTTTTGACAAATCGCCCTGGAATCAGTCCTCCAATGAAAAGGTACGTCCGGGTCCGCCCACACCATCTAAAGAGAATACACCCATCACACAAAAGCCTATTACCACACTGAACGATTTCTTGTCCCGTTTTAACAAATCGCCCTGGAATCAGTCCTCCACTAATATCGATGACACTATGATGTCGATTAAACGGACACACGAAGACCGTGCCGCTTGGGACTTCGTCACACAGAAACAAAAGGTAACCGTGAACATTCTATAATGTATACACTTCGCTGGTCTTGCGGTCGCAAGCGTTTGGTCCTGGGTTCGAATCCCGGGTTGGACAAAAAGTGCTATTGGGTTAATTATTCTGGGACTTAAAATCCCGGAACTTCGACAAACAACCAATTGGAATCATGCTCTAGCTTTGACGTTTTATAGTCGCTCATGTAGGCCTATGTGAAATAAAAATATTTTGATTAGGGTTCTCTACCTCAAAAGGACAAAACGGAACCCTTGTAGGATCTCTTTGTTCTTCGTCTGTCTGTTCGTTTATGTCGCAAAAAACATATTTTTTGACAACCTCAATGGAATCAAAATTCATAGAGTACTTCCCGTTGATCCAGAATTCCGAAATCCATACTAATATTATAAATGGGAAAGTGTGTGTGTCTGTTTGTCCGTCTTTCACGGCAAAACGGAGTAACTAATTGACGTGATCTTTTAAGTGGAGATAGTTGAAGAGATGGAGAGTGACATAGGCTACTTTTTTTTTCTTTCTAACCCCCCACTTCCCAGAGAATTCGTGTTACTCCGAATTTAACGCGAGCGAAGCCGCGGGCAAACGCTAGTTTGGTTTATAGGCTCATTACATTCGTCTTAACTAGTTCTAAGTATTTTTCATGATTACGAGGACCTGATGCTAGAACTGGGAAGTGGCTGATGGAACCCTGTAATGCCTTCAAGTAAACACATCGAGTTTGGGCTGATTAGATTCGTCATAGCTAGTTCATAATAAGTTTCATGATGACGAAGACTGAACTTTTGTATTTCCAGATCGAGTATGGGGGGGTGACATCGCCGCCGATTGCAGAGTCTATGGACACGAGTGTTGTCATCGTGGCGGCGGCCGTCATGGGTGTTATAGGGTTCGTGTTGGCGTTCTTCATTATAGCCAAATTTTGGTGTAAAAAGAAGCGTACTCAAAGAGGTGAGTTAGGCAGTTCTTGTCCTTTTTTTATTAATTTAGGGTGCGAAATTCTGTTGTAACTTTTCTACTGTCGGACAACCTGACATATGGCGAAAACGTCCACGCTTACATCGTTGACGCCTCTACCACAAAATAGATAGGTGCAGAAGTCAATCTACACACAAAGCGCGTTGCCAGTGATGACAGTCCGACGCACTACAGAAACGGGACAGTTTCAGCAGCATCCTAAAAACATTGTTGTACTGGATACGCAAGACATCCAGCGATCTTTTGGCACTCGTATAGTCCGGCGCAACGGGCTGACCCTAGCGCGATCGCCTAGTACGTACATACATGAGATTGACTTCTGTACCTATCTATTTTGTTCCTCTACGGTCTCAAACTAGTGTTTCAACGAAATTGATCTTGGTTTATGTCTTTGGGTTGTGTTGCAGCGACATGGATGTAAACCACGCGCAAACACGTTCGGTGGTTAGGGAAGCGCGCGCGCGTGAAGACGTAACAAACAAACAAACTCACCTTCACTTTTATAACATTAGGCTTGGCTTGTGTTTGACCACTATCTCACCTGATAGAAAGCGATGATGTGGTCGACGATGGAGCACGCTTGTCTAGGAGCAACCTATTCACTCTTGACTTAAAGACCCCGTTGTACCTATCAGGAAACACAAGACTCCGGCAGGGAATTCCACTCGGTACCCTCAGGGCACGAGTCCGACTCCCACTTGCCCGTTTATTTTCTTTTGAGGTACGGAACCCTATAATTAGTGGTGTATTATATTAAATTATTAATTTTCAGGAGTAGTTCGCGAAGTACGTGTAGATTCTGTGCAGCATCACCCACAGACCAACAGGAGGACACCTTTCGAGTCAGGAGGTTTGTAAACTTAGGTAATCATCATCATCATTTCAGCCGACAGACGTTCACTGTTGGACATAGACCTCCCCCAAGTGTCGCCTCAATGATCGATCCTGTGCATCCCTCATCCAACCTTCACCAGGCCATCAGTCCTCCTTGTAGGAGGCCTTCCGACGCTGCATCTTCCAGTACGCGGTCTCCATTCCCGAACCTTTCGGCCCCAACGGCCATCTGTTCTGCGAGCAATGTGCCTTGTGTCTGCAACCTTGGTTCTCCTGCGGATATCTTCATTTCTGATTCGATCACGCAAGGAAACTCTGAACATAGCCCTTTGGGCGACTTTAAGCCTTCTGATGAGGCCATTGTGAGCGACCACGTTTCGGATCCATATGTCATCACTGGCAACACGCAGTGGTCATAGACTTTCGTGTTGAGACACTGGGGTATATTGGACGAAATGATATCGTGCAGCTTCCCGAACGCCGCCCAGCCGAGTCGGATTCGACGGTTGACCTCTTTCTTGAAATTAGCTCTACCCAACTGGATTGTCTGTCCGAGGTAGACGTAATCGTCCCCAACTTCGAGTATAGAGTCTCCGATCTTGATAGGAGTGGGTGGACCCACTCTTTCGGAAGCTCTCGTCACCTATTTTAATGAAATGGAAATATAATACGTACAATTTTGAAGTTTCCATTGATAAGTATTTGATCAAATAGATTAAATTGGTTATTACTGTTATATTTTTTCACTTGAATAACTCGGTAGAGTTGCCATGAAGTATTTTTAACAATGGGAAACTTAAAGTATCAGACATAGAGTGTTTTTATTTCAGAGAAATAACGCCTGATAAAAAACCATAGTAACCTACTAAATACTCTCCAACATCAGTTGGTTACGGCTGGTAAACATCATTCTTTTTGCTGTTGCTTTCTCATATAGTGCTTAAGAGTCAGTTCACACAGACCGGCTCGGAGAGCATAGGCATTTTTCTTTTCACACAGACCCGATCGTATACGCTTGGAGTTGATCGGAGCGGAGCCGCCAAATATTTCACACAGACCGGCTGAAAGCGATCTGAAAGCGGATGCGCTCTGAGCGAGTCAAATGCGCTCGTAGCCGGCCTGATGCGCTTGAAGCCGGTCGGATGCGCTCTCATCCGGTCGGGTGCGCTCGCAGCTCCTCTTATTATTTCACACCAAGCACGTTCAAGCAATCTTAATGACAAAAGTAGTGCTCATGCAAAAATAAACCTTACTAAAAACTCTGTTTTCAATGTGATGATCTGCTCTCCTCTCCGAGCCAGTCTGTGTGAACGGACCCTTCCGACACGACGGACGGTCGGTATGACTTTTGGCGAAAAGAAAAAAAAAATTATGCCAACTACGTACTTCAAAAGTTTCATTCCCCTTTCCTCTAAATATTTTTTTTTCTTTCATATTTACCTTACCTTGTTTATAGGCCCTCAAACCAATAATTTGGCGCCGTCGTACCAAGAAAGTAGGCTCTATGGCATGAACGAACGTATTGGCAACGCACCATCGCCATACTCAAACCCTGTGACATCACGAACAACGTCCAGAAACTTACATTAAAAACGAACGCAAAGCCTGCTCAGAAAACGGTCGCTCCAGGAACGAGAACAGATTTAGTATTTAGCAGTAAAACTAATAAGATGTAGCCTGTCAAAAAGTGAAGGTAGTACACTGCCCACACACGCCGACCTAGGCGCGGTGGTCACATATATTTTATGTGGAAACTAGACTTGTAGAGCTTCTACACTTGATCCACGTTGTTCTACGTATAAATCAGGCGTGTTACACGTGTGCGTCTATCTAATGTAGTTCTAGCTTAAATCTTACATTACAGTTATTATTGCTATAGAATGGCGCGGGTGACAGCTGTCAGAACCTGTCCTTTTCTCTCATCTTAAAAATGCATATTTTTGTCTTGCTGTCATCCTACCCATGCTATTTTATTTTATTTTATTACTTTTAGGAAAACTTACAGCTACTTGGTACAGTAAAACTTAGAATAGGTAAAAAACGGCCATTTACAAGTTTTCACATATACTAATGTAAGTGAGACTTAGGTAAATTATGACGACAACAGCGTAAGGTTAACGCGATAGAGCTTATACAATACAAAAAAAAAATTGTTTAATTTATTACAAAAAATCGAATGTAAAAAAGATCATAGTGAAAAAAAAAACTTTAGATTAAGTACACTTATTTGTCATAATTTGTTTAAAAAATAAACTGCTTTTCTTTCTTATTTTCATTGTTGGCAACAATTCGCCTTTTTCTTTCATTCTCCATACTCAGACACTTCATATAGTGATACTGAGATGAGCAGAATTGAAGAACTGTTTTAATTACACTTTTTTATTGTTCATGATTCGTAAATAAATTTTAATTAAAAAAAAAAACATATTTTCTTGCTCACCCTATCTGATAAATTTAAGACAGAGGAGAGAGTGAGAGAGAGGGGGAAGGGCTTTGGTAAATATAAGTCATGTTACTCACGAAGACACTTTTTGTTCCAGTTACCGACACCGAACACTTTTTGATTGTCATGATATATTTATGTGTTAAGTGGAAGTAACTGGACACAAAAATAGTTTACGTATGCACAGGGATTGGATGATTTCATACTAGTTCTACAGAAATTAAATGTTCATCGTTGGCTTGTATCACAAGACACAAAAGTGTCCACGTTTGCGCCCTGCCTAAAGTTCTATTCTATTCTGGTTCGATTTTTTTATACGCACAAATTTTTTTTCAGGAAAATAAAAAAAATAGGCCTCGCCATATAAATTGTCCAATCAAGTTTATAATTGTTTTATGTATAGACAGACATGAAAAATAAAAACACTTAACTAATTAAAACTATATATACACAAAACTTTTACCTAAAATATGGCGTCAAAAAATTCCTCCGCATCGCTGTTGACTGGAAGTGTGCCCAAAAGACTGGTGGCATTGCCACGTTGTATGGCAATGCTTAATCTCTGACCAAGGTAAAAGCTAGCCTTTGGGTCACGCGAAGTGTCAACAAGGCGTTTGGATAATTGTTTAACCCTTCAGATACCGTCAATTAGAGACACAATAGTAAGACAATAGATGCGCGGCCACCGGTGGTCGCTTGGGGATTCATGAATTAAAAAGCGCATGAGCACTCGGACCCCGCGGCCCAAGAGTTTCAACCCCAAACGGCTCAAAATATAACTGCCGATGAGGTTGTTATATTTCTGCCGCTTGAGGTTCTCCGCAGCCGCAGCAGCAGCACCAGCACAGCACGACGAGCTAGGAAGTTTATAATTCAGTACGGTGAGGCTTATTTTTTTTTAGATTCCTGAAAAATATCTCGTGGAAGGTTGTTCAGTTTCGTCTACTGAGCAAGCCCTTAAAGTTTAGGGAGGGCTGTCTCTTACACTTTGTATATTTCTTTTTGCCGATACGATATAGATCCATACGTCAGGGATTGATTTTATTCAACTATCTAGTCTATATATATAAAAATGACCCCGGTTTCCGTTGTCACGACTTGGCATGAAAACGGCTTGACCGATTTGACTGTTTTTTTTTTTTGTTGTGTTTGTTATTGTGAGGAGAAGGTTCTTATGGAAAAAAAATTAGGGTAGTGTAGGGTAGAGTAGGGTAGAGTAGGGTAGAGTAGGGTAGAGTAGGGTAGAGTAGGGTAGGGTAGAGTAGGGTAGAGTAGGGTAGAGTAGGGTAGGGTAGGGTAGAGTAGGGTAGAGTACGGTAGAGTAGGGTAGAGTAGGGTAGAGTAGGGTAGAGTAGGGTAGAGTAGGGTAGAGTAGGGTAGAGTAGGGTAGAGTAGGGTAGAGTAGGGTAAAGTAGGGTAGAGTAGGGTAGAGTAGGGTAGAGTAGGGTAGAGTAGGGTAGAGTAGGGTAGAGTAGGCTAGAGTAGGGTAGAGTAGGGTAGAGTAGGGTAGAGTAGGGTAGAGTTGGGTAGAGTTGGGTATAGTAGGGTAGAGTAGGGTAGAGTTGGGTATAGTAGGGTGGAGTAGGGAAGAGCGGGAGCGAAGCCGCGCGGGCAAAGCTAGTTATTAATAAATTATAAACTATAACATGATGACATGTCGTAGTTTATAATTTATGAGTATTAACTCATCAAATGATTTTTTTAATTTTTTATTCGGAGTCGAGTAATAAAAATAAGGCTTCTTAGGTAATGAGTTTCCATTTAGAATCGAGAAAGGTTCTGTATATTTTTTAAGTATGCATTAACTAAAAAAACACAAATCTAACTAACTAAAATAAACCTACCTACTCAAAAACTTTCAAAACTATGTTAACAAAAAATATGGAACGTGAAACACGTTGAGGGTACAGAGGGGCAAATTGGACAAGTGCGCACTCTATCAAAATAACGTAAATAAATTCGTCGCGTCGCGAGCGACGTCGATTGGTTTTGCTTTGTGCGCCAATTACACTGAAAATAAAAATCTCTCTCTTTGAGCCTGTACTAAGTGTGAGCGAATGTTTTTTTTTGGGACACGACGTGAGCGGAAAAATATGAGAGGTAGAAAAATATGTCATATTCGTTTTTAATTGTTACCTAGTTTTTCTAGTTTTTTTTGTACCCTTTGAACAACAGGACATTGATTATTCGTTTTCAATATTTTATAACTGACTAGCTGCTCCCAGTGGCTTCACCCGCGTGATAGCAGAAAATTATCCCAAGGGAACACAATTCCGAAATAAAAAGTTTCCTATGTCCTATTCCAGGACATGGTCTATCCGTGTACCAAGTTTCATCAAAATCGGTTTTGCCATTTAGGCGTGAAGACGTAACAAACAAACATACAAACTCACTTTCGCTTTTATAATATTAGTAAGAATTTTAAATTGAAATCGTATATTATTAATTTGCCAGTCGCTTCGCTTGTTAAAGATAAGTTTTACATTTTAAACGATTTTTAAAGTTATAAATAGAATATTTTTTGACAAACCTATTAGATATAGCAGTTAGTTAATACTTAAAAAAAAAACTTTATAATATTTTTATACCTACAACAATTACTTCTAATTAAAAAATTACGAATGCATAGACACAGTACACTTTTCAGCGTTTATTTTCTTATCCGTATCAAAGAGAGCGCTAATTTAGCTTTTTATGAAGGAGAAAAGATGGCCGCCGGGTGGGGAGGTCGGGGCTAAATGGCAAGTGAACATAACACTATAATACGGACGGTCGGAGTCAACGCTGCTGCGTCCAATTTATTTTATTGTTCCTATATCGCAGTGTTTCGCTTCGCCCGCGTCCACTCGTAAAGATGTGATCTCATTTCTGATACTTATAAAGATACGTATTCTGATGGTCAAAGATATTTAGATGTCTGAGAGAATTGAGAGCGTTGTGCATGGAAATAGGAAGAATTTAAATAAAGACGTTTTAGAAAAATTGTTGAGATATCTACGAATTTATATGTATTTTAGCCGAGACAAAAGTAGGTATTTTTAGTAAAATATTCTAGTTGTTATCTCCAGATAACAATATGGAGTAGTTACTCCAATGGTTGTGTTTCTTTTCTTATAGGTATTATGAAATTGGACTTTTATTATTACTATCCTTAATTTTTTTTTTCGTAATATTCATAAACCCCTTCTTATCCTTTTTACGTACATAATTTTCTGTTTTTTTCACCAGTGTGGAAAAGTTCTGGCGCTCGCCCCTGCCCCTCCACAATTTATTAAGTATTTATATATATATTTTTATCGTAACAGGCTGGGAGCTAAACGACCTTTACAAGTCGTGCGTCAACCCCCGTTTATTCATTTCTTCCTTGTTGAAAAACGTCGTTTCATACACGTCGAAATTGGTCACTGCAGAACTCGAATCCATAGCTCCCTCGACTGTGGTTCGGGCGAATTTAACCTCAGTCGTGATGACAAACTTTCTACACTTGTAGGTAAGTACTTTTCTTTTTTTCATTATTGATAGGCTCGCGTTTGACCACCATCTCACCTGATGGTAAGCGATAATGTGGTCAACGATGGAGCACGCTTGCCTAGAAGTAACCTATTCACTCTTGACTTAAAGAATTCGGCAGGGAATTCCACTTTATTTCAAGAATTTTATCGTCATTCAGAGCATATGTACTCAAGTTTTAAAGACTCGTACACAACCTATCATTATCTTCTGAACAACATCATGAATTAAATATCAAACAATATCTAGATCACATAATCCACAGAGAATACCTACCTCCTAAAGCTACCACTCAGAAAAAGATAAAAAATTCAAAACATTATTTCCGTCGAATTTTCTTGTATTCCCATTTACCGAAGCCCCTTGCCGCCCTTATGTCAATAATAACCTACGAAATATCGTAAAATAAATATTTTTATCGGGAATCCGCGACAATCCTTTGTAAATACATCAGGATATAAAAGGATAAACCCTTACTTTTCTTATTATTGGTATGAATTGGGGTTGAAACGTGACCGCTAGATCACAATTTAGGCGTGAATCGTGCTCATTTTGACTATACAAATCAGCTTCTGTGTAAAAAGTTGTGAGATCCATGTAATATCAAGTCAGTTAATTTATTCAGCCTTAGGGCTATATTTCACCGAGACACCATGGCAGGCCACCGTGACACCATGGCAGCACGACTGCAGTCCATTATTATTTTTTATTTTTTTTATCTGATATAAACTAGTACTTGACTGCTATCCCACCTGATGGTAAGCGGTGATGCAATCGTTGATGGTGAGGCGCACTAGTTTATAAAGAGCCTTTTCACTCTAGCCTTGAAGACGCTCAGATTGTAATCGGACGGGAAGACGGCAGCAGGCAAATTGTTCCAGTCCTTCGATGTACGCGGTATAAAAGACGAAGCGAAACGCTTAGTCCGGACCGTGGAGGTTTCAACAACTTAAGGGTGGATACTCGCCGTACGTCGGTTTGTCCGGTGGTAGAAATGGGATGGCGGAATCAAGTCATGTAATTCCTGCGCGCACTCTCCGAAATGCAACCTGTAAAACACCGAAAGGCTGGCTACCCTACGCCTGTGCTCAAGGCTTTGAAGATTGGACTTAACCATATCTGGATCACCAATCAGTCTCTTCGCACGCCTTTCCACCGAGTCCAAAGCTGCCAGGTGGCACTTTTTTTTTTTTTTCGACGGGGAAAATCATCATTGACGAAACCCGCTCTTGGGTGGAGCGGGAGACAGTGTCAGAGTCTTACTGACTAAAAACCCCGCGCCGTTCCTTCTAGCCTTCATACCGGGGCTCTAGTTTCCTTTCGGATAACCCCGACCCCGGTAGGCTTCGACCCAGATGGGCCCCTCCTGTAGCAGCCCATATGTGGCTGCAGTACTCCACACACGATCGGACCTGTGCTTTGTATAACATTAAAAGCCGTCCCGGTGTGAAGTACCGCCGGACCTTTGCTAGAACGCCTAGTTTCCTAGCAGCAACTTTGGCTTTGGACTCAATGAACCGCCCAAAATTGAGGTCGGAGGAAATTTCAACACCCAAGAGCTGAAGGCGGTCGGTACAATCCAATGTTACATTCTGAAAAGCAGGAGCCGAGGTGAACGGGCTCCTTTTGGCGGTGAACAGACACGCCTGTGTTTTGGCGGCGTTGAATCCCACCAGATTGGTTTCGCCCCACTTGGAGACTGCCTGAAGTGAGATATTCACACGCTCTACCATAGCCTCTCGTTCGGACCGGATTTGTTCCTTACTAGTCCGAGTACCTGGCAGGTATCTCTCTACAACTGTGCTATCATCTGCATACCCATAGATACCGGGCATCAGCAGGTCATTAATATGCAACAGGAAAAGAGTTGCAGAGAGAACTGACCCCTGAACTCCGGCATTAGTCGACATGGGCTCTGATGAGCATCCATCGACAACAACACGAAGAGACCGTTCTCTCAGGAAGTCTTTTATCCAGTTAATCAGACCAGGGGATATGCCATATTTAAGAGAAGCTTACTTAAGAGACTAGCATGCCATACCCTGTCAAAGGCCTTCAAGACGTCCAAAGAGACCGCAATCGCCTCCCCATTCTTCTCGAGGGCCTCGCCCCATAAGTGGGTGGCATGCGCTAGTAGATCCCCAGTAGACCGATTGCGGCGAAACCCGTATTGCCGGTCACTGAGGAGATCGTTACGTTCTAGGTATGCCATGAGGCGCGAGTTCAATACACGCTCCATAATCTTGCAGAGTATGGAGGTTACCGAAATCGGCCGATAGTTGGCAGGATCGGCACGACTGCCCTTTTTGGGCACGGGTTGCACGTTGGCAAGCTTCCAGGATTCGGGCACTATCCCAGTCCTAAACGAGAGGCGATACAAGCGCGTCAATACAGGAAACCACTCGGGCGCACAAGCCTTGAGAACAATCGCAGGTATACCATCTGGTCTACTAGCTTTGTTCACGTCTAGACGACACAGTGCTCTCAGAACTTCTTTGTTCCTTATGCGAACTTCGGGCATCGAAGTGCCGCAGTGAGGTAGGGTCGGTGGAGTAGCACTGCCAGTATCAAGACGAGAATTATGGGCGAAGAGAGATGCAAAGAGACCTGCTTTCTCTCTCGCCGTATGAGCCAGTGTTCCGTCAGGTTTAACCAGCGGAGGCAATGTGGGCCGACAGAAGTTCGCTTCGACCGATTTGGCAAGGGACCAGAACGCTCTACTACCGGATGGCTGTGCAGAGAGCTTTGTGCCAATATGGGTAATGCGGTCAAAGCGAGCCTTCTTTAGTGCCTTTTTGTAGGACTTGGCAGCACGGTTAAAGGCTCTCTTCTTTGAGCTCAGATCCGGGGATTTGCGGTCACGAGCGTCAACCCAGGTTAAAAACGCCGAATGCTTATGCTCTTCAGCTTGACCGCAATCAGCATTGAACCATGGGTGAGCTGAGCTTCCGATGGGTACATCACTATAAGGTATGAAATACTCCATAGCTTGACGTATCACATCGGATACAGCATCCGCACAGATCGACGGATTTTCAGAAGAGAAGCAAACCCGCTGCCAAGGATAAGATGCAAATAAGTGACGCATCTCATCCCAATCTGCTGACCTGTAACGCCACATTCGCCGTTCACCACGAGAGTCGCAGTCAAGAGGGGAGAAGGACGATACAGACTTCACCAGACAGTGATCCGAAGTTCCAAGTGGTGAGGAAACTGTTACGATACATCTATCCGGGTCGGTGGTCAGCAGAAGGTCCAGACAGTTTGCAGTATGACCAGGTACATCAGGCACCCTAGTCGCTTGCTTCACCAGCTGGGAAAGGCCCATCGACACCGCAAAGTTTCGTGCTTCTCTCCCAGCGTGGTCGGTCTTCTGGTAAGGGAAAAGCCAGTCCTGGTGACAGGCGTTAAAGTCCCCCAGAGCGACGAGCTGCGCATCAGGATGCCGATGCAGAGCCTTATCGGCGGCCTCACTGAGGTGGTAAAACATTCGAGTCGTCTCCTGATCACCGCTGTGCGATCGGTAGACACAGGCATAGATAATTTTATCCATGCCAGTGTCCACCTCCACCACATTAATTTCCACAGTTGGGTAAATACCTCTGATAAGAGTCAAGCTTTTCTTTTCACCATCGCCTTGATCTGCCGTGATGTCGTTAAGCGTTTTATAGTACAATATGGATTCCCATATATATATGTATAAATAGATGGCTTCCATACTGAACCGACAGTTGCGCGTTCTAGGTGGCCTTTTATATCAACCCTCTCTTGGGTTAGCCAATCAACTCACGCTAGCGTCCAGGACCGGGATCACGTTGGTAATGTAACATCATAAACGTACGGGCTTTGAGATAAATTGGTTGAAAAGCTCAAAAAAAGAGACGCAGTGGAGAAACCCCTTTCTAGCAGCGAGGTACAAAGTAAAATAATAATAATCCTTTATTATCTGGCAACTAAAGCCTCTAGATAAATACTCAAATAATCTTACAAAATAATAAACCAATACATATAAAATAAACTATAACCTAACTATAAATTATTGTACACGAAGTGACGTCTCAGGCTTGTCTGAGACGTCTTAGACTAGACCTTTTTGTCTACAGGGCGCTAAGGCTGTTGATAAAATATCGAAATATTGATATTTTTTTCAAATTTATTTTAAAACAAATAACATAAAGCTTTTATTACAGAAATAGTGTTCGGGTAGTACAAATATCTTCACTGGACTGCGTTACTAAATGTGATTGATTAAGTACCTATAATAATAATTTATTTACCAGGTACAATAATTCCAAATGGTTAGTAATTGGAACTTATAAATTACTAGCCTTTGACTGCGGCTTCGCCCGCCCGCATAAAATATGTATAGCCTATATCACTTAAGATTTCAGGAATAAAACCGTTTTCAATCGGTGAAAAAATTTTCGCGATCGGACCAGTACTTTCAGAGATTACCTCCTACAAACAAAAAAACATATAAAAACAAATTTTACCTCTTTATAAAATTATATTGCTGTAGATGTTAGTATAATAATAATTTATTTAATTAGATAACAATTTCGTAATGGTTAGTACTTAACAGTTGGAACTTTTAACCTATATTAGTACCACCGTAGACGCGGGCTCGCGGACGGCGAGCCATGGGTAGCTCGCTGTCTGACCGTCCGGTAACTGTCCGGACCGAGCCCAAGACGTCGACGGCGCGCACTATTCCCGCGCGCCTCAAGGATTTGTCAGCAGCAGGAGGGACCCAGCTGGGTCGAAGCCTACTGTGGCCAGGGCTATCTCAAAGGAAGCTCGAGTCCCGATATGAGGCTAGAAGGAACGGGGTGGGTTTTTAGTCAGTAAGAGTCTGACACTATCTCTCGCTCCACCCAAGAGCGGGGGTTGTCATAAGATGATTTTTGCCCACCGTAAAAGAAAACCTATATTAGTAGGTACAAAATACAACGCAAAACAAAAGTTTAAATCTCCTTTTTTTCTCTCATGAATATCTTATGAAAAGTGCTATCAGCAGCATGAGACCGGTTCTCAAACGTCAGGAACAGCAGTAAGCTGCGTGCTACTACGCAATAACTATATTATAAAGCAGGGTTAAATTGTTCGTTTAAAAAATCCACAGGAAAATGTACGGAACTCGTTAAACACGGGAAATTGCTTCCGGTCAGCTGTGCTGTTGTTTCACTTACAGTCCGTGTTAGGGTTCCGTCGAGGAAAACCGTTCGAAATATTTATAAAATAAGCAGAACACCTCGACCACTTGCACTGCCTGCTATTTTATATTGGGATCGATTCAATTACTGATTCTGAACAAATTATATTCAGGTACAGTGAAACCTGGTTAAGTGAGACATCAAGGGACCTGCAATGTCGTTTCACTTATAGAGGTATTCCACTTACCCAGTGTCTCAGATAAATAAATATCTGTCTCATTTACAGAGGGTTTCATCAATAGAGGTGAGAATACAGGTTATTTCAGTTATACAGGTGCGATCATTAAATAAAATAACGTGTTATGTATGTAAATGAGTTTTAATTAAAAAAATTAGTACTTAAAGGTAATCATACAAATGTAATCAACAAAAATATTCAAGCACGTTTTTACACGTAATATGTACGAATATGGAAACAGAATGTATCAATTATAAAAATCTGTCATTTTAGTTTGTCGTTTGGAAGTATCAGCCATCAGATGTTACAAAGAGTAGATTTTGGCAAATTAAATTTGGCACAAACTTCTTCGCGTGTCTTCCCACTTTCATAAACGGATATTAACTTCAGTTTTTCACGTAATGATAACGATTGTAGCTTTCGTTTTGGCATTTTTCAAATAAACATCTGTATGATAGTAAAGCGAAACTAAAACTGAAGGTCAATTGAAGCTCAAAATTACTTACGTACTTGGAATTACATGTGGAATTTGTGGGTAGAATAAGAATGAGTAAACAAACAATGTTATCTCAGTTACAGCGGTTTATGCATATAAAATTTACTCGCTGTCTCAGCTATAGAGGTAACTATGTTGATAAATCGAAAGAACAAATCCCAGATATAGAGGCTTACCTCGTCCCACTAACAGAGGTAATTCAGTGCCAAAGTTTTGGGACCTCAGCATGAGTTCCAGTTATGGTGGTTTCTCACTTATCCAGGTCCCACTTAACCAAGTTTCACTGTAATACTAAAAATAATGCTATATACAAAACCAAAATCCACTAAAGAACTAATAATAATAATAATATATTCCACAATTATCACACAACGCCGTCTAGTCCCAAACTAAGCAGAGCTTGTGTTATGGGTACTAGACAACTGATAAACATACTTATATATTTCTAAATACATACATATTATAGATAAATTACACCCAGACACAGAACAAATGAACATGCTCATCACATAAACATTTGTCCTGGGTGGGAATCGAACCCACGACCTCCGGCATAACAGTCAGGGCCACAAACCACTAGACCAACAGGCCAGTCGTTAACTAACTTTAGGGCTTTTATTTTTATTTTTTAAGTTAGTTTTAATTAGGTTAAGTTATATGTACATACTTAGCTGGCGAGGTACTCCTCCACATCGCTGTCATCTGCACACAAACTTACACAGAAGACTGGCAGCATTGCCATGTTAAATGAATTTTCATTAACATGTTTTTTTTAAATAATGTATAGGCTCACGTTTGACCACTATCTCACCTGATGGTAAGCGAGGATGTTGCCGACGATGGAACACGCTTGCCTAGAAGCAATCTATTCACTCTTGACTTAAAGACCCCTAGGTTATAGCTATCAGGAAACACAGACGCCGGCAGGGACTTCTACTCCTTAGCTGTACGCATAATAAATGTTTGACTGGCCTGTTGGTCTAGTGGTTAGTGACCCTGACTGCTATTCCGGAGGTCGTGGGTTCGATTCCCACCCAGGACAAATGTTTGTGTGATGAGCATAATCATTTGTTCTGTGTCTGGGTGTAATTTATCTATAATATGTATGTATTTAGAAATATATAAGTATGTCTATCAGTTGTCTAGTACCTACCCATAACACAAGCTCTGCTTAGCTTGGGACTAGACAGCGTTGTGTGATAGATGTGGAATATTATTATTATTATTAAATGTATTCCCAAAACGCTTTGTACGTATGGGTGGGTTGTCCACCATGTACCGGTGGCGCAACGCCGTACGTCTTGTGGTCCGATGATGGAACGGACTTGGTGGAATTAAATTGTGTAGCTCTATTAGCATTAGTCAATATTAAATTAACTACGGAACCAGAATATTATGATAAATATTTGCTTGGACAGAACAGTTTTACTTTATTTTCAGTTCTCCGCTATTCACAACATCAGTGCCGACGTTTACCGAGCTTTTTTTACTTGAAACAAATTACTGATTGTATCTCGCCATAAATCATAGCGCGTTTTATATCTAGCTCTCAATCTTAAACCATAGCCCTGTGGAGGTTTAGATTGAAATATAGGATAAGTGTTTTGTTGTTTTTGGTTTTAATTGAGCCATTTCGTTAATTAGTTACAATTAGAGCTGAGAAAGAACCTGTGAAACTTGTTTTTGTGTGATTGAAAAAGTCACACACGCATCATTGGTGGCCGGCTTGCGGTTACAATTCGAAATACATTTTCACTGTTTTTCATACAACTGCTCTTAAGAATGCGATTATGACGTTATTACACGTTTTTCATTATATATTTTGGAACCATAGATATCATGTGTATCTTTATCTAGGCTTCTATTGGTATTAATTTGTAAAGTGTAAAGCTAACCCAGTAAAGACTTCTGAAAATCTGCTATTTTGCAAAGTAACCCTTCATAATAAATTTAAAAAGTCAAAAAATATAATATTAGAACCCTTACTTTAATCAAGATTTTAACAATTTGTTTTCAAGAACTTTAAAAAAAAATACGTATTTCCTGGAACAAGTTTTACGAAATATTCGAGTAAATCACGGAATTACCGAATACCAATAGAGTTTTCAGGCGTTATCTTTCTTTTTTTGCGTTGCCTCTTCATAAAACATCGCGATTGATTAAGAAACTAGCTTTTAAATCACGCTTGATGTTGACGATAAGCGAGTGGAAAAGGAGCCACTTAAGTCTCATAATGTACAAGGGATGAGCTCGGGAGAAGCGTTAGAAACCGCTCCTCAGCTCCAAATACCCTGTTAGTGGAAGATTGGTCAAACATAGGTCACTATAATCATATTAAAAGTTTAATTTCAATCTCACTTCGCCTTAGCGGCGAGCGGGGCGGCATTGGAAAGCGGGGACGCGACGCTGTGAGCGGGGCGGCATCGGAAAGCGGTGACGCGATGCTGTGAGCGGTGCGTCTCATGGCGTACCTACTTCAAACATTTTCATAATTTTTGATCCTACCGCTCGCCGCCCCGCGTTTAGCTCGCGCTCACAACGGCAAGGTCGTGAACGGACCGGAAGATTGACAATGGATTAAATTTCACACTGTCAAATACTCGTGGACACAAATTGAACCAAAACAAACCCAGTATTCATAGATATATCTAGTTAATATCCTCATCGTCTAACCTAATACATTCTGTCCCACACCTGTAATGAAGTTTGGAAGTAATAATTAAAGTCAGCCATAGTTTGTCCGATGCTTCATGTTGCCACTTGCAGAGTTGCAGCTTAGTTGCTTAGTCGGCAACTCGGCAACTCGCTGTGACACGTCATACGTCTTGCATGCACGTGCATGCTGGGGATTAATTTGTCAGGGACTTTGTCAACGGTGCGATTTTGTTTACCTGTTAGAGGAAAAAGGAAAAGTTGTTCTTAGTTTTGAATAAAAATGGATCTGTGCCAGGTTATTAGTCTCATCTCAGAAGTTTTCAGTGTGATTTTTTTCGAGTAAAGTTGTTAATATTATCCACAAATTAATTCCTATAACAGGGCTTGCGGACGGCGGGCAATGTGTAGCTCGCTGTCCGACCGTCCGTTAACCGTCCGGACCGAGCCCGTCGTCAACGGCGAGCACTTTTCCTGAGCGCCTCAAGGAGTTGTCAGCAACTTTAGGGGCCCTGCAGGGTTGAAGCCTACTGGGGCCAAGGGTCTGCTTCGGAAAAGGAGGCTCGGCCCCGGTATGAAAGGCAACGAAGGAACGGGGTGGGTTTTTAGTCAGTAAGAGTCTGACACTACCTCCCGCTCCGCCCAAGGGCGGGGATGTTATCTGGATGATTTATGCCCACCGAAAAGACAAAGTATTCGGGACAGATTTAAAAATGATACAAAAACATTGAGTAGGTACAGTATTTATTTTACATTTATCTAAGTACTTAAGTAATTAAAGTTACCTTTTTTTTTCGTTTAGCAAAAATCATCTAATGACAACCCCCGCTCTTGGGTGGAGCGGGAGATAGTGTCAGACTCTTACTGACTAAAAACCCACCCCGTTCCTACTAGCCTTCATACCGGGGCACTAGCTCCCTTTCGGACAACCCTGTCCCCAGTAGGCTTCGACCCAGCTGGGCCCGTCCTGCTGCTGACAACTCTTTGAGGCGCGCGGGAACAGTGCGCGCCGTCGACGTCTTGAGCTCGGTCCATTACCGGACGATTAGACAGCGAGCTGCTCATGGCTTGCCGTCCGCGAGCCCGCGTCTACGGTGGCCGGAAATCGGGATCGGAATCCCGGCGGCGGCGGCGAGGGCGCCGTAGCCTGATGCGGTCGGCCTCCTCCTTTACTAGCATTACTGCTTCGCAGAAGGAGTCGAACGCCTGCCATTCCTCCTCGCTCCGGACCATGGCCTCGACCAGGGCCCGGCGCGAGAGGCCTCCGCCGCCGATCGCCCCTACGAGGGCAAATTAAAGTTACCTGGATAAATCGTTAATTCCCTTTGACCGTTTATTTAATTAACTGTATAAATATTCACTCAATACACACTTACAAAACAACACAGAAAAACTAGTAAAAATTCGCTCCAGAAAATACCTATAACTATTTTCACGCAAGAAACTCATTTTCACATCGTTAAGTTATCATAACACATTCGGAAATTCAATTCCGACTCTAACTGCCCCACTAGAGTCCATAACGCAGTCGAAAATAGCTCTTATAGTATAAGGATAGGGTTGAAAGTGCGTGTTGTGGTTTGTAAATCAGAAATAAAGTAAGTAACACACTGAGTGAACTCAGATGCGATATCATGGAGGTATTATTAAGAGCTCGTTTGGGATTCCTCTTGTGTTATTCTACGTGTTTTGTATTTGTTTCCATTGGCTTATTTTATTGGCTTTTATAATTGCATATTTAGGAAAAGTGTTTTTGTTTTTGAGGTAGGGAATTGACCAATTAATTTATTTTATTTTATAAAAACTATCAACATTTGTGAGAGTAGTGGTGGCCGAGTGGTAATGGCCCCGACTTACGAGTTGTAGGTCGCGGGTTCGAACCCAGCCAGGCGCATTAGTTTGTGTAATATATCATCACCACTGCTCTCAAAACGATGAAGGAAAACATCGTGAGGAAACCGGCATGTCCTACAACTAAAAATTCGAAGACATGTGACATTCACCAACCCGCACTGGGCCTGCGTGGTGGATTACGGTCCATTCCCTCTCCTACAGAGAAGGCCTGAGTCCCAGCAGTGGGAACATTAAAAAGACTGATGATGATGATCAACATTTGTTACACATTGCATTCAAAATGTACATCCCTTATACAAACCAAGTGTTCAATATTACGATAGGTCGACACAGCATGCATAAACAATAGACATTACAAATAAAATAGTGTAGATAAAAACCTTTGAGTTACGTTATTACAAAGGTAGGCCAGTAGTTACTTCTCCCGCTCTAGGGCAGCACGAGAGGGCGTGTCAGACTTTTACGGGCTAAAACCAACCTGACTTTTAGTTGGACGGCGAGCTATGGGTAGCTCGCTGTCCGATCGTCCGGTAATGGACCGAGTCTAAGACGTCGACGGCGCGCACTGCTCCCGCGCGCCTCAAGGAGTTGTCAGCAGCAGGAGGGGCCCAGCTGGGTCGAAGCCTACTGGGGACAGGGTTGTCCGAAAGGGAGCTCGTGCCCCGGTATGAAGGCTAGAAGGAACGGCGCGGGGTTTTTAATCAGTAAGAGTCTGACACTGTCTCCCGCTCCACCCAAGAGCGGGTTTCGTCAAAGATGATTTTCCCGGTCGAGAAAAAAAAAAACTGACTTTTAGTTGCCCTTTGAGTTCCAAGTCAAGGGTATTTTCAGTGATTGCTGGGCACCTAGCAGGCACTGCAGTAGAGTCGAACTGCACCTGCAGCCCCCGACACAAGTGTACGAGAGAAGACCGGAGTGATTTCGTCAGTAAGTCTGTCAGACACCTCCACCCATCCCAGAGTAAAGGATATTCATGAGGATGGCCTTGGTTTTTGGGTAGGTTCGTGGGGTGTAAGGTAATAATAAATTGCATAGGGTTTAAAAATGTAACTTAATAGAAACACTTGTGTCAATTTTGTCATCTTTCATTAGATGCTATTTTTTTTTTATTAATTCAGCTCTTTGAAGTTTGATTTTTTTTTTACAGCTTGAAGGGACCGCAGACCTGAGTATGTGGTTTTAATTTCAACTCGATACCTCCACGCGTTCTCGAGATAAAGGGTCTTAACAGACAGACAGACAGACGGACAACAAAGTGATGTTATAAGGGTTCCGTTTTTTCCTTTTGAGATACGTAACCCTAAAAACTAATATCTATCCTAAGCACGTAAAGAAGTTCTTTGATTATTTCTAGGTTTTATTTAGGTTGGATGCCTCTTGTAGTTAATTAGTAAAATCGAATTTAAAGTACCTATGTCATGGACTGCAGGGTAGTTTAAAAGAGTGACATTCCCACAAAAAAAATGGATACGTCATGTTCTCGTGTCGTGAGTCATTGGGCTCGTGCTGAACCTTCTCGCGGCATGTAATATTCAGGTCTCGCACGGGCCGCGCGACTGGATCATTCGCACTTATTGTGTCAATAGTGTTGTTTATGGAGCCACATGTGCCGCGCCTCCCCGCTGGACTGGCTACGGTGGCGGTGGTAAGTGGATTATTGTGCCTTATAAGTCTGGAGTAGTAACTATATTATTTTGGTTTATAAGTCTCGTGATACAGGTATCCTTGCACCTTTACCTGCGGCTCGGGCGAATAAAAACCTTTCTCCACCTGTATCAAAATCACTTATTTTAAACTAGCTGCTTCCAGCGGCTTCGCCCGCGTGATAGCAGAAAATTATCCCAAGGGAACAGACTTCCGGGATAAAAAGTATCCTATGTCCTATTCCAGGACATAGTTTATACGTCTACCAAGTTTCAACAAAATCGGTTTTGCCATTTAATTCATGAATCCCCAAGCGACCACCGGTGGCCGCGCATCTATTGTCTTACTATTGTGTCTCTAATTGACGGTATCTGAAGGGTTAAGCGTGAAAACGTAACAAAGAAACAAACTGACTTTCGCTTTTATAATATTAGTAAGGATTTAAATTCGAAGGAAGAAGTTGCAGATGACGTTAAAATCATTTCAGCTGCTGAAACGTGAAGCTCTCAACAAAAGCTACATTTCATATTTCCTTTCAATGACAGCTTATTTTAATGTACCACAAAAACAATAAAGAAATACACGGCTAACAATATTATCTTATGAACATCCTCCAAGCTGTATACCTCATAACTATTCGGGTCTCGCACAAAACGGATGAGCGGGTGCGTGTCAATATTGTATATTGTGCACACGCCGGCTGCCCGATCCTGGAAGTGGATATTAGTTATTAATTAAGAGAAGTGGTCTGTTGTCTTTGAGTGGAAATAGATATATGGACCAGCCCGTTGAACCTAGGAAAACCATTTTTCAAAATACTCGAAAACCCGCTCTCCCACTCCCACTGTGTCTAAGCGTGCAATGGACTTTTTTCCGCAATATTGCGGAAAAGTTCGCGTGCTTGCCCCCACCACAATATTATTGTAATAATATTGTTTTCAATACACTTGCTCATAAATTGACTATAATTGCACTGCACTTAGGTATAGTATAAGGGCACTTGTTATCAAACTGTGACATTTTGATTACCATTACGCACTAGTGCTATAATGTGGTTAAAACCTTATTGTTCAATCTCTCCCCCGTCTTAATTTTATGACATTTATCGTATCAGGATGGGCGCAGGTCGTCCCCCACAAGGAAAAAAAAATGGGCGCCCATCTGAGAACAGATTTTTACCGCCGCAAAAGTTTACTCGTTTTGCAGTGATTTTATTCACCAGTGTATTGAAAAACGTCGTATGATACACGTGAGTAATTAATGATTACCATTCTCGGCTCTCTTAAGACCCTCGCCATGGCTCGTGTCTAAATACCGCCTCGACTGTAATCACTAACATTACACACTTATATCATAATATACTATTATCGTATCAAGACGGGCACGTGACGACCACCATTGTGTATTGAAAAATTACGTTTTTTGACACACTTGCGTCACAAAATGGATGAGCGGGTGCTTGTCAATCTTGCTTCCTTACTTAATATTTTAAAAGCGAAAGTGAGTTTGTTTGTTACGTCTTCACGCCTAAATGGCAAAACCGATTTTGATGAAACTTGGTACACGGATAGACCATGCTCTGGAAAAGGACATAGGATACTTTTTATCCCGGAAGTATGTTTCCTTGGGATAATTTTCTGCTATCACGCGGGCGAAGCCGTTGGGAGCAGCTAGTATTGTATATTGTGCAAACGCCGGCCGCCGGCCGCGCGGTGTGGATATTAGTAATTAATTAAGAGAAGTGGTCGCTCTTGTCTTTAGGTAGAAATAGAGATATGGACCAGCCCGTCGATCCTAGGAAAATAAATTTGATGGGTAATTAGGTAGTCAGTGATTTAGTTATGTTATTACCATAGACATATACAAGTTTATTTGTAAAACAGTAACAACCTTGCAGGACTGTATTACTAACATCAAAAACAACAAATTTTGTTCTACGACTTCTTACAAATCTAATTCATTTAACAAATAGAAACCTTCAAGATTTCGTTGTTCTATCTAACACATTTCAACTCTGTATATATATATGTATGTTGCTATATCTACCTATGTCTGTACGACGCAACGCAAGTGCATCAAGCACCTCCGCCGCCCGAACCCCGCTCCCCCTTGCTATTGTACTATCAATTGCTTCGTAATATTTAGAATGTTCAATTTAAATATTTTTATTTTTGTATGAAAATCTGATGAACTAAAATATGATACATTTTTAAAACTCATTGAACAAAAGTTGTTATTTATGATGTTAGTAACGTAGTCCTGAGAGGTTGTTAGTGTTTTACAAAGAATCCTGCATAGGGGTAGGGCGAATGAGCCTACGCGAGGGAACATGCTTCCTAACACCCCTGCCGCCGATACCCCGACCCCATTTTCCAGCCACTGCAATGGATAGCTTGCAGTCCAGCCACCCGGTAACTATCTGGGCTGAGCCTGAGTCATCGACGGCTATACGTTGCACGCGCGCCTCAAAGAGCTGTCCAAGCAGAAGCCTACTGGGACCATGGTTTAGCTTCAGATAGGGACATCCAGGGTCCCGGGATGCAAGGTAAAGAAGGAACATAGGACTGTGTTTTGTTCAGTAAAAGTCTGACACGCCCTTCCGCTATGCCTTAGATCGGGAGAAGTCATCTTAATTTCTCACCTTAAAAAAATGCATATGTCTTCCTGCGCTTATCCCGTTTTCTTTGGGGTCGGCGCAACACGTATTTTTCTTCCATTCTGGCCATAAGTAACTGATTAATTAATTAAACCTCAAGCGAACGCCGTTCGTGCACCTATTATCTTTCTATTGTGTATCTAATTAACACGATCAAAAATTCCTTTAAATTTTCTTTAAGTGCCTGTAAAACACAGATAACAAAAGTACTCCCAACTCAGTGACATTAGTTTCAAATCGCGTCTACATTGCATTGAGCCAAACTTCCCGAGTCGGTCTCAAGTTGTGAGCGTGCACATAGACCACAGTCTCAAGTCGGTGGCGGCCGATCAGTCAGTGTAGACACGTATTAAACTTCATTCAAGTGTACGAGAGACGCTCTGGTTTAGGAGAGGGATATTTGGTGCATGGCTGTTGAAAAATGTGAGGTAAGTTCTTAATGTACTTGTTCCTGTTCCTGTTAAGGGGCCGAGATACAGTCTTAATGTACTTACTTACATATACTATTTTGTCATTGTCTTTGTCAATACAAAGACAATGACAAAATTAATTGACGGTAGGTAAATACATTAAGAAATGTACGTGGGTGGTTTTGGAAAGTTTCCGACCTCAATATGAAGGTAGCAGCACTCTTCAATAAAAGGTAGTGTAACGTTAAATGCGCAAAACTTCAGACACCCCAAATGATCTTCAATTCGATTGACCTAATTAAGTGAGAAAAAAAACATTTAAAAAAAATTAAATGTTTTTTGAGCAGTTTTAGTTTGTTTAAAATTCATATCTGCATTGAAATAAGAACTTTTACTATCCCGTGTATGAAAAGATTTGATTGGATTGGGTTTGCGCACGTGATGGCTTGACCTAATTATAAATAGACAGGTCGAAGTTTTTAATGAAGATTTTATTGAAAAATGTAAACTATATTAAAAAGTGGTTTAATTGATTCTGTTCGTTATTCTGATCAAACTAATTTCAGGTTTTGCGTATTTAACAATACACCTTGTTAATGTTTCAAGAAAAATTTTAAGTTCTAGACTTAAGTACCTATTAAGTTCTGCTTATTAGGAACTTGCTTTGTAGGTAGTTACTTTTTCTAAATAAATTACTTAGAACAAGTAGATGATCAAATATGTTGATTGCGTGCTGTCGTGCTGACGGCGACAGGTTGGCGCAGTGGTTTTAATGTTTTCCTGTTGCACTATGTGTCGCGGGTTCAATTTCTGCGTTGAGCAAATATTTTTACGTTTTAATTATGTACTGGGTCGAGAAGTTTAATTTTGATAATATTCCACATCTATAATTATAAAAAAATTGTTAAAAACAAATAGACGACAACTACCTAAATCGCATAGTTCACAAATAACCACAAAAGAAGTTGAAATCAATACACACAATTTCCATACAAGTAACATATGTGTATACAATTCCACTTTCATGCTGAATACCAATATGAATATGATTTATATGGTCTTCGTGTCCAACATGGCGCCGGTTGTGACAACTTTATGTTGGTGCTAGTGCCTGTTGTTTTGCTGTCCGTACCACCTCGGGATGTCCCTATGGGGAACTGTGACTTATATTGTGTATTTGAATGGCCTTTTGATTGTTTGTGATTTCGCGTCACTGTAAAGTTATGACTGTATTCCTGAAGTGTTGGTATAGTGTAGCATAATCAAGCTTATAGATATTGTTACGCCGTTAAACTTCAACACGTCATATCTCCGACAAAATAAAGAGTGGCAACGAATAATTAAAACGCATTGCTGTTCGAAAGCTCTAGAACCAAAGTACCTACCTAGCCTGGCAAGATCTGGAACATTCCGGCATAAGTACTCGTTGTACCTACTATTTAGTAGGTACGTAATCTGTAGGTATCTGTAGGTGGATAAGGGAAATGGTACTTTCCGCCATTCCTCTGCCTAAAAAGTCCAATCCCACATCCTTTTCAGAATACCGTCCAATATCCGTCTTACCATTCCTGTCTAAAGTCCTAGAACGTTTAATCCACAACCAATTAAGTACTTTCCTATCCAAAAATAATCTCCTCAACCCCTTTCAGTCTGGCTTCCGTCCTGGTCATAGCACCACTACAGCGCTTCTGAACATTACGGACGATATAAGATCAGCCATGGAAAACGGTAATCTAACGGTCTTGGCATTGCTAGATTTTAGTAATGCTTTTAATACTGTCGATTTTGATGTTTTACTTGGTATTCTATGCTCTCTTAATATATCTCCACCGGTGATTGACTGGTTTCGTAGTTACCTGTTCGGACGACGGCAACGTATCTGCATCGGAGAGACCATGTCTTCTTGGTGTAGTACTTCTGCCGGAGTACCACAGGGTGGCGTTTTATCACCATTACTTTTCGCAGTTTTTATTAACTCTATCTCCAACGAATTAATTTCTTCCTACCACCTTTATGCAGATGACCTTCAGATATATTCGCGGGCACCTCTTGGGAAATTGTCTGAGGCTATATCGACCATTGACCTTGATCTGGCTCGTATATGCGACTGGAGCAAGAGGTACGGACTTACGGTGAACCCTGTGAAGACGCAGGTGATAGTGGTGGGCAGTTCCAGATTGGTCTCAAAGATCGATTTGACGACTCTTCCTCAAGTGTCTTTTGACAGCTCAGTAATTCCCTTTAGTGAGAAAGTCAAGAACTTGGGGATATTCATCGACAAGAATTTCTCTTGGACTGCCCAGCTACAGGAAGTTAGCCGCAAGTTATTCGCATCTGCTGGTTCGTTAAGAAGACTACGGCATTTTCTGCCGACTGCCACCAAGATCACGCTTGCACAATCTCTTCTTTTACCCATCCTTGATTATGCTGATGCCAGCTATCTTGACCTCACTGAAGTGCAACTGGATAAACTTGAGCGACTTCAAAACTTTTGTATAAGGTTCATATTCGGTTTGCGTAAATATGACCATGTTTCTGAATTTCGTGTTAAACTCAAGTGGTTGCCAATTCGCCTTCGCCGTAATGCTCATATTCTGTCTCTTTTATACAATGTGCTCTTTTCTCCTTTCACCCCTCGTTACCTCAAAGAACGGTTCCAATTTCTTTGCGACTCCCACACGAAAGTTCTTAGGTCATCAGATAACCTGAAACTTAGAATGCCAATGCATTCAAGTACTTTCCTGGATAAGTCGTTTACTGTTCAGGCCGCTCGTTTATGGAATGCATTGCCTGTTGAAATAAAGCGTGCGCAAACACTGGCTGTATTTAAAAGACTTGTGAAGGATCATTACTTGTCACTATGATCTTGCCTTCACTTCTTCACTTACTCTCTTGCTTATATATATTTTGTATGTATGTATATGTGTATCTATTTTAGCATTAAGTATTGAATAAGTTTTGTTTACTTTTATAATTATTTGCACCAAGTGCAACCCCATTTTGTGTCCAGGCAATCTCTGTCCATTCTAGGTTGCCTGGAAGAAATCGCCTGGTGCGATAAGGCCGCCAATTGTGTTTTCTATTGTATGGTTTCTTTTTGTATTTTTTTTTCTTGATGTGCAATAAAGTATATATAAATACATAAATAAATAAATAAACAATAGAGTCGAAATTCGCGTGAGTGACTCACGAAGGACAAAGTAATAAAATTGATTTATGGCCCCGCGACGCGACTCTATTGTTCTGGATCTATCCTGAGACGTCAGTATCTAGAATTTTCTTTGCTCCGCATAATAAATACGAGCCCCCGAACGGAAGTGAGTCAGTTTTGATTTCGACTGCGAACGAGAGCGATCTACCTAAGTGTGCGAAGTGATTTTATCTAACGAACGAGGCGATAGTATAACGGAACTCTAGTGCTAACTGTGATTTGGATTATTGTTGACTGGACTAATTACTTATTGTTTGTGGTAAATAAAGTTCTCTATTGGTAAATTGGCATTTGGTTACCCACGTACGTAACAATATTGATCTCTGGGATTTAGGCCTCCTCAAAGATTAAAAAAATAGGTATGTATATACTTTTGAGCTGTCAAGAAGTCTGTCAGTCAGAAAAATGATGCTCATTCCAAAGCTCTATGGAGAAGAATCTACAAGAAACTCAATGGATACTATTTTCAATAATTTTATGTATTACAAATATGTATTTCGGTTACATGTTTCTTATTGCTACTATTATGTGTGAAAAATATAAAAGTCTGATCGATTTAGACATCCGAGGTTACAAAAATTCACACCTAGCTGAAAATTGGTAGCATTACCCGGGCCAAAGGCCACAATAACGAGTTTTTCACGATTTTCAGCACAACAGAAAAAAATGTAGATCAGATAATTTATAGATCTAATCTATGATCAATAAACCTATACTTATTATATGATCAATAAAAAAATGTGTGTTCAATAAATACAGAAGTATGGTTATCAGTTGTCTGATATCTACTCATAACACAAGCTCTTCTAATTGTTAATTTGTTGGATTTTATTACATCTAAAGCTCTGCTTACATTTCGACTAGATGACGTTGTGTTAAAGTTGTAGAATATTATTATATAACATTCTTGATCTAGGGTAGGGTATTATTTATTTAATTACTCAAAATCTAATTACTAAAACTAGCCGCAATCATATGCGAAGGCTCTAAATAATGAGTGGTAGGTCCCTAAAACCCACGCTATTCATTGCAGGGTTAATTAACACTGTTTGCGGCGAGGGCGCGATGTCATCGGGGTCCTTTAGACCCTAACTTTATGTGTTTGGGGTCCGTTTTATTCTTTATGTTACATGAGGTTTGAGAGGTTAATCTTGTGGATTACTTTGGGTTAAGTTTACTAGCTAGTGCTCTGTATTGCTGCTATTTTATTTGGAGAGGGAATATTGTCTAGAAGTTAATCGAGTGTTAAAGTAGTAGCATTCGTTTTGGGTGTATGGAGGCTTATTTGACATCCTAATATTATAAAGGGAAAAGTTTGTGTGCGTGTGTATGTGTATGTTTATTACTTCTTCAAGCTGGAACGGCTGAACGGATTTCGATGAAACTGGTACACAGCTAGGTAGACCGATGTCCTGGAATAGCACATAGGATTTTTTTATCTCGGGACTGTTCCTGATATATCATTTTCTACTAACACGCAAACGAAACCGCTGGCATCAGCTGGTTATTGATAGACTCGCGCTTGACTATCTTACCTACCTGACGCAAAGTGACGATGTGATTGACGATGGAGCACGCTTTCAAAGATTCAAAGCATTTTGTTTCAAACTAGCTTTTGCCCGCAGCATCACCCGCTTACATAAAATATAGCCTATGTCACTCAGGAAAAAAGCGGATTTCTATCGGTGAAAAAATTTTAACTAACGGATCAGTACTTTTAGAGATTACCTCCTACAAAAAAAAAAACTTTACCTCTTTATTATATTAGTGTAGATGTAGATAAGCCATTTAAAGGCACTTTTGAAATAACAAGAGGTCAGTCAGAAAAAAATATGCTAATTGCAGATTCCAAAGCGTAGATCTTTACGGAGAAGAATGTGCACGAAACTATTACCACTAAAAAAGTCTTAGAAGTAACCTATTTACTATTGACTTAAAGACCCCCAGGTTGTAGCTATCAGGTAATACAGACTCCGGCAGGGAATTCCACTCCTTAGCTGTATGCATAATGAATGTGTTCCAATAACATTTTGTGGATATAGGTGGGATGTTCACCATGCACCGGTGCAGTAGTGCATCACAGTGTGACCGCTTTACGAAGGGTTTTAAGCAAAAGCTTATTCTATTGATTTTATCCACTATTTTGCTACCTATCTTGTCAACCAGTTATATTTATTATTACATATATTCTTTATTGTACACCTTATAAAAAACACAGCACAAACCTTACACTTTAGACATAATGCTATTCTGTCATTTACTGATACATCTTCGATTCGTAACATAAAATGCAATCAAAACATTAATGCTAGTTTAATAACAATATTTACTTTATCAACATAGTCAACACCCTCGTAACCTCTATCAACTAAGACATGATAACATACATATCTTCAATAAATATCGAACCTTTAGGAATTAATATCCCTTGCCCAGATTTTGCAATTGAGAGTCTACGTCACTGTAACCATTTCGCATCGAGTCTTGAACTTTACTGGATTCATCTCCCAAACGTACTCCGGCATCGCTTATAGAACTACCCACATCGCTTCTTAGCTTGTCAGCATTACTACCAAATTCATTATAATTGTTCTGAATATTTCTTCTTTGGTATTCGATATTATCAATTACAGCTTGCCCAAGGTCACTTCTGAATCTATCAGCATTGTTGGCAATTTGATTATAATGGTTCTGTACATTTCTTCTCTGATTTTCGATATTGTCAGTAACAGAACTACCTACATCACTTCTAAATCTGTCAGCGTTATTAGCCATCTGATTGTAATTATTCTGGACATTTCTTCTTTGGTTGTCGATAGATTGACTTACATCACTTGTAAATCTATCAGCATTGCTAGCCATTTGATTATAATTATTCTGGACATTTCTTCTTTAATTTTCGATAAAGTCGTTTGTGTTTTGTTGAGCTGTATTGAAAGAAGACTGTACTGTTTGTCGCCCTTCATCGATGGCATCATCTACTTTATCGTACGCTGCATTGACTCCGTGTTCGAAATCGTTTTGTACGCCTGCGAGATTGTTCACAGAAGTTCGAATGTCGATCAGTCCAGTACCATCATTTTCGCTGTTTTCACTACCTGACTCCTGTCTTCTTCTTGTAATATTATTACGGATCCTATCTATCACTTCATGTAAACTGGTTACAGTTTGCCTGATACCAGACGTCACTGGTGAATTCTTATTGAAGAAGTATTTCCTTATTTTTTCACATAACACTCCGGTGTCGTTTTTAAGCGGTTGATGAGGGTATGGTCTATTTTCGATAAACACATGCCCAGTTGGTTCATGCCCAACTTTTGCTGGCCCATTATATCCATTTCCAGACAAGAAGCTTTTAATTTTGAAAACGCGACACTTTACTCTGTCAAATAGTCGTCCAACGATTCCTTTCCCATGAACTTGATCACCATCAAACATATGTATTACAGTTCGTACCTCTTCTCTTACAGCTGCTGAGGCGTCGTGTATTTTATGTGAGATTGTTCCTACTATACCAGGTTTTATCACCACTTCTCCTGCTGCATTGAGTTCAGTACCACCAAAGACAAAGTTTTTGCCTCGATGAACCACATTGCCAACGCCGTTTGTTATTGAATGAGTTGTATCTTTTACTGTGTCAAGTATAGAATTAAAAAAAACCACAGTTAGAATTCGCTATTAATGTCAGTGTGACAATTATCACTAGAGAGTGCTTCATATTTATTTTAATTAATCTCTTGGTTCACTTCACGCACGTCAGTTCGTCGTGACTGTGTATAACTCTAATGAAATGCATCGTGCTCAACTATTTAATCAGAGTATTATCTGTTAGCTTGACCTCATGTAAAACTATGATGGTTTATCAAGTTATGTGATTTTCCATGATTCCACTCGTTATTTTGTAACTCTTCCTTGTTTTGTACCCAGGTTGCAAGAAAGACTCAAACTCCGAAGTTTTGGTTCACCATTATCATTATTATTTCAGCTGAGACGTCCACTATTAAATGTGTGAAGAAACTTTAGTATCTAAACACTTCTGCGTCATATAATGTGTAATATGTGTATATAACAATAGATAAGATACCTATCTTATAAAATTTTATATTTATAAAAATATAAAGGTTCAAATTATATAAGCCCCGATTAAAAATTTAACCATATGTTGACCCATCGGTCCCGTCTGACAGTTTTTGCGGATGATTTCGAGACGTCCAAAAACCAAAAAATGGGTCCATGCAACCTTGGACCTTTAAATGTCGTAAAAGTCGAATAATTGGGTCGGGGAGGTAGCTCCATTTAAAACATTGGATATTACCGTATTGAGGCGACACAATGGAAGCTGAACCTTTCCAGATAAAAAAGTCAGATAGTCAAAGACCTGATTTTACCAACAAGAGATTTTTTTATGTGGGAAAATATCTAATGACTTCTCCCACTCAATAGCGGAGTGGTCGTGTCGTGTCAGACTTTTAATGACTAAAACCCACTCTTATGTTCCTTCTTTGCCTTGCTTTCTACGGTTTTGCTGACACTTTTAGGCGCGTGTGGAACACTACACGCTGTCGACGACTCGAGCTCGGTCCGGACGGTTAATTACCGGACGGCCGGACCTACGAGAGGAACAAGTTTGCTGAGAACTGATCACTAGTTGCTAGAGCACGTTCGTTGCACTTCTTTTTGGGACGACACTGATTAGTGTCGTCATTCTAAAGACTATTTTTTACAATTTTTTACATTCAAAAAGAGCCGATTCTCCATCTTATACGAGTATTAATGATTACGATATTAAATCCCCGATGCTTTTGGGCCTAGCGGCTAAAGTCTCGCCAAGGTGCCAAACGCGAAGTGCGACCATTTACGAACCTTTTAGGATGTGGTTTCTACTTCACAACCAGCCATGGCTTTAGCCGCTAAGAAAGCTAATGCCAGCGCGTTTCCAGCATGCTTTCAAGAATTGCGTGACATACAGACAGACATTACATGACACTTTTATATAAGTTATTAAAACTCGATTTCTTACGAATTCTTAATTAAAGTAGAATATAAACATAATAATTACAATGACCTTTAAACTTTGATTAGCTGGAACCCAGCTGTATTCGCAGACGAGTCAGTCTGGCGGAGGCCAAAATGATCATTAAGAGATTGACGATAACATAATGAGTCAGAACTTATGTATGTACCTTTTAGTTATACTTAATTAAGTTCGACCTAACTATGATAAGATATTTTAATTGGCGCTATTTGTATTGAACTTTGAGATGCTACATAGTCACGGTAATAATATCATACAGTATTCCAACTTCATACAAATGGACGAAACGCGAGCTATACCTACGCGCCTCGGTTGTAGCATGGTCTCGGCATGTAGACAGTCGCAACTGTGCCGCAGTGACGAGCGGACACGACGGTTTTTTTTAACAATAATCGCGCGATTATTGTTAGTTTGTATAATTCAAAGTAAAGACGTGGTATTTTATTAATAATAGTGGTTTATTGTACTATGTGTATGAATAATACTAGAAAAAGCATTTTATTTAAATCTACCAATCAAAAAACTACAAGTATTTTTATTGAACACTTCCTATTCAATCCACAAAGTATTTTGTTTTTATAAAAAAGTAAGTATTTTTTTTTTTTTTAAGTAAGTAAGTATATTTACAATCACAAAACTAAATGGAAACCCAAAGTAGGCAAATGTAATTAGAATGCTGGAGGCGGGCAGCCCTATCGCATGTTTACGTACCGCGCGGCTGTAGGCATTTATTTCAAAGATACGGCCGAGTTACAATACCGTATGATACTATTACCGTGACATAGTTGACGGTAGAATTACACTGCTCACACGTGTGCTACAAACGCCGATCTGCGCGTCGGCCTCCATACATTTTATATGGAAACTAGACTTGTAAGGCTACACATAATACACACAACGCAACGCCACGCGACGTCGTTCTACAAATCTACAAATCAGGCGTGTTTCACGTGTGCGTCGGTCTAATGTATTTCTAGTTTAAAAGTTGAAACTACACTGCTCACACGTGTGCTACACACGCCGATCTAGGCGCGTCGGTCTCCATACATTTTATTTGGAAACTGGACTTGTAGAGCCATACTTGATACACGCCACGCGATGTCATTCTACGTACAAATCAGGCATAGCCAAGTTAAGATCGTTTCGTTTAGATTCTCTTGCTTCGATCGCCTCGAGTTGGCCACGCCTCCAATTCCTTTGTTCTGACGTAATTTCAACGCTCGGTCACGTGGTCAGGACAAAGGAATCGGAGACGTAACCGATTCGAGACGTTCGACGCAAAAGAAATGAAACGAAATGGTCGTACCTTGACTAGTGGGGCAGGCGTTTAGTTCTAGCTTTACTCATGTTGAAACACTCAAGTTTTAATAACATAGGTACTTCATATTGAGTGGTGAGGGTCGCGGGTATGACCGAGGTAGAGTTGAGAGTGGCGGTGAGAAGGCTGAGTGCCAAAAACACCGCCCCAGGACCCGACGGCTTGCCAGGAAAAGCCTGGGTCCTGGCCATGGAGGCTCTCGGGCCTCGACTGAGAGGGCTCTTCAGCGCATGCCTGGAGAGGGGCCAGTTTCCACTTCGCTGGAAGACGGGGAAACTGGTCCTCGTAGCGAAGCCAGGGCGCCCTGCGGACTCTCCGTCCGCATACCGGCCCATTGTGCTGCTCGACGAGGTGGGCAAGCTCTTTGAAAGAGTTATTGCAAACCGCCTCGTCGTGCGGCTAACACGGGTGGGGCCGGACTTGTCGGACGGACAGTTCGGCTTTCGCAGGGCGCGCTCTACAATAGACGCCATCATGCGCGTGCGAGCCCTCACGACAGGGGAAGCGGTGTCCCAGGGTAGGTGTGTCGTGGCAGTGTCCTTGGACATTGCCAACGCTTTCAACTCCCTGCCCTGGAGTACGATCCGGGGGGCACTCCGGTACCACCGGGTGCCCGAATACCTCTGTCGAGTGGTCGAGGCGTACCTGTCAGACAGGTACATTGTCTACCCCGGTCACCAGGGAGACTGGAAACGTCGAGAGATGTCGTGCGGTGTTCCGCAGGAGTCGGTTCTAGGCCCACCCTTGTGGAACATCGGCTACGATTACGTGCTGCGCGGCGACTTCCCTGACGGGGTCAGCGTGGTTTGCTACGCAGACGACACGCTGATTCTAGCGCAGGGAAGTTCGCACCAGGCGGCGGTCGCTCTAGCGACACGTGGGGTTGCGATAGCCGTTGGTAGGATCCAGGAGTTGGGACTCGAGGTGGCGCTGCATAAATCCGAGGCAATGTGCTTCCACGGCCCTCGGAACGCGCCACCATCGGACTCCCAGCTTACGGTAGGAGGAGTTCGCATCGGCGTCGGGTCGACGATAAAGTATCTGGGACTCGTCCTCGACAGCCGGTGGAATTTCGTAGAACATTTCCGACGTCTGGCTCCCAAGCTTCTCCGGGCTGGGGCTGCTCTCAAGCGGCTCCTGCCCAACCTTGGGGGTCCAGACGCCTCCTGCCGGAGGCTCTACGCGGGGATCGTTCGGTCCATGGCCCTCTACGGGGCGCCGGTGTGGGCGCCGTCGCTGGCAAAGCGACCGGCGTCCATACTGAACGCCTGCCAGAGGGTCATGGCAATACGGATGGTGCGGGGTTACCGCACGATCTCCCGCGAAGCGGCGAGCCTTCTGGCTGGCCTACCACCGTGGGATCTGGAGGCAACAGTCCTTGCACACATGCACGACATGCGCGTGGAGATGCAACGCCGGGGTGAAAGTCCACTGCCGCAACATGTCAAGGCATGGCGGACAGAGCTCCGGCGGGATCTCATGGTGAAATGGCGTCAGCGGCTATCGCAACCCAGTGCTGGGCACGCCACGATTATGGCGGTAAGTCCCCTCTTTGAGGCGTGGCTGGAAAGACCTCACGGCGTCCTTACCTTCCGCATGACGCAGGTCCTCACCGGACATGGCAAGTTCGGGAGGTTCCTGCATCGGATTCAGGCGGAAGAGACGCCCGGGTGTCGCCACTGTGCGCAACGCCCGGAGGACACGGTGGAGCACACCGTCGAGGTGTGCCCTGCCTGGGCAGAGCATCGCCGTGCCCTCGTGGGGGCGATCGGCGGCGGAGACCTCTCGCGCCGGGCCCTGGTCGAGGCCATGGTCCGGAGCGAGGAGGAATGGCAGGCGGTCGCCTCCTTCTGCGAAGCAGTAATGCTTGCAAAGGAGGAGGCCGACCGCATCAGGCAACGGCGCCCTCGCCGCCGTCGCCGGGATTCCGATCCCGATTTCCGGCCACCGTAGACGCAGGCTCGCGGACGGCGAGCTATGGGTAGCTCGCTGTCCGATCGTCCGGTAATGGACCGAGTCTAAGACGTCGACGGCGCGCACTGTTCCCGCGCGCCTCAAGGAGTTGTCAGCAGCAGGAGGGGCCCAGCTGGGTCGAAGCCTACTGGGGACAGGGTTGTCCGAAAGGGAGCTCGTGCCCCGGTATGAAGGCTAGAAGGAACGGCGCGGGGTTTTTAGTCAGTAAGAGTCTGACACTGTCTCCCGCTCCACCCAAGAGCGGGTTTCGTCAAAGATGATTTTCCCCGTCGAGAAAAAAAAAAAAAAAGGGTCGCGGGTATCCGATGGATGCGAAACGCACAGGACCGTACATGCTGGGGAGGCCTATGTCCAACAGTAGAAATCTTTCCACTGAAATGATGATGATGAGAATCGGAAAAATCCTAGCCTTGGTTTTCCTGCGGATATCTCAAACACTGGCCGAAGATACCTAGTTTCTCTTAAAAATTTTACTATTACGATTAAAATACGTTTGGAAAGATCTTGCTCAGCTTACAGAGTTCTAGAAAGACCTTTATAAATTCAAACGAGTCTAGAATCTAGATTCCGTGCTATTTCCATCTAGTATCTGGATGAGATCGGTAAACAAATGTAGCGTTTGAACGAGTATCTTTATTTCATTTCCGTTTCGCAGTCGCGACGCGATCAGACAGACAGGCGTTTGAGAAACACTGCGGGACAAGATTTATACGGACCACAATGCTTTGTAGGGTCGGCAGATAAATTGTAAAAAGAAAACTTTACTTGTCGTCGGTCCCGGTGCCTTACCATGATGTCTTAAAATGTCAGTTGTGCAAGCGAGACGGAGTGTATTATATAAATACTTAATACAATTATATTGTTATATCTATACATTATATACTATTTTACTGCTGGACAAAGGCCTTCCTTCATTCCTTCCATTGTTCCAGGCTCTGGGCCAATACCTAGGCATTCGCCTACCATCTTCTTCTTGGTCTGTTCCTTATTTGCCATTATTTCAGGACCCCGAGGATCTCTTTCGCATCACCCATGGCTCCCCTACGGTTGCTGACAACTCCTTGAGGCGCGAACTCCACGCGGCACCGACGAATTTGGCTCGGTCTGGACGATTATCCGACGGTTGGACGGCGGGCTACCTATTGGTCGCCATCCTCAATCCTGCGCCTTCGGTGGCCGGAAATCAGGATCGGAATCCTGGCTGCTCGGGCGCGAGGGCCATTGCCGCTTCGCAGAAGGAGGCGATCGCCTGCCACTACTACTCGCTCCGGACCATGGCCTGTACCAAGGCTTGGCGCGAGAGGTCACTGCCATCAGCCCAGTCCCACTTAAGCTGAGCAGTCTTTTGAGCCACGTAACCGATTTGTGTTTTCGGGTGCAGTTCAAAGGTGGTCCGTCAGTTTGACACATTATATATTGAGCTCCTTTGCACTTGAGCATTCTCTATCACTCAACCAAGGGAAGACAACATGGCAGGTGCATGAAAATTCTTCTTTCCGTTTAGTTTGTCGAATGACCAAATTTTAGAGAACTTATACCTATATGGTTAAGTACTTCTGTCTGTCTTCCTACAGAGAGACTAAGATTTTTATTAATATTGCTATAGATCGCAAAAAAGGCCATTTTAATATAACATAGGTATGTGTGTGTTTCAGTATGTCAGTTAGCAAATAGATGGTAGGTATTCAAATACTTATTTTCAGCTTTCTTTGCTGTCTGTACGAGTTAATTTAATCTGCGGCGCGAGCTTAGTCGGTTTCTCTCATTGCCTCGCCAGAGGGCGCTTATGTCCGATAACGAATACAATCGCTTGTAATTATTACTCGTATATCCTGTGCTCTTTGCTGAGATCTTCTTCATGGAATGGTAGAAGATTCCTAGTTAAATAATAATGATAAATGATATTAGTTTTCCATTATAAGTTTTAAAAAACACTTTCTCATGTCAATTTTTTTAGGGAGACTAGATGAGGCCCGTGTTTCCTAGCTACGAGAAGAAACATCGAAACAAAACTCAGGGGTCAAAGGCTCTTTTAAAGTCCATACAGTAAATATGTAGGTACCTATCTAATGGTCAAATCACATGAGAACCACACAGATTAGTGTTTGAGACGGTATTTTGAGGAAAGAAGCATATTTACAGATTTGAGTGGACCTATCCAGTCAGTGCAATCATTTGTCAGTACCTACATTGTTACTGACAAATGATTGGCATTGGGAGCTATTGAGCTCACCTCAGGACCACCAATAGACCTTTGAGGTGGTTCAGAAGGCTGCGCAACGAACTAAGTGACAGCATGACAATCTGCAAAATCGCCGTACAGACCCGCACCCGCCCTTCATAGAGATGGTGGAACGACTTGAATGTCTTCCTCAAGAAATGACCCAAAGTCCTGATCAATAGAAGGAATGTGGTGGGATAGTTCAGGCTCACACACACACGCACACGACTCGCGCACTGAGGGTTTCGTGTGAACTACAATTCCTGAATGGAGTCTCGAAGATTTTTCCAAAATGCAGTTTTTTTGTGACGTAGGTAACAACAAATTTAGTGTTTTCAGATTTATTCCTATACCTGTGCTTTAAGACCTTGCTTTGTGCCAAATTTTAGGATTCTGGGTCAACGGGAAGTACCCTGTGAATTTCGATCCTAAATATACGTTTCTGTTTCGTGACATAAACGGCCGCATCTTTTTTATTCGTTAACTTAGAAGTTTGAATTTTTCACAGCTTGAAGGAACCGCAGTATATGGTTTTAATTTCAACTCGATACATTGACCGACAGACAGACGGACGGACGGACAACAAAGTGATCCTATAAGGGTTCCATTTTTTTCCTTTTGAGATACGGAACCCTAAAAATGCATATTTCCTGAAGCCCACGGGCCTTATGGCCTGGTCATTAGCGGCAAGCAGGCTGGCATTAGTAAGCGACCGCGGGACGCTACGAGCAGCGTCTAGTGACGAGCTTCAAACATTTTCACACGTTTCGTTTTACCGCTCGCCGCCCCGCGCTTAGCTACAGCTCACAGCGGCAAGGTCATGAACAGGCTGTTAGAGTCACTGAGGTGCAGCTGGGCGAATTTGAGTGGAGTGAAGAAGAGCAGTGAAAAGTGGTAAATGTTTCCATTGTAGTGGAGTAGAGTGGAGTAAAGTTAAGCAACCCTCCGCTTGGTGATCTCCGCCGAGTATCCGTTCTGTCCGGCTGGAGGCCGCTCGTGATCATTTGTTTTATTTGAAAGTCTCCTCAGCACCACTCCGCTCAACTTACGCTGGTTCCACTGATGCAGAGTGGAGATGTCGAGCAATGTGATTGCGGCCAAGTCACGGTCCGATTCTCCCACTCTTTGTACAGGCACAAAAGTAAAAATATTTTTTCTTTTTTTCCTTTTTCTAACAAAATATGTTTATTGTCTATCTATTTTTTTTTTCTACAAATTATAGGTTAAAAATAAAACAATTAGTGTTAAAATTAAAAACAAAAAATTTATTACGAGTTCATTTTTTGGTAAATGCAAAGAAATTATTACCGAGAGATAAAAACAACCAAAATAATATAAACTATTAAACATTTGTATGGCATCTAAACGATTTTAGTTAATAATTAACTATAAGAAGAAGCTGTATACTTAATAGTTAAAATGTAAAAATAAATAATTAATAATAATTACAAAATTTAACAATGCTTATGTGTTATTAGTGGACTTGGCATTTTTTCACAGACGTGAAACGAAATATATTGGCATCGAGTGAAGTGGCAACATTCTTTTTTAACACACTTGATCAGAAAGTGACTCTAATTGCACTGCACTTAGGTAAATAATGGCGCTTGTAACAAACTGTGGTATTTTGATTGCCATTATGCACTAATGCGATAAAGTAATGAACCTCTTTGTTTCATATTAAATTAGTTTCTTACTTCATGCAATTTCGTCTTCAAATAAACAATTTTAACTCATACATGTTTAATAAATTTTATAAATGATCCATGTAAATATTTTTTTTTTTTTTTTGTAGATTAGCAACACCTTCCTTATTTTTATTAAAGCAGTCTAGCTAGTCTATAGCTGCCATTTAAAAATGCGCGCGAAAAAACAATATTGTTGTAGTTTATTGGTTAGTGAAATTATTTTTCTTCACAAGTATGTTAAAAAGTGTATGATACACGTAAGTATTGATGATTACCGTTCTCTGCTCTCTTAATACCCTCGCCATTGGCTTGGGTATAAATACCGCCTCAGCGGTAGTCACCACCATAATAGACAAAATTTTTTTTTTTTGTTTATACTAAGTTGTTTTTCACAATTTCTATTACACTTTTACTTTATAAATCTAAGCTCAAACAACCGTTATAATTTAGGTTTTCCCTACAGTTATTAAGTACAATTCAAATCAAATCAAATACACATTTTGCCAATAATTACTACACACTATACAATTGTTCTGTGAAAAAATGTCTTCTTGTAAAAATAATATAATCTAAAATATTTACATTAATATATTTAATTAGTAACTGGCAGTTTCAGAAGGCACATAATACATTTTTAGGATTTTTATTTAATTACAATATGTAGGTATATATATTAAGCAATATTTAAGCTATTACGATATGTATCGCTAAGGCACACTATGTGAACACTACATTATACAACTATTAAAAAATATGTACCCATTTATTTTTCTTAATTTTAGCTGTAAAAGCGACTCTAAAATTTTTTCGCATTTTTATTTTTTTGGTACTTAAACTACAATATTGTTTTTATTGCTATTATTTAGAATTCTCAGATTTATTGATACCCAGTTTAGCACTTTGAGAGATCTACCTCGGCTGGATAACAATAACTTTATTGATATTTATTGAGATGATGCCTCCCAAAATATTAATATACATTTTATTTATGTAAAGCGATCTTATTAGTAACATTATAGATCATTAGATTCGATATATAAATTGAAGATGTATCGAATAATTGGTTCATTTATTATTATTTTCTAATTAAAAAATAAATCGTCTCACACATGACTACCTACATATTTTCAACCACAATTTTGATACCTATCTTATAAATGATACAACTATTCGATGCAACTCCATTATATAATGTTATCTACCGCATTTAGTAAATACCTAATTATTAACTTAGATCACATTTTCAACAACTCACATACATACACACATTTTTACATTTATCACACGACAAGATTTAATCTTCCATTAATTTTATACTTTAAGACAATATTCATTTTGGATAAATTATAATTATTTTTAATATTTATTCATTTTTATTTAATTATTTTTTATAATTTATCCAAAATGATGTTACGTCCTACTTCAGCACACATTTTTTTTCTTTTATTTATTTCTAATATGGCGTCCGAAATTTTATTGTTTAATCGTGACTAGTTTTATTAAAATAGAATAGATGTAGGTAAAAAAATGTCGCAACCTTTCATATTCTTTGTAAAAAAGACATGAAAAGTAGGGAGAGGGAGAGGAATTCGTTTTGTCATGAGGTAAAACTATTGCATTGCATAAATATGGCTTCTATTTTTCTACAATCAAATCGGACCTACCTGTCTAAATGACTGTAATTTTCATATTTATAAATTATTGTAAAAATAAAAATTACAGTTTCACAACTTTATTAATTTTACAAATAAATTAATAAAATATCGCACTCATTCCTGTTGTTTATTCACGACAGGAATGATTGCGACATGCTACCTGACATCTACAAGTTTAAACGGTGACTTAGTTATGTCAGTACCGGTCGAAGCTAGTGGAGTCGCGACTTGTGACGTCACTGGCGGCGTCGGTGGAGGAGCTGCCGTCCGAGTCGGTCGTCCGGCCGGCGTCCGACGTCCGGCGGCCGTCCGACGTGCCGCCCGTGTCGGACGTCACGCCTGTCTCAGTGGTCGGATATCAAAGATGCTCGTCGCGACCGTTCAGAGGTTGTCGCTCAGCGTGGTCCGAGGGGCGGTTGCGCTTGAAGAATCCGCACTGTGAATAATATGATGAAATTTACAAAGCTGTCTTATTCAACTAGCTAGTAGTTCCAAGTGAGACTCCTGAGAAAAGTTTTAGTTCCGATCTTCAGGTTAGATGTAAGGAACCGCGTGGTTCCTTACAACCTTGTGTGTACAAGGTTGTGGCGATATCTATTATCACCGCATAAGAACCCTGTTTTGTCAGATCCCATCATATCGGGGGATTCTTCCTTTTCAATGCAGGATAAAATTTTCTACTGTTCTATGCGGCGCCATAGGTGATGTTACAATTGAACTCACCTTATACAATGCAAAGATGAGTAGCAGCAGCAAGAGCGCGCCGATGATGGCCGCCAGCACGACGACCCAGAGCGGGATGCCGCCGCTGTCCAGCGCCTCCAGCTGCGGCGTCACCACGGTGTGCGCCTCCGCCGTGTGCCACGTGGCGTCGGCCGGCCGGCCCGCCGCCGGCGCCGGCAGCCGGGACACGCGCGCCGCGCCCAGCGTCGACAGGATCACTGGACGGTCTTTAGAGATCTGAAGGGGAAAAAGGGCAAAAATTTTACTAGTATCATCAGACATCAGTTTGAGTATGTTTTCAGCACTTATTCCTATGTGGACCATTGTGGGTGAGCTTATTCCAACCAGCCCGCCTCTCTCCAAAATCGTGTGTATGTTTCAAAGACACCTGTGCAGTCTAGGAGCACATGCGCAATTGTCTCCTTTCACTTCAAGCATGCTCTTCACAGGACATTGTCTGCGATGCTGCTGTGATACTACTGAATTATAGGATTGATCAATCAATGAATCCGTTCAGGAAATCGGCGCATCAAAATTTTGTTTTCATGTCAATCTTAACTTCTGGAAACCCAGGATAATTTTAGTTTCAACTCTATTTCTCAAGCCTTACCTCAGTGAGCACGGACGCGTTGATCCTAGACCTGAAGGCGAACCAGGCCTCTTGCCCCTTTAACAAGCGTCCCGTGGTACACCTCAGCACCTCACACTTGTATTTCTCTTGGCATTTCTCCAGAATCTCTTTCAGTTGTGGATCCACCTGGAGTAAGAATAGTTGGTTAATATCTGTTTACGAAGCCTTGAATAGCATCATCAGCTCGAGTTAGAAAATACAGTATCTTGAGAGAAAATCTAGTGTAAATGTTGGGAAGGGGATGACTAAGGAAACACTGGTAAACTGAAAAATACAATGCCTAAAGTCAACTAATTTCGACCACTCGGTCGGAGATTAGCCAATTACATAGAAGATATAAATAATTAAAATGTTCCCGATCAAATTTCGATCACGGTGGTCAATCTCAACAAACATTAGCTATGTACTATCTAAGCCACTTCCGCCTGACCACCGCTAAGTTCATTTTTGCTTGCACTCGAAACGAAAACTTTAATGGACTTAGTTTGGCACTGCGCCGCAGGATTCCAGCGAGAGTTTTTTACGTGATCAGGCAGAAATGACCGCGATGGTACATAGGAGATATTTAGTGCAAGTGTGTAGTTGTATTTTTTTATTATATGATTAATTAAAATTTATCATATTTTAATTAATCAGCTTTTCATACAAACATTTAATGTTCTAAATATTAAGAAGCCTTTGCGAAACAAGCGATAGTACAATAGCGGAGGGTGATGCGCTTGCGTTGTGTCATACAGACGTAGGTAGGTATAGCAAAATAGAAACGTTTTAGATAGAACAACGAAATCTTGTCATAGAACAAAAGTTGTTGTTTATAATGTTAGTAATACAGGACTGAAAGGTTGTTAGTGTTTTACATATAACCCTGTATAGAAAGAAAAAATAAAATGGCGTGTAATTTTGATGTAGTTTAAAAAGTATTATTGGATTCAACTGTGACGAGTTTAAATTATGAAGACTTACTTCGTTCTGTCGTCGCCTCCTGGTGTTCTCGCGTCGCTCATTAGCGCCGTAACCGCTGTCTGTGTGAGTGCGGTATGATGTGTGACCACCTGATGAACAACCACAGACCATGTAACATCGAAGAGTAGGAGAATCTTCTATAATAACGACAATTAGCGTATACGACGGGATTTTGTTTTGGACTTTCTTGCTCATTCTTTTTGATAGAGAAAGATGCTTTGGAATATGCAATAAGCATTTTCTGACTGATAGACTTCTTGAAAATTTAGTAAAGTGCCAGTAAATGCTTTGAATCTTTGAATTCAGGACTTAGATTTAAAAACCTTGAAAGATTGTAAAAAAAGTACTTGGCGGAATTTAAAACGCTTTGGAATATTTATTACTTAGTCAGCCCTGCTAGATACTATTATCACGTCACAAGACACTGCTATAGTTACTTCGTGTCATCTTTAAAATAAATAAATCATGTATAATTTTTAAAGACGTCAAATACCTATGCATTTAGGTGCTAAATGAACAGTGCCAAAATAATGTACCTGATGATGAAGAGTAAGAGTATCCACTACCACCACTCTGGTAATTTCCGCCTCCTGATTGATAAGTCCTACCGCCAGATTGGTAACTGCCACCACCGGCCTGGTAACTTCCTCCTCCAGCTGCGTAGTTTCCACCATGCACAGCACCACCAGCTCCAGAACTTCCTTGACTACCACCAGAACTACCACTGACATCAGCTATGCCGTAACGGAACTCATTATTAGGATTGTAAGCAGCATTTACTCCGAAACCTTCTAATTTATCTTCTTCCTCATCTCCAACCACAGTAACGCTTGATGATCCTCTGAAGGTTGAAGAACCAGCTTTGGCAATATCAGGATTGACAGTTTCCGTAGTCGCCCATGAGCCGTGAACGAAAGCGCCTTGGCTTGCATCTTGTCCAAAACCCCTAGATCCTTGACCAGAGGCTGAACCTTGGTTGTAGGTTGCTGAACCCTGGTTATAGGTTCCTGATCCCTGGTTATATGTCCCTGATCCTTGGTTATAGCTTCCTGAACCCTGGTTGAAGGTGATTGATCCCTGATTACCTTGAGAGAAACTGCCAGATCCCTGAGAGCCAGTTTGCCAATTACTTTGAGAATTCCCTTGTGAAAATGCGTTGTTCAAACCATTTTGGTTAGCAAATCTGGAAAGACGAGAATATATTATTAAGAATTACTTCTACTACTACTTCATTGCTAAATCAAATGAATTCAATGAAAAAAATATTTGATAGGTTTCAAAACTTACACATTGAAAGAGCTGCCAGGTTCTCCTTCATGTCCAAGGTTTCCATACTCAGTGCTAGTCTCCACTTCTGACACAATGTTATGATTCGCATCGTATACAATGGTCTTGTTCTTAACCTTCACTATGGTGGCGCCCTGCCCGAAGACACCCTGAGCGATGCCTGCTAGAGCGCCCTGGTCAACACCTCCTTGAGCTAGGACAGCTGCGAATTTCTTCTTGATTTCTTCCTGTTCCTCAGCTGTCAAATCTTTTCCATTGGCAATACTCCAAGTCTGGTTAAACAGTAACGTGCTGCCAACTTGTCCTTGGTTTCCATTAATAGAACCCTGGCTGCCACCAAACTGTCCACTTGATCCTTGGTTGTTACCGAATTGTCCACTGCCACTTTGGATGGTAGTAAATTGTCCATTGCCTTGGTTGATGAACTGTCCATTGCCACCCTGGTTGATGAACTGTCCATTGCCACCCTGGTTGGTGAACTGTCCACCACCCTGGCTACCACTAACTTGTCCACCAGAACCAGAGCCACTACTGAAATGGGTCGAGGTTCCACTAAACTGACTGCTGGAACCTTGACTCGTACCATAACCAGAACCGCTGGTTTGACTGGTTCCATAACCAGAGCCGCTAGTTTGTCCGTTTCCAAAGCTGGTACTTCCTTGGATGTTCACACCGGCAGCGCTACCGCCAGCCTGTGAGTTCACTTGACCGCTCGATGACTCCTCCCAGTAAACTGTAAACATTGAGAAGTGTATTCTACACATGTCACGCCACGTCAGATTTTTTTCTAGTCATTACTATCTCACAGCTTGGCAAAGCCCTCTCATATCTTTACTTGATATACTTTTCTCTCGCAACCAGTCCTCAAGATAAGCCTCTAAGTCATCTCACTACCTCTTTCTAGGCCGATGGCGATTTCCTTCTAAAGGAACCTGCATTAAGATTCGCAGAACAAACGTAGGCATAATAATATATTTTAAACAGTTAATTACCTTGTCCATAATATCCACCAGCACCTGACGTTTGTGATGCAGTGTAAAACTCGGTGCTCATCATAGCTGGAAATAAAAAAATGAAAATGATGTAACCAAATGAAGGTCAGTTCATTGTAGGAGCTATCAGAAATACTAACAACAATTCTAATGTGGACTAATGGAAATGAATAAAAACTATATTTCACTGAGACACCATGCATGACGGCGCGACCAGTCGTCGCTAACAACATAATGTGTAACTCTATAGAGCACAACTAATTTGGTGGCGCAATCAGCTCGGACGTGTGGCGACTCTGGTGTCTAGTTTGGTAGCTTAGGGTTATATTTCACCGGAACACCATGGCGGCACGACCAATTGCGCCGCCATGGTGTAGAGTATTGGAAAAGGGAAAGAACAAACCTTCTCTTTCTTTCCCCAGTAGGAAAGCATAAGGGTTCTGGACGAACAGGTTCTCCATGTTGACATGTCTCGCCATGTCGCACTTGACGTCGCCCAGCCACTGTGGCTGCACCAGCATGTACATCAGGTTCTCGCCTGGAATGGCAAAAGCAATGATTATAAATACACATAAAAAGATATTAATATAATACATTTTAAACATTAATATTGTACATATTAAACATTAATATTAATATTGTACATATTAAACACTAAGATAATATAATAATAATATATAACAATACAGAACCTTTCGGCCCCATCGACATTCTGTTCTGCGAGCATAGTGCCCTGCCCACTGTTACCACCACAGAACAGACGAAAGAGGTGAGAATGGCCTTGTAGGCGGTGCGGGCGTGCCTCAAAATATGATCATGATCATAATTGACACATCCAATAGCAAACTTGCGATCTAAGTGTGCGTGGTCTGTTAGTTGCGTAATGCGCGTTCGTATTGGTTTATTGTCTGTAGTGAAGTTAAAGGGTGGGAGAGAAGCGGCGAAACTCGTTGTAGTACAAATTGGAAAGTATTGCCTTTCTAACCTCTTTTGTCTTTTCTGTGGTTACCACTGACTAATAGGTTATTAGCATAGCATAGCATAGTCGGCCTTATAATGTTCCCACTGTTAGGACTCAGGCCTCTTCTCTAGGAGAGGGAAAGGGCCGTAATCCACCACGCGGGCCCAGTATGGGTTGGTGGATGCCACATATCTTCGAATTTTTTGGTTCTAGGACATGCTGGTTTCCTCACGATGTTTTCGTTAACCGTTTTGAGAGCAGTGTTGATGAAATAAATTACACAAATTAATAGGTTATTAGTTTATATAAAATCTTACCTTCTAGAGTCTGGTAGGGCCACATGAAGTATATCTCCGTCTCTTCAACAATGAAAGGTCCCTCGTTCTTAAGGTTGTACTTGTGGATCACCTGCGGCCCGAGCTTGGTGTCATCGGTTATGTTCGTGTCCACTGTGTTGTACAGCGACGCGTTGTAGTGAAGCTCTGGTGGGTCTGATGTTCTGTAATTAGTTACATTTTGGTTAGTAAGTACTTATATAAAAATACTAATGAAACATGAATACATACAATATAGGTAACACATAATACTATACACTCTGATAAGATTGGAATTATTTGTTCTGAAAGCCCTATAATATTTTTTTTTAATAATAAATTATATATATTAAAAAAAAAGATTTCAATTTTTTTGTAAAAGATTTTCAAACAGTTCTCAAAGTTGGCAAAAAAATAACTACAATGACTCCAAATAGAAATTCTTTATCGTCCATTTAACAAAACCCTTTGTTTAAACAGATAGAAATATCATGAGATCAATCCTTGCTTTTAACTTTTGGACAGTCTTTTCGCTGACAGGTATAGTGTTACTTTGTCGGAGACAGTCAGAGAGAAGAAACGTATAACATAGATATGTGAATAATGAAAGAACTGACAGTGTGCCAAATATACCATTTGATAAGCCAAATAATAATAAGTCATCATCTTCATTTCAGCCGATAGACGTCCAGTGTTGGACATAGGCCTCCCCCAAGTGTCGCCAATCTGAACACAATCGCCACAATGAACGATTCCCGCAATCTTAGGTCATCGGTCCACCTTGTAGGAGGCCTTCCAACTAATAATAATTATTACTGATAATAATAATTACTCTTACCCGATAAGAGACAGTTTTGCTCTAAAGATAACGCTGATGTTCATATGCTTGCTGTTGTCATACATGGTGTCTTGCTCAGCATTGGTGGAGTTAGCTATCATGTCGAAGCTCAGGGATGAGACGCTGGAGTCCACTTCCAGGAACAAACGGAAGTGTACCTAGAAGAGAACATTATCTTATTAATGAAGTTCTGATGATTAAGGAATTCTATATTGTGTAGCATATAAAATTCGCTTCTATCTTTGACTTAGAGCCGAAACCATTAAGTACCATACTAGTTTTTGTAGAATAGACCAGAATGTGTGTGGTATTTTAGTGAAGAGTTCCCGATCTGACTGCCGCAACCCTGGATTCCCAGGGTGCTTTTAACGGTACAGGCGGCGTTTTGTCGTTTTAGGCGTCACTTCGAGGAGGTTATCTCTCCGACAGTAATATCGGATTCCTGGGGTGCCTTAAATGGTACAGGCAGCGTTTTGGCATTTTGTCCCATCGAGGAGATGATTACCTCCCCGACGCCTAATTCTCCGAGTGGGATCAATACTCTCACGATCTCGTTTGACGGACTTGTTCTGGACCATCAATGACAAAAATAGTCATATTCATAGACAGAGGTTATTATTTTCCATTTTTCTGTCTCCTCCCAGCACATCCCTAACTACTGACAAAACCAGACCAAGACTTGACTCTCAGAGGCTCGCAAGGCGTGAGTCCTTTGTTTTGACGTCATCTCAACGCTCAGTCACGTGGTCAGAACAAAGTAATCGGAGGCGTGGCCAACTCGAGGCGATCGACGAAAGAGAAACGAAACGGTCGTAATTGGACTAGGCGTGCTGGTGGTGTTTTGCCGTGGCTTCACGCCCAATTCTATTCAGGGTCTCACCGAAGCTACATTGCTCGGTTAGCACCTGAATGAGCCTGTAGGACATGCCTGGAAATGGACCTACTAAAGAAATCAATAAGGTCAACTCCAAACATCGGAAATTTTTCTTACCTTTTGTCCACTAGCCAGAGGGTTTCCCAGATCACATTTCAGGATGCTAGTACCGTTAGCGAACCTGTTGGTGATGGAGCAGTATATCATAGTGTCGGCGGTGTCCTTGTCCAAGCGTTCCATCTTCGCGTAGGTCACTCCTTTGGGTATAACCAAGAAGTAAGCTGCTTCAAAGGCATCCTCTTTAGAATTCTCCACTTTCACATCTATGTTGACATTTTCTCCCGAACCTAACACGTAATTGATTGTTGGACTGTGGAAAAAAGTAAACAGGTCTTCGAAAATGATTTTTTTTCCAGTTGTGTTAATATTTGTATTATTATTATTTAAAAGGTTATGTACATACATGACATCCACCACCTTACGTTAGAAGATTAGAGCGAGACACAGCACACATGGACACACACGAAAGCACACTAAATACACTGATCGTTGCGAAGCACTAGGTACTAGGTAATGAAAGGAATAAAATTTATAATTGGTATATTCTAAATTCGTACACAAGTTTTTAGCGGCAAATGGTAAATTTTTTTTTAATAATTTCCTAAAATTTTCAATTAGTTAATATATCAGTTTGCTATCATAATTATTACGTAAGAAAACCCAAATTAACTAAACCTAAGTAATAGAACTGGAGCAATTTGCCTGCTACGGTCTTCCTATCCGATTATAATTTAGGTGTCTTCAAGGCTAGAATGAATAGACTCTTAATAAACTAGTGCGCCTCACCATCAACGGTTGCATCACTGCTTACCATCACGTGGGATCGCAGTCACCATATTTTTTTTTTGTAAATAAAATTTTAAAATATGTCTGTCTTACTAATATTTCAATGATATGATCTAGCTATACCTATTAAAACAACTTATTTTGATGAATGAGTTTCATAGTTTTTAAGATACAGAATACCTATATTTGTGTGTTTTGTTATACAAAGCAAAAAAGGTTTTTAAACAAATTAGTAGACCAATTTGTAGTATACCTTTTTACTTGGAGTTATTGAATTAATTTTACTACCTGAACATAATTTTTAACAGACAATAATTTTACCTTAATTTGTTAAAAAAAACTACACCAATCGGGTTACCTATATTAAATTATTAATTAACGAGCAATATACAAGCAATAGGTAAATAAAAAATCAAGAACTGTGAAAGTAAAAGAAAGACAATAGAAAGAAAATAAGTTTATTCCATAAATATGTTAGGTATATAAAAAACAAAAGCAGAAAATAAGAAAAAAAATACAGAAAAATATTTGTTATCTATTGTTTTACAACTTCAGCTCAAAAGAAGTCGCGAATAGAAGTTAGTAGCAAAACAGTTAATAAAATTGTTAATACCTATGTAAAATACATATTATTATGTAAAGGAGTGTTTATACTATAAACAAACTAAAAAACCTGACCTGGTGCATTAAAACGGAAGTTCAAATTCAAAATTTAGAGAAGAACTTTAGTTCGAAGATCTGTTATTGAGGCATTGATATTTAGACAGATCAGCTAAATATTATAATGCAGATTATTTAGCTCTTGTCTTCTCAATTTCATTCCATAAAATCACCAAGTTTGGCCACAGTATTATAGATTTTTGTGGCGTAGATATTAAAAAATCGAATACAAGAAATAAAAAAAAAATGAAATATATCATATTATACAAAAACTTCACAAATGTGTACATTTTACGGTTTATAAAATGTTATAGAAGATATCTATCTTCTATAATATTTTTAGATTAGATACATTCTTGTTAATACATTAATAAAAACAGAAACCAAAAAGCAAAACACAAACTATTATTTGCAAAACATGCATTAGATATAAATACAGTACACAATGCTTTATAGACATCAAGCTAACAATGCACTCGAAATTAGCAATGAGCATTTGATACTTTTGTTATTTATGTAAAACATAGTACTACTTGGGTTTCATAAATAAATAAAACTACTATTACTGTATTAAAAATACAGATTTCATTATTCGAGATAAGTTCTATCTGGCATAAGTTGATTTTAAAGTGAATATTTGGTAAAAATGCATGGTTTATTATGGAATTTGAACTTTGTTTATACACTGCTAAATTTTGAGTAGTAGTCGGCGTTGCGTACTAACTACCTACAGGCCATTGGACTCGCTCAGCTGACGTTTCGTTTAAGAAATAAATTTCGTACATGCGTAAATTAAGACGAGTTTTTAAAAAAGTCATTAATTTTTCATTTCATTTTCATTAATTAATTACTTTACTAACCAATTTTGACGATGTTTTCATTGATTTCAGTACAATATATTATACAAAACACACAGAGATGGTTGTTCCAGATTTGATAATTGTCTCGAATTCTAAGTTTAATTTACATATTACTTAATTTATTTTAGTATTGAGCATGTTAATTTCGAGTGTCTTGCTGCTAAGTTCTAGGATACATATTTAAAACATTCACCAACCACCACCATAATAGTGAAAAACTCACGTTGTAGCCGACATCCTAAGGTCCGGTATACAAATGTTGTCAGGTCCGCAGTTCTTCTGGATGTTCAGGGAGTCGGCGTGAACGATACTCCTGGTCTGGTCAAGTACTGGAGGCACCAGGTTACCAGATGGCTGCGTCACCAGGTCGTAAGACATCTTCACTTCGATGGGCGTCAGCTTGTCACGGATCTCGTCCTGGAATTCCAGAAGGAAAAAGTGTAATCATATGAAGATACATAATTTTTAATTACTTTAATCTTTCAAACTTCACCCAAAAGTACAATGGTGGACTTAATACATTAGGTATTCTCTACCAGTGAACCAAGGGTGGTGAAGAGAAAACATGGCAGATGTATAAAAAAAGAAAATATTATTAAGAAAACGATATAGGTACATACCTATTTATTATAATATTTTAATCGATAATTCAAACTCACAATCATTGTCAAAATGTTTCTAGAGTTTAGCTACAAATAAAAAGAAAGAAAGAAAAAGCAAGCAAGAAAGAAAGAACTATTAAACTCTACTGAAATATTGCCATAGAATTCGAAGAAGAAGCACACAATTGTATTGCAACTGCTAGTGCTGATGTACACTTTCGGTGCAACAAGATACCTTTGCGTATCGATACTTACGTCCAAATACACAATAATATCCTCGCATTTCTGTTGATTTTGCGTCAGGAGAATCTGCGTCTTGTATGTCGTCTCTCTGGTCTCTGCGAGGAACAACCTCTTCGTGTTCTTCTGACGAGAGTCCAGGTCCAAGGTCACCTCAAATTCTAGAAATTGGCGAAGAAATAATTAAAAATTTTGTAGATACAATTTGACCTTGGGCTATATTATGCCGTGTTATAGCTATCATTGTCCCACTGCAAGTGAGAGATCCGACAGCATCATCTCTTTTTCGTAATGGAGCAATGATGGGTTTGACACGACAAAATATATGTGTGATGTAGTGTAGCACATTAACATTGAGTGCAGTCACTTATACAACTAACACTGACTCACAAACGACTAACAAATATGTATTTACAATTCATAATTCCACTACTAATCTCATCGCTTTTATCTGACACTTTGAAGAGCCAGAGAAAGATATTGACCTTAATAGTGATATGATGAATGATGATGATTGGGTGGTTTTGGTTTTGTGTGGTACCAATTAGCGCTACTTCGACCACTCACCGAAATAGCAGATATATCCTTCCGCTTGGAAACAAATAACACATTATTCTCATATCATGACACTCAATTTTGATTAAATAGTAAGAAATGAATGATGTACTTGACAACAGTAATTAATAAATAATCAAATGATGTCGATGAAAATAGGGACAGAAGTAAAGTAAGTAAGATAAAACTGGACGTATAAAGGATCATTTCAAAAAAAGGACAGAAAATATAGACGACTGAAGTTAACGGTAAAAAAATCTTGAACTCTTTAACAGAAACAACGAAGGTAAAGAAGATGTCGCTAATGATGATAATATTAACAGTGAAATAGAAATACTTACTTATCTGCTGATCCACATTGATGCCACCGTAAGTCAAACAGTACATAAGCTGGGCACATGAAACAGTGGTTCCGTTTGCTGAGTGACACTTTTTGTCTGACAGAGAGATCAATTTGTTATCTCCCAAGAACTTCACGTCTGCTGATACTTTCACAACGGGGCGAGACCTGGAAAAATATAGAGTAACATTTAAAATCAACAGTTTTTAACCAGTCAATTTACCAGAATTGGAATACAAAAAATCAGATCGATTTTGTCCAATTTCAGTAATGACAGCTGACTATTTTTTACAAATTCCTTAGAAATATACAGGTAGATTTTTAATTGCCCTTAACTTTTGTTATCAAAATGGACGGCCAAATGTTATGCAGCAGAACAAAAAATACAGAAAGAATGCTTACTTCAAAAACACAACACTATCCGATTTATAAGCACCAACAGCTAAATCTGTATATTTATTATTATCCAAGTCCACTCCTCCTGACAGTGAGAATCCGAAGGTGCTCAGAGTGGGAGAGATCTCCTCTGCGGTGATGGCTTGAGAGTACTTCTCTTGAATGCCCATTTCGCTGCCCTGGTAAATGTAGACCACTCCGCGGCCGTTCTCGCCACCGTAGGGAGCACCGACGGCTATATCTAGAAAGGGGAAGAATAATTTGGTTTACTAAAGTTATTACCTAAGGCCGTTTATCCACCACCGCCGTCACCGGGATGTACCAAGAACGAGATTATTTCGGGTCGAGTTTAAGATACGCTCGGGTGACGGGCGTGCGGTGGCCACATGGCCATAAAAATGTATGTATCGCTAAATCGGCGCCGTCATCTCATTCTCGTTGACGTCCTGATGACGGTGGTGGTGGACAAACGGCCTAAAACCTGCCTGCCTACCGTGAAACCAAAAATTTGTCAAAACATCACTATAAAAATAATATGCGTTTGCCATCTTCAAAAGATTGACAGTTATTAAAGAATGCATGCACTTGTAAAAATTTGCAATTCGATTTGTAAATAAACGATTTCGTTTCAAGACTTGCGTATGGCCTGTATAAATCACTAGCATAAAATCTGAAGTATAGTAGGTGTGCTGTTCTATAAATTGTACTTGGTTGGTATAGTTACCTCCAAAACCATCGTAGTTGATGTCTCCAAGTGAAGTTACTGCCAAACCGAACCTGCCTCGAGATATTTCTCCGGTCCTAGCATGGCTCCTTGTGAATGACTGTAAAAATAAAGAAAGTTTCATGTAATTCAATCACAATTGAAGCAAAATTTGTTTATATTGATTGACGTTATGAAACTATTCGGTGTTTGGTCATGGTCAACTTACCCGATCTTTGTCCTGGTAGATAACATAGATCCTTCCGTGCTCAAAACCATCAGATTTGGCCTTGGAGAACATTGGAGCGCCAACAATGACGTCCTCACAGCCGTCGCCGTCAATATCACCGGATGCGATACTGTACCCGAAGTAGGCACCGATCTGAGAGCCGCTGATGTTCTTGATGTTTTGAAGTTCCCAAGTGTAAAGAACAACCTGGATTAACAGAAATAACAAGGAAATTAACATAAATTTAGATTACGATAGGGGTTTCTGTGAAATTTTGATTGTTATATACGATGAAATGTGTGATCAATCATGTGAGATTAAAGAAATCAAACTATTCAATGTACAAATCGTTAAAGAAATAAGTTAACGTACCAAGCCTTTAAGTCCAGCTCCTCGAGGCACTCCCACAGCAACACCCTGAATTCCTGGGCCGCCAAAGTCTCCAACAGCCATGGAGTATCCCATGTAAGAATCGTCGTACCTAGGACTAGCTTCAGGAGTCGCTATCAAAGCTGGGCGGTTCCTATTTGATTGAGACATCAGCTGACCTAAAATTAAGATGGTCATTCAGTCAAGTTTCCCCGGAAAGGCTGTCCTTAGTTGCATTTGGACGATTTCCAGATGATGATTCATGAAGACAGAATTATTTCCAAGAAAAGCATGATCAGAAAATGTATTTGATAAGAAGCTTTGAGGATAAGACAGTTTGGAATTTTAATGAGGATTAGAAAATCGTCCAAAGGAAACTCATGTTTAATACATCGAAACAGCACAAAACGTCAATCATTCTTGTACCATGTTTTACCATGTTCCATGATCTGTCATTAGATGATGTTCAAGCGATCCAGCAGCCAGGAGGCAATTCATGTGATGATGGTTGTAACATCGTTCATACCGTGTCATATATTACAGGCGTATATATAACGCTTTCATTAGGTTATTATTAGCATAAATATGACCAAAGGTATCATCACACCATATCAAGCGTGAGATTCAGGAATATTTTAATAAAATGTTAAATATATCACCAAATCCTTGTTACAGCGACCGCAAAAAGGTATTTATTGGTAGAATTAATTTTGGTAACGGCTCTGGCGAAACACTGGTACTAAATACGACAAACTGTCCTTCTATCAAAGTATATCAACACTTAATAGAGGGACTTAAAGTCGTATTTATCTTGCATAGAATAAATTAAAACTTTTCAATTGGATTGCAATAAAAATAGCTGAGTTCACTGTGTTCAATCAGAGCTAAATAAAGCCAATGATGTTTTAGTTTAGTTTAAAGCATGGACATTTTTCGGTTATAAAATCGTACAGGACTATGAAAAACCTATTTAACCCGTAGGATTAAAAAACTAATTCATGGGAATATTCATTCCTATTTACATTTTTTAAGATATTTTTCTTAAATTTAAAACATTCAGAAAATTATTTGATTATCCACATGCTGTGGTTGTGATGATCAGGCCTGGATGTGTTCATAATGTCCTTCATTCTTTGGACATTGTGAGGTAATTCACAAATTTTTGCAATCGTGATTGTGGACTATGATATCACCCAAGTAGACAAATTGTTAGCACAAAGATATGAAATGGATATACTAACTACGATCTAATCTCTCGTGCACAATGTTCATTATTTAACTAACGCTAAAATGTTTTATAGAAATTAATGGTATCTTAAAGATTGGAGAATGTGGAAGGTATCTGGTAGAACCCATAGGGTAAACCTTAGAACACCATGTCTTGAGGAAAGCTTATGATTTCTTTGCTATTTATGGCAAATATTGTACGAAAATAGAAAACATTCTGCACCAATACCTGCCATCAATAGTTGCGAGCAGTTTTTGTTTTAAATCCATTTTTTCATGTTCAAGTACAAAATTTTTGTAGACCATTATAAAAAAAAAACCAAATCAAATCCTCGATTAGAGTAATTGAAAAGTCAAATACAAGGGAAAATGCAGGTATAAAATCATTTTTCGTCAATTAGAAAACATAATTTAGAAAGCAAGCAGAAGTTAGCAACTTATTTTAATGAAATCAGATGTTATTGCGTTAAAAGCTAATTATTATACTCGAACACCAAAAATGTAATTTAAAACAACTGTCCATGTTTAAGGCGTTGATAAAGGATTATGCGAATTGAGGCCTCTCTATGTTATTGCTGTTAAGAGTTAAGATGTCAATCTGGCGATACGTCTGGATATGTTTACCTTCTTCCGGTATTTTCGGCATATAGTAGATGAAAGATTCGTTCCGATCTATGGATAACGTTCGCCCTGTGAATAATTTTAGTGTCAGTTATCATTCGGAATGTTCTCCCCAACTTCAGGTTCGATTGGAGATTCTTGTGTTATGTCAGTTCGTTCTGTAGGTTTGTTTAGTTTGTTTGTTTTTTTTAGTAGTCCATTGACTACGTCTTATTTATCATTTTTTGATTTGACTGTTTCTCTAATAACTTCTATGTTTATGAAGAGTTTCATATTTAGAAACGTGGTTTTAATAACCTCATCTTGTGATTGTACTTCTAAATGTTTATTATCAAACTGTCCAGTTCTTACTGTATCGTCTGCATTGTATGAATATCCAACTACTTTCTATATTATAGTAGTCAATCTGGTGATAGTTAATTTCAAACCAGTCTAAGATGATTTCTTCCTCTAAGGACTAATTTCCACCCATGCGTAGCTCACTAAGTATAGCTACTATTTGGAGCTATCAAAACTGAATGCAGTCTATATTAGGAAATTAGTTAATCTATACTTATATGTAGCGTTACCTTGCCAGAAGAAACTGCCTGGTGCACCCATGAAGAGGCGTTCTCCATCCTGGAAAAATTAAATATTATATTTGTTAAAAATTTCAAGACAGGAAGATGGGGTTAAAATGTGATATTTAATCCTGACGAAAACTAACATTTAACCCTTTTTTTTTTTTTTTTTTTTTTTGTCGACGGGGAAAATCATCTTTGACGAAACCCGCTCTTGGGTGAAGCGGGAGACAGTGTCAGACTCTTACTGACTAAAAACCCCGCGCCGTTCCTTCTAGCCTTCATACCGGGGCACGAGCTCCCTTTCGGACAACCCTTGTCCCCAGTAGGCTTCGACCCAGCTGGGCCCCTCCTGCTGCTGACAACTCCTTGAGGCGCGCGGGAACAGTGCGCGCCGTCGACGTCTTAGACTCGGTCCATTACCGGACGATCGGACAGCGAGCTACCCATAGCTCGCCGTCCGCGAGCCTGCGTCTACGGTGGCCGGAAATCGGGATCGGAATCCCGGCGACGGCGGCGAGGGCGCCGTTGCCTGATGCGGTCGGCCTCCTCCTTTGCAAGCATTACTGCTTCGCAGAAGGAGGCGACCGCCTGCCATTCCTCCTCGCTCCGGACCATGGCCTCGACCAGGGCCCGGCGCGAGAGTTCTCCGCCGCCGATCGCCCCCACGAGGGCACGGCGATGCTCCGCCCAGGCAGGGCACACCTCGACGGTGTGCTCCACCGTGTCCTCCGGGCGTTGCGCACAGTGGCGACACCCGGGCGTCTCTTCCGCTTGAATCCGATGCAGGAACCTCCCGAACTTGCCATGTCCGGTGAGGACCTGCGTCATGCGAAAGGTAAGGACGCCGTGAGGTCTTTCCAGCCACGCCTCAAAGAGGGGACTTACCGCCATAATCGTGGCGTGCCCAGCACTGGGTTGCGATAGCCGTTGACGCCATTTCACCATGAGATCCCGCCGGAGCTCTGTCCGCCATGCCTTGACATGTTGCGGCAGTGGACTTTCACCCCGGCGTTGCATCTCCACGCGCATGTCGTGCATGTGTGCAAGGACTGTTGCCTCCAGATCCCACGGTGGTAGGCCAGCCAGAAGGCTCGCCGCTTCGCGGGAGATCGTGCGGTAACCCCGCACCATCCGTATTGCCATGACCCTCTGGCAGGCGTTCAGTATGGACGCCGGTCGCTTTGCCAGCGACGGCGCCCACACCGGCGCCCCGTAGAGGGCCATGGACCGAACGATCCCCGCGTAGAGCCTCCGGCAGGAGGCGTCTGGACCCCCAAGATTGGGCAGGAGCCGCTTGAGAGCAGCCCCAGCCCGGAGAAGCTTGGGAGCCAGACGTCGGAAATGTTCTACGAAATTCCACCGGCTGTCGAGGACGAGTCCCAGATACTTCATCGTCGACCCGACGCCGATGCGAACTCCTCCTACCGTGAGTTGGGAGTCCGGTGGTGGCGCGTTCCGAGGGCCGTGGAAGCACATTGCCTCGGATTTATGCAGCGCCACCTCGAGTCCCAACTCCTGGATCCTACCAACGGCTATCGCAACCCCGCGTGTCGCTAGAGCGACCGCCGCCTGGTGCGAACTTCCCTGCGCTAGAATCAGCGTGTCGTCTGCGTAGCAAACCACGCTGACCCCGTCAGGGAAGTCGCCGCGCAGCACGTAATCGTAGCCGATGTTCCACAAGGGTGGGCCTAGAACCGACCCCTGCGGAACACCGCACGACATCTCTCGACGTTTCCAGTCTCCCTGGTGACCGGGGTAGACAATGTACCTGTCTGACAGGTACGCCTCGACCACTCGACAGAGGTATTCGGGCACCCGGTGGTACCGGAGTGCCCTCCGGATCGTACTCCAGGGCAGGGAGTTGAAAGCGTTGGCAATGTCCAAGGACACTGCCACGACACACCTACCCTGGGACACCGCTTCCCCTGTCGTGAGGGCTCGCACGCGCATGATGGCGTCTATTGTAGAGCGCGCCCTGCGAAAGCCGAACTGTCCGTCCGACAAGTCCGGCCCCACCCGTGTTAGCCGCACGACGAGGCGGTTTGCAATAACTCTTTCAAAGAGCTTGCCCACCTCGTCGAGCAGCACAATGGGCCGGTATGCGGACGGAGAGTCCGCAGGGCGCCCTGGCTTCGCGATGAGGACCAGTTTCCCCGTCTTCCAGCGAAGTGGGAACTGGCCCCTCTCCAGGCATGCGCTAAAGAGCCCTCTCAGTCGAGGCCCGAGAGCCTCCATGGCCAGGACCCAGGCTTTCCCTGGCAAGCCGTCGGGTCCTGGGGCGGTGTTTTTGGCACTCAGCCTTCGCACCGCCACTCTCAACTCTACCTCGGTCACTTCTGGAGCATTGTCGTCGTCGTCGCTGTTGCGATCCGCATCAGACACCGCTGGCGGAGGCGGAGCCATGGGCGGGGGGGAGTGTTCCCCCCGCGCAGGGAACAGAGAGCTAACTACACCCTCCACGAGTTGGGGCCGGAGACTCTGAGTCAGCGGCGGAGCCCAGGGGCGAAGCTTGTCCCGTACCAACTTGTACGGGCGCCCCCACGGGTCCGCGTTCAGAGACCCCAGCCACACGTTGCGGGCCTCGAGTTTGGCCCGCTTGATCTCCGTTCGGAGGGTGCGTTTTGCCTCCCTGTATTCCTCATACAGCTCCGCCTCTCTGGCCTCCGCATCCGGCGGGCGGATGCGGCGCCTGCAGTGCCTGGCGTACCGGCGTCGCGCGTGATTGCACGCATTGCGCAGTGCGCCGATCTCCGGCGACCACCAGTACACCTGGCGCTTAGCTCGTCCTGGACGGACACGGGGCATTGCCGCATCGCAAATTTGCGACATGGCCTCCTGGAACCACTCCGCCTCGACGTCGATGTCGACAGGCCTGTCCAGTGCTTGCACCCAGGCCTGTACCGTCGCGGCTTCCAGGAGGAGCTCCCGGTCCATCTGCTTAAGCGCCCACCGCGGACCGCAAGGGCTTTGTCGGACCGGCGCGGCCGAGGTTTCGGCGGAGACGTCAAACCGGATGTACCGGTGGTCGGAGTACGTCTCCACCTCCTCCATCACGCGCCAGTCGACGACACGCGGCGACAGAGCGGGGCTGGCGAACGAAATGTCCACCACCGACTCACCCCGCATCCGCACCAACGTGGGGACAGAACCCCGAACATTTAACCCTTCAGATACCGTCAATTAGAGACACAATAGTAAGACAATAGATGCGCGGCCACCGGTGTTCGCTTGGGGATTCATGAATCAAATGAGGTTTGAAAAATATGGGAAGCCATTTGCCTAGGAGTCGGCAAAAATCATACCATATCTATTTTTATTCAGTTTTTGATACAAAAATCCTGTGTAAATTAAAAAAATTAAATAAATATAACTGATGCTCCAAAGACAATAAAATAAACTCATCTAACACAATGTAAACCTCCACTCTCTTAGTATTAGAATGAGGATCAAAGTGGTTCACGATTAGGACCTTTTTATGTCCCCACTTATGGTAATGCACGGACCGATCCCTGCTCTACCCTGAACTGGACTGGCCTAATTGCAGCCAGGGTAGATAAAGTGCATTGGTTTATAAGTGTGTGATGACATTCGGTCTATGTTTAACTAACGAATTAAGTGACCGATGAGGTGAGGGTCAGTTTAAAAGAGGACGCGGAAAATAAATTTCTTGGTCCTTAGATGCTAATTTCTAAAATAATAAATAATTTATTTCATAAAAATTTCGAGGTTTTTAAATTAGTCAGAATCCCATATAGAATCTATTAAAAATCTAAATAAGAAAAAAAAATTGTTAATGTTAGTACTTTGGTATAACAAATGATCAATATTATTTTAAAGCAAGGTATCCAATCATGCAGGTGCTACATTTTGGAAGATTTCATAAATAAAGAGGTGACGGCAAGAAAACATAAAAGTATTTTTAACTTCTGTTTCGAGATTTGTTGAAGAATTCCCAAGTGGTTGTGGAGATTTTGAAGCGAATGTAAGCGTCAAGCGATTTTTGCCAAGATATAATTTTAAATACAACGTTATTTTTTTTATTTTATTTTTTTATTTAGAGGCTTTAGGGGCTTTTTTTGCCCGTTAGTTATCTTGACTGTTTTTTATCATATCCTATTTTTTTTTACTTGAAAAATGATCAACTAACTACTCATCCTCTGGGTGGAGCGGGATCGTATTAGACTTTTATTGACTCAAAGCTAGAGTGTTTTTTCAGTTGGTCTTTAATGCGAAGGCTGCAGAAACTCTTTCAAACCACAATCTAACTGGCACCATAAAATTTACTGACACCTCTTTGAGATGCGCGTGGAACAGATCCCACCGTTGACCTGGGCTTATAATAATCCTTATAAAGCTCGCTGTCCGCAAACCCTGCGATCTACCACTATTATTTAATATCTTCTCCCGCTTCCGCTTATCACTTGACCTAATCCTCTCAAAAGACAAAAAGCAGACACGACAAATCGGTGCGTGTGAACGTGTGAGATAAGCGCCGCCGACTCGAGTTACAAGCAACACACTTGAAATTACAAGAAACTTCACAAAAAAAACGTGTAAACATGCGCATTGGAAGATACGATCTAGTAGAGGCCGTGTCTTTTGCAAAATGTAGGAGATAACAGTTTTTTTTAATGTTCGTGACATGTGCTCTTGTAATAGCAAAGACAGAATAAGTGGCAACTTATAAGTAGTTAGGCTAAATATTTCTAAACTTGTAGGAGGGCCTAACTCAGTCTCAAAGAAATGGCTGAACGAATTTGGAAGGCACGCAGTTGCAAATAAACAAGGAAGCAACAAAGATTATGCAGGTCTATATGACATACAGGGATCTGCAGGCAACCGTGTCCGTAATACCTTTGATTATCTTTCTTCTCTTGCTCTCTAATTGGTTTAGAGCTCGGAGTGAGCTCGGAGCTCATCGGAGCACTCAACGTCATAAACGAGTCGATCGTGTTAACGTAAACTTTTGCTTATGTCGAACTGTATTATATGGTTTTAGTACAAATTGACATTAATTTCAACATGATCGACTACGTTGAAAAACTCGTTTTAAGATTAGCAGTGATCACATTATTTGATAACCACAGACATCCTAATAATCGCCAGGAAGATAAAGATAACATTGCAATGAGATTTAAACTAGTTAAAGTCCCTAGTGGTTTGCAGAGGTCAGATGGCACTAACACTAATACAGTTAGGTTCTATAACAGCGATGAAGGCAATCGTCGTGTGTTTACTAATGAGAACAAGTCCACTGGCAATAGGCCCAGCGAACGGTCGGACCAACTGTTTACTAGTAAATATACAAGCAGAGCTTTTGAAATAAGATTTCAGGGGCTCGACTTTGATAAACTAGAAACTGCAAGCGGTTTTGTCCACGTCAAAGTAAAAAAAAATCGTAAAGGAACATATTCGCGAGATAAAACGTGTCGAATTTTATCTAAATTCGTTCAGCTGTTTGAGCGTAAAATATAAAAAACATATACAGAAACTTTTGCCCTTATAATAATAATGTGATAGAAACACAACTGTCACAATCCATCAACACGCACTGGGCCCACGTGGTGGATTACGTCACATTCCCTCTCTTAGAGAGGAGGCCTGAGTCCCAGCAGTGGGAAAATTATAAAGGCTGATGATGATAATGATGATGATAGAAAAAGGCTTTCCAAAGAGACGATATGCATTATTGCAATTATGAGTAATTTTAATTCCTGTAAAGATTTTTGGTTTCATCTATTTTGTGGTACTGGTTTAGACTAATGAAACTTGAAATCTATAACGTTATCTAGTTAAAATACTATAAAAAGTAAATTTTAGAAAATCTGTAGAACAAGATCTACAATGTATCAACCCTGCCACGAATTATATACAACTTTTAATGTTAACATTTTATTACAGAAAAAAGAAACACCAACGTACCCCTTAACGTCATGGTGATTTTGGTACAGGCAATACCGACTCAATTTACATCGCACTTTAGAAAACTGAAAATACCGGACATTGCGAAACCGAATGTAAATATGTAAATACAAATATAAATAAAACATAAGCCGACGTAAACGTACACAAATCTGTCATGGAGATAAAAAATAAAATAGTAAGTAATTCATAAACCGAAAATGGCGCTGGCAGCCCTAAAAACAACATAAAAGCCTAGTCGTTTTAGCATTGAATCAGCGTACGCAGGCCAATGAATAAATATGCGCGTGCGCGCCATATACAGCGCGGACAAGCGCGCATGCGCGCCGAGTGTCACCGGAGGGCAGAATGTCAAAACGATGTTACGGCACTGACTTATTTTGTTGTCTTTATTACAGGAAAACAAACATAGTTGGCATTTGACAGTTTGATGTTTCAAAAGAAGACCAAATACGATCGATTCGTACACATTTTTGGCAAGATCACCTTTTAGAATTATAAAAAAGATTATTTAAATAAGTTTTCATGAAGAAGGAACCTGTAGGGGATTTATTATATTATGTCGGTACAGTTTGATCAGTGGTTAAGCGATTGACTTCGGCACTGTGTCGCGGATTCGATTCCTGCACGGAACATATATTAAACTTCAAATCCCTAGTTGTTTCGGGTTTGCGTGTTTGTGAATGTACCCACAAAATAAGAATAATAAAATTGCTAGTGAGATGCAGCGTTTTCATGAAAAAAAAAAATGATAAACTGAAGTTTATTCCATTTTAATACCAAACATCTAATACCACTTGAATTTATTTGAACGCATTTTTAATGCCCATTCTGAACGAAGACCAGTCTTTAAACAATTTAATGCACGAACACATACCAGTGACAAGAATTTGGTACAGTCAGCTCAGGTCTAACCTAATCAAATTTTTGTTTCCGGGTTTATTTCAACTTTGACCCTAAATTATTCATAAGAGGATGAGTATAAGGCCAAAGTTTATTATTAAATAAGTAAAACCCATTAACATTTATATTCATTACAATGAAAGACGATCCTTAATTTTGAATTCAATTCCGCTATTCCTGCTAGACATTTGAAAGCTGTATGATATTAATTCCTAAGAAAGGTAATTCTCCTTTTCTACTAAGACGCATGAAGTATGAACGAAAACTACAAAAGGCTCAGTTGTTGGGGATAATTGAATATTCCATTAAATTGTGCATAAATATAAGAAGCGTTTAAAACCCCATGAATTTTGCATTCACAACCTGCGCGCGAGACTATAAACTGATTAAAATTTATCCAATATTCATCTCTATCTCCTACGTTATAAAGTTCATTATACCTTTTATTGTTTAGATATACAGCTTCCATTGTTCAGAATCTATTGTAATAAATGTATTAAAAATGTAAATACAATTTAAAGGTGGGTTATGAATATCCAATCGCGATCTTGCAAACTGAAACTGAAATTTTATGGCGGCAACATTTATTGAAAGTGATAGGTTTTAATGTTGTAGTAATATTATGGATGGCAACACCAGCAGGTACAGTGATTTTAACCATAAAAATGTATTTCTATAACCATTTTATTGCTACATAACCCATCTATGTATCTGACTGAAAAACTTACTAGCTTTTGCCCGCAGCTTCGCCCGCGTACATAAAATATAGCCTATGTCACTCAGGAATAAAGCAGCTTTTTATCAGTCAAAAAGTTATAGCAATCGGACCAGTACTTCCAGAGATTACCACGTACAAACAAAAAACAAACTTTACCTCTTTATTATATTAGTTATAGACTATAGATGAATAAAAAATATTTAAAAAAAAACAATTATTTTAAATCTGTTTTTGCGCAGTTTTTAACGGGAAGTTTTCAAATAAAGTCCAGCGTCTGTTTTAAATATTCGAAATTTGAATCTTTGTAGACATTGATTAGTAATACACTTTTATATGTCAAGTGTCTACTCAACTGGACAATATGTGGAATCATAGAAACAGGGACAATATCGGTAAAATGAAGCTGAGAATTTTATTGCAGTATTGTGGAATATTATATTATCTACGTCCTAATGGAAAATATAGTGACGGTCCTATTTAGTAAATAAAACTAAATACTTTCTAACCTTGATACTAGTTAAATGCACAGATCAGCCAAAAGAAAAACATTTTGGTCGATAACATTGCATCAAAAAAGTTTTACTTCTGGTTTTTTGTTTTCGCTTCAAATAGGAATTTCCAAATGTTGATCCTGGTTCTGAAGTTACATAAGAAGGTACGATATCTACTACCGATGCCATTACAAAGTAACAAAATAATTTAGGCAGGGGAATCTAAAAGAATGCCCCTTCCATTATATTCAGTTTGTTTTCAATTTCAGCACTTTGTGATACAATTCTCCTAGATATATATATAAATTTGTAGTTTATTTTTTATTGTTGATTGCTTCGCGCTTGACCGCTATCTCACCTGATGGAAAGAGACGATATGGTCGACGATGGAACGCGGTAACCTAGAAGAAACCTATTCACTCTCGGCTAGTTATAAAATCAAAAAGGGTTTTTACAAATGACAAGTCTTCAATTCCGCAATAGTCCTGGACGCATCGATTTCCCGCCAGTTTCGCGCCGCCATTGTCTGCAAATGGCTGCCGCTTACGGACGCGTTCCAAAACCATGTTTGTAAAGTACAGGAATGTTTGACGTAGTAATGTGGAGAAATATTGTGCTAGCTTTGGAGAGGAAAAACTTCTTCAAAACGGTCGATTTAAACTTTTAATTCGGATATTTTTTGCCCACGCAAACGACAATGTGCAAAATGACACTGAAAATCAGGCTTTGTTGGCAAAGATTGTCAGTGGCATTGTTGTGTTTTATTACGAGTATGTTGCTATTGATAGCGTTTTAGACGTTTTATAATTTACCTAACTAATTGGGTCCGTAAAATAGTTCTTTTACAATAATCTGCATCACATTGACCAAACTAATATTGTAATGGCGAAAGTTGATGCGTCGTTACTTCTTCACGCTTAAATGTCTGAAAGAATTTGGATGCATGGGTAGACCATGTCATAGATACTCTCTATCCCGGGAGTAATGTGGCCTTGGGAAAATTTTCTACTCTCATAGTTTACAGCACTCTTTCCTCCAGCAAAGCTTAAGATTTTGATACCTTATCCCGACCACATTTCTATTTAAACCTAACCATATTTTTCCTAAAAAGGCAAAAGAAATCACACTTAAAGTCGAACACATTTATCCGCACCGATTTGCACTGCCTTCCTCAAAGCTAAATGGCGTCTAGCAGGTGAATCACGGCTCGCAAACACATGGGCCCATTAGGATGCAACACGGTGTACCAATGAATAGTAATGAATTGTGTTCGTTCGCACCTAGCTGCGAGTGGGGACGAATTTATTGGGCTATCGATGGACACTTCAATAAAATTGATGCTGTTGGAGGAAGCGGGATAGGGTTGCTAGAGTGTCTGTGTTTTTTTTTTAACGTTTATTGGAGGAAACGTTTGGACTATTCTTGGGAAATAAGAGATAATATTTAGTCTTGATAGTAGTGGTAAAGAGTTCTGAGTATACATGTAGATGGATGGAGAGGGAGAGGAAGGCCGAAGAAAAGATGGATAGATTGTGTGAGGAGCGATATGAAAGAAAAGGGAGTTAGTGATAGTCTGACGGGTGACAGGACAGAATGGAAGAAAAAAACGTGTTAGCCGACCCCTAGTAATATCCTAGGATAAGGGCAGGAAGAAGAAGAAAATTTAGTCTTGATAGTATAAGCATAAACATAATCAGCCTTTTAACCTTCCCACTACTGTGATTCAGGCCTCCTCTCTTGAAGAGGAAGAAGAGGTTGGGTGGGTTCAGTCGTGATAATGAACCTTGATTAGTCATAGGGCTTTTAAATAATTTTGTCTAGCTCTAAGCAAGAAACTGTTCCCTTATTGTCCCTATTTAAATAGTGTAGTTCAATACAAGCAGTCAAAACAAATGATTTAGGTGCAAATAATTGCAGCAGTAGGAACATTATAAGGCCGACTATGCTATGCTAATTTAAACGCACAACGGCAAAAAGCTTAAAGTCCAATATTAATAAAAATGGTTTCCTCAAAACGCGTAAGCAATCTAATTTTTTTTTCACATTTGCGACCTAGATCAATTTCATTGCTGGCAGCTTATTTCTTCTCAGCTTATTTATTCCTCCTTTTTTTATTCCTTGGACATTTTGCTTCTCAGACAGAATCGCTTTGAAAAAAGGAAACTGATTTTGCAAATTTTGTTACCTATTGTTTGTTTTGCGCTTTTCACATTTTTCATGTGTTTCTAGTTACAATAAACTGAAAGACTGTTTAGAAAATTCATCACGTTTTGAGTCCACGTGAATATGGCCAACTTCCAATGTACCGAATGTCTTGGTATCGGGTTCAGTCTTCTAAGAAAAGATACCATCTTTGCGAGCTGGATGCAAATGATAAGACTAGAGTATGGCTATCTATGGCTGCGTGACAGAAATGGTCTAGATTTTAGTTTCTTATGTCATTTTAATGAGCCTTTAGGCTCGGTTTGTTTGTTTAGAGACCAGTGATTTTACAATGATAGATTATGTAATGTATAAAAAAATGATTTTACAAAAGTCAATTTGAAAGGCAAGTTTAATATTGATAGATATTCAAGTTATTTTATCATGAAAATGATAAAATCACAAAAAAGAAGAACTCAAAAAAAAATCTGATTACAATAGAAAAAGTTAGACGTTGATTGCCTGTCAAATAAACATCTATAAATCTCACACTTTATGGATGTTTTGATTATTATAAACAGAAGCCATTACATGAAATAATTTATAACAATCAATAGATCGCTGGCTCACACCTTTCCTCTTTTTTTGACAGATAGTTTCTAAAAAATAGCTCATGGCACGTGATACCCATACCGAAACCATTTTTATTCATCTGGCAACATTGAACACAAGTCCCATTGAACCGGTATAGTGGCATTAATCACTTTTTTTTTAAATGCAAGGCAAAGGCAAGGTAGTCGTGTGGTGTTATCTTTATTGTTATTTCTTTAGATAATGGAAATTAATTGTCCGTGTGTTTGTGACTCGAAATTAAATTGATTTTAAATTTATTTTTACTGTTAAGATTGCTTGTGGTACTCTTTTAATAGAATTTAGAGAATTTAGTTGAAATTCGGATACAATTTTTGTCTTTTATGTCCTCAAGCTAATCCACGTCCTAGCGACCCTAAGTTCCTGGTTTAACTGTCTGGTCGAGCAATAATGTACGATGCGATTGCTGAGGTCTCTAAGTGTAGAACTGCTTTTAGAGTTACTAGATGAGTAGCTATAGCTATATGTAAAATGGCTGCATGGTAAGTGTACTAGTCTATACGTGCAGGTAAAAGTCAAAATCTCTTCCCAGCTCCTTTGTAAGTTGGGAAGACCATGTTCAGCTCTGAACTTTTATGGGCCGCTACTGGTAAGCAGCTACTATAATCTTGCAATTTTATAAGCAATACAAGTACACCAGGACGCTAACAACTAAAGTCCTGATTCGTAACCGCTACCATACTAGGAAACCAAGGGATTGTCCTGTCAGAATTTAGCGGTAAATCTCAATTGTATCCCAAATACAGAGACATAATAAAACTGCAATAAAATTCGCTCACTATTCTCGAAATAGAAATCTTACCATTCCTTGTTTTATTTTTTGCACTGGCAACAATAAAAGTTAAATAATTCATAAGGAGCCCGCGCGGCTGCGCATGCGCGTCACGTGTGAGCCGGCCGCCGCGATCACGATGATAATTCCTCTATGGGCAAAAATAATTCTATTCCCACGATCGTAAAATCACGATGTTTTACATCAAAGTAATAAGAATTTGATTTTTTTGGAACAAAATGTGAACGTGTATTGATTTGAAATGAAGATTCTACTGCTTGCAGGGTCCATGTTCAGGAGGAATTCATTATTATTCAACAAAGTGCGCTTTGCTAATATTTTTTTGTGTCCATATTTCGATTTTACATATAATTATGTCTTATTTTTCCTCATAATTTACGTTTACGCTTTAATTCGTTTGAATACGTAAAGAAATTAACTTTGAAAGCTATTTTTCCAGAACCATTATATACAGAACTGCTTTTCGCTTTTGAATCTACCTAGTGAGTAGTATGGCTACAGTTGTGCAATGAAAATTGAATCCGCAAGTCATAACCCGACCTCACCTTTTATCTTCTCCGTAATAAAATAATAATGACCACCCATTACCGAAAACACCGTGACTAATTTGTCACAAGATGACAGACTGCTTCAATAATTGCATTTTAATTCGACCACTTATGAAAATTAAATTAATAACCTCACTTTTCAATGTTGCCAGGAATCGGTATCGATAAAAAGCAGATTTCACTCGAAATAATTCGAAATGGAACGTAATTGGTTCGACAAAAAGATAATGAACTGTCATCATATTTTTGTGTGTTGCAACACTCATAAGTGACATGATTACCGTTATTAAATGTCATGAAGAAAATGTTTTCAATAAAGTTTTGCATTAGATTGGAAAGTATTTTTATTGATTCATTTGTATAGATTTCACAGTTTTAACTTCGATAAAGAAAATCAATATTATTTAAAAAGCTTACCTTTGAGATAGCTGCTGAGAAACCTGCTTGGCACATGCCGGTCTTGCGCTGCCCGTGACTCGCTGCAAATTAAAAACAAATCAATTAACAATCAATATGGAGCCGCTATGAATTATACACTTATACGATGCTAGATACAGTGTAGGTACAGTACATACAGTGTGCTTATTATTTAGAATACAAATGATTTTCTATGGATGTCATAAAACTACAATTTACATATTTTGCTGTTGCCTTGACATTTTTAAGTTTTTTTTAGAAAAGAAATATGTACCATGAACTCGCGAAAATTTTCATGACACTACTTTTTTATCTACACATAATGAGTGTGTCAACAAAATATTATTAGTTTTTTTTTTCTAAATAGAAAATATTTTATTATATATATCGATATAGACACATATTTGTACTTGCTAAAATAATAATATAATATAATAAGTAATAGAGTTATAAGTTCAATTTAATAAAATTTCTTTTAAATCAATGTATTGACAGTGTTCAATGAATTAACATACTGTGGGTGTACCTACTTTGTGTGTCTGTATTGTTGTTTTTGTAGTGATATTTTCTAAATTAAGTACAGTAATATTAAGTACACAGGACAACATATAGGTACAAATACAATATAGATACATGCAAACAGACAAATATGTTACTAAAAATAGGTAAATTAAATTGGTTACACTGGAAGATTTATATTAAAATAATTAATTAAAATCAGTTTTTATCAAAAATGAAGTTTCAGTTTGAAAACAGAGATCAATTTTATTAATAGAAATTATTTTCTAAATAGATTACGGCATTTTTAATCATAGTTATACCACCTCGTACTTTTTAGTAGGGTTGCCACTCTTAAAATGTTTTTTTTTTTTACTTTTTGGGTAGGTAAAACTGGTCATAGCTTTATATTGCCTGAAGGCTGTATGAGATGGATCAACATGTTCATACATTAATGATGAAGTGTATGAGTTTCTACTGGTCGACAAGTGCGTTACACATCGAAATTTACCTCGGGAAGATACTCACCCTCGTCCAATGAACGGTACCCTAAACAAAGCATACATGTTATTTATTCGAGTTTTTACCTGGTATAAATAAATAAATAATGTTTTGTGGGAAATGTGCAGTGTCTTCTTGAAAATGTCTCTATAAAATAAATATTTATAACATAATACAATAATAAAATATAAACCAGATCATTGCAGCACTTAAAATAATTGAATATTGCTACACACAAATGTGTGGTCCCTAAAGTTTGTGTGGGCGATCGCAAATAAAAATTAAAGTTTCACGTTACGAAAAACCATCAAATCACACAATGATATTTTTGTAATGTAACGTGACCCTTAAATTTATCGTTTTACACGAAAGTGGTATCGTAAATCATGTTCAGTGCCTCAGGCTCGTCACGGCAATTCCCTTGGCTGCCCCATCGCCATTACCGGCGGAAGTGAGTCGGTTTTCGCGCGCTTTCATGACCGCCATTGTTGCGGCCATGATGGCTCCATTGGCGCCCTTTTACTATGGTCTGTGTTGCCATATTATTTTATGAAGGTGTGTGGCAGATTTTTCATAAAATTAAATCTGAACAATTTTAGACACGGTTGTTGATTTTTCTTGCTAATAAAAAATATTCATGTTAAAAATTTATAGAAACAGGCGCATTTATGAAAATATAAAATTCGTTCTAACAGTTGTGTAGTTTTTATTGTAGGTAAGTGTAAATAGAGTAAAATCCGGCTGTAAGAAGTTCAGTCCTACGATATCTTCACCTCCACAAAATAGCTTAAGCAATTTGATCACAGAAAAGACGATGTTTATCTGTTCCATGTTCATGCACGCATGCATGTCGTCATGCGTGTGCGTCGATGACGTCACGACACTTACATGTTCGGCAGGGAGAGAACTCCTTGACGTCAGTCAGGTCGGGGGAGTTGGCCACGAAGCACGTGCCCACGGGGTCTCTCTGGTTCAGCTTGGCGGTCACGTAGGACACGTAGCGGGGGGCGCAGGCCTGGGGACAAAGATAATACATTTTAGACAAGAACAAGAAAAATATAATACCTCGAGAGCTTAGTAGTCACAAGTGCAACTGTTGTAGGTACGTATATGATAGTAGGTGGTCTGTGGATGAACAATGAGAAAGGTCTTCAAGTCAAGTACAGTGTCATCGGTTTTTTCGGATTTGATTTTTTCAGTGGCAACAATGAGAAAGTTCTTGCTTGGTTTAAGGCGACTAGTTTACGATATACTCGCATCTTATTAATTACACAGTGTGAAGAGAGATATACAGAGCTTTAAAAACTGAGCGAGATTCTTTACAAGTATTTACATAAATATATACATACATCCATATTTGGATTTATTGATCCGTCAATAATATCCTACTTATAGGTCTTTAAGGCTAGAGTGAATAGGCTAATAATACACTAGTGCGATTCACCATCAACGATGGCATAACTGCTTACCATCAGGTAGGATTGCAGTCAAGCACTAGTTTGTATCACTTAAAAAAAGTTATATAATGTTAATTAAACATAATATGTTAGCCCAGTCTTCAGTTTATTTTAACAAATCAAACACTAAATCATAACGTTTACATTGAGATACCAATGACCTTTCACGGAACAAACTACATATGTATATCTATATTATAGTTTAGTTAAAACACCAAAACAAATCGTCTGAAAATAATCCTCGGTTACTGCGTGTTATGAACTTGAAACTGTTTGCCAGTTAATTTTAACTGTAATACTGTAATAACACGCGCCAGTGCTGTAATCCTTTACAGGAGTATACAGGGCTGTCACTTAGGACCGTACTTAACTGGAACGTCATGGCGGTGCACACAGGTGAAGTTTTCTTAAAAGTTAGCCAATATTACATTCATTGTACTAAGACATTTTGTGTTTTGGCCATGAATTACGTGAATTTCACCTGTGTGCGGTGTAGCCAAGTCATGACGCCAAAAAATGTATGGTTGTCTACGTGACTTATAATGGTAACTCAGTTGACCAAAAAAAAGAGAACTGCATGCATTTTCTTGACTGCGCAAACTGGCAACATTGCCATAGCGTCCCATTTTCAAGAATCTACTCAAAATTATATTTATTTTGGAAATAGGTTGTAAATAAAACTTTTACACGTAAATTTTTTCGCTAATTTATACATATAACAGAGTGTTATATAAATTATGTCTCTTTTTGCGTAATTTCTATATCAAAACTATCGTTGGATGTAGCAATGTTTTAAATCATGCCGACAGTCTGACACCAATGATAGACGAGTGGGGAAGGGCCCTCTTAACTCTTTATCGTCAGCAGTAGATAAGTAACATGTTGCCCAGAACAACACTTAAGTCAATACACAAATACTAATCAACATCAATCCCAATTAACTCTGATAATCCACATCACCCAAAAACAACACGTACCTAGTACAACTTCTATTAACTCCGACAGCCCTACAGAGCTTCAAAATGGAAAGAAAACAGTCGCTTGCGCGTGTGCCGCCTGTTTTAATAAGAACAAACATTATAGAAAACACACCGCCATCTGGCGGAAACTGACATGAGGCGTGATATTAATTCACTAGCCACTATTTTTACTGCTAAGTCGTAACGTAAATTGTTATGGTTTTTAGAGATAGTGTCACCACATTGGGGACGACGGAGATATAGAACGGTATATCGCTGGAAGGCATTCAGAATAATATCAATCGAGCATCATAAAGACAGGTCCACCTTGAGTTAGTGGGAGTTAGGTGGATTCCTTTCACAAAGGTGAATCTTGAGCGGAAGGTGAGGGAAGGAGGGTTTTAACAATCAGATGTATTGAAATGTCAACGGCGCGTAGTGTTCCGCAGAGGTCAGCAAAACCGTAGGGGCCCAGCAGGGCCTACTGGAGTCATGGGTTGTGCGAAAGAGAACCCCTGGGCCCTGGAACGAAGGCAAAGAAGGAACAGCGGTGGTTTTCAGTCAGTAAAAGTCTGACGCCCTCCCACACCGCCCAAGAGAAGTAAAAAAGATGTATTGAAATGTAGAAAAAAAGAACTCAAGTTGCTCAAGATTTTATTGATGTCACTTTTGGATGAAGCAGTCCCATAAAAATCTGTTCTAGGATTATATTGACTCCATGGTGTTTAAGCTCTCCAAGATATCCAAACACATTTTGGAAATAAAATATCACCGATTAGCCAACCTATAGTGACTATTGTCAATACTATCGTCCCTATTGTGTGTTACTATCGAATTTTCAATCACAAAGTTTAAAACAATACTACAACGTCATGTACCCGTCAAAATTGGCTTTCAGTGTACTCGTTTGACGTCAAAATAGGCCTCATTGGGGTCAGAGCGGCCCACTATACGCACTTTTATGGCCCATTGATCGCCATCGTAAAGTCTCGACTAACATTCGGTATTTAATAGCCCCCTCTTGCGTAAACGTACATCGCAGAGTAATTCATGGATAATGTCAAGATGTACGGCTTAAATACCAGAGGCTTATAGGGTAAATACGAACTGAAAATGATGATTGATGATGATATTAAATTACCTGGTGTAAGGTAATATTCATGTTGCGTAAATACTTGCCCGTAAGTGCTATTTTTCATTCAACCCCAGTATTTCATGAATTATGGTAAATTGGCAATAAAGTTGCCAATTTACCATAATTGGAACATGGAAGCCAACATATCTCCGAAAGATCGTAAAGTAAAAATATAACCTTAGCAATTTAATATACACTCAAAGATTTTATATATCCTAGTACTAGATTGACTACGGCAACCTCAAACGCGTACCCGAAAAGGAAAGTCAGAAAGAGTCCTGTCATCTCGTTCTACTAGTGTGTCCATACACTAGCTACATACTGCGGGACAATTTTGCTCAAAAGTTAGTTAAAGATATTTTTGATACATTAAAATAGACATGCAAGTTCAAAAACAGTTAATATGTATAATGTGCTTACCAAAAGGGAACTGTGAGTTTTCTCTGTAATTACTAGGAAATTGCTGATGTCCGTATATATTATAATAGCAATATCCTCTTATGCGAGTATGAAATACCTACACTGATAAAAAATGTGTGTATACCTACGTAAGAAGATCACTGAAGAACGGCTGCACCTATCAGAATAAGGTTTGTCTGAAAGAAAAAACTAGTTAGTTTATAATAAAACTAATGTTATTCTTTTATTTTTACTTTATTAAAAATAGACTGATGCGAAATTGTACATTTTTTATTACGTTAAATTGCACTTATTAACTAACAAATAAACAATAAATAATACATTAAATAAATGATCCTCGACTGGTTTATAAATTTATTTATACTAACTACTACTAATTATTGCCGATGCCCGTTAGCGCCACAAAGAATTTCCGAAAGGGAAACCATGGTCCTGGAACACAAAGGGCAACTGAAGGACACTGGTAGATTTATTCAGTATAAACCTCAAATAACTTGTCCCGCTCTAAGATGGAGCGTAAGTACCTTAGAGCAGGATAAATTATTGGAGATTTTACCACATCAAAAAAAGTCCCCCACTATGTTCGTTTGTCTATATCTGTTTGCAATCAACTCAAAAACTACTGAACGGATTTTTAACAACGGATGAACTTACAAAAGGGTATACAGATGGAATAGAATTAGGTTTTAGTGTTGATTTAACTTTACATCTTCAGACTTAATGAGGCGACTGCAAATAAAACTGTTGCTGAAAAAAAAATTCTAATGGCACAACTTCAAAGCCACTGTTTCCGATGGTTCTCGTTTCTTGGAAATCTACAACAAACCATAAAAAATAATATATTACTAGTAGTTAACGGTTAAGCCACATACGTGCAGCATTGCGTGCGGCATTTATTAGGGACTTACCTAAGGACTAAACTTAAAGACAGTAGACTATTATATTTAAAATGAATATAATTCTCAAATGTACTATATCGATGTAGAGAAGATTTTGACGCGCGTCGTTTTAAGAACTGGTCACAGATAACTATATACTGAATTGGGCCGAAGACACGTGCCGCATGCCGCACCTCTAGTCGCCGCTGCTCGCCGCTTTCCGTTGTGTCATGAGAGCAGCCGAAGATCGCCGAGCGGCCAAAGGCGCCCGATCAACAGAAAAAATAAAATTAGTAAAATTGGGACGCGCTTGATTTATTAAAAAAAAAAAATTGAGCCTCAGATATTTAGAAATTTGCTTATAATAATATAAAACTTGAACAGTAGACAATCAAATTTTATAAAATTTAGCACCCAGTCCGTCTTCTGAGTCGTTTATGATGTTCTCTATGTATTTTTAAAGGCAGTGAATATGTTTTGATTCCCGCATGAAATTCAAAACGATGTTTGTTGTCACCCTACATAAATATTTTGTAAACAAAACAGAAAACTTACCAAATAAAATGAAATTCCACAACCAGGATACTCATCACTATTGCGAAACTTTACACAGCAACGTTTTGAACATCTTGCACACTTTATACTTTACTAAATATTGAGATAAAAACTTGTAACAATTAAAAATACAACTTTAGCCCTATGAAGCATCAGCCATATTGTTTATTGATGTCAAATTCTGTCAAATTGAAACCTCCTAAATGTTGCCTTTCATAATTTGAAAATTACTACGAATAGCTACTATATCTAAATGAAATCATCATTAAATACAAGAAGAATGCGTATAAAATTTCAAGAAGCAATATTTGAAAATATTTAGTTGCAATTCATTTTATGTTGCATAAACCTATCAAAATGCATAAACACGGACTATTTAACGATAACTGAAACAATCTAAAAACTACCATCGGTTTCTTATTTTTTTCTGGTAGTATGTGAGAAAGGGACACAGAGGATTTATCTTAGTGTCCTGCTCCAGGGCATTTTTCCCTTTTGTGTGTCAATAACACACATGAACTTAATGCTAATGAGAATAAAGAACACTTTAGACAGTTTAATATTTATTCGTAGTCAATCTAGTCTACTCTAGTAGGATATATAAAATCTTTGTATACACTAAACAAAACTCGCATGAAAACGATCTTCCCGCCAGAAACATGACAGCTCATGTCATTTGAATTTGACAGATCGTTATTGATGCGTTCTCTTTTAATTTAATTACCTGAGATCATCTTCCCGATATACGTTCAACGATTAAATCTTCGACTATGAGTCACTAACGAAGTAATGACCATCGCGAGAAGAATCCGAAGATCGTAAAACATTTGATAAAGTGTAGCCGCCGTGAGATATTCACACCTCAAACAGACAGATTAAGTTATAGGCTGGTTAGATAGAAATCACCATTTAAAAATACTGTTTTTTAATAGAAATCTGATTTTGAAAATGGAATTTATTGCACCGCCTACTCGTTAGTTAAAAATATAGTAAGTAGTTTTATATGCAAATCAAAAGTAATTTAATAAAAAATTTGATTGCAATATCAACTTAGCTGTGACCAACATAATGAAAATCCGATTTTAGTGGACTTATAGAATGCTTTTTTAATAAATTCCTCTCATTTTCAGTTGATTCATTAATGAATATTAATCAATAATGTGACAAAGTAGTTCTAAATTAATGTCCATAAAATCGAGATATAGGAAATAAATATGTCAGTAAAGTATTCTATAGATTTTTTACCAAGTTGTTAGTTTTATTGAGTCAAGTAGAGGTGAATGGATTATTGAGTCATACCAGTGAATCAGCTGTTTACTCAAAACACGAACAAAGAAAAAATTGTTGTCTGTGGTCTTAAGATGGCGGTGGTTAGTCACTGACCGTTTCTGAATATTCATATGAGTTGAGAAGTTTATTTGTTCAAGTATTTGAACGCGTTATATAGGTACTCTTGTACTTAATAAAGAGGAAATGAATTGTTTGTCCGTTTGCTCACCGAACAGGTTTCGAATTGTTTTTGGTTTTAAAAGACCGCATGGGTTTTAGGACCCATATTAATTACCTGCTCAGCATGGTGTATAAAAGCAGTATTAACAAAATAAGCTGCTGAATGTAAACATTATTTATAATCAGAATTATTTTCAATGAATTAAATAAATAGCACAAACGACTTTAAGAATACATTCGTTACGCTAAGGAGTGAAATTCCTGATGGACTTTAAGTTAAGAATGAAAAGGCTATATCTAGGAAATCAAGGGTGTTCTATGAGATCAAATGCGAGCTTATATAACAATAAAAATAATAAGTAAAACTAAACACGCCACTCACGGATAAAGTCCTGAAGATTCTGATGCATCTGAACCGTCTTTTACAATTTTCAAAGGAAATCTAGAATTTTTTCAAGTGAGAAATGCAATTGAACCTCGCCTTGACTACAAACGTGCATCCTTTTTTAGGTGAGATATAACTTAACAAAATAATGACCTAAAGATCAGACTTTAACTGACTATAAGCTACCAGTATTCCTTCTGCTACCCTTTGCATTCTACTTCCGTGGTAGAAAGAAACAATAACAGATACACACAATGTAGAAAATGATGTAGACTATTAAGATAAAAAAAAAGCTAACATTGTGCGTTTCGCGGCTACGCCAAATATGTAGCTCTTTAGTTAAAACAATTCTATAACTCCTAAAAGTTCAACTTAATTCATGAATCCCCAAGCGACCACCGGTGGCCGCGCATCTATTGTGTCTTTAATTGACGGTATCTGAAGGGTTAAACCCTAAAGTCTAGTTGAACTAAGCACTAAGAGCAGAAAAGATCTTACTGCCACCAACTTTCGAGCTTATTCTTAGCAATCTTTTGTCACCCTATCAAGGCAGTGACCGTTCCTTTCAAAGGCCTGTTTAACCTACATTCTAGCAGTTACGTGGTTATTCTTGTAACGTATCTGGGCCACCAGACGTAGCCGTGCCAATTGCTGGAAAGCTTGGGCAATCATTTCTTTCGGTCGAACTTTATTGACGGAAACGCGTTTGAAGTTCCATACGTAATATAGGTCGGTTCCGTTGTTTCGATCTGTGGTTCAAATAGGTTTTTAATAGTGGTTTAGAATGTTTGTGATTGATTTTTCGTTGCATTTGAAATGGTGGATGTTTGTAGTTGCACCAACAACTGCTTTCGTTTATTTTTTTTTATTAAATATTTTTTTTAAGGTCGGCAATAATCATCTTATGACGACCCCCGCTCTTGGGTGGAGCGGAAGATAGTGTCAGACTCTTACTGACTAAAAACCCACCCCGTTCCTTCTAGCCTATTCATACCGGGGCTCGAGTTTCCTTTCGGATAACCTTGGCCCCAGTAGGCTTCGACCCAGCTGGGCCCCTCCTGTTGCTGACAACTCCTTGAGGCGCGCGGTAACAGTGCGCGTCGTCGACGTCTTTGGCTCGTTCCGGACAGTTACCGGACGGTCGGACGGCGAGCTACCCATGGCTTGCCGTCTGCGAGCCCGCGTTGATTTCGTTTATGAGCTTTCCAATGATGACATACAAAATTGATTGTATATAAATATCTCTGCGGAAATAAGAACCACTTTCGCACAACAATATTAACACAACACACCTGCACCTTTCACGACATATAGAAGCTAACGACAGAGCTGTCCAGGTGGCCAAATATATTGGTCGAAAAAGGTTTGAGTCAGGTAGACACCAAAGAAGAAGAAGATCACACTAATATTATAAAGGCAAAAGTTTGTATGTATATATGTTATTATATCACGCTCAAAGATCTGAGACTTGAAATAAATGTGGCACAAGAGTAGACCATATCCTAGAATGGTATTATTTTTATTCGAGTATATGTTTCTATGAGATAGTTTACAATGTCACGCGATAGAAGCTGCTGGCAGAAACCAGTGAAAAAAGTAAAGTGAAAAAAAAAACAAAAATATTCTCGGTCATTTACGTCTAAATAAGTGATAGTGAAAGTTACATAGTCAATAATGCACATTTAATAGACATTGATTTTATCGACACTTGAAACAACGGTAAAGAGCAAACATACCATCATATAGCCCAAGAGACAACTGTTGATGTCGTATATATTTTTTTATAAAACTTAAGACCGACACAATATAATGACAAATTTGATAATCTATTGAACACACAAAATATAACTGTTTTATCTACTGTAAAAGTGTGCTGGCTTGGCGACATTTTCGAAACGAAACGGAAACAAATGAATACTAGCTATTGATATAAGATAGCAATAATAATAACATGTATGTATAATAATTTATTAGTTTCTGATGCAGCAGATTCATATTTTTGTAAGTACATATTTTGTTAGTTATACACTTAAAAATTATGTGAGTCAACTAAACTTACGTAAATACATACAATAACTAGTCGTAATTCATTTTTGTTTCCTGAATGAATATTATTTGGATCATAAAATAAATTTCGTCATCGATTTATCTAAGAACTAACGTACAATATTTGCAATGTACAAATATCATGAAATATGTCCTGATTAAGATCCTTTAACAACAGCGGACAATGTAACTGTTGCTGTTATTACTGTATTACGCTCATAATTCTGAAGAAATATGTCTTTGCTGACATTAATAGGTACTAAAGGAACCGCAACTTTTGTCGCTACGACTTGCTTGACTTTACTACCATCTTTAGATTTCTTGCAGCCAAGAAACCAATACCTTGTATGTGAATTATTACTAATATCATCAGGTTATGTATGAGCGCCGTTTATTTCAAGTAAATGTGCATATAATTCATGTTAACCAAACAAATGCTCATTTAAAACTCATGCAACATGGTCAAATTTGTTAAAAGGAAGGTAGATAGAGAGATAATTTTTTTATTGTATACCAAAAATTAAAAAAATACGTAAGAAACTTAAAATTAATAGTGTGATAATGGGCGGTCTTATCGCTAAATAAATTGAGGAAATGAATACTAGACTGGACCATTTTCTTTGTCAAAATATTTAAATCATTAGTCTAACATAAAGTAGCAGTCTTTGAGCGTTAAACCACCACAAATCTACTTTGTGGAATGCAATCATGAATTGGTATGGCTAATTTAACAATAGTTTGATATTTCATTTCATTCATTACAAACTCTAATGGATTACACATCATATCAAGATCTCTTCTATTCCTTTCCATAGCAAACATCATGACTATTAACTCCAATATCTATATGCACATTTCGAACATATATTAAATCAACATCAACAAGCCATAACTTCTTATCCTCATCCACGCGAGTTTCATCACAATATCGGTACTGTGTAAACGTCAAACAACATTATTTAGTTTCGCGCCAAAGAACATGTCATTGTTATTTGATTTTACAACGACGGACACCCATCCATTGTATGTATGTAGATGTTATGGAACTGTGTCAACTAGGCTCGCGACAACAATACTTAGCATCGACTCGAGTGCTAAATCTATTGAGGAAATGTGAAATTTTGTATGTAAAATGTCATCTTCTTCCGGACTAGTTGCTAAAGTTTGTTTGGGTTGTAGAAAGTTCGCGTCTGCTTTTGCTTTTAGTGTTATTGTTGATGCCGCGCCTTAAAGTTTGTGAGCTTTTAATATCCAGTCCATCACGATTGATATTGATGATGTCATTGTTACAACCTTTACTTCTGTTCTATCATAGCCTCACTTTGATTGATTGAGTCATTTTTAAACATACAGCAAAATGAGCTTTATAATATTCCCACCACTGGGAATGAGGGCTCCTCTCTAGGATAGGGCATGGGCTGTAACCGTGATCCGCCACGCGGGCCCGGTGCGTGTTTGTGGATATAGCACGTTTCCAAATGTCAAATATTTGGTTCTAGGACATGCAGCCTCACGATATTTCCCTTCGCCGTTTTGAAGGCAAAAAAATACACAGAGTAAAGCGCCTGAACTCAATATGTACAAACTCGTAAGTCAGGCCCTTCTCACTGGGCCACCATTATTCAAAACTGCATTCTGCATTTGTTCACCATTCTTTCAGCAAAACACGATACAACAATATGGTACTGTCTTACTTTCCATATTTCTGGTGACGTTAAAGTTCACTAGATTGAAACTACTTTGTCTACCGTAGATACAGTAGCAAAATTACATAACAGTGCTAGCAGGTGTACTCAGTACTAAGTATTGAATGAGTATAATATGCTGACACTGATACAATAATAGATACTGCACTTAAAACGTGTCCATCTCAGCACATGCAAATAACATCTATTAAGAATGTTATGATTATTATAGAACCAGGTGCTTCTTCAAGGAAAGTGGTATTGTAATGTAAAACGGGTGCATGTTCAAATGAGTCAGTAGTACTTATTCGCAACTTGTTGACTTCTAACACAATAACGGAAATGTAAATTACTTTATCTTGAAGCAAGGACTTTAGAAGTTGGTACAAGTTCTTGGTAACTTAAATGAGAGGAAGTAGCTAAAAGGCAAATGCTATCGTTACTTCATCGTCCTTTTATAGATCAATTGGATCCTTATAGGGTCTAATTAAACCTCTTTTTTTGTCATTTTGAGTTGTTTAAGTGATCACTGTAATTTTCACTGAAGCTGTTAATATTGGCGCCTTGACAACTTGGATTATCCTACCTTGGGCCTATAAGGTGATAATGGTAGGTTGGTTAAGTCTTATTTATAACATAGCAATAAATTCCGAAAACAAAGAGCTTCCGTTGCACATTCATTGACTCACAATTTACCGTCCATTCCTCGACCAAATTTTTGACCACAAAAAAAGTTTTTTTTTTGGTAATTTTCGATAAATACGAATTCACACTTAAAGGATTCCTTTGTTCGTAAGTTAGCTTCAATGTAAGCAACATAAATCGCGACATGCTTACGTGTGAACAGCGCATTCCACTTACACCTCGTGTACACCCGGCCTTAGGTGGTAGGTTCGGCTGCGCGAGCGCACATAATCGGTTTTAAGTGTTTGCCGCTTTCGACAACGATTGTTTCGGCATTATCTTGAGAATCGTAATGGATGGTAGTTATCTGAACTATCACGCCGCGGTCAAGCGGTGTAAGTAGAGTTACTTGTAGGGAAATGAGTCTAATGTACAGTGTTAAATAACTTTAAGGAACCGTTAAAGTAGCTTTCCAATTCACACTGAATGCGTTAATTGAGGGTGAAGTTCAAATCCTGTGTTCAATTAGTCAATCAGTTGATATCATTGAAGGAGTTGCAAAAGATATTGTTGATATGTATTGTTCACCAAAAAGTGCATTACTGATTCATTTATACCGATGATGACGTAAATACAGCTTCTTATAAAAGCAACGACCCTTGGCGAACGGTTTGTAAGTATGTAAGTACATAACAAGGAGCCTCGTCCATTAAAATTGTTCATCCACGTACTATACGGGTAAGGCAGCCTCAATCATCCCAAGCATCAAGTCCACGAGGATCCGGCTATCCCATATAAAGTGTCGTACCGTTGCGCCCGCGCACTTGCCATTGCAACTTTTTCTCGCACTCTCCCTAAACAGAGCGGTATAAGATTCTCGAAAATTAACTGCATTCAAACGGTCAACGTTTTTAGATGATAGTCAGAAAATGTTGTTGACCTACTCTACGTTAGCGAAGATATAGATGGTACTAGAAATGTTGATACTAAATTTGTTAATCGGTAAGCTAAGAATGATTAGGAAATCGAAGAATTTGATGTGTGTGCAGCAAACGATAGAGGAGTGACATTAAAAACAGAAGAATGTAAAAAGTCTGAAGTTTATAGGTCGAAAGCAGATAACTAAGACAATATGCGAAACAATAAATGTACATGACAAGCTTAAAAGTACTGCATATACATAACTATCATGTAAGTCAATACCAACTTTCAATTGCGGCCAATCGATGCTCAATGGGCAATCGAAAAAACCAATCACAACTAAAAAGGGCACTATGCCAATGAGACCATAAACCATATAACATTACAGTCACAGCATTCATAAAACCGTTACAATATGTGACATATTCGTGCGCGCGCGCATTTCGCAGCTATTCTTAATTTAAAAGGAGATGAATCATCACGCTGTCCATATTTAGTGTGTCGAGTGCATTATTTGGTATATGAATGAATGAGTGAACATATTTCAAAATGATTTCGTTATGAACTGTAACCTATTTCATAATGCAGTAAATATGTACACGTTTAATGCTAATACTGAGGTTTTGAAAGAATCGGCATGCTTTAACTTTCTTGATAAGCAATAAATTCATGTACTAGTTTCATTTTAGTATCAGCTACCTACCGTCAGAGCCAACAATCAATGCTAGGTATTCTCGTAATATATTCAGACTGTTTAAGTAATCAATTGAACATAAAAGCAGAGAGCCAAACATAGTATGTAAACTTCTGATATAAAGTGGATAACATCAAATTCCAAAAAATATACTATTGAAATTGAAGAAAATTTTAAGCTTACCTCTTTAATAATCATAGCGCTTCTTGGGTATATTGTCATTTGCGATTAGTACTTTAAATCTTCCAATCAAATCCTTTGCTATTTCCATTACCAACTCGATATCCTCAATCTTGTCAATTCCAGTACCATCTATACTTAGCTCTTCAACGTTTTTACTACAAGCACTGGACCCTCTAATTGTACACTACTGGCAACACCGTTACTCAATGGACTCTACTAAGAACGTCTATACAAGGATCTGGCAACATTTTTTTGACTCTTAACTGTATGGTTCGGGCCGTTAGAGTATCGGATGGGATTTGCAGGTATGTGGGTCAGAGATTGTGGTGATGTATGGTGGGACTGGACTGGTTTTATTTGAATGGATATTGATTGTGTTAAATATAATTTTGATGGCAGTATTGAGTATGGCATGAGTGGAAAGAGTATTTTAAATGTCTGTAAGACGACAGGTACTATAAATTTGTGGACGGTCGTGAAGAAACGTGGATTGCGATTGTGGATTTCGAAGGAAGACACAACAGACAGGATAACAGATAAAAGATTTCTAAAGTTGAAAAGAGAAATTTAACTTGACTGTAACCATAGAATATAATAGAAGCGGTTGAAATGAATTCTGAAAAACACACTTTGTTCATGAAGAGTTTGTTATTGAGATCGCTATTACGAAATAGACAATACAAACCATTACAAACAATCAGGCAGACTATAGGTACATGCTCATATTCTATTTCCTTCCTTTACAACTTGACCTTAATCGTTTCTCCAAAGGGCAACGATAGCAAATAATAAATCAGCGCCACAATGAACAGTCTTATCTTTGCTCAGAGGAAATTAGCAGACAGAGGTCGCCACGAGCGTAAGAGTTTTGTGCTTGAGAAAATAAAGAATTTACTATAGAATGAAATGGTATTGACAATGTTCGTAGGATTCGATTCAATGATTTATATGAAGATGCTGGTCTTTGTATATCGTTCTCACATACTTAAACAATAATTTCAACATTAACTACATATTAATGGCTACTGAAACAGGACTACCTGAAAACAGAGTCTTTACTCAAGTATGTTGTCTAACTACCTATGTACATATTTCTAACAAACACACACATACACACACACACACACACACCCACAGACACACCCATACATACACGCTCAACACACACATATCTAGTGAATGTAAATTTAAATTTAATTTCCTATTAAGTATTTTCTTAGAATGCTCGGGTAGATCGACACAGTCTACTATAAATACTGCCGTCATAACTAAGAATGCAGTAATCGCAAAATGGCGGTTACGAGATAAACGCAAAAAACATATTTCATATCATCTGAGCAAGATGTTCGTATTTTATTGGTCATAATATATATCTAAAAATTCGGAAAAAAATCAAGCTTTTACAATATAATTTTCCCTTATTTAATTTACTAATATATGCAATTATAATACGTATTACTGCGTTTCGGTTTAGTATCAGGTCGTTTCCGAGTCACAGGATACTAAAACTAAATGCAGCACTTGCGCGTATTACTGCATTATGTCTTAGCACAAGTCGATTACTGCATTATTTTTTAGTAATTATTGCCATTATTATATGCTCGGAACTAAGTTGAAGTGTACTGTGTCTTCTCAAGGACTTATATAGGTGCATTTTAAGGTTAATTTTTTAGTCTCTTAGCTAACTTAGGTCGTACCTAAGTTTTTACATCGTGGAATGCAAATAAAGTATTGAGTAAACTATACGGATGTTAAAAACCTACTTCATGTTCTTATAATATGGCACACGTATTACTCCACCGAATGACGTCACCGAACTGATTTACTAAGACAAAACGCGGCAATGGATCGCACTGCTACGGCTTCGCAAGCCTTTACTACACTTAAATGCAGTAATGTAGAGTACTGCGTTTTAATTTAGCAATTTGTCTACTGAATTTAAAACAAAATAATAAAGTAGTGGATATTACTGTATTCTGTTTTAGGGTATTCTTGCAAGTACTGCATTCTTTCTTAGGCCATGTTTAATACTGCGTTTTTTCTTATCATTGAAGCAGTTTTTATGCAAGTACGACGAAAATCATTACATAAAAAACATACTTCGAGTGAATTTTTTTATGAAAATATTTTTTTTTCATGTACATGAACCTCTTGGGCTACCATTTCTGGAAAAAAGTGAAAATCTCAAAAATGTCGATTACTGCATTCTTTGTTATCAGGGCAGAATACTATAGCATCAATGCTAAGCTGAATCACTGTCTCTCAAGATACAGGTAACCTAGTTTGAGAGGCAGGGTTTTCCTTATTGTGTACAGATTTTAGTTCCTAGATTGTACTGTATTGTGTTACTACCAAAGCTCTTTTAAACTGTCTTTAGTCTACACTGTGAAATCTGTATTTTATTTTTGTGGAAATAAAAATTTATTATTATTATTATTATTATTTTTTGTTATTTTTTTGTGTTTTTCTTCTCATTGAAGAGAGATAAACCTTACACACGGGCCGGAACCAAGTATATAAGGTGGAGTTTAAATTGAAAAGGTAGATGTGAGTGTTGAAGAAGTCAGGAATTATTATTATTATTATGTAGTTAAAACATTTAACAACGTTATTTAACAACGTTAGTTCCAAAACGTACACCTCTACAATATTATATGATATATTATGTTGTAATAATATATTATATTGTAACCATCTTATTGTAACTATTTATTGATTTGAAAAAGTGTCCTTAGAGTTGTTTAGCACGTTTTTCTCTGTAGAGGTGTACGTTTTGGGATATGTATATGTTTTCTTTTTTGTGACCAACAGATTTGACAATTCAAAAGTGTTACGGTTCAATTGAAATATACACTTTGAGATCGATTCTAGGATAAAGATTCAGCAAAGTTATTTTCAAACATCAAAATAGCTTCTTGTTAAAGTTTAATAGATTGAAACAACACCACAAATGTCTGACATCAGTGTCTAAAGTGTCGTAGACTAGCTGTAAGTTAAAACTAAACTCTATGTAGCAGCTGATAGCGATCTTCACGGCTCGCTGATAATATCGGGTGTAAGTTATTACGGAGCCCCCTGTATCCGGCGGCCATCGAAATGGACACCCTGATCATAATGGAATTAACAGCATTCTTAGAATGTAACTGTGTTTTGTGGGAAAAATAGGAAGAAAAAGCTAGATATGTTAATATTTATTCGCGATTTATGAGAGAAGAAATATGCATGATTTTTTTTATTACCAGTTTAACAATAAATGTGCAAAAATATGTGAATACTGTAAAAATTAGATAGCATACAGCTATCATTACAGACCAAGCCAATGCGGTAATATAGACAAAAATATAAATTACAATAACAATTTCAAGCCATTAGATCCAATTTATAACATTTCATAGTTGAGCCTTTCTGAACTAGCAAAAACGCGATTTTCTATAGCGGTCATAAGGGTGCAATGGACATCAGAGTCTATGTCCGAATAAACTTTTACTATAAAAATGTTATTATCTTTAAAGGTTTTATCATCGTATACTGTAAACAAGGTACATCACAAGTTCTTATTTAATACATTGAGCGCGCTATGTTTTGCCTTTAGGGAATACAAAGTAGTAATCATGCATTAATAAATAAATTAAAACGAGAAATTAACATAGATTTATGAACCACAATTAAAGAAATAAAATAAAATTTAGATCATTAAAAAAAAAAACAATGGAAATACAAATGTCCACAATTATAGAAAAATTGTTATCATTTATTTAAAAGGGATGAGGAATCCTCTAAAGCATATGCACAGAAACCAAGGCTACTTAGTCCAAAACAATACTACAATAAACAGACACACATACAGCAGAAATAAACTGGTTCCCAATTAAAACCCTAGCTGCATGTAATCTAACTAATTAGAGAAAGTAAGATTGCGAACAATTAACACCATTGCTTCTTTGTTTTAATTACCTAGTATCTACATCTTAATTTCTTCAAGTTACATAGTTAGCATGCCTAACAATTTCAAGTAGAAAGAGAGACATTTTGCAAGACTTTTCTATAGTTACTTTTAAATTAATTACTAGCTTTCCGCCCGCGGCTTCGCCCGCGTGGACTACAGTTTATATCGCGCGGTCAGAGACCCGTGCTCAGCAGTGGATTATAGGTAGCATATGTGTTATTCAAGTGTCTCTTCTACCTACCTACCAAATTTGATCTAAATCCGTTCAGTAGTTTTTGCGTGAAAGCGTAACAGACAGACAGACAGAGTTTCTTTCGCATTTATAATATTAGTAGGGATGGTTGTGTGATTCAGATTTTTTTAGATGTGGATCTTCCGTGCTATTATAAATAACTCGTTTTATAATCAGGTCCTTATCTAAGACATTATTTATTATCACATGAGAAGAGTGTCCATGGAGTTTCTTGTACATTCTTCTTCATAGAGATCTACGCTTTGGAAAGCGTAATTTTTCTGACTGACTGACTTTCTTGACATTGTTATGGTTTATCTCTACATAGTATAAAACAAAGTCGCTTTTTCTGTCCCTATATCCCTATGTACGCTTAAATCTTTAAAACTACGCAACGGATTTTGATGCGTTTTTTTTTAATAGATAGAGTGATTCAAGAGGAAGGTTTATATGTATAATAATACACCTGAGCGAAGCCGGGGCGGGTCGCTAGTTTGAAATAAAATGGTTTTGAATCTTTGAATTATATCATTTTATAAAACTTATTAGGTACTTCGAACTGTAAAAATAAATTTTATATTCAAACCTTGATATTTCTTTTTCAAAATGAACTTATCTAAATACTTCAATCTACTAAGTAATTTCTCTTATTAATTACGGATAAATTCATAAATTACAACTTTCATCGCAACAACACAACTTCGCAGACCACGCCCCCTGGACCGGCGCGCGACACCGTAACGGCGCGTGCGCAGCACACAATGCGCAGGCGCACGCCGTCATAAAAGCTTTGTTTGCGTTTCCACGTGCTACACAGTTATTGTTACTGGGAATAACAAGAAATGTTTTAAAACGGGAAGTGAATTTTAATTGCCAAAATAACTACTTATACTTTCCTGATATACTGAAAGAACTGTACCTACGTCCACTAGAAAAATAGGTTACAGTATTTTTTTTAATGGAGGAGTTTTTTGACGCCATTTTTTAGTTTGTTTTAGTTCATTTTAATTATTTGAAGATTTTCATTATTATAAATAAGTTAAATAATTTTATCATTATCATATTTATAATAGGACGAGAAGACCGAAACAGACAATTTGTTCCAGTCCTTCGATGTACGCGGTATAAACGACGAAAAGAAACGCTTGGTCCGGACCGTAGAGTTTTCAGCTGCTCTCCTTAGACATAATAATTATGTCATAATCAGTTATCATAATTATTATGTCTAAGGTCACCAAAGCATCCTCAAAGAAATTCTTTAAAAAAGGTCACCACCTCAAGGTCATGCGCATTAGTTAGATTATAGGTTTAGCACCAAACAATAAGGCTTCGGCCACACCCACTGAACTTGCGCGCCAAGCCGTGACGAGGTGCGCGTGCGCCGCATACAATGCGCATTGCGGTTCAATGGGTAAGATACTGAGAGGTATGCGCTTTGTTTGTAAGTTATGGGAAGCAATTTTTCGAAGTTTAATGTGAAAAATTACTGAAGAAAAACGTCGATAACGCCTTTCATTTAAACATAAAGTTTGGGCATGATGCTCCATCATGCATCATGTTCGAACCGAAAATTCAAAGACATGTGTCATTCACCAACACACACTGGGGTCGCGTGGTGGATTACGGCCTCTTAGAGGAGAGGAGGCCTAAATCCCAACAGTGGGAACATTAAAAATGCTGATTATGCTTATGCTTACTCCACATCTGCGCTTACCTTGCCTATGAAGCGAGGAGTTTTTGTTTTGCAAAAATTTTGTTTTATTTAATTTCAGGAACTGGTAATTCGGAACCCATTTATTGAAAAAGACATACAACATCAAGCAAGCTATACAATATCACGCTTAGAACCACCAAAGATGCGGGTGAAATTGTACGCGACAACTAGGTAGATAGATAATTATGCAGATGCATAACATAAAATATGCATTTGTATTAATTTCTTGCAATAATAGACCGAGGCGTTATTCGCACGAGCCGTTGGCAGGTGTGCTATCGAGCCGAGAGCTGCAGTGACTTTGCACGTGTATCAAACTTCTTTTTTCAATACACTTACGAAGAAATTTATAAACAGGGGTTGACCGGTGATTCGTCGGGTTCGACGCGCGCCCAGGCTGATACGATACATGTAATAAAGTTGTGGTGGGGAGAGCACGCGCACTTTTCTACACTAGTGCGGAAAACAGTCAAAGTGTTGACTAAAAGCGGTGGGATAAGAGCGGGTTTTCGAGTAAGTGTATTGAAAAATCATTTGAAAGAAACTTTCCAACTGCAAGTACCAGACACGCCGACTTAGTGTAGATATTAAACAACCAACCACTAAATTCACAGTATCATCCTTTTGGCATAGACATTCAACATTCCACTTATTATACTTTATTATATTATTATATTATATTAATTACAAAAAAAAACGGGAAAAAACCCCAAATAAAACGGGATAAGGGCAGGAAGATGATGATATTAATTACAAGTCCGATAGCTATTCGTATACCAAGATAGACAGATATAGAAGCTTAAAATTATTAGTGTGTAACAATGGGCGGTCTAGACCCCTAAAAAACTTAGACAAAGGGCCATAAAATGAAGTGGTGGACGCCATAACAATTTGTTAGTCCTATTCCGACATGGAACTGCAGATATAAGCCGAGGTAGAAGCATTCAGCAGTCGAACGGACAAATTGTCTGTCGTTATAGAATATAATGGTCTGAGTGGTCGCTGAAAAGGAAAGGACTTGTGTGTTGCATATATAGTTTATGCAATCCTTTTTAGCATTGAAGAGATAGATGGAGGTATAAGATATATAGAGGATGGAGGTATAAGATTTAATGAACGCTACTGAAATTGCAATGGGTGCTTAACACGGTGAAGGATATTTTGCTTCTAAAAGTACAGAGTAGAAAAATACACATTTTTATACTTTATAAATTTCTTGAAAGTTTCGAATCTCTCTTTCATCTTTTTCTTTTACCAAAAACAAACCTTCAATTTATTTGACTCAAAGTCTGGCTTTTACTTCGGTCAAAGGATAAGCATTGCCATTCAGCGTGGCAATGCCGCCAGTCTTTTGGGTACATTACCAGTCGACAGCGATGCGGAGGAATTCTTCGACGCCTTACTTTAAATTGCTTCTTTTAGTTCTTTAGGGCTTTTATTTTTCTTTTTAAGTTAGTTTTAATTAAGTTAAGTTAAATAATACACATCATGAGTTTCTTGCACATTCTTCTCCATCTACGAGATCTACGCTTCGGATATTTTTTCTGGCTGACTGACTTCTTGGCATTTCGACAGTGCTTTGGTCTGATTTTATTTGAAATAAAATTCTTTGTATCTTTAACTTTAATATTGGATGCCAATAATTTTTAAAATATACAATGATATTATGTTTATTAATAAACGTACATACTGAAAGTTCAGAAGCTACTACTGAATCGATTTAAGCTAGTTTTAATATAGGTTATTTAAGGATCTTTAGATATTTTTTTTGACAAAGTTTGATTATATTACTATCACGTTTACTATCCGATGGATGTATGACGCACAGGACCGGTCGTTGTGGCGACGCTTGGGGGAGGCCTATGTCCAGCAGTGGACGTCTTTCGGCTGATATGATGATGATGATGATGACTATCACGTTTGTGTATGCGTGCGTGCTTGTGTGTAGTGTAGTGCATCAATCCCCATATTATCTTCCAACCAGATAACTACATTCTTAATTCATGAATCCCCAAGCGACCACCGGTGGCCGCGCATCTATTGTCTTACTATTGTGTCTCTAATTGACGGTATCTGAAGGGTAAAAAAAAAAATCCAAGTTTATTTAAGTACCTTTTTCAGTGCTTGAATCCAATTAGAAAATTAGGTTACAATCATAGTAATCTAATTTTCTAATTGGAAAGCCACTTACATATTGTATTGGGGAGGGTTGAGTTAAAACAGTTACAACCATAGATATAAGAAAGGAGGTAACAACCCTACCTTGATTCCTCATAACACAATAAAGCCTAGTGCGGAGTGGATGCGCTTATCCCGTCCATTGTCTAGCCTGGGGACAATGGTGTGTGGTGTATTTATATTGGATAGCACAGGATGCACATAGTCTATCGCCACTCCGTAAATCTCAAAGCTATAGCTTTGCCTGTGGGTTTGTCTGTGGCTTGGATGCTGTATCAATTTAAAGGTTTAAAATATTTTGTAATTTATATTTATTAATTTAATATTTTTCTATGTAAAATATTGCCTTTGCTTTCTGGGAACATATACCTATACTTGACAGTCGGAGGAGGCTTTTATCAAACAGTGGACGTCTTTTGGTTGAAATGATGATGATTTAAGTTACCACTGGTATGTGTAATCAACTATAGAGTCTAATTTCTGCTGTTATTTTGGTCGGCAAATGAATGAGAACTAAAAGTTGCAAAAAAATAATGCTACAACGCCAGTGTTTTTTAACCCTTCAGATACCGTCAATTAGAGACACAATAGTAAGACAATAGATGCGCGGCCACCGGGTGTCGCTTGGGGATTCATGAATTAATTGCAATAGGTTCATACAAGAACCGGTGCTGCGTGATTGTTCAAAAGATTCAATGTGGACCTGGAGCGCAAAAGGCACTAAAGGAAAACGGGAGAGTTTTAATCAGTGAAATTCTGACACTCCCTCTTACTCCACCTAGAGAGGGACAAGTTATTGAATGATTATTACTCTCAAAAAAAAAACGCAGCACTTTTTACCAACGAAATCATGGAATGTTATATAAAACTTAATAAACAGCTATAATTCTGTAATAACTCTTGCAATTCAACAGATCCTCTCTCTCGCATTCCAATTGCCACCCAGAACGGGATCCAACCATCAAAGAATATATCAAGGGCTATTTATCACATTGATTACCCATTAACAAAGAACATAAACATAAAATCAACTTATAAATCTCACAAAGACACAGGAAAAACAAATCCAGGTCTTATGTCAGTGAAGAACAGCTCTTCAGGAAACCAGCGCCATATAAGAAGATAAGTGCCAATAACAAATGCCGCTATTAAACATTTCAAAGTAAATCTTAGCATTCATGGTGTGGCGCAGGAAATACGCATCTTTCTATTTGTATTTAGGGATGTAGATGGAATTCAAAGTAGATATCGATGTTTTAGTCAAGTTTTATTTTAGTAACTATTTGCTGTCAGCGACTTTGCCCGCGTGAAAGTAGGAAATTATTCCACGAGAACATACTCTCGGGATATAAAATATCCTATGTGCTATATGGACATGATATACCCATGGGCCAAACATCGCAAAAGAAACATACACACAGACACACAAACTTTCGCCTTTATAATATTACAGTGTGATCGCATAAAAATATGATAGAAGGGAGACTGCCATTCTTAAGAGTGTGATTGGGCCAGACATGTCTCCTGCATATCAGATGAGACATGGACTAAAAGAGCCACTTATTGGATCCCACGAAATGCTAAGCGAAAACGCTGCAGACGAAGGTGTACTTGACTCGTACCGGAGGGACTGACCTGAAATCCAATGTCAAAGACAGACGGGTGTAGAAAAGAGAAAGGGAGGACTTCGTCCAGCCGTAAGACATAGTGGGCTAATTAGATTAGATTAGCCTACCTAATAATAAGGCACACCAATCATTTGTTAAAAAATAAATTCAAAATAAAAATAAAACAATCAATTACACGCATGCACAGTATTCTCAGATTGAGATCACTTTATTAAATTATGATAAAAGTATCGATACTTGTGCACCGAGTTTTATCGAAAGTATCCGCAGTTTATTCACCAAAATCTAGCTGAAAAACTTTTTGAATCTCGAAAAATAAAAACAATTAAGACTTTATATCGATACTTTTTGAAATCTCTAGTTACACATAGTATCTAGGATGTGCTTGCGCATAGAGGAAGCAAACCGATCTGCACAATAAACTAATTCCAAGAAAACCACCAATAAGGAAACAGTTATTAGAAACCATACTCGTATCAGACATCAGACATTGACTATTGTTTGTGTATTTATTTCTAAATTACATTATTGAATATCAAACGACAGAAGTTTTGCTAATATTTTATTAATGTAGGTAAATAATATTACAACAACTTTACAAGCACGTCCAGGGCAATGCTATAACATCGCTATGAAATTATTAAATTACTAGCATTTGTCCGCAGCTTCGCCCGCATACAAAATCTATAGCCAAAATCACTCAGGAATAAAGCAGCTTTCTAAAAATTTTAACAATCGGACCAGTACCTCTTACAGACAAAAAAAATCTTTACGTCTTTATTATATTAGTATAGATAGTATAGATTTATAAGTCCACACTTTTTTTAATAGTTACTTAAGCCGCTTTTACAAATTTCAGCAGAATTTTCGCCAAATATAATCTCTGATAGCGCTATGATATTATCTATTAATAATACATATGGCTCTTTGAGCGTTCGTTGTGGCGACGCTTGGGGGAGGCCTATGTCCAGTAGTGGACGTGTATCGGCTGAAATGATGATGAAGATGGCTCTTTGGTTTGTTATCTTGACAAATAGATGTAAAACCAAATTGTATTACTTTTTGATAGTTCCTTTTATCTTAAACGTAGTGTAGATGACTATTTTTATCACTTAATCCGTACATACATCTAATGCTCAGTAAGGGAGACCGTGATGAATCTTAAACTCGCATGTACCAACTCATACTCAACTTTATCGCTTTCAAAATTGGGTCCAAATTACAAATTCCTACTGCTATCGAAATGATCCTCAAAAATCGTGACCGTGTTTATCAATTTTCAACTCAATCTTCCTTCTTTTAGGGTAGAGATTAATTTGTATCATGTTAATAGTAAAGGATATGGCAATTAACCACGCAGTCGGCACGTTAGTGATCAGATAGCGATCGGTTGCTATCGGTCCATCGCAGCATCAGTCCAGCCGCAGTTAATCCGCCGCGACCGGTTGCTTATCTGCTAAGCGTTGGGACGCACTGAGGAAGATACGCTTGTAAAGACGAAGGCGCAATATGGGTGCACAAGACTGCACTTACTTAGAATTGTAAAAATTATTCATGTTCCCAAGGATGTCTGAAACAACATACTCGTAAAACTTTGTGTATTTGGGGGTATGTGGTATAGAGAGTAAAGTCCCACATACCTTCGTTAAAAAGGGAGGATCCTCCGACCAGACAGGTGTTATAGTCTGGTGGGCGACTGCCCGATAGTTGATGTCGGGCTTTCGTATATGTTCAAATCGCGCGGAAAACTTTGATTGCGCGATGCAGGATTTCGTATTTTTCTTCGTAGTTCTTATGTGGTGTCATAGATGTCGCTACATGTAGATTCAATTTATTTATTAATATTGCCTAAATTACAGTTACTTACAGTAACACAAAAATGGAAGAAAATTAAACCAGCCAAAATGTGAAATTGAAAATGTGAAAGGGAAGAAATTATATTTTTTTACAGATACGAGTACTTGGAATTTAAAAGGGACATGGGTTATAAAAGTCTTTGTTCAATTTGGCAGTTTACTACTACTAATTCGATATAATACTAGTTCGTTTATTAAATAGCAGTATATGTAATAAACGAACTAGCACTATATCTTACATACCTAAGTAACTATAATTAAACAAAAATATGACATCAAAAAATTGCCTATGTCACTCAGGAAAAAAACAGCTTTCTAGCTTTATAGCAATCAGACCAGATTATCTCCTAGGAACAAAAAAACAAACTGAACTTTTTCATAATATTAACAGATGCAACTTAATGGTCTAAGTGCATGCATCTAGTGTGTCCCTTCACTAAGGGTTCTAACTGTTGCATATACATATTTCAATCCGTTAATTAGTAAATTGAATCTCCCACTTAAAACGAGTAGTTACAATTATAAGTCACCGTTACTTTCTATTTATTACCTGTTAGCGACCTATTGCGCAACTTTGCAATAACTATACTTAATAAAAATAAAATTTAACGATTCCATGATTTTTTTAAAGGAAACCTTGGGTTAATACGTAGATAAATGTAACTTCAACAAAAAATTGTTGATGCTATTAAATAATACCGTTTTTAAGCATATATATTTCGTATTAGACACACAATTAAGTATAAGTTCACTTTAAATACTGGTTGGAGTATTTAAATAAAAATTACAATCTTTCTCCCAAGAAAGAATTCCATCTCTTTGTAGCACATGACAAAACACAATACATCACATTTAACCAACCGCGGAGAATTAACAAAAAAGACGCTACAATGTTGAAATAATAACGAATACAAGAGAATAGCTTTTAATGAAGTAGCGTCAAAAAACTCCCTGGTAATAGTTTAGTTAGGGTACCGTGAGGAATTTACAATATTAAAACCTCAAATTAACAGCCTCAGTGCGCGAAAACAGATTATCTAGCAAATGTATTTGTTGTAAAAAAAAAGTCAGAAAAGTCAGTCAGTTAGTATATTTTATTGTACACCAATATTAATAAAATAAGGTAATCAAATCACACAATAGGCCGCCTTATCGCATTCCGAGATGTCTTCCAGACAACCTGGAATGTACAGTAATTGCCTGGACATGAAATGGGGCTGTCATTGGTGTGACAATACTAATAATATAAAATATAATATAGTAGATAAATAATAAATGCAATAAAAATAAATGACAACTATCGATAAATAATCACAACACTAATGGCCGGTGTTGCATTCCACAGAAGCTTGGACACTGAAGGGTTTAGGGACGATAGGGAGATTTTTTTATTAAATCCAAAACGTGCATTAGATTCAGACTAATTCTGTGAAATTCCAAATCAAATCACTTATATTAGTTTAACTTTTAACAGGTAGATTCTATACTTTTGAATGGTCTAAGAATTTGTTCAGTCAGATATATAGATTATAAGCTATATATGTATACTAGCTTTCCGCCCGCGGCTTCGCCCGCGTGGACTACAGTTTATATCGCGCAGGCAGAGACCCGTGCTCAGCAGTGGAATTATAGGTAGCCTATGTGTTATTCCAGTGTCTCTTCTACCTACCTACCAAATTTGATCTAAATTCGTTCAGTAGTTTTTGCGTAAAAGCGTAACAGACAGACAGACAGACAGAGTTATTTTCGCATTTATAATATTAGTAGGGATTTAAATAAATAATGTCTCTTTAAAAATGAAAAAGCGTTAGAAAAGTTTCCAATATTAGAAAAACAATCTTCAAATTCATCCTACATAAAGTTACAGACAACAAAAATTAAACTGAACCATATTGATACAAAACGCTATTCACGCTTGACATCTTAATAAAAAAAAAAACTTGGGCTCGTGACCGATACCGGGGTCTTAGTTAATGGGAACTTAAGTACCGTGATATTAATGAACCCATGTTAACTCCACACCAAGCTTGTGGGTAATTTAATTATAATTCTTTGTGTTTATCGAAAATATTTGATATTACGAGTATTTCTAATATCTACGACTTTTAAAAGTTGATCTGTGCGATTTAATTTTCAGGAGTTGCCTCATTCTTTGAATAGTATATATTGTTACAAAACACTATTCATAGTATAGTTTAATATGATAATTCTGAAATTCTTTATTGTACACGATGATAATTTACAAAATATGTGGATATCAAAGTTCATGTACATAGGCTTAGGCGATATAATTAAATAATAGTAATTCTTAGATAATATACTTACATATAAGTGTATAATCTTTTTGTCCAACAAGAATAGAAATGAAAAGGTTTGTTTAATTTTTAACACAAACTAAAGTCAAACACAAAGGTTAAAATAAAAAAAAAGTACAATGTCATTGATGAATATTGAGAACTCACAAAAATACACAGATTTGAAACTGAATTGGTGTTGAAGGTTTGCCAATATGGAATTTTGATTAAACTTGACTGCTACTTGATAATTATCATTGATTGCAAAAATGGCGAGAATAAGATAGAAGCCCACTTCTTTTCTGTCCCTAATCTTAACTACATATTTTGATTTCCATGTTATCAGTAATTTCAATCAACCCTAGTTCAGGCGACATTAATACCCCCCGCGGTTTCGACTCTAATAATACCAATAGTGCAACATTAGCTAAACGCGGAACAGTCAATGGCTTAGCTAAATCACAGTTGATACAGGACACTGTCTTATCCTAACATATAGCCCCACCTGTATCTCTGTCGGTACCTTTTGTCTCTAAGGTAAAGATATAACATGAATCTTCAACGGTTTAAGGTAAAAAGTCAATTGAATATTACTTGCGTGTGTGTTTCCGCAAGGTGCTTATCTTGGTCCGGTACTATTCCTTTTTTGGCACCGGTCAATGTGAATTTGCGATCGAAGACAAACATTTGTTAAAAATTTTGTGGTGGTAGATTTTATTTCTGTATTTTTAAATGACCATGCAGAGACAGTCATAAAACAATTTGACCACAGAATTTTAAATAATTTATGATTTAATTTTAATAAATGTGGGATTTAAAAGAAAGCGGTCTTATCAAAGGAAGTATTCTGGTCATTTACCGTACTTATTTGTGAAGTGCCACAGGTGACCTAAAGTAACAGCCCTCCCATCCAAACATAATTTCCAACATTAAAGAGAAATCCGGCAGCAAAAAAATATTAAGAAAATAAAGAAAACATGCCGAAATTTCACATAAAAATTCCCGGCAAATGGAGACAATAAAAGAAACGTTCTCTATATGGCGAGGTGAGTCCGAATCGGACGGGTGTAGCTGTCAAGCGGCGGCCGCCATATTAGGTGCGCGCGCGCAAGAACCCAGGCATTCGACGCTGACAAATCACCGGACAATTTGTTAGCTCAAAAACCCTTGCGTAGAGGATGTTGCGAAATTGAAAATTAGAATCTTTGTTATTAAAAAAAAAAACAAATATTTTTTTTTCAAATCTACACAGCACAAATAAATAAAGCTTTCAACTACTATTTTTGAGTATTTCTATACAAGTGTATTAATATTAAAATGACTATTGTCTATTTTAAAATGCTCAAGTTTAAACTAGAAAAAATTATGCAACACGTGATGTCAAGATGTGCCTCAGCACTAATATATCTGCTGTCCCCTTTATCAATTGTAACCGTGACCGTATAAATGCATAATAAAAAGACGATACATATTTAACGAGACAAAAAGAAAAGTAAGAAAGACAAAAGAATGAAAAAGATAAAAGATTTGCACATTCTTTTATGTCAAACGAAGACCTATCGTCCCCGTAAACAAGGAGATAAATATTCATAGACAAGCAATGAGCATAGACAATACGCAATGTGTCGCATCCTTAAAGCCTTATAGAGATGAAGATGATGGTCATAGATTAAAAAACGACTTAGTACGACCATATAGGGTTATTGGATCTTAGAGTTACGCTAAAATTTAAAAATAAAAAAAAAGCTAACAAGCTCTAACTCTATAATACCGTAATCAAAAGATCAGTGCAGTTTCACTCATCTAACAAAAATAGAAGATTCGGCAATTTTACGATAATTAGGAGTATAAACTTTCATAATGACTAATCCATGATTAACTAATTAACCTACGGCGCAAGCGCATGTCACGCTAACTACACTGCACACGTGTAACGCTACCGCGATATTGGAAGAGTTTATATCTTTGGCAGACTATCACAAAAAATGTAAGAGAGGAGAGAAGACAGTTTTTTCTATTGAGTTGTAAGGGAGATCCAAAGTATATCTCTTTTTCCTTTTGAGTTTACGGGTTATATTATACCTTTTTGTTATTGTTTAATGAAAATCCCCCTTTTATTTACTAACTAAATATTAATTTAATTTTAGTAAAATTATTTACATACTTAAAAGTGTTTAACTTATTTTATTATACTTACAAACAACTATACTAATAAACCACTAAATAGAAATGAAAATAATAGTAAGATTAGTTTGTAAAAGTTTTATCATTGTAAAAACCAACATGAAAACAACAAAAGCCTAAACAAGAAACACCCACTGTAAATCCTCAATAAGAAAAACCTCTTTGCAAAACATTACAAATTAAAAAATCAAGTAGCGTTCGCGTTGTCGTGAGAAAACGAAGCGCCGATAAAAACGAACCAACTTAGTATTCAATTGATACTAATAAGAAAACAATTATGTCTCGGTAAACGACTGCTGAGTACATGACGAGTTCTGTTTAAAATAATAACAGGGCAAAAAATAGTGCTGGTATAACTTTGCCTCACACTAAGAATTACTCCTGAATCGTGAGTGCGTTCACAAAGATCATCACATCACCACTGCGCCTATCATACCTTGTCGTTAGTGAGCTGAAATAATTTTACTGTTTCAAGAAATGATTATTCAGAATAATTTATTTATCAAAAATTTTGCTTATACTTATTTTTTTTACAGTACAAAATAATTACATAAAATGAAATTATTTCGAAATTGTAAAAGTAAGACTTTATTATTAGTAAACAATCATTTAATTTATTAAAGTTCTGATTGCATCATCAGCAGGTATTTAAAAGCTTTTTAGCAGAAATTTTAATTTAACCGTTTAAAAATTATAATACCTTAAAAAAATACCATTTATATTTGAAATCGCCTAGATATACGAATTCTAGTATTTAAAGTGTGTGAGTTCTATTCTTTAAAATGGTAAAATATAACCCTTGTACTGTGTCTGTACTTTTGTCAAGGCTGAATATTTTTTTGACTACTTGTTTAAAATTGGCAGACAGCCAGATTATATTCGCCTTTACGTTCCATCATTGATCCACCCATCTTTACACTGCCTTCAGAAGTCCCAGCACTATCAACAATGACAAAGACGCCTATAGATACAGCCTATGTCATCGAACAATTATAAATTCCCAGCGCGTTTCTGTCCCCAGTGCAAATCGAACAAAATGCCTAAACAAATTGCTGCCTTCGCTGAGAGAGCCAGCTTTTTGCACTAATTCGGCATTCCGAAATAAAAATTCCAACTCCTTAAGTAGAGAACAAAAAGTATGTGGTCTCTGGTCTTCGTCGAAGGCGTCTCCTGACTGATTTCAAATAAGGAGTCGAAAAAAAAAAGTTCTGAAACCGAGCCGCCGTGTCGTGCGAAGAGCGTGAGTAATACAATTTATTTGCAACATGTGTGCAGTAAACGGTTGCACTCCATTTAAATTAATATGGCTGACATATTAACTGATGTCGGTAGCTAAGTTGCTACCGTTTGATTGAGTTCCAAAACTCGTAAAGTTAATTTTAACAGCGATAAAGATTACATGGACCATGTTTTTCGCTTCCGTATCGTCCATAACAAATTCATAATACTCACAACATCATTCTAATAAACACAACAACACAATTATGCAATCAAGATAAAGCAAAATAAATTCAACGAACGAGGTCAAGAAATCTCCCCTAACCTAACTCACATAACCCTGAAACCCAATTTCGCCACAGATAGCCACAGTAAGCCCACAAGCTATAAAGACGACCCCGTAGCCTAATGGCGTTCAACCCTATAGCCATGGAGGCCTTGGACTGACCCACTTGCCAAATGTCAACCATGGGGCGCTGGGATTAATGGTGTTTCCCTAGCATCTATTGTTTTAATAGTAATAAAGGTTTTAGGAGCTATTCCTGATTTATGGGGCTGTCTGGTGATATATGTGTAGGTATTAATTTGCCTTTTTTTCAGACTGCTTGCCTACCGGATTACGTTGGAACTATTGTATGACAAAAAATTATAATTTCTTTCAAAATTCTTTTTTTGCTACTCGTAGCAAAATTTGTCTTGGTTATATCAACAAAGTAGTTACTCAAAAGGCTCAGTTGAAAACTATTATAACGGATAATAAAATTAGGTCGTTCAGACCAGCAGTTGCTTAAGTGGATACATACATTAGCCTGTTTATACTTCGAATAAACGATACTGAATCACATCACGCCATTAATCCAAATCCGATTTCCAATAACGCAGTCCCATCTAGGCCAGTGACGTAACGCCTCACGTATGTCTCCTGCCATAGAGTCGATAACAAAAGATAGAGCGATCAACATGGCGGCAGAACACCTTGAGGACAGGGTGGAGCAGGAAGGGTGCGCCTGACAAGACGACCCATCAGGCCGTCAACTTTATAGGTCAGTCGTGTATGAGGTCATGGAGTTAACTTAGGAAAATTGCGCGGAAGAGATTTGAGACGGAACGGATTTTTGCGATGTGGAAACGAGGTGTTTGATTTGTGATTTATGTTGCTTAAATTAGTTACATAGATAGGATAAATCAAGTAACGTATTGGAAAACAAAAGGTGATGAGACGAGAACTTATTCAATTTAGCCATTGTTTGCTTAGATCAACGCCATCTGCTAGGATCTTTAGACCCTTTCTGAGCAGGTATCGCCACCATGTGTTGTCAAAAAAAAACTGAATAGTCTTAACCGTGTAAGAAACATTGTCGTTTCTTATTTTAATACTCTTTACTCGTCTGTAGAAGCTTTTATCAATATATCAAAAAGTGAAACTCACCATGATAGCACCATTACTGCCCGTACTAGTGAGGGTTGCTCCGAACCATTGGTTCGACTTCTGGTCAACTGGGCGACCTTGACGATCCTCATTGTTCCCTGTGGACAAATGCAGATTTTATATTAAAAACAGATTAGGTTAGACCTGATTTAAATATGAAATGAGAGAGAAAAGTCAGAGATATGGCATATAACAAGATAAGGCTGATACTGGTCGAGATAAAAAGAGTGATAATTTAAATTATGAATCAGGTATGACTGAATAAACCAACAAAAATAAATAAAATCTGTTAAGTCCTGTCGATTTCGATGAAAGAATCAACCATGCACATGGAGATTTTACGATTATTGAAAAAGCGTTACATCATGACGTGCGAAATATGAATTAAATTTAAACAGAGTGTACACTGAAGCAGAAAAACTTGGATAATGTAATACCCACAGATATATTACTGTACAATTAAATAAGCATTCCTCATCTCACGTTTAATATTTTAAAGACATAAATCATTGGTAAAGAAATCGTGGATTCAGAACATCGCGCCTCTTTCTCAACCTTTTCATAATTTATAGCAGAAATCTTTATGAGAACACGTAATACGGTATTAACATTTAATTTCAGCAATTTATTTGTGATTTTTTAAATTTATTACTTTAAGAAATTATGATGATGATTTTGTAGAAATTGGTATTTCAGTTATTGCAGGAGGAGTAAGTTGCAAAATTTTTGATATCGTGAAAGTAGATAAAATTCATGAGAGGTATTTTTCTTTACATTGTTTTACTTTACGTTCACCATTTACAACATCAATGATAATGATAAATTAAGAACGAGTAAAACATATACAAATCAATTGAGATTTGAGATAGAACACCCTTAAATAAATAATTCACATAACAGTTTTTTTTTTCAAAAAAATTTTTTGCGAGTTTCCCGCGTTTTCGATTCAACTGCCATTGACTGCCAAACATGGCGGCCATTGCAACGAAGCATATTCAATGTACCAGAGTAAGAAATATCTGGTAATAACTTAATTCGGTTCGCAGGGCATCCATCTTTTATTCAATTTTGTAACCGCGAAAATGGTGTTCTTGATTTATAGACTTTTAGTTAAAATACATATATTTATCACCATTCACGTCATCTTCTTGGTTGGTTGGGAATCTAGGACATACTTTTGTATGTCTATGATTTAGGTATACATTTGTTTTAGTTATAGTTTTTCTACAATACCTTTTACAATTTTTTTCGATTGCATTTATTTTTACCTTTATTTTTGACTAGCTACCCAGCGGGTTCGTGTGCATGATGAAAGTAGAAAATTATCTCAAGAGAACATTAACCTCCGGTATACAAAGTACCCAAATATCATATTACAGGACAATGGCTACTTATGTGCCAAACATTCAAATGATATACACAGAACAAGCTTTATTTAATTTTAGTTAATTATCTACACTAATAAAAAGATAAAGATTCTTTTTTCTTGTTTGTAGGAGGTAATCTCTGAATGCTAAAATTTTTTCACCGATAGAAAGCGGCTTTATTCCTGAGTGACACAGGCATATATATTTTATGTACGCAGGCGAAGCTGCGGGCAAAAGCTAGGTCTTTATATATATAATCAAAGGTGTAGGGTTAGATATCAGTTTTATAGATTCTGTGTAACTGACTAAACTGGCTCATTTCCATAAAATCATGACTGATTTAAAGCAATCATCCAAACTTGTCTCAAATCCAAGTCAACATAAAAATGTACCTTTTATTAAAGAATACAGTAAAAGGGCGTTCCCAGCGCATCCAGTTTTGTGAGCCCATCCAAAACTGTAGCCAAAGTTAATTTTGACACCAGTAATTAATATTTAACTGAAGGCTATCATCATTTTTAATTACGCACGAAGGAGGTATGAGTAATGATGGGCTTGCGACCTCCTTCCTGTTGTATTGCATGCCTGTTGATAATTTTATCGATAACAGATACGATGATATCTAAAAGATCTTTGGGAAGGCAAATATAACCCAAGACTTCAAAGACTAAATTAAAAGTTAGGTCAAAGTAATGAAAAAAGATAAGATAAATTGTTGGGACGGTAAAGACTTAGATACACTAGAGGACAAAATGTCTCCCAAAATGACTTGACGGGGTCAATTTGTGGAACAACATAATAATATCCCGCGTCATGTGAAAACGTCGCAAAATATTGGTGGATAAAATGCAACACTGGGCAGGGTTGTAGATTGAGCGATGTTGCGGACATTTAGTCTCATTTTTTTTCTATTAGGCTCGTGTTTGACCACTATCTCACCTGATAGTAAGCGATAATATGGCCGACGTTGGAGCACGCTTACCTAAAAGCAACCTATTCACTCTTGACTTAAAGACTAGGTAACAGTTCCCATAATGTTTCTGAGACTTAATAATTTCTCCCTAAACTAATTTATTTTATTAAAATTAGGGTGACCACGCTACTTCAAACTTAAGAACATTAGCACAAAATCATCATTACTTGTCACTTGACCGTGTAATGACGACCATCGTTAATGAGTTAATGACTCCCCCCCTCCTTGCCGCGCCTATACCGCGCCCCCCGGCGGCGCCTAATCATGGTCACGGTAATAGTATCATACAGTATTGTAACTCGGCCGTCTTTTTGAAATAAATGCCTACAGCCGCGCGGTACGTAAACATGCGATAGGGCTGCCCGCCTCCAGCATTGTACGAAAGTACTGAACAGCTGACTACGAAAGTATTAAAATCACAACCCTCTCAAATATTTAAATTTATTTATAAATTATAGAAGCAGCAGAAATACTTGATCTGAAAAAATTTCAACTATCTAGTGACAGACGATAAAATTTATTTTTTCTAGTATTATTCATACACACACAGTAAGTGCAATAAACAACTATTATTAATAAACAAACTAACAAAACACACATGCCCCGAGGTTTTAACACAAACGTACCTACCTACCCTATTATTATTATAATAATACCTACCCTATTCATGAACCGCCTATAACTACCTATTTCACTCGAGTTAATAACTTTCCTTTACTGTATTCACTTTATTTATTAATCCAGACATCGTTTTTTCGGGAGATAAAAGGAAATACATCCATTGAAAAGACACACATTATGTACCTACCTACTAGTAAGTAAAATTATTTTATAAGTAGTCTTACCTTTCAGAGTTTCCAGGTAATCTAAAAAAAGATATATCTGGATGCGTCATTGACGAATTCATGCACCCAAAAACAGCACAATATATCGTACCCGACATATTAAATATGTACTTGAACTTATTTTTAGTGAAAAGATCGCGCGGTTATTGTTAAAAAAACAAGTCACAGTCCGTTCGTCACTGCGGCACAGTCCCGACTGTCACCATGCCGGGCCCATGCTACGACCGAGGCGCGTAGGTATAGCTCGCGTTTCGTCCGTTTGTATGAAGTTGGAATACTGTATGATATTATTACCGTGTCATGGTGGGGTTAGGCTTTTAAACTGATTGCAGCGGTACAATCGCGGCCAGCGAGATTCAAGAAATAAAAATCTTTAAAATTATAATCATGAACAGATTAAACCGAAAATTTTGAACGATTAAGCTAATTGATTCAAGATTATACGTATTTTGGGCTATAATATTACGTTTGTGGAACGTGTAGGTAATTAGGTAATTTAGTTTGAGGTGGTCATAAAGTACTTTTTAATCGGCCCTCGAGGTCTTTTTTAAGTACAACTTTAAGTACAACATTAAAGTACAACTTTGGATGGTGATAAAATTAAGCAATTTCTAATTACTTATTTAGTAAAAGGCTTTAAAAATATTTTTATTCATTCTAATTTTCATCTGTCCACATTGTAAATACATGTTAGAGAGCATTACCTTTTACTGTAATTTTTTAAATCACCTTTCTCAATTTTATATTTCGATATTTATTAGTATCTTATTCAGTGTTGTAGTATGTATTTTTAATTAATATGTCTGACTAGCTTCTGCCAGCGACTTCGTACGCGGATCCAGTTGCTTATGCCAGCGACAACGGGGTCGTCAAAATCAAAGATCTGAAACGTCTGATGTCGAAAGAGCCCGGAGACTGGAAAACAACGTGATGCGCGAGACGATTCGAGACGTCTCCGTGTTGTAAGAGTAGACTAAAAGTCGCGCTGATAAGCACGGTTTGTTAAAATCAATTATTGTCTGTCAATAAGGTCGAACACTGAACGTCTATCTATCTCCGTTACGCAAAAATAAACCTTATAGCATGATTCAGTATTCCCGCGCGATAGCTTCTTAGCGTATTTCATGTATAACTTTGGTGTTTCTATACCAATTTCTATGATTCTTTTTTTATTGAATAGATAATAATGTTATTTTTTTTAAATTAGGGATGAGTGAGAGTGTTATAAACGTAAGAGTAGACAAAAATAAACAGAAAGTTCCGAACTGCTAAGCTATCGGGAGTTACACGTGTTATTGTGAGTCAACCATAAAAGATAAACACATACTATCGTGGGATATTTTTTATATAATTTTAAGGAGAACATTTCCGTTGTACATGATTTCTGTGTAGCTTTAACCATTAAGGCTGCAAACGCGACGGAAGCTTAAAAAATGGAGTAATTTCTCCCGTTTCCCCAACATTTCCCTTCACTGCTCTGCTCCTATTGATCGTAGCGTGATGAAAAGTATACTATAACCTGCCCAGGAGTATGAAGAATGATTGTACTAAGTTTCGTTAAAATCCATCGAGTAGTTTTTGTTTCTATAAAGAACATACAGACAGACAGACAGACAGACAGACAGACAGACAGACAGACAGACAGACAGACAGACAGACAGACAAAAATTTTGCTGTTTGCATTTTTGCTGTTGGCATCAGTATCGATCACTAATAACCCCCTGATAGTTATTTTGAAAATGTATTTCATGTACAGAATTGACCTCTCTACAGATTTATTATAAGTATAGATTAATATTATTTATGATTTTCGTACAGCCCTTCCAATACTGTCTATAAAAATTGCCTTTTTGCAATAAAACCGACCGAGTAATTAATAACAAAAAAAAAAAACATGTTCTTTCAATTTCGAACCAAGAATTATTCATTCACATTTTAATTCTAGTCCTAACAAATTAACTCATCTGTGAACGAATGTACAACAATGACATGTCTGTCTAGTTAGTAGCTACTGCATATCGAAGCTTTTTTATATTTTATTAGTATACTTACACACGGACCAGTCTAATGGGTTCTGTTTATGGCTCCAACACTTACTAATTGTACGGACATTTGTTTTAGAACACGTGATTTATCGAATGAGTCAGCAGTCAAGAATTTTTTATTTAAATTTGTCTCATTTGTGTATTAAATATAATGAAAACTAACTAGTTTGCTCAAATTTCATTTTATAATTATTATTAGTATTATTACAATAAAATCCAATTCATGAAATCTATAAACATTTTGTAAATAATTGAAAAACAGCAGGTGAAGAAATAAAAAATGATATGAAAGAAAAAAAAGTAATGTACACTGTTATGCAAAAAAAAAAGATAAATGGCAAAGACCACCTACCACTAGGAAGACACTTATCATTCGCCATAAAAATGAAGATATAAATAACGGTAAAAACACACAAACCCCGCTACCCCCGCCCCGTATTTGTTTTTACAACTTAAACACCACCCAAAGGCTTCAATCTTGATTTTTATCGCTGCCGATACTCTTAATGGCTCTCCATATACGTCGTGATGATATCCCAGAGCCAAAATTAAGGCTTCTCTCAAAGAAATTATACGCAAGTTAAAAATGACAGTGTGTAAAGATTAATGACGCTATTTTTTGTTTGTATGAACTTTGGATGAAGACATTATACATTACAACGTCAGTTTCTTAACAGTTATGGCTCTCGTAATTAACAGTATGACAGATATGGACTCTAATGTGATTGGTAGTTGGCCATACTTGACCATTTTATCTGATTTCACGAAAACGATGGTCAACGGAAGCACTGATAATTTTTTTATCGATGGGAAATTTTTGTTAAGTTATTGATGTCTTAATAATATTGTGGCCTTTTTTGTGGTTATTTTGAGGTCATTGCGGTTAGTGCCTGTCATGCCTTGTTTGTATAGTCAATTGATTTTGTGATGTGTGGCAATTAATAAAAAAGAACTTGATGCTATTATCGTGAAAATTTTTAATGGAGATCTTTGTATAATAACCGTAAGTTCGAAAATACTATTTGGCATGATTTTAGATAAGTTTTCAACTTTGACGGTCAACAAAACAATATACTGTGTTTTAGGGAACGTAATAGGCTCATAACACGCTTCATTCACCCTCACCAAAAGTCTTCGAGAAAACATGTCATACGAAAATATAAATTATTCTTCCTTCAAACTATTTCCGTAAAAGCAAATATATTTTGATACCTGCGAACCCTCTTCGTGACCACGACCGTGAAAAGGGGAACTATTCTCCTGAATAAATTACATTGACACACGGGTGTATCAAAAAACATTTTTATAACCTTAAAATTACGTTGCAATAACAATAAAGCTAGTCCCCCAACTCATAATTCCGCCGGAGCATGAAATACATAATAGGAAACAAAGCAACCCGGCAATGATTCGGTCCAATGAACAAATGTTCGAAGTGTAGGAACATCAATAATGGACACCCTTCTTTAACAAATGAGCGTATTTATTTTATTGAACGTAATTTTTCCGATTCGAAGACATGTGACATTCACCAACCCGCACTGGGCCCGCGTGGTGGATTACGGTCCATTCCTTCTCCTAGAAAGGAGGCCTGAGTCCCAGCAATGGAATCATTAAAAAGGCTAATGATGATGATGATGAGTTTACTGTTTAGCTTAAAATGTTTTGTTTGTTCATACAAATACAAAAATACTTTCGGAATAATTTTTAGGTCTATCAAATTAAAACGATCAGATTTGTTATCTCACATAAAATAAATGTAATAAAACTTGATAATAAATCAATAAACTCCAAATAAAACATGGTAATCAGTAATCAAACTACAATAAAATAAAAGGCAGTAAAAATGCACTTTTATAGAAGCTTGCATGTCGTGACTATACGGTAGAGCACCTCTCGATAAAGGCCGGTTCCGACGTGTAATAAATGTCATTTGTATCGCTTTAACATTTTGTATCTGTGCTTATTAGAGCATCGCCTTGATTGAAAACATAAAAATTGGGACTTTGAAAAGTACTGTTTAACCTATCTACACTAATATTAAAGAGTTGTTTGTTTTTGTTTGTAAGAAGTACTCCGATTGCTAACATTTTTCACCGATAGAAAACTGCTTTATTCCTGAGTGACAGTCCATATTTTATGTAAGCAGGCGAAACTACGAGCAAAATCTAGTCGTTGATATAATTAAACTCGTTTTACTTGGTTTTATGATTGATTTATTATTTAACTTCTATATTGCACAAAGCGAGATAAAATTCGGACAGCCGAACCAAAATACATTTGCTTCAGCCAAGAATTCCCTTTAACCAAAACGAGTAAAATAAATCAAATATCGTGCCCATAATTAATTCACCTTCGAACAGGGGTGAGCCCTACTAATTACATATTGTATCAGCCGCCATTTAAAATCAAGGAAGAAATAATAACCGAGAGAACAGTACTGATTAATATTCGATATTAATTACATGGTGGGTCAGAGGCAGCTGCTTATTACAATAGGTGTAAATGTGTAAAGTAATTACTGTACAGGTAATTATCTATTTTATAATGGTAAAACAGTCATGTTGAGGTAGAAATATTTCAACTACTGTTTATGGTTTAAATGCTAAAGCAAGTAGCAATATAAGTACGCTAAATATTTCTAAAAATACCTACATACTTGACCTAACCCTTCAATTAAAGACAAATATGTAAAATGGACATTGCGTGCGGTTATTACCAAATTCCCATCGCAATAAGTTTATATAAACGATGCATTGAGCTGCTCATAAAAATATACACGCTCAACACACGGAGCTTCCTCACAATAATAAAGCACAATCACATCGAAATCACATTACCAGTCGTAATGTCCGTTGTGCCAATAAGCCAATACCACACATGGGCCTAACGCGCCCATAAAGACGATGTCAAGAGGGTACAAACGCACGCTCAAGTAAATTCAGTGTGTTTCAATCATTTGACAAATATTTGTCCAGTAATCGAACGCAGGTGGGAATGGTAACTGGTCTTCGGTTGTAAGTCATCGCACTGATGAGTGTGAATGGTAGGTACTGGTTTTTGTGTATGTATTAAGTTCCTACGCTAATTTAGGGATAAGCAATTAGATTGTTGTGCAAGTTTTAAGAAACACGTTTTGTGACAAAATTGTTGACTATCTATTAAACTAAGCAACTGTTTCCGTAAGTGTCTTTTAAGTGGTTTCTAACTGTACAAAAGAAAATCTTGTAGGTAAAGAATTCTTGATTTCAGAAAAACGTGCCGAATTCGAAAACCATCTCTCTTTCTGTATCTAACCAAAAAAAATCAGACTTTGTTCATGATAAACGAAGCTCTTAAGGAACATTAACAACAAATCGTCAGCAATAAACTCAAACCACACTCAATCACACAAAATCATCCCAAAATACTATTTTGACATCTGCATCCGCTTCGCCCCTCGCAATAAATAATTCAATAGTAAACAAAACGTTTTAGGCACGAGAACAGAAAAAGTACCAATCTATCAATCAATAACCGAGAGCGTTTACATTGTTTAGGGTCCAATTAGTGGCAAGTGGACAGTGGACTACCGCAATTCATCCAATTCGGACCGTCCTCAATTGGGCCCAGATTGATGGTCACTCATTACGTACTATAAAAAGTGATGCCTACTTTCATTGATGTTACTGTTTTCACGCATATCAAAGAGGAAATCAGAAGCAATATTTCTCCTTAGACTTTTTTAATAATTCTGGTTTCATGCAACAATTATTTCTCTACAACTTATTCAAGTTCTTCATATTTCTGTTGTACAGATTATATTGTTTGTCTAGAAATTTATAAAAAGAATATCTATTACACCACCATCAACCTACCATCGTCCACCATTGTCTCACCATCAATAATTGCATCACTGTTTACCATCAGGTGGGATCGCAGACAAGCACTGGTTTATAAAAAATAACACTAATATTCAAAATAATGACAGAACCCTTTGACACTTATTCATTACATTAATGAATAAAAATCTTCTGTTTATCATACAATACAGTGGCTGGCCATTGAGCGCAAATTGAAAGGGTCAAGTGAGGGAAATGGATCGTTGTTGCGCATGCGGGCCGGGGATACCTGTCCATCACTATTTATAACTTTGAACTTTATACCTCGTTTTATACGGAAGATGTCTGGTAGCTATTAATGACATAATATATCATCTCGAATGCATTACCAGAAGGGTGCGATAGATGTGAGTCCCGCGACCATTTTTTTTTTTAAACTATTTTAACTCACACAAATCTAACTCCAAATTAGATACTCGTACTGAAGGAAATCTACATCTACACTAATATTACAAAGAGGTAAAGTTTGTTTTTTTGTTTGTAGGAGGTAATCTCAGAAAGTACTGGTCCGATTGCGAAGTTATTTTCACCAATAGAAAGCTGCATTATTCCTGAGTGACATAGGCTATATTTTATATACTCCAGCAAAGCTGCGGGCAAAAGCTAGTTCCTAATAAAAAACTCAATAACACTTAGCCTATCGTTGCATGCGTCCTCCAAAACAAAAAGTAGCTCAAATACATACAAATACGCGTAAAATTAGTAATCTTACGACTTTTATAAATCAGTTTTTTTAAATTTGATATAAGCTATCCTGGTTCTAAATTTCATACAAATTCGTTTAGCAATTTGAGCGTAAAGGAGTAACAAACATACACACCTACAAATATTCGCCTTTATAATATTAGTGTAATTTCTACAAAACAAAAGCAAAATAAGAAGTTTATCAAACTATTAAAACCGCAAAAATATCATACACGAAACCATTAAAATAATAAGCAAAGTCAGAGTGTACCACGTGGACGCGGTCGATGCACCGCATTCGAAATAAATGGCGCTTCTAGAGGAGCACCCGACGACCCCGGCGCAAGCGCATCGGCGCGGCGCAGCTAGTGTGACTGCTAAGTAGCGGGATATTAGGTGCTTTGTACGATCAGCAGGATCGATTTGCATTAAATGATCATCGGAGATGCTGCTACGGACGTCTGATGGCTTTCTATGGAATTTAAATGTGATAATATGCAATTCTAAGTAATTGATGAATCAATGGTTCAAAGTTCAAACCTTACGTAATTTTTGCCAAATTGTACAAGTTCGTGTTTCAAATAACTTTGAGCAAGTTTGACTTTATTTTCTTTACTAGCTGGTCCCAGCAGCTTCGCCCGCGTAATAGCAGAAAATGATCCCAAGGACTTCCGGGATCCGTGTACCAAGTTTCATCAAAATCGGTTTTGCCATTTAGGATTGAAGACGAAACAAACAAACAAACTCACTTTCGCTTTTATAATATTAGTAAGGATTTATTTGATACTAGCTTCACACAAACTTTAGACATCCGCTTCATCCCCTTCTTTGTGAATCATCATTGATTTTTGAAAAACCTTGCTCTTAGTGCTCGCCTACGTCAAAAAAGGAAACTTTGTGCAATATTTCACGCTCCTAGTCCCAGTAAGCTGTGCCTTGATATGTCAGTCAGTCAGTTTTTTCTTTTATAGCTGAATGATATTATAGCTGAATTTTATAGCTGAATGATAAAAACATTATATCTTAAATTAATATGGGAAAAATAGCCTGTTATTTTCAGTTTTCATGGTCACCCTGCACCACTGATTGATTTATACTTTATCACCGCGCAATGCGTTAATGTTGGCCGAATGGCCGATGCGATGTTCTCGATACTAATGCACTCACAATCGAATGCAATCGTTGCATCGAGAACTCGCCACAATGCCACTCGAAGCGAAGCATGGTTATGGAAAATGGACTGAGCGTTAACTATACTTCTATACTAATAATATTATGAAGAGCAATTCGTAATTTAGTGTTTTTTCTTTCGTTTGTTACGAATAAACTCAAAAACGTTTGGACTGATTTAAAAAATAATCTTTTACCAGTAAACTGCTACTTCATAAATAAATAAAATAAATAAATATATATTGCCTATTTTCTAGAATTCTAATTGACTTCCATCACAGGCTTATATACAATACATTGAAACCTTCTTTCTCTGAAAAACCGTTGCGTGGTTTAAAAGTTTGCGGATAGATAAAGAATAGTAAAAACGGCTTAGATTTTGACTATATAGATGTATAGAGATATAGAGATGTATAGAGATAAGCAGTCTATAATGTTCCCACTGGTGGGCATACAGACTCAAGCCTATTTTCTGTGACTGTGATTGAGAGAGATTGTGACAGAGATTGCTACTCTTCACAATCTTTGTTTATTGAAGGCAAATCAATCTCTACAGGCAGCACATTCGCATTATCTTTTTCCGCAGAGTAGTAAATTTTGTGAGAATTTCACTCCATCCATTCTCCATGTATATGATTCGATGCCCTTTTGTTCAAGTACACGGTAGATGAATATCTGTTGTTTACGATCGACGCTCGGTAAACGTATCGATTGAAACTGTTTGGATAAAGGAAGAAGCGTTGTTGTTAAAGCTGGTGTTTAAAGAGAAATTACTTGTTTAATTATTTAGTCGGAACACAAAAGAGAAAATTTATTGTTTAGCAGTTAATCTTTTATTGTGAAGTTTACCAAATGAGTTTTGAAATTCGTTTGTTCAGTCAATTAGTGCAAATAATAATGTTTATGACATTTACAACAATTTTTTTAACTAAATGGCGTCACATACTTTCTAAATCGTGGTGTTAAGATTTTCTGTTGATCACCTATACTGTAAACGGATGTACATTTTTTTTTCAAGTTTGGATATTGAGATCACGTCAAGATTTGATACAAATATAGTATAAACCATACTTTCAAGCGATCCGGTCTTTTATTTATCCAAGTTCTGCGAAGTGTTCATGGTCCTTCGAGCCGGATTATTATCGCCAAATGTATCAAAAATTTCCTTAAACTGTGTTTTGTGGAAAATGTAAGATTCTTTAATGGAATAAACATCATTTACAAAATACTTATCAGAATCTCGTTGAGCGTTCACATTTAAGACAAAATTTATTATCTAGCAGATTTTATTGATATTCACGTAGTAAGCAGTGCATAGATATTTAACTTGAACGTAAACTTGTGTGGGTTCAAACTGTCAAACCGATACAGCTTATCTATGATTGCTGTAATCTAAATTGAACGTTGACCAATTTAAGAACTCAGCTTCTGGTTTTAATCTTTAGATTCCCATAGCAACAGAAGACGATAATTTAATCGATGTATTACGATTGGACGTTAAATGTTGCTTTGATTAACAGTTTTAAAAAGTTATTTAGACATTTTAATGATTGTGTTTTAACCTTTAGATAGATATAAAGATATAATAAATCTTTATCATATACCTACCTACAGTACATAAAAAGATACAAAAGTAATATTTCAGATATTTAAAAAAAACTCGCGTAAAAGGTGCATTTAGTTGGTTGCATACAGTCACGATCAATAAGATTATGGATACTATTAGGAAAACATCATGAGGAAATTATCCTAGAACCAAAAATTGGAAGACATGTGACATTCACCAACTCGCACTGGGCCCGCGTGGTGAATTACGGCCCATTTCCTCTCCTAGAGAGGAGGCCTGAGTCCCAGCAGGCTGATAATGATGAGGTACTTTTAATCTTATCTTAACTAGATTCAAGAAATAAGTGTAAACGGTACGACAAATGGTTCTTATAATTATCTTACCATCAAAAAACAATTGTCGTACAAATTATTTCTTGAATGGTGGAAGACTTTATTTCGCGTGACTGTAAAGTTACTTAATAAATTAATAATTAGATGAAATACTAATTAAAAACTAATAAAACGATACAATGACAACATGCTAAGGAAATGGATAAAGATTTAAAATATAATTTAGGAAAAATGAAAAGATAACAAGTCCTAGAAGCATTAAACTAAACAAACAAATAAAGCAGTAGATAACAAAAAAAAATCAAACATTAAACGTCTATAACAAAACATGACCCAATTTAATCACAAAATATTTCATGCCCCAGTTGCGGTCGGCAACTGAACACCATTGCACCAGGCAGTGGTACAGTGTGGCGAGCGGTGGTGTGGCCCATCACGGTAACGTCAACATGTCAGGAACTAGGCCACTGTGGTGTAACATAGACGTTTCACCGGCTCCCTTAGATGTAAGTAGCTTGTCGAATAAACATAAAACAATCCATGTTTTACAGACCTATATCTATCTGGTAGCTAGAATCTGTCTAAAAAGTCAACTGACTTGGGTAATTATTAAGGCAACATAAAAACTGATGTAGTCAACACTGCTTCAATAATCATGGTTGATTAAAAGATCTTGATCATTGTTTACTAATAGAATAGCTTTATAAAATTATCGGATATAAGTATTTTTTAATTCATGAATCCCCAAGCGACCACCGGTGGCCGCGCATCTATTGTCTTACTATTGTGTCTTTAATTGACGGTATCTGAAGGGTTAAATGATGTTATACAAAATTTCCAAGTCGGTTGACTTTTTAGACAGATTATATTATACATATATAACATTTTGTTAAAACATGGCACTATAGGTATGTCAAGTAAACCACATAAAAACTGTTTTTGTTAAACGGCCATGAGACACGCATTTTACTTTTCTTAAAGAAATCTTAAGTTTCTACAGGTTGTTTCTACACTCTATGTTTTATGTGTGCCAAATGAAATGCTTTTCTTCTTTCTAACATATATAAATAAAACAATGAAAATAAATCCAATCGAGATCAAAGATGCATAATGCGAGGTATACTACAAAATTCATATGACTACGGACACAATGATAGATGATAATCAAATTCACTAATCTGATGTTAATTTAGTTTAGTTTTAATCATGATACCACGAATACAGTCATCTAGGTATACATATCAGGTTCAGGTAATCAAAGCTAACAAAAACTCTACCCTCACTTTTAACTCCTCAGGTACGTACAGAAGCACAACTACCCTCAAAACGATGCGTTAAATGTCAAAAATTTTCGATTGACATTCAAAATCACCTTCAAATCCCACGAGGACATATAAAACACATGTACACGTAACATATACGCTTAGTAACTGTAGATACTTTAAAAAACTAGTTTTGCCAAACAAGCCTCTATTTGTATAGGAAACCGGTTTGCACTGATGTCATTTAAACACTTGAAGAATGAATATTTTGACATATTATTTCATTACGGTTGTCAGTTTATCTCATTTGACTATCATTGTAAGAAGCCGTTGTAGTGGTTATGTTGCTTGACTGATTTACAGGCAGACAGGCTTTCTAAATGAAGAAGCTATCGTTGATGGGAGAGAATTAAAACCTTTGATTTATGTTTCTCTATCCGAGAGCGAATCAGGAATAAAGCTATTCGCAGGAGAACCAAAGTTACCGACATTATCTGAAGAATTGCCAAATTTAAGAGACAGTGGGCACGTTGCTCGTAAATCAGATGGTCGATGGGTCCGAAAGGTTCTGTAGTGGTGGAAGACGCAGCGTTGGTAGACCTCCCACAAGGTGGATCGATAACCTGGTCAGCGGGAATCTGATAGATGTATGACGCACAAAACGGGTCGTTGTGACGACACTTGGGAGAGGCATGTTCAACAGTGGACGTCTTTCGACTGGAAGTGAAAGTGAAAGTGAAAGATCTGTTGAAACTACAACAAAACTTATCAAAACGAATGAAAAGATATCTAACAAGATAAAGGCTGTCAGCATTTTGAAATTGTTCATTAAAGCCCATCCTATATATAGCCGCTTTGAATATCAATCAATTAACAAAATGTCGATTTACGATTATCTCCAGACCACCTTTTTGTCACAATTTAAATTTAACAAAATATGGAAACAAAATAATTATTGCCTATTTAAAAAAACATACAGCTATCAAAGCCTGGGCAATACCAGCGACCATCGATTACCTCGACCAAGTGACATTCCACGAGACAGTTGTCATAAATTCCAAAATTAATGACACTGACACAGTCATAATCATGACTGGCCTGTTGGTCTAGTGGTTAGTGGCCCTGACTGCTAAGCCAGAGGTCGTGGGTTCGATTCCCACCCAGGACAAATGTTTATGTGATGAGCATGATCATTTGTTCTGTGTCTGGGTGTAATTTATCTATATATGTATGTATTTAGAGAAATATATAAGTATGTTTATCAGTTGTCTTGTACCCATAACACAAGCTCTGCTTAGCTTGGGACTAGACAGCGTTGTGTGATAGTTGTGGAATATTATTATTATTATTATTTATTGGCACTTCGTCTAGATCTTTACAAAACCAGAAATTTTTCTCACGCCATCAGTTCCATTCAAATTCCTGAAGCAAAATGGGCATAAAATGGTCCGTCTCTCAAATCGTTTGCGGATACGCGATCTAACGGAAACAGTGTCGGGTTGCGCACGCGCTGACGGAAGCACTCGCCTCTCATCTTTGAAGTCCGTCAAGTTCTTTCATCTTCGTCAATTTCCCTAATAAGTTTAAGTACACGGAAGTCAGCATCGTTTATCTTATGCTGATTTGTGTTTGGAATTGTAGTTTTATGATTTGAAAAATGGTTTTCTTAACGGTATAAGCAGCACTTAGTTTTGCGCCCAAATAATGCGAACCTAAGCAAAATAGAATGCCTAAGATATATATATTTTAGAATGCTCGAAAGTATTGCCGTGACTCTAGAACGCAAGGGGCAACTGACGGAACACCGATGAGTTTTTGTCAGTATAACTCTGACACTCCCTTTTGCCCTTTTCACCCAGAAGAGTTATTTTATGATGTCCCACCTCTAACAAATGTCTTAGATATTTTTTTGAAGTTAGTACTCGTAGAGCAGAAATATCAGAAATAATTAAAATTCATTGAAACCCGTAATTAATTAAGTAGGTACCATATTTGTGAATAAGAGCTATTTCAAAAGGATCACAGACTCTAGTCTGAATACTCAACACAAATCTTAACCATCAAGATTCTCGACCAACAAATATACAACATGTAGAATAGAATAGAATAAACTTTATTGTACACCAAAATAGTAACTAAAAATAATGCACACCCTCGTACACCCCAATTAAAAAACTAAGTTACGGTCATAATTCAACCCAAGCTCTGAATATTTTCTTAAATGTACTTAGTTATCCTAATTACAGGCAAAAAATATGGGCATCGACGCATTAGATTGGTAGCGCAATGATATCTATGATATCTACGCACGCACGCACACACAAACACAGTAGCAACGTAAAAATTACCTATATTGATAAATTAACCACTTTATCAAAATAGGTAATCCTTACTAATATTATAAAAGCGAAAGTGGGTTTGTTTGTTTGTTACGTCTTCACGCCTAAATGGCAAAACCGATTTTGATGAATTTTGGTACAGAGATATTTGGGACCCTGGAGACGGACATAGGCAATTTTTATTTTTAAAAGCTAGTTTTTTGAGATAAAAAAATTTGATGATTTGAAACAATTAAAAGCAGATAAAACCAATTCTAAACAAACTATTTTCAGGATGTGCGTTTACTGTGTTATATATTATACAGCATTGCTTACATATAAAGACACCGCCGTAACATTATATGTATACAGGCCTATAACAACCTTTCCATCTCGTTATCTCAGTAACGATCTAAACAGCTACGCGTGCCGCAGCTTCCCAATTCCACCAAATTCACAAGTCTCTGGCCAGATTCGTCCGCGTTAGACAACACCGAGTGTGCCGGATGTGGCTCATTTACGAAATAAACCCACGCTTTTATTCGCTGTTAGACAAATATAAGAATGCAGATGATAGTCCACTGAAAGCTATGGAGTAGCTAAGCGATAAAAGATTGCAAAGATAGGACATGAGTGTCTACATATCCTATATCATCATCATCTTCCTGCCCTTGTCCCGTTTTATTTGGGGTCGGCGCAACACGTTTTTTTCTTCCATTCTGCCCTGTCGCTCGTTACGCTATCACTAACTCTCTTTTTCTTCCATATCACTTCCCACACAATCCATCCATCTTTTCTTTGGCCTCCCTCTCTCTCTACACAACCTATATACAACATTATTTTTAGTTAACCCTTCAGATACCGTCAATTAGAGACACAATAGTAAGACAATAGATGCGCGGCCACCGGTGGTCGCTTGGGGATTCATGAATTAATGTGAAACCCGAATATAGCTTATTCAGAATCAGTCCAATAGTTTTACACCATGTTATATTTTTTCTCAAATTTTTTTAAAAGTTCACAAGTTGGACACCACCGACGCTAAGTACAACTCAGGTCACGGCAGGATATTAGGCGCCAGCAAACAGCTGGTGCAAGTGCAAAACAACCTCTCAGTCGCCTTGATGGCGCGGTAACCATGTATTTTTGCTGATATAACAATAGCTTATAACTTTGTGATTTTTCATTATACAGTTACTAGCTGCTCCCAGCGGATTCGGCCGCGTGATAGAAGAAAATTATCCCAAGAAAACATACTTCCGGGATAAAAAGTATCCTATGTCCTATTCCAGGACGTGGTCTATCCGTGTTCCAAGTTTCATCAAAATCGGTTTTGCCATTTAGGCGTGAAGACGTAACAAACAAACAAACTCACTTTCACTTTAATTCATGAATCCCCAAGCGATCCGGTGGCCGCGCATCTATTGTCTTACTATTGTGTCTCTAATTGACGGTATCTGAAGGGTTAATAATAATTTTCAAATTCAAATTCAAATTCAAATTCAAATGTTTATTTGTAACACATAGGTATAATGTATGTAGGTACAGTACATGGTGTTAATTATAAAATATCGACTCACTATGCGTTGCCTTGCTGGGCATACAAATATTGTTTACCAAATGACAAACTGAAAAGACTGTGTTAGAACAGTTTATAATATTGCTTAATAATAAAATATAAGATAACACATCACAAAACAACAAAATTTATATATATATATTCATAATACAACAGTACGTCACTTGTAAAACTAAAATAAAATAGGCAGCTACTACGTAATTATCGGAGATTATGGTGTTAGGCATGGTTTGTTATTTGTCTTCTAAATATTCGTTAATACTATAGTATGCTTTTTGTAGTAAGAATTTGTGGAGTGTTTTTTTGAAGAAATTTAGGTCTTTTAAAGTTATTATAGATTTAGGTAATTTGTTAAATATTTTTGGAGCCATTCCTAAAAAATTTTTAGAAAATAGGGCAGTTTGATGGGTTTTTGATTTAAGTGCTCCTTGATGTCGTTTGGTAGATAGGGTTTCAAAAAGGTTATTGTTGTTTTTTATAAACATAGCAACTTCATAAATATATAATGATGGAAGTGTCAATATTTTCAGATTAATAAAGAAAGGTTTGCAGCTATCAGTGTTTTTGATCTGGCATACCGCACGAAGACACTTTTTCTGGGCTTTAAATGCCATATCCCTATCCGAAGAGTTACCCCAGAATATTATGCCGTATCGCAGTGTGGTGGAGACGTATGCATGGTAAGCGGTAAGAACAGTACTGCGATTGGCGACCTTGCTTAGATTATGTAAAGCGTAACAACATTGGTTAAGTTTTTTTATAACATGTTCAACGTGTGTCTTCCATGTCATATGCTGATCTAACCAAAGCCCTAAGAATTTTATATTTTCAATTTTAGAAACTATGTTTTGTTCAAACGAAATAAGAGGATTAATAGGATTTGTTCGTTGGTTGAAGTTCATGATGTGAGTTTTTCTAAAATTAATTTTTAAATTGTTGTATGTCAGCCATTCAATTATTAATCTCAAACTATTATTTATTTTATTTTCAAGTGTCTCTATGTTTTTTCCTGTAAACGTTGTAGTACAGTCATCAGCGAACAGAGTCATGGGATGTTCTATGGTTCTGGGGATATCGTTTATATAACAAAGGAATAATAATGGACCCAGTACACTTCCCTGTGGTACACCGTAATATATGAATCTCTGTTTAGAAAAGTAAGTTACTTCAGATTTTGTTTTTGGACAAATTTTTACGATTTTTGTTATTTGCTTTCGGTTGACCAAGTACGATTTAATTAGTTCTAGGACATTACCTCTAATTCCAAGCTTATTTAGTTTTATGAGTAGAACTCTGTGGTCAACAAAATCAAATGCCTTCGTCATGTCCATGAATAAGGCTGAGACTGGTATTTTTTTATCCATATTTGAGATAATTTCATTTACTAATTCGTAAATGGCCATATTAATATTTTTATTCTTTCTAAAGCCATATTGTTCTTTGGTTAGAATATTATTTTTTTCTAGGAAGGAGTATAGGCTATTATAAATTACCTTTTCAATGATTTTGGAAAATACTGGAACAAGTGCAATAGGCCTATAATTTTTCATATTTTGTGGGTCATCTTTTTTGTGTAGAGGTGTTATAACAGAAAGTTTTAAATCTTCTGGGAATTTGCCGGCATCTATACAGAGATTTACAATATAACTAAAAACTGGTGAGATGTCAACAGAAACGCTTTTAATAACATTCGTTATAATATCATCATGACCGGAACTATTGGTATTTTTTAAGGCAATTATGGTTTTGTGGATGTCATGTGGTACAGTGGGTGCTAAAAATATAGAATTAGGGTTAGAATTTATGGATGTAGATTTATAAGACGTATTTTGGTTATGATGGTTAATTGGTAAAACTTGATCAATAAAATAGTCATTAAATAATTCGACAATCTCATTTGGATCGGTGGTACATTTGTTATTATTTGTAAGTATTTTTGAAGGGTTTTCTTTTGGGTAATTTGTTTTGGTTGAGTTTATGACTTTCCAGGTTGCTTTTACTTTGTTGTCAGAATTGTTAATGAAGTAGCTGTTTTGCGTTTTTTGAGTTAATTTAATGATTAACTTTAGTCGTTTAGCATAAGTATTAAATGTTTTTTTATTAGCTTTATTTGGCTGATGTCTGAATTGCCATAGCATCTCACGTTTACGCTTACAACATAGTTTTATACCTTTAGTTATCCATTTCGGAGTTTTATAACATACATTTTTAATTCTTACAATAGGGAAGCAAAGATCGTAAAATAATTTAAACAAGGTGTGAAATTCATGGAATGCGTTATCTGGGTCTGTACAGTTGTAAACGTTACTGAAACTAAGGTTTTTGTTTAAAGATGAAATTTTGTACATAGATTCTTTACATAAAAATACCAGACTCGTGTTTCGCGTTTCGTATAAACTAAAACTAATATTGTATATCTTATTGCTCATGACTGTACTAGTCTTTTTCTAACTCCTAGTGAAAATCGACGTGATGTTACTTTACGTTTACTGTCCCCGCACACGGGCATCAAAAAAACGCCACTTCAAGCTTCAGTTTTGAGGCGGTCTTTTTTTGTTGCTCGTGTGCGGCGGTTTTTTTTTCGGTGGGGAAAATCATCTTATGACAACCCCCGCACTTGGGTGGAGCGGGAGATAGTGTCAGACTCTTACTGACTAAAAACCCCACCCCGTTCCTTCTAGCCTTCATACCGGGGCTCGAGTTTCCTTTCAGATTACCCTGGCCCCAGTAGGATCGTGTGCTGCGGTGCCGCCATAAAAAAAAACGGTTTTTTTGTGGCCGCTTCTGGCGTTTTTTTGTGGCGGCGTTTTTTGAGGCCCGTGTACGGTGACATTACAGAGATCAGCGAAGCGACTAAATACAGCTGGCATTACACCGACACCTTAACATTTTAGCGTGGGTGAATAAACATAGCTTAGCACACAGCTTGTCCGAGCTAATTTGGAAATAGTGGCCGTTTAGGAAGTGGCGGATATTATCTGAGAATCAACGGTCTGTTATTCAATCATTTATCTTTTATTCATTAGTTCTTGTCGGCGAATTTATAACCTGTTTGGGTTGGTAATAGAATATTGTATTCGGTTAGATATTTGCCGTCATTTCTTGTTCCACTACTTTTCACTTTTCGAGAGAACACCGCCAGTATCCAGAATTCCAGAGACTGTTTGACCTATTTTTAGTGTATATTTAGGTAGGTCTAAAAATAGGTGGTAGACTATTTTTGTACTGTACTACTTTGGCACACAAACTAAGGGTACTGTAAACTAGAGAGTTTAAAAAAAAATAGTGGTCGATATCCGTGGTGGTCCCCCATTATTTTTCTTTGATATTTCATATGGCAAAAACTGTCTGACCAATATATGGCGAAGACTGGTAAGTGTACATATTTACCATCAGGTCAGTCAGTTTTTAAATAAAATAACTAAATAGGTATTTAACTACTACGATGAAATTTAAAAAACGTAGATAAAACCTATCTATCATATTGGTTTCTTTACACAGTAAAAGTATCTAGAACTTACTTTTTTAACATAAAACTATGTAGTGTAAATAAAATAGGCCAAGCTCAACTTATCTATACAAAAGTTAATCTGCTGTATAATATCTTCGTATTACGTGATCGTTTACATCATTATTTTCATCACTTAGAGCACTCTTCAAACTATAATCCATTATGGAACAAGCCATCACGACATAAAACCTATGTCAGTGAAATTACACCGAATCAATAAGTTGATTATTATTGACAAATCAACGCGTCAGTTGCCGGGTAGCCCACGCACGACCGTGGTTGCCGCCCACATGATGCCCACGTGTGGGCTTAATACACCGCTGACAGTCTACTATCACAAGGCGACTTGTTTTGGGTGTTTATCAACCTATAAAGTGGAGCGTTTTATTTCCTTAAAACCTTTGTAAGACGTCCTGTGAAAGTCGGGTAACAAATGGCTTTATAAATACGAATAAGAGAGAAAACTAATAAAGAAAGAAAGAAAAAACGTTTGTTCGTACCTCACATATGTATGACACACACATTAAAATTAGAATACTGTAGAATTAAGTGTGAAAAAAGTACTTTAAAATCTGTGCAAGGCCAAAAAAGCGCCTAAATAGTATCTGCGCCATAAATATGATGCCATTAAAATTATGGAAAAGTTAAAATTAAGAAAAAAGAGAAATAAGCGTCACATCCGCCAAAACGGCTTAGTCAGTCAACAGAAACATAAAAACAATCTATGTTTCAATCATCAAAAACTTTTCTGATATTTGTGTATTGGCTTCATGCTTGGACGATATCAATCAATGAATTAATCAAACAAACCATTTATTTCAAATAAACCATTTAAACGCACTTTAAAATTGTCAAGAAATCAGTCAGAAGAATTATGCTAATTGCACATTCATTCCGAAGCGTAGATCTCTATGGAGAAGAATGTGCAAATAAATTTCAAGGACACTCTTTTAGATCATGTATACTATTACAAATTATAGTTAGCAAATATTGTCCCAAAGCTGGGCAAAGGCCTCCCTCAACTCCTTCCAATGATTACGGTTCCTCGCTTTCTGATTGCAGTTCTTAAGGAAGCCATCCAGGTCGTCCCGCCATCTCGATTCAAATATCTCACTTACATATTTCTTGTCACGTTATGCGGGCAAACACTCATCATTCATCATCATTTCAGCCGATACACGTCCACTGCTGGACATAGGCCTCCCCCAAGCGTCGCCACAACGAACGCTCCTGCGCGTCTCGCATCCATCGGCTTCCCGCAACCTTCACAAACACTGTTCCACTCATTTAACACAAAACTCTATACCATATTCTGTAACCAAATCTTCTAAACCCTTTTCAACATCACTATCTCAATATGTTCTTCCAAGTTTGTTTCCAATGTGTTAAAACAAAAACAACTTCTTAAACGTTACTATCCCAATCCATCGTAACCTATCAACGCCTATACACCCAAGATCTCCATAATCTAACCTCCCCGCCATCCATTCATCTCAAACCTTCCATTTGTCCGTAGGTGCGCGTGCGCAGGTCTGCCTGTATTTGGCGCGACAGATGCCGATCTTGCACGAGCGCTCGCCGTGATCTCGAGTCGTGTCGGGAAGACATACGGATGGTTTGTAAAGTTTACATGTGACTAAACGGTTAGGGTATAGTGAATAGTTAACCAAGTAAATTCCATTATGGAGGAATCCCCTCCACCCCATTCAAAAGGTCTGGAAGTCGTATAAACTTTTGCTGAAAGGTCTTGGAATAAATTAGAGTTCTCAAAAGACTGTATTCCTGTTCAAAGTTGGGACTGGATGAAAGGCCCTACCACAAGCTCTTAACGCGATTCATTTGACGACCTAAACTGAACTGTTAAATGGATGAAGCTACATAGGGTGTATAGCTCCATTCTCTTTTCCTTGCTTGAACGCCTGGCATTTTAACACGTTATGGTACTCGTAAGTACCCTGACAATGGCATAAACTTTGGCTGAAGAGCCTTTTTTTAAGTGAGAAATCATCCAATGACTTCTCCCACTTTTGGACGGAACGAGAGAGCGAGTCAGACCTTTACTGACAAAAATTAACTCTTGTTAAAATTAACTAATGTTCTTTCTTTGCTTTCGTTCCAGCGCCCTGGGATTCATTTTCGCATAACCCATGACCCCTATATAACTATTAGAGTACTCAAAAGACTATATCTGTTCAGAATTGGGACTGGATCAAGGTCCGAAATCAAAATGGTGCTGAGGAAAATTAGCTAACTTGTCATCATGGGTGTATTTTTCAAGTTTTTCAAGATTCCTTGGAAGTAGAATAAGTTAAACCTAGTAGATGACAAGGACAGAAACAAAAGTATATCATTGCATAACAAAAATAGCTGTCCTCTGACATTTCTCATTTCCACTTTATTTTATGGCTATTATCGTTGGAGTGATTGCAGTTTGCATTATCAGTTCAGTCTAGACTTTAAGGTCAATGCTGCCCACACACATTTAGTAAAGGTGGTCCTATCGGTCCTATGTCTATCTATTATTATTCAATTGTCAGCCAGTAATATTACAGAAACATTGTAGACCAGAAGTTCAGAATATAATCGCAATAATATTGCAGTAAGGTACGAGTTGTAAGGTACAATACGTATAAAGAGGTAAAGTTTTTATTAATTGTTTTTGTGCTTTTTTGTTTGTATGAGGAGGAGAAGGTAATCTCTAAAAGTACTGGTCCGATTGCTAAAATTTTTTCACTGATAGAGAGCTGCTTTATTCCTGAGTGGCATAGGCTATATTTTGTGCCCGCATGTGAAGCCGCGGGCAACAGCTAGTCTATCATACATGGGAAAAGCTCAATAATATCAGGACAAATATTTTGTCTATTTTTTATTTTATTTTTTACATTTTAGGAAAGCTTACAAACTGATAACAACATAATGACAATAGTAAATAATCAAATTACTCATATATTTATAGTAAATAATCAGCTTCCACATTTAACCTTAACCTTTCAAATACCGTTATTAGAGACACGATAGAAAGATAATGAGAGAGCGAATGTTTGCTTGGGGTTTAATTAATCAAACTGTCAATAACTTTAAGCAAACAATAGGTGCTAGTTGTTAAAAAAAATGGCTTTGCTAGGAGCTTCCTAACTGTGCCCGCTTTGGTGCAAAATAGGTTAATGCCGGGTTCACATGAAATCTTGTTAAAACTGCGACTGGTTCTCAAAAAAAAAGCGAGCAGTAGTCTACTTGTACGTAGTGGGTTCAAACCCAGGAAGAGAGGCGCTGTACTTTTTGTAGTTCCAAGACTACGGTAACTTTTTTGAACAATTCCACAGCTTCAAAATAAGTCGCTGTTCCCGCGCGCCTCAAGGAATCGTCAGCAACAGCAGGAGCTCAGCTGGGTCGAAGCCTACTGGGGCCAGGGTTATCCGAAGAGGAGCTCGAGCCCCGGTATGAAGGTTAAAAGGAACGGGGTGGGTTTTTAGTCAGTAGGAGTCTGACACTATATCCCGCTCCGCCCGAAAGCGGGGGTTGTCATTGGATGATTTGTGCCCACCATAAAAAAAATGGAGGCTTCATTTAGAAGACCGTTACCACAAGAATACTGATAAAACAAACTTAAGAACATATTTATTACCTACCTATCAACAATCTTGTAAGACGCCATAATAAAGGAGCAATTGATAACAAGAAAAAGTAGCTGATAAGAGAAAAAAAGTGCCGGCAAATTGTTTACAGAAGTCACCGTCGATTACAAAGGCGCTTGTGAAATACAACACTGTTTACGATAAGATATAGGCTAGGGATGTGCCATGAGTTAACGATAAAATTTAAATTAAATTAATTAAGTTCAATTTGAGTAAAATTCAAGAAATTATTACTTATGTATAAAATTTAAACAGCTTAAAACTTACTTATTATAACTGGTAACTGAATGGCAATTGGTATTCAAATTAAGGTCACAGCTCGTTAAAGTCGACACATGTCGATTTTAAATGTAAACATTATCAAAAGTTGGTTTTTATTTATCCAAAAAGCGTATATTTTTATTCATAGTCTGTTAATAGACACTTATCTATAGTCCAGCGTCTATTACCGCCGTTTCAGAATTAATGTCATTCCTATGCATTTCTGCAGCCATCGTACTACATTATCATTTGTTGATTTAGTTTCTTTTTTATTTCCCATCGCATCGTAAACCGGCAATAACAATCAAGAGCTTTCGGACATTTATTTCATTTAAATCTCACCTTAATGTACTAAAATCAATTCAACACATGATAATGTAATTCTAGAAGGTATTAATAACATATGAGATTCGTGAGAAAATTCTTTCATAAGAAATGGCTTCAAATTAACTCCTACTTAAAAGTTCAAGCGTGAAACTCGATAAACCCACCATTTCTATTATTTAATTAATGAAAATTACTCAATCAAGTCTTAACGGTAACTGTAAGTAAGTTTTACAAGCTTTTAACTTGCTTGCGACAGAAGTAACGGTTACCGATAAATAGTTTGTTGTAATTGAACTTAATGGTTGTTTATATTGACGCCTATTTTCTTTTACACACAAAAAGGTAACCTACGTTTTTATTGGATTGCTAGCTTTTAATATGAGTTTTGAAAGTCACATATTGCAATTTCCTACTAAACATAAATATTATAAAGTACACAAATGTAAATCTACTTTGATTTGCATTTTTGTTTGTAAATAATAAACTTAAAAACTACTGGACCGATTTAAAAAATTCTTTCACTATTAGATCTGGTTTTATCAATGACTGACGTAATATATTTTCTACTTTCACTTCGGCAAAGACACTGGCAAAAGCAAGCATTTAAAAAAAAAAATATTTTAGTACATATAAAAAAAATTGCAGCTAGCTTAAAAAAATAAAATGTTCTTAGTAGTAAACAAGTAAATTTTATAGCGTAAGTAAACTCAACTTTCTTCACATTCCATTACATCGTAGAGTCCACATTACCGATATCAATATCGATAAATTATCGTTATATTATCGACATGACTGCATCCCTGGTATTCGCGGGGAATGCGCCGGTTATCACCGGTGAACTCTGTTATCTGAGAAATTGTACGCAGCTTCCGGGTGGGTACACGAGATCTTTGCTTATTGAGTTATAAATTCTTATAAAATATAATAAGTTTGTTGATTGTGATAATGAAAGCTCTGTGTAGTGTATTTTTAATAGTGTTGGTTATTTTAAAACTTGAAGTTTTAATTTCGGAATATTCTAATACAATGATTTTTCAAATACATAACGTTTATGACTTAAAAATATATGTACTTCACTTTTATGGTTTAAATATTTAAGCTTTTTACATAAGCTACTCATAGAATAAATATTGGCTATATTTTTATATTTAGTTTAAGCAGGTAGGCAACCGATTTGAGATTAGACCTGGCAATTCTGGCTTAGATTTTTTCAAGTCACAAATTACAAACCTACCTATTTTTTCAAGTCACAAATTACACACTATTTTTTTGAAGGTGGGAAATAATCAAACAATTTCTCCCAAGAGGTGAGAGGGAATGTCAGGCATTTACTGACCAAAACCCCTCACGTACTCCTTGCTCTTCGGGTTCCACAACGGTTTCGACCAATCCCGCAAATCAATTACCCACATACTGACATTAAATAAAAAACGAAACACTACTAACAACATTAAATTAAGGACAAATTCCACAATCAAAATTCAAGTTGGCCACCTACATGCGCGTGCCGCGGCGCCGCCTACGTCACAGCTCCGCAATCGATCGTTAACAGCTAAACTAAACGTGCTCCAGTAACCAAAGGGATAAGCTAAAAGCAGGGGCGTAGCTAGGTAACCAATGGCCCTGGGCGAAAAAAGGACTGGGCCCCTTGATTTTACGTGAGAAATCTGTAAATAACTTTTCCAGCTTAGGGTGGAGTAGGTAGAAGTGTCAGACTTTTACTGACTAAAACGAGTAGCCTTGATTATAATAGAGTTGCAATCTATTTTATGTAGATTTCGAAAGTGAGAAATTTTTTCACTACATCAATGAGAAAAAAGAATAGAACAGAATAGAACTCTATTGTAAGTGCAACAAAATAGTAACAATTTCACAGAAACTTAAATCTATGGGTACAGTCAAATGGCGGTCTTATCGCTGACAGTGATATTTACCAGACACACCTTAGGATGGACTAAGATGAAATGGAGGCCCCCTGAGTTAGGGGGCCCCGGGATGCTGCTCCATCCAGCCCCTTGTTAGCTACGCCAGTGGCTAAAAGATCACTATGGAATTAGCGTAGCGAAAGTTTGGTCAAAGAGTGAGTTAGTGAATGATTCATTCAGAATGAATGTTTGAATGCATGATTCACTGGCGATTTCTTTACGAGGCAATCAAATTGGATAACATGAGTGTTAGCGCTTGCGGGCGTGCAGTTATGTCGGAGGTGTGCGAGTGTGTTGGTTTGCCTGAAGCTGTGTTTGACCTTAGGATGATGCATTTCGCTTTCTGCATGTTTTATCACGTGGAGTCTCAGAGATAATGTTTTTCTATTTGTTATTTTCTATACTGGCTCTTGTAATATAGTTTATTATTGGCTGTATGTCCATTATTAATTTTATTATTAGCTTCTGCCAGTGGCTTCGCCCGGGTGAAAGTAGAAAATTGACCCAGAGAAAACTAATACCGGAAAAAGCTATATACAATTCCAGGACATGGTCTACCGGTGTGCCAAATTTCATCAAAATCCTTCCAGCCGTTCGAGCGCGAAGAAGTAACAAACACACTCATACACTTTCGTCTTTATATTAAGTACTAGCTGCTACCAGCGGCTTCACCCGCGTGATAGCAGAAAATTATCCCAAGGGAACATACTTCCGGGATAAAAAGTACTCCAAGTCCTATTTCAGGACATGGTCTATCCGTTTACCAAGTTTCATCAAAATCGGTGTTGTCATTAAGGCGTGAAGACGTAACAAACAAACAAAAAAACTCACTTTCGCTTTTATAATATTAGTAAGGATTTCATTCGACCAAAGAGTTACAGTTTTAATTCATGTACCGGGTTCGTTTCCAGGGTCGCAATGTACGATGAAAAACATACCTACATATGTATAGTAAAGCAACCCTGTAACCAGGTCTATTAACTAGCGTGACACGAATGAATCATGGAGCAAGCAATGAAGGAATTTGTATGTTTCATAGGAAAACCCACAACGTGCAGTCACGAGTGATACGTCTCAGCAAAGGACATCTATGGGGGTCACCGATTAAAAGATTTTCTCATAAGAAAAAGGAATGATAACAAAACTAAGGAATTGGTCAATGCGTTGTGTCAATTCACACACGGAATACATATTTGTAAATCCTACATATTATTTGTTCCGATTCTGTGTGTCCTGTAATATATATCTATGTGAATTTATATGTTAATTAATGCAACCACACGATAAAGGAATCTAGTGTGGACGTAAAATTAGCAAAATAAAATGATTTACGATAAGGATATCCGATTGAGTCCATGAATTGAGTTAATAACTCAAACCATTAACCATTTCTTAAAATATTTCGGGAAAATATTCATTGTGCGTACCTACAGCTGAAGAGTGGAGTTCCTTTCCAGATCTCAGACATCCTAGGGTTCTTAAGTCAAGAGTGAATAGGTTACTCCTAGGCAAGCGTGTTCCATCATCGTTTACCATCGGGTAAGATAATCGTCAAGCCCAAGCCATAAAAAAAAAGATAAAAAAGAAAAATACAGGAAGGAAACCACCATTCGTGACAGATCTTCATTTACACTCTACCCGGAACAGGAAACCTCGTTCAGAAATCCTGAAGGCTCTAAATATAACTCACATTTACGGCGAAATCAAACCACTTTCTCATGGACATTAAAAATATCGATGTGGGTTAAGAATCGACTCACGCGCACGCGGTAACTGCGCGAGCGCATCCTGCACGTCGTCAAGTTGAGCCCATTGTGATAGTCCGGATACTTGCCGATTTATTTGATCTGACTTTTGCTTTGTGATTTCTTTATTTAAATGTTATTTAAGATGTTGAACATCTATATACTGATTTTTTTTTAAATATTAATAATAAGCTCGCGCTTGACCACTATCTCACTTGATAATAAGCAAATGATGTAGTCGACGATGGAGCAACTTATTCAAAACACAGACTCCGACAGGGAATTCAACTTCTTGGTTATATGCACAATGAATATGTGATAATGTAACTTGGGGGTGAAATTGTCAGAACAAAAAAATACAACATAATTATATGTAAAGAATCTATGTCACCAGTTTTTTTTTATATATTTTTTTTAAATGGTTCTCGCGTAATCGAAGTTCTTAGTCATAGGTATATAGATACTAGCTTTTACCCGCGGCTTTGCCCGCGTTTTTTAATATAAGTACTTTAATTCCTCTCCCCTTTCTTTCCTCTTTCTCCCCCTTTTCTCATTTTTTTTTTAAATTATCCTATGTCTGTAACCAGGGTTCCAACTATCTCTGTACTAAAATTCATCAAAATCGGTTTTGCCATTTAGTCGTAAAGACGTAACAAACAAACTCACTTTTGCTTTTATAATATTAAGTAAGGGTTTCACAAAAAATCTCCGCAAAAATGCCAATGAATGCACTCTATACTCAGAATGATTTAAATATGATTTATTTTCAATAAGTTACCCCACAATATGACGTTTGCGTATTTTCCAAAGAAGGTAAATCATACCCTTTTGAATGAAATAAATTCCTTTTGTAAATATTTCTGAAGTTAATTTCACTTAACGTCAAATCCTTTTAAGCTCTACTTGACAGTGAAGTAATTTATAATAACCGGCTTCTTGGCTTCACGCATTTAAAATTTACAAAATGATAAAATATTTTCGCTATTGTTCAGAGTTCAAAACCAGTAACAGAGACCCTACCATGAGCTCTTCACGTGATCCATTTGACGACCTACACTAAACTGTTAAAGGAATGGTTGTTATGCTCCAGCTTTTCATTATGGCTCACGCTTGACCACAATCCACCCTGACGGTAAGCGATGATGCGGTCAACCATGGAGCACACTTACCTAGAAGTAACCTATTCACTCTTTACTTTAATTCATGAATCCCCAAGCGACCACCGGTGGCCGCGCATCTATTGTCTTACTATTGTGTCTCTAATTGACGGTATCTGAAGGGTTAAGACCTCCAGGTTATCGAAGACGCGGGCTAAGCTAGTTTTTATTAAGTTTATTATTAAATTCGGCCATATCTACACTTCTACACTAATATTATAGAGGTCAAGTTTGTTTTTTATATGTAGCAGGTAATTTCTGAAAGTACTGGTCCGATTGCTACAATTTTTCGCCTATAGAAAGCTGATTTATTCCTGAGAGATATAGGCTATATTCTATGTAAGCAGGCGACGCCGTGGGCCAAATCTAGTTTGAGATAAAATCGCTATACGGGGTGCAATATTGCAAAAACAGAATGGCAGTACAAACCCTCTTTAGCACAGTTAAAACTGGGCATCTAACAAAGCATTTACGTCTAATATGAAGCGAGGGCATTACTCGTCCTGACAAGACACATTACGTCCATCTAGCGAAGTAGCGGACGAACAAAGCGCAGAGACGGCGGTGGAGCCGGAGAGATATGAAGTGGAAGGGTACAGAATGTTCAGTTTAATCGAAACGTGAGCGCAAACGGTACGGTACACGTTTTTACATGGGGTTCCATGAACAAACCGGCCTGCGTAGGTAACACTGTGGTGAAGCTGTTGCGAGGAGCAGGACCATATACAAGAATAAGTAAAAGATAGTGTTTCTTCTCCTAGGCTTGCAGGATTATATATTTATTAAATATATATTAAGAGCTACCGTGGACTTGGAGTGCAAAGGAACGAAAGAGCGTTTTTTAACCAGTAAAATTCTGAACCGCGTTCTCGCTCCAACTAGTAGCAGAAATTGTTTGATGATGTTCCAACTCAAAAAACAAAAATGGTGTTTCTTCTCAGCTAGGAAACAACAGCCTCGTCTAATTTAAATTGACGTGTTAAAGTGATATACATAATAGTTTAGCACATATATCATCATAACCTTCATGGTGAGCTGGAGTGTATACATCAACGCAACAGGATTTTTCTTAATAACATGGATTTTCAAAAAAAAAAAAATTCTTCTTATTGCAGAATTGAGATAAGAAACTCTTTCCAATTGTGAAGTCTGCTGAATGAGACAGAAATTAAGTTAATTCAAAAAATGGTTCAAAAATCTTTTGTAAACCTTCTGTCTATTGTCTATCGACCTGCGCAGGAGTCGGTATAACCGTATATAAATCAGGCGCGCGTGCGCGGTAGCTGTCCCGCGCATGCGCACCGCGACACACGTCATACCAACATGTACCCTCGTCTCTCGTGATTTTCGTTGGAGACGTTATAGTGAATAGTTGTTAGTTAAACTTATATGGCCATGAGCTTTTAAGGTATTTTGAGCTTGAGTAAAAAACAGTAATAGGAAAGGCTATAGTTTTGGCTCTATCATTTTTTTTTTTTCATTATTATTTTATCAATAACTCGCGTTTGACCACTATCTCACCTGTTGGTAAGCGATGATGTGGTCGACGATGGATCACGTTGTCTAGAAAGTAACGTATTCACTCGTGACATTAGTTTTGGCTCTACAATTTTTGTTTCATAGCTTTACTCGCGTTTGTCCAATATCTCACTTGATGGTAAACGATGAAGCGGTCAGCGATAGAGCACGCTTACCTAGAAGTAACCAATTCACTCTTGACATGAAGACCCTAAGTTGTACTCGTAGTTATCAAAAAACATAGACTCAGACAGGGAATTTCATTCCTTCTGTACGCACAATAAATGTTTTGTACGTATGGGACGTCCCAGGGCTCTGGGTTTCACTTTCACACTACCCTTGGCTCCAGTAGGCTTCGATTCTGCTGACCTTTACGGTTTGATGACATCTCCGTAACCGTCCGCAAGCCCGAAGTATGGGTGAGATGTCCACTATTTACCGGTGGCGCAGTTATGTTAACTAGTATTTTTATATCTCTGGAGTAATTTTTAAACTCCACAACCCATATCATTCAGCTTGATATATTGCTCATTTCAATTTCAACTCAAAACTATTCAATAAACGTTATCGCCAATCATACAGAGAATATTTACGCACAGACTTCCATTGAATACTACTATAAATTACGTTATTAATAAATGCCTGATAAGGAGTCCATGAAGAATGTCATAAAGGTAGCTGAGACAAGCGCAGTCTTATTGATTTCATCTCGTGATGTATTGCCATGGTCCCAAGTTATGAACGCATGAGGATTAATATTGCACATTGTTCTGTCGCTGATGGAAGATGGATGGATTGTGTGAAAGATGATGTGGATGGAATGGAGGTGAATAATGAGTTGAGGGCTGATTGAGATGTGTGAAAGATGAAGATGAACAGAATACATTGGCTTGAAAATTTTGGATAAGGGCCGATATCATCAGCATGGGTTGTGGCGTGTAGGTCGCCTTCCGACTGTCCGGTAACCGTCCGGACCGAGCCCAGTCGTCGACAGCGCGTACAGTTCCACACGCGCCTTAAGGAGTTGTCAGGAAACCGTAGGGGCCCAGCAGTGTCGAAGCCTACTGGGGCCAAGGGTCTGCTTCCGAAAGGAAGACTCGGCCCTGGTATGAAAGACAACGAAGCAACAGGAGTGGGCTTTTAGTCAGTCAAATTCTGACACATTAGATGATTTTCGTATCTAAAAAAAAATTGTTTGCGGGGTTTCCGTAAGAGTTACCGCGGCCAAGTGTAACTGAAGGAATACGTTACAGGTGGGTTTTAATCAGTAAAAGTCTGCCACCACCTCTCACTTCATCCACACGGGAGAGAGGGATTCAGTGGTAGGAGTCCTTTTTTTAGTGAAGCTAGATGGAGTGTTTTGTTGGGAATGGGATTTGATGATTTCCCAACTTATGGCATAACACAATATTATTAATTTTATTATTTTTGGAAAACTTAGCCTTTTTTTATTGTTGATAGGTTTGCGCTTGACCGCTATCTCACCTGATGGAAAGCGACGATGCGGTCGACGATGGAGCCCGCTTACCTAGAAGTAACCTATTCACTATTGACTTAAAGAGGCTCTTTCAATATTTCAGCTTTCAGCTATAAAAAATATTGAAAGAAGGCCAATTACAAGTTTTCACAGCTAATATGGTGATGACAGCAGTTCTGATACTGTTCCTTTCATCTGAAAGGAAATCACCTTTATCTAAAGGTGAGTCAAAATCTTTGGTAGTTAGTGGCTTATGAGGTTATTTATTACAATACGGGTGACTGAGTATAGGAATTCATTTTGTGAGATAAGATCTGTTGGAAGCATGTGGGCTTATGTGGGGCATATGGAACTACGGCGGTGGTTTTGGACATTCAGTTTGCCGTTTTTATGACGTGGATTCACGGTATTCTGTAATGAGTGATTTAGTTCTTGATAAAGTAGTTCGCACCTTCAGATTAATAGGTCACAGAGTTGATAAAGGGACACACTAGAAATTAATAGGAGCCTATAATTAATATTATATATATGAACCAAATGAAGGTTGTGGAAATCCGATGGATGCGGGACGCACAGGATTTTTCATGAGAGGCCTATGTCCAACAGTACGTTTATCGGCTGGAATGATGATAATGAAGAACCAAATAAAGAGTATATCTATCTATCTATTTATAAATATCACCTTTGTGTTTTTTTTCTGTTCCTTTTACTCTCCAACCAACTTAAATGTGTATCTATTAGTAAATTTTAGGTTAATAAATTAAAGTACTCACTTGGGTTTTTATCAAACTGCATGGGACTGCACCTGTCCAGGGTACGTACGTTGCCCTCGGCAGCATAGTTCCTGTACCCTGGCTCGCAGCGGTAGACCGCACCAGGTTTGGATACGTTGTACTCGTACGGAGGGAACAGCTCGGCTTCTGGAGCGCCCACTAAGATCCTGGGAAAGAAGAGGTGGAATTAGATGAGATATTTCATATATCAATCTAAATTAGTCTGTCTGTGGTCACGGAGTAAGGTCTAGGTCCAGCAGCGATCATTTTTTGATAAAAATTATAATGATGACACCCATTTTCTAAATTCATCGTTATTTATCATGATGTTGAACATCAATCTCTTAGCTACCTACGTAAAAGACTTCTGCCAGCTTTTATCAGTAAAAGTAGAAAACAATTCTAAGCGAATCCCGGGATAAAAAGTATCTTATGTGTCCAGAATAGAGATGTGCCGTTGCTGGCAATATGGGAATATTGCTGGCAATATTGTCACCAATATTCATACTTCGGGCAATATTGCTGGGAATATTCCCACTTCATGGCAATATTGCCGGCAACGGCGCATCACTAGTCCAGAACATGGTCCACCTCACCCGTGTACCAAATGAAACAAATCCATTCAGTCATTTGATCGTGAAGAATCAACAAAGAAACTTACATACATACAAAGTTTCGCCTTTATAATTTAATTAGGGAGAGCATGCGCACTTTTCTGCACTGGTGCGAAAAACCGTCTATTGCTTGCCTAACAACAGTGGGATAAGAGCGGGTTTTCGAAAATTATCATTACACGTCGATATTTAGACAGACAAACTTAATAGCGGTAAACCTAAAACTATTCGTCCATATCTCGACAGCATCTACACCTCACTCCATACTTATGAACACAATACCCCATAGTACTCCAACGCCATCATCATTCACCACATCACCTAACGAGCAGGACAAAGCAATCACACCAACGTAGCTCAGGAAACGGGTCAAACAATCATACGACTGTTGGCACGACGCCAGCACGTATATATAGACCGGGGTTCAAACCCGGTCGGGTACCTCGCCAAATTGTATTTCTATACCCTGAGTCATGCGTGACGTCCGTTGTGTGTTTGTCTGTGCGTGTGATGTCATGGTAGGTTAGTGATTTGTAATTTGGTAACGTAAGATTTGGAGATGGTCGTGATTGTGGTCCAAAAAGTACGTAACCACGACTTTTGTAACGCATAACATGATTTGAGTGGCCATGGAGTTTCTTGTACACACTGTCGTCAGCATTACCTGACCCCCTATTTAAACAAACGAATTAGGACCCTCTATTCGTTATATTAAGGTTTATTCAGTTTATATGAGCTCATCGGACCAGTGCTCGAACACGTAACGTTAAGAGCCACTGGCATTCTATATCATTTTGTCAAGCTATTTTAATCATTATCTCGTTGAAATTAAAGTTGAAAATCTTTTAAGACACATTATATAATTACAAGCGAATCTTTAATTTCAAGTAAGCGTTACAAGTTCTTGTGGCTAAGCGGTTTGACGTTGGATTGGCGACGAACAGTGTGTGGGTTCGCATCAGCCAAACTATTATCAATTCTTTTTTTAATTTGATGTTATTTCTATAATATTGCTTGCTTTATTTCATGAATCCCCAAGCGACACCCGGTGGCCGCGCATCTATTGTCTTACTATTGTGTCTCTAATTGACGGTATCTGAAGGGTTATTAAAGAACGACCAATATGATTTACACTTAATAACATTATCTTGTAAAGAGGTGGGTAACTTAAAAAAACGTATATAAGTCACAGTATTTATAATTACCAAGAATGGGAATACGAAGTAAAACATACATTTGCTTCGTGAGGTAGATAATAAATGTATTTACCCGCTTAATAGCAGTGACTCAGTGACTGCGCACATCAATTGTGACTTAGTGACATATATCATTATAACCGTTCACATTTTAACTCATTAAGTATTTTTATGCAATTTGGTGTAAAAAAGCATCATGTCGCAGCTTGATGACTATACCAAATATAAAATCATATTTTTACATGAGCAGAATGTAGGAATTAAAGAAATTAGTCGTCAACTAAATATAGCAGTAAGTGTTTTTTTATACCTGCCTATTTCATTGATTGTGATTAATGAATGTGTAGTTGGTTGTTTTTACATTATCTCCTTACAAGTTACATACTTGGTTTCAAATATTGTTTTTTTATGGTTTTAGAGAAATACGGTCAGACTATGGCTAAGACGTTATGGAGAAAATGGAACTATTCAGCGGATTCGTCCAGGAAAAAAACCTGTCAAATATACTCTTGAATTTGAACGCCACCGGGCTATTGTTTCAAGCCATGTTGAAAAACCATTTTTGCCCCTTCGTGCAACCGCAATAAACCACAATATTTCAGTGGAAACAGTGAGAATAAGGCTACCCACTGACCGAGAAGGCACTTACACACTGCTGGGATTAAGAATTACAAACCGGCACAGAAAATTGCAATGACAGCTGCTCATCGTGAAGAAAGGGTTCGTTTTGCCCAGGAATATTTAAATTTTAATTGGGAAGAAAATGTTGTGATCTTCACTGATGAAAAATCGTTTAAATCGGACAAAGATGGCCGTAAAATCTTATGGCGAAGAAAAGGAGAACGCTACAATGAGAAATGCTTGCTACCTTGTAGAACCAGCGGTAGAATAACCCTGGGCTACTGGAGCTGGATGTCGTCCATGGGACCTGGTGAATTGGTGGAAGTTGGTGGTAGGTTTAATAGTAGTTTATATTTGGAGATTTTACGTGACGTCATGCTGCCGACTGTGCGAATTGCCTATCCAACGGCACATATTTATTTTATGCACGATAATTGTTCCATCCACCGTGCAGGCATTGTGCAAGATTGGTTAGCTGCTCAAGAAGGTGTGACAGTTATTAATTGGCCATCTAAAAGTCCTGATTTGAACCCTATAGAAAATCTATGGGGTCAAATGGTTTTAAATTGGGACACAACGGAAGTGCGAAACAAACACAACTTGGCTGAGACCGTGACATCAACTTGGGAGCACATGAGAGGCAAAGATTTGTGTTGGAATATGGTGCGCGGCATGCGTAGCCGATTGCAGCAAGTTATATCAGGGAAAGGTGCGCCAATCCGCTACTAATATTCATTGTTCCCCAAGCGTCACCCGGAGGCCGCGCACCTATTGTTCTTTAATTGTGTCTGTGATTTCCAAGATCGAAAGGCTAATTTAGTGTAGGTATTTTTTAACATACCATTTTAGTAAATGCTCAGAGGATTGATTATTTATTGAACCATTAAAAAGTTGCAGATTATGTGGTGATGTTATTGTTATAAATAGTTTTTTTTTTCTATTTAAATAACATGCCTATTCACTACGTATAAGCAGCTATAAAATTATAAAGCATTTCACAGAATTCATTTTCTCGATAACAAACTTTTAAGCATAGCATAATAATATTATTATGCTTATGCTTAAATGTATGCTTGCTTATGCCTTTTTTATGAATGTTTTTAAATGGTTTTTAGATTTAATTATGGCCATAGAAATATAAAAATATCTATGATTATGGCATACTAATATAAAATGTATATTAATTTGGAAATATATGAGCATTTACTTCTACTTCTTCTGCTAATCTAGCTAAATTATCCAAGTCGCTAATATAATTCTTGGTTAATATAGTAAATTTTCCTTTAGTTCTTAAATATTGATAAGTTAATTATAAAGTTGTTTCTTGAGCAAAACTATTTGTTTAAGATTTACTAGTGGTTGATATATGAAACTATTTTGTGTAAAAGATGAAATAAAGATTATTATTTAGTGTTTTAATCCATTAATGAAATAATAAACATTTTAAACTTGCAATTATTTAGTTTTATTTCTATACAAACTGCCCGTTTAAAAATGCAAGACCCTATGTCGTCCATTAAAGAAATGTGAAAAAAAAGTGTAATTAAATACTTAATTATATAAAAAAAAACACTGAACAAACATCTGTGCAAAATGATAATTAAAAAGAATCATGCTTTAGTTACACAGCGTTTTCGAACCCACACACTGTTGATCGCCAATCCAACGTCAAACCGCTAAGCCACATACACTTGTAGGATCTACGTGAAATTAAGGATTGGCTTGTAATTATGTAGTGTGTTTCAAAAGATTTTCAACTTTAATGTTAACGAGATAATGATTAAAATAGCTTGACAAAATTATATATAATGCCTCAAGTAAGTCTGATTAGCTCATATTAATTGAATATAACGAGCATAAGGTTCAAATTCGTTTGTTTAAATGGAGGGTCAGATAATGCTGACGACCGTGTGTACGTGCTCATCCATAGAGATCTGTGTTTTGGGATGTGTATTAATGTGCAATTAGCTTCAGTTTTCTGACTGACCAATGTTTTGACGATTCAAAAGTGAAAAATCAAATAAATGTTTTAGATTTGATTTGAAAATATTCTTTCCCTTTTTTGGAGAGGGAAGTCATCATTTAACTTGATCAAATTGATCAAAAGAGTTACTGCAGCCAAAGGTAGGTAACTGAAAAATAAACAGGGGTTTTAGTCAGTAAAAGTCTGACAACACCTCTCGCTTCAACAAGAGCGGGAGGAGATATTATTGATGACTTCTCAACTCAAAAAAAATCTTGTCATATATGAGTCATGCAGTAATGTTTGCGATTAAATACTTGTCATTTAAAAATAATAACTTAAGATAAAATAAGTTACAAAGATGATGTTGTTTCCATTAATAGCACATAATGACGAAGATACAAAATGACTGGATAAGATCAAAATAACAAATGATCAGACTCCAGTAAAATTAACTTTATGATAGACTAGCTTCTACCAGCGACTTCGCTCACGACAAACTTTGGGCCCCGTTGCATCCCCTTAGGGGGTGAATTTTATAAAAATGTTTCTTATTGCTCGCCTACGTCGTAAAAGGAAACTGTGCAATTTTTTTTTTTTTACTTATGCCTAGATCACACGGACCGAGTAAACGGGCGAGACAGTGCTCTCGTCCGAATACTCGGTACGTATAAACAAAGCGCCGAGTGCTCGGCCGAGCGCTTATCTCTACAACTCGCTTACAACAGTCTCGGCCGAGCAACATTTTACTGTCTCATTCAACTCGGTACGTGTGATCAAGGCTTTAGTCCCAGTAGTTTCGACTGTGTGTTGATATATCAGTCAGTCAGTTTCTTCTATTCTATATGTATGTACATATACAAATCATGTTTCCAATAAATGTCCAAGGAGATTCGGATCGTAAAAACAGCATTCAGTCAATATTGTGTAAATGTGCGTTCACTAGGCGACGGATTTAATTTAATGTATCCTATTACAACGGAACAAGCTAAACAAGAAATGTATTCGCAATAAATGTAAATAGAATAGCAGTTAAATTAAATTTATTCTATGAATTTGGATTGGACGTGGAAATCACTTGTACTATCAAGTTTTTTTTTTAACACTAGGAGTGACTCCTTGTCGTAGGTGCGTTCACAAAAATCCAAACCAACATACACAAGACAACTATCTCGAGGCTATACAAATATTTGTTCCGAGCGAGGATCGAACCCGCAACTTGCGGCGCAGCAGCCGATCGCTCAACCAATGCACAAACAGTGCCGTCGTATTGGTTTTTTTTTTGTAAGAGACCATGCAATTACATCATCCACAAAGACATCATGTGTTTTTTCACACATCTCCATTTATATCTTTTTTACCACTATCCAATGATATTATTTTATCTTAATAGAAAATTATTATAGGAAAAAAAACTCAGATTTTTCTGTTACTAAAACAATTCTTTTAATATAATATTAAATACTAGAACTCTAATTATACATAAATAATATTAAAATCAAATTGCAAGCTCCCCAAGTTACATGTTTTAGGTAAGCAAGTATCTAGTTTGTGGACCACCATCTAGAAATAAGTAATTTTCAAAATTGTCAAAAATATAAAGATTATGTAACAGTAGTAAGGTAATCTTCTATATATATAAAAATGACCCCCGTTTTCCGTTGTCACGACTTGGCATGAAAACGGCTTGACCGATTTGGCTGATTTTTTTTTTGTTGTGATTGTTATTGTGAGGAGAAGGTTCTTATTGGGTAGAGTAGGGTAGAGTAGGGTAGAGTAGGGTAGAGTAGGGTAGAGTAGGGTAGAGTAGGGTAGAGTAGGGTAGAGTTGGGTAGAGTAGGGTAGAGTTGGGTATACGATCTCTTAGATAAATTATTTTTAAATATTAATTAATTGTGTATATTTTGTGAAAATCATTTCTTTACTGTAGAATCTAAGTATAAAGTGACTCAATCAGTGTTTGTGCCGTGTTTTTGTCGCGATAATCCAGCAAAAATCGATAAATCGATACCATCGGACATCGGCTGTCAAAGTTTGGACTGTTGGAATTGCTGATTTGAATTCACCAAACCCGGGGAGTATTTTGTTTTATTTTAATGCTTAGTATAGTTGTTGTTTTACTCTATTCATCACTTGTAAACACTGCTCAGGTTTCTGAGCTACGTCCAGCACACACCGGCACCGTTTATGTCTCCTTTTGCTTGACAAACTGTGGAAGCAGAATCGACGACGAAAACATTCGCCCAGACATAACACTCACTGCATTATGTACTTCACACATTTACTTAATTATCCTTAATCTGCTCTTAACTTTCCTAAAACTTCAGACTAACTGACAGTTCTATTGTTTCCAATAACTTCAAGGTTTTTTGTATTAATTTAATTCATAATTATAACTTTAAATTCTATCAATAACTGTAATTAATTAGATTTTAATTAAACCAGGTATTATTTTTAATTTTTCTTCTACCTACATGTTCTTTTTATCATTTTTATAATCCCATCTATTTATTATTTTTTCTTTTTTCTCTTGCTAACTGCTGTTTTCCCCCTTAACCACAAGTTTTTCAACTCACTAAGCATCTCCTCCAACACTCAGCTGTTTCTTGTCTCATTCTAGGAGCCGTCCGGGGTATTTTATAATTATGATGACCCGTGGAGCAACTGTTCGTGACTTGAATGAAAAACTGAATGCCGCACTGAAGGAACTTGAAGCATCAAGAAAGACCTGTAATGACCTGCTGCGGGAAAGAGAGGAAAGTGAGGTGGAAGTCAAGAAGTTAGTTGATAAAAATACTCAACTGAAGAGGCAGCTTGTAGAACTACACACCCAGCATGTGGACATACTAGACCAGCATAACCACCTCCGTCAACTGGTCTCAGATTTTCAAGAATGCAGAGACACCCATGACCAGGCTTTGAATCGCATATCAGGCCTTGAAGCGGAATTGTGCAAGGCTCGCAACACTATATCCACCGTGAATACTTTGAGAGCTAGTGAACAGGCTGCCAATACCAATAACCTCTTTGAAAAGCTGGTTGGCAGTGCATTTGAACGTGAGTGTAAGGAACCCACCGTTACCATAGACCTGACCCGGGATGATACCTTAACTAAATGTCCAATTTTAGGTAGTCATAATAAAATAAAGAAGTACATTAAAATAACTAAAAACATTAAAAAGTATAAGAAACTTTTAAAGAAACAAAGTGTTTATAAATGTAATATTGATCTTAGACAACAACGTTTCAACTTACAAAGACAATTAAATGACAGTAATTATGAGTTAGAAAACAGCAAAGTAATGTATAATTTTGATATACAGAACCTTCAAAAGGAACTACAGTGTAGGGAAAATACAATTAAAGAAATATTTTGTAAGTATGAGTCTACCCAACAAATGTTGAGTGAGCGCATGCAGGAAGCTTGTGAGTTGGTGGACTTGGTGAAGTACAATGCAGAGAGGTATGAGTCATTGACAAACCATCTCTCCTGTAATTGTGCTCCCATACCCCCACCTCATACTGTAGAATCTATAAACACTTGTCAGAGTAATATATTGGTGTATTCGGATAGGTTGGGAACGGGTTTTGGATCTTTATTAAATAACCGTTGCCAACATACCATTATCAGTCATTGTTACCATAACCTGCACTTTAATGAGCTTGTCTGTAAAATTAAAAATACACATATTAATGAGCAAACCACAGTGGTACTATTAATGGGAAATAGTTTAAATGTTACTAAAAGGGACTTAGTTAATGGTATTGACACCCTACTTAAATTGAAATTAGGTAAATTAATATTTTGTGCATTGCCTTACTCTAATTGTTTATCTGACCAGGAAAATGAATATATTTACAGCTTAAACAACTTGATGCATATCTTGTCTTGCCGTCATAGTGACCGTTTATTGTATTTTGACACTAACAACTTTGTTAGTGATTTTGTTTTGATACGGGAACATATGTTTCTTCCCAAAAAAAGTCGACACTTATTGGCTACTTTGTTAGCTTATAATATAAATGCAGTTAATGATAATTTAACTGAGACTAGGTTAAGTGACGAATCAGTATTATCTAGTATACCTAATAATGCTGATATAAACTCTTTAAACTATTAGAAACGACAAAAGAGAAGCGTAATAGCAACATTTTATTATACCATCAGAATATAAATCGCTTCTCCGGCAAAATTCTAGATGTGGAAATGTTAATAGATAAATATCATATGGATATCTTGTGTTTTTGTGAAACTTGGTTAAAATCAGATAGAATGTTGTTCAATGTAAATAATTTTTCAGTTGCCAGTGCATACAACAGATCATCAATAGGGGGTGGTACCTTGATATTGTGTAATAATTCTTTAAGATATAAGGAAAGGAAAGATATCACTGCTTGCTCTGTTGATCGCTTGTGTGAGGTAGCATGTGCGGAGGTTGAAGGCCAAACGTTCTTATGTGTCTATAGACCACCTGCATCAAACTTGACATCTTTTTTGATTGTAATAGAAGAAATGCTAAACAAACTTATTAGAGATAACAAATTAGTTTTTGTTTGTGGGGACTTAAATATTGATCTACTAGTAAATTCACCTGAAAAATGTAAACTTCTCTCATTGTTTAGTTCTTTTAACTTAAAATGTATTTTTAATGAAGCAACAAGAATAACCCCCACTTCAGCTTCATGTATAGATAACATTTTTACTAATTCTAATATAAAAGACTCGTCCATAATTAGTGGCGTGAGATCTGACCATACTGGCCAACTCGTATCTTTCGAGTTAGTCAAAAAGTTAAAATTAGATTCAATTGCAGAGTTTAGACCGCTAACTAAAAATAAATTAAATAATTTTAATAATAATGTTCTTAGTAGTCTCTCAACAGCCAATTTTGATTCGCAAGACCCCAATGTAAACTATGGTACATTATTTTCTACAGTATGCCAAGAATTTAATAAGGCGTGTCCACTTAGAAAAATTCAAATCAGTAATAAATCCAAATTTAATGAATGGGCTACTGCTGGGATAAGAAAAAGCAGAGACACTTTATATCAGCTGTACCATGAAAAATCTTTGTCGCCTGATCTTAACTTGCATAACCACGTTAGAATCTATTCAAAGATATTCAAAAGAGTTTGTGCCCAAGCTAAATCTAAATCAATAAGTAAGATAATCGAAAATTCTAATAATAAAATAAAAGCTGTCTGGAAGGTGATAAACAAGGAAACTGGAAAGGCAAACCAACGAAATCGGAACGAGTTGTCACTAAAAATTGACAACAAAATCATCTCAGATACGTCAAAAGTGGCCGAGACATTAGAAAACTTTTTCACTAATATCCCAATAGAAGTTACGAAATCTCTCCCTTCTTCATCTTTGTTAGCTGAATCTTTTTTAAAACAATATTTCACTAAGGATATACCAACCTTTGAATTTAAGCATATCTCTGTTGATACAATTTTAAAAACATTCAAAAGTCTTAATATAAAAAACACTGAAGACTTATGGGGTATATCTGTTAAGGTTCTTGGAGATATTATTGATACAATTGCTCCTGTCCTAACAGGCATATTTAATCAATGTTTGGACAGCGGTACATTTCCTGATTTAATGAAACATAGTAAAGTAGTACCAATTTTCAAATCAGGTAGTAAGAGTGATCCCTCTAACTATAGACCAATATCTGTGCTTCCAGCATTGAGTAAAATCTATGAAAAAATCATGCTTGACCAGATGTTGTCTCACTTTAATTCTAATAGGATTTTGCACAGTCATCAGTTTGGTTTCACGAAAGGAAGGTCAACGACGGATGCAGGAGTGAAACTCATCAGTCACATTTTGGAATCCTGGGAGAAATCCCAGGATGCCATTGGCATATTCTGTGACCTCTCTAAAGCATTTGACTGTGTTGACCATAATACTCTAATCTGTAAATTACATCACTACGGAATTCGTGGACGAGCTGCTGATCTTGTTTTTTCCTATTTATCTTACAGGCAGCAAAAAGTATCCATTAATGGGGCGACGTCCTCGGGATCTCTAGTAAAGATGGGCGTGCCTCAGGGTTCAATTCTTGGCCCTTTCCTTTTTCTAGTTTACATTAATGACCTTCCTTATATGATGGCTAATTTATCCGATATAATTCTATTTGCTGATGACACCTCTCTTATTTTTAAAGTAGATAGAAAAGATGGGGATGTCTTGCATGTTAACGAAAGTCTGGCAGTTCTTTCGAAATGGTTCGAAGCTAATAATCTCCTATTAAATGCCAATAAAACTAAATGTATAAAGTTTTCATTACCTAGTGTCCCCCAAGTTGGCGTCAGTCTAATTCTTGATGACAAAAAACTTGATGTTATTGCGGACACTGTGTTCTTGGGTATGACTATCGATTCTAAACTGCAGTGGGGCGCTCATATTAGAACTCTCTCGGGAAGATTAAGCTCAGCTGCATATGCAGTTAGAAAAATAAGGCAATTGACAGATGTAGCTACGGCTAGGTTGGTTTACTATGCTTATTTTCACAGTATTATGTCTTATGGCATTTTATTGTGGGGATCTGCAGCTGATGTGGACTCAATTTTCATATTGCAAAAGAGAGCTATCCGGGCTATTTATAGGATGGGTCCTCGCGAATCCCTCAGAAATAAATTCAAAGAAATCGATATTCTGACTCTGCCTTCTCTTTATATCTTGGAATGCATTTTGTATGTTCGTAAAAACTTAGGACTCTTTAAAATTAGAAGCGATTTCCACAACAAAAATACACGTAGTAAACACGAAATTGTATTACCCAAATGGAGATTAGCTAAGACCAGCAAGTCATTCCTAGTTAATAGCATACGTTTTTACAACAAGCTACCAAAGGCGGTAACTGAACTTAGTGAGGGAAAATTCAAAACGCATATTAAGCGTGTCTTAACCAAAAAAGCATATTACAAGGTTAAAGACTATGTCGAAGACACGCTTGTTTGGCAATGACTACCTCTGCACATGTGGCTCCCTGGTAACTCACCAATATTGTGTCTGTTAACTGCTCCACCTCTGTTTTAATATATATACATTTTTTATTTGTATTTTTTTTTTTCTATAGGACATTGCTTTTGCAATAAGTATTTTTTTTATTTTTTATTTTTGAGACTTCAACTACCTTAAACTCGTTGATAATTTATTTTGTTATCAATTTATTGATAGTTGCAATTATCTATATTTCTATTGCTTTTTTTTTATATAGCCTCTTTTTCGTTTTGTAATGTGAATGTGAGAACACTGTATACCTTACAAACCTTTAGATTACTTCCTATTTAAATTACTTTTTTATTTGAATTACTTTTTTATTTTTTGCTTTTGTGTACAGTATTGATATGCACTGTTCTTACATACTATCATATTGTAACACCTACCACTTTTTTTAAAAAGAGTAACCATGGAGTTTCTTGCCGGTTCTTCTCCATAGGAAACGACCAATTTGGAACCGTGCACTAGCTTCTGACGTTTTATAAGTGCCCATGTAGGCCTATGTGAAATAAAATATTTTGACTTTGACTTTGACTTTGACTATAGGTAGTAGGGTGGAGTAGGGAAGAGCGGGAGCGAAGCCGCGCTGGCAAAGCTAGTTTTATATAACAATGACCTAATAAACATTATTCATCATATTTTATCAAACAAACTTCTCACATTCAACCAGCATCTCCTCAAATCGATTCCTCACACAGTCATCGTCACCAAAGTTGATATTTTTACGTCTCCTGCCCTAGGTGGGTACTAAGCTAAGGTGTGGAAATAGCTGGCTGGAAATAGTCCCCTTTCCGGCGCCCAGAATAAACGAGTCACTGGCGCTTATCAACCATGGGGGAAACCGGGACGTGGCGCGAGCAGAAACATTATATAGGTGTTTATAGTAACAAGTTTAGGAGGTGTAATGAAGAATTGACATGATAATCTAAAATTTATAAAACACAGAGTGGTAGGTTTGTTTGTTATCTCTATAAGCTCAATCACTGACCCCCATACCCGATCATGCAATTTTTTTCACCGGTTATTTTGTGTCCCATAAATTATAAATTGTTTCTTTTTTCGTTCAATATAGTATAAAAAACTTGATTACTCTAATATGTGACTGGAGCATTCAGAAACACCATTTTATCTGTAGAGAATCCGATTCCAGAATTTTTGCGTGAGCACATCAGTTTGTGCGTCAAGGAGTTAGATATTGATTGTGGGGGGTTTCCCCACGAAATGCACAAGCGCCCTATTCACATCGTACACCACAGAAAGTGAATAAAGTCTTCCCTCATAAAGACCGAATAACTCGCAGATTCAGACGAAGATAAATAAACTTCCTAAAGACTTAAATCAACAGACAGGTTAAATATCAGCGTTACCCTTTGACAACATGACACTACACATAATGTAGCTAATATGAAACGTTTAAATCAGTAAAAAAAGTAATCACCGGTAGTCTTGTGGCTGGCGCCGCGCCACGGTGAGTCACCTGCCAGCCCTAATTCTGTCGCCGTCGTAATGACCCCTCAGTCTGTACTTAGCTACTTTTACTAACCACACATGTGAAAATATACAGAGTCACACACCTGCGCCACTACCTGGAGGGACTGACTTTGGCAAAAGATTTACAGACGTAAATTGTGAGTGAAAGTAAAATTGATAACTGATTAGATCAACCCATGGCACTAATATTATGACGGCAAAAATTGGTGTGTTTGTTACTACTTTACACTCAAACGACTGTAAATATTTCGATGAAACTCGGTATGGTCAAGAATGGAATGAATGAATTGAATAAATGGATTATGAATTTCTCGATATGCCTGGAATAACATATAGGATACATTTTCTGCAATCTTGCAATGTGCAAAAATAAATGAAAATCGGCTGTACCGGAATAAAATATGATTTTAATAAATAATCGCTAACAATTACAACTTGCCATGATAATTTACTGAATACGTGGATAAAAATATTGAAAAGTCAGTCAATATGTACGTAGGTACGTACGTACATATATTGACTAAAACAAACAACAAAGATCGTTTTATTTTTTTTTACTAACGAAGATCTTCTAAATATAGAAGCTACACTAAAATTGGAAACGTATTTTTCAGAAACATATATCATCAAAAGCAGAATATTTAACAATGACAGTACTACAGTCAAGTGGCAGCCCTAATCGGACGGATTTAACCCTGCAAGTGCAATGTGTGCAAATGTCCGCACCTGCGTTCGCGCAGGTTATACAACCGATACCGGGCAACGGAAACAGAACGCCGATAAAGTTTGACAGTTACTGCACTCACTACAGAGTAAAGTTAACGTATGATGTGCTAACTGTGGACACTGTTAGGCCAGATAGTAGCCTATGAGAGACAAGATGGTCTTCTGAAAGTAACTCGTAAATCTTTGTATTTAGGAGTTCGCACTGTTTAAATCTAATTACATTGCCTCTTCACAAAGTAATCCATGTCTTTGCAGTTGCACAGACGGGGTTAAAAGAAAAACGGAAAACTGTGGGAACGGTGTTTCCCCCTTAAAAACGAATAAACTAAGTTCTGTCAATTTTTTTAGTTTTCTTTTAAAACATGATATAATCACAATGCAGTTTTTATAACCTATGTCAAAATTATTATTAATTTGTGTCTAATTTTCAATACGATCATGGAAGTGAATAATGGAATTCTTTCTCAGTTATTGTTGACACACCAACATTTCTAAATAACAATAATAATAATCAATAATTAAGTCTGGGCGGCAAGAGACCAACTTCTTGTTGCCGAATGATAAATGATAAATGATATTTATTTTTGCAAATAGGTTTAAAAAAACACTTTTACACGTCAATTTTTTTTTTTTTTGTCTGTTTAAGCTAGATGAGGCCGGTGTTTCCTAGCTGACTACCCTGAGAAGAAACACCGAAACAAACTCAGGGGTCAAAGTCTCTTTTAAAGTCCATACAATAAATATGTAATGGTCAAATCACATGAGAACCATGCCGATTAATCTGAGATGGTCTTTTGAAGAAAGAACCATACAGATTTGAATTGCGAGTTCGCTATAATCGACATTCAAATAAACGAAGTCGTGGGCAAAAGCTAGTTCTGTATAAAATTGATTGTTTGCTTCGTAATCCCGAGACCCATAACATTTCACTGTGACTCTTCTTGAAACAAAAATGTCAAATAATCGTTAAAAACTAAAAAAAAATAGCTTCTTATTTCTCCATGTTCCAAGATACTCTAGTTTCTGTTCAGCAACATTGTATTTCCGTACTTTGTAGGTATTGGCCGAAGGGGCATAGCGCGGTGAAATGGTTCAGCGTTCAACTATAAAACCGTTTCCGACAGAAAGGCGTGGCGCAACTAATCCGCCGATGTAGCCAAAATGACTGGCTGAACTTGGCTAAACTTGTGACTAACTGTATTTCAGAAAGAAACAATATTCCTTTTAGTTTCACAGTAATCTGACCATTAGAGTTTCAATTTAAAATGTCGGATTCTGTCATAGTCAGAAAAATTTAGTTCTACAAGCTAATATCATGCCTGCAAGAGCTACGCAATTGTTCGAAATAATCACCTTGGTATACAAACTGAAACACAAAGGGCAAACGCTGGAATAGAAGTGGGTTTTTGTCAATGAAACTCTTCAAGCTTCACCCACAACGAATGTTATTTGATGTTTTCTCATCTTATAAAAGTTTAGTTCAGTTTTAAATTAATTCAGATTCATGATACAAGTAATTGATCTTGCCCAATCTGAAGTGTACCATCATTTCAGCCGAAAGACTTCCACTGTTGGAAATAGGCCTCCCCAGGTGTCGCCACACTGAACGGTTCTCTGCGTCTCGCATCTATCGGATTCTCGCAACCTTTACCAGTGTATAAGGTACATATCCACTAGCTACTCGAAGAAATTAAAGTTCTCTCATATGACCAAAAGAACCACTGTTATTTACCATGGACGCTCAAGACTTTTGCATGGCCTTTACTAAAAGGACCCCCAATAAAAGATGTGTGAAATTGGACCTTGGAAGATGCTAAAGGTTAATTTAGCCTAATTAATGCGAAGAATGTTCCTTAATAACCCTTGCAGACTTGCGCAATTACCCAATTGTCCCTAGCTTTAAAAATTGTTATATTGTAAGTATGGTGCCCCTGACCAGAACTTGACTCTCTTGCGGTCTTCTCCTCTCTATTCTTTGGATTGAGCAATTAGCTTCTTGACAATTCAAATGTGCCTGTAAATGGTTTATTTGTAATTGTTATTAAATGCTTATGATTTGATTACTTCTTCTTTTTTTAAAGCTGTGAAATCAATACATATTTTCTTTCTCTCTGGGAGAAGAACTTTTACTGACTAACCCCCTGTCTTCCGTTAGTTAAATTTGGGTTCTACTCGTAAGATCGCAGTGACTTTGAACAATCCCTGAGATGACTCATATGCTGGATTGCAATATATGTCCATACACCAGCCCCCCTAGCCAAGTTACAACCGCTTCGCTTGCGTCGAACGTTTCGAGTTGACCTTACCGCCAATTCTGTTGTTCTGACCACGTGACTGAGCATTGAGACGACATTATTCCCGTACATTTGAAGCTTTCTACAAGCGTTAAATATTGCAGATTAGCAACTTGACCAGGGGTACAGCACTTTTAAGAACCTAATGAACGCTACCGACACTGGGATTAACTAAGAGAAATGTACAATATAAAGACTCCAAAAAAAGAAGCACTGAAAATAACATTTTGACACCAGTACACCTATTCAAAATCACATCAGATCCTATCAACATTAGTTCACAATTAATCACGAAGGTTGCGTCAACCGGCTAATGACGCAGCTCATCAGCCGTCATTGTGCAGGCTTCGACTGACACAATAGATGCAACATCAATTACGAACAATACCGACACACGTATTTAATATTAGATAATGGAAGCAGGAGAAATGATCTTTGAGATTAATAACTGTTGGGAAGACGGCTTTGCTATAGGTGTGGTTGGGACTCTTGGAGTTAGGAAATAAGTTTTAATAAACCGCAGTTTTGCTTTTAGTGAATGTGGTACATGGATTGAAGTACAGTCCATTCATAGTTAACATTTGTAGCATTTTACCTCGATCAGATATTAAGCATTGCCATACAACGTGGTAATGCTGTCTGTCTTTTGGGCACATTTCAAGTTGACAGCAATGCGAAGGAATATTTTGACGCCATATTTTAGGTAGGAGTTATTGTGTAACGTTTTAATTAGTTAAGTGTTTTTATTTTTCCTGTTTTATTTATTTAATTATTTAAAGCTTTATGCACAGAGTTGTACAAAGACGGACTTATCCATGTTTAATTAATAAAATCTTTGTTAGGTTTCACACAAATGTGCAGGGCGGTTACTAAATTCTATACCTACATAATTTCAGCTGAAAGAAGACTTAGACGACCAATGTTGGACATACACAGCCCCGAAATGTCGCAACAAAGACTGGAAGAAATAAAATCGAAATTCTATACACTTCAGGCAATAATATAATAACTAAGAGTTCATTCAACCTTCTGTGCTAAATATACTAATGAAATTATTCGTTATTCTATAAGGAAAATTATAAATAAAACACCTCGTCAAAATTAGAAATCGGTGACCGCAAAACAAACAATAAACAAAAATACAAAATAAATTCATTCACAGAATCATTACAAGTTTTTTTCCTCATGCAATTGTCATCATTACAATTACAAGTAAAATGAATAAGTATTCCGTCTAACTGAACGTCACCACATGACGTGTCCGTCCGTCTGTCCCGTATTAACTCATGACAATTAGCGAGGCAAATCGTCCGTCGCGCCAAATAGTTCAATTTAAATGACGACAGACTTGAAGATTAGATATAGGCCTCGTCATGGAAGATTTGAAAACGCAATTTGTATAAACGGGACGATAAAGAAACATCAAGAAGAAACATTTGCATTGAATATTGAAGAAGAAGTTGAAATGTAAATGAAATATGAGACAGAAGAAACGTATCGTTTAAGTCAACTGCCTCTCATGCATGAGGTTGCCGGTTCAACAACGGGCAAGTATCAATGTGGATTTTTCAATTCGATATTCAAAAATAAACGACTTTAGTAATGAACGACAATAGATTCAAAAATAAACGACTTTAGTAATGTCCTAGATAAACTTGATTAAGTTTATCTAGGACATTACTAAAGTCGTTTGTCCCGGTTATCATTCGTAGATCTCTGGCAGTCGTTATAGGTAGTCAGACACCAGAAAGTCATGGAGTTTCTTGCCAGTTCTTCTCCATAGGAAACGACCAATTTGGAACCGTGCATTAGCTTCTGACGTTTTATAAGTGCCCATGTAGGCCTATGTGAAATAAATTATTTTGACTTTGACTTTGACTTTGACTTTGACTTGGACTTGGACTTTGACTTTGACTTGACTTTGAGTCTAGCCTCTATGCAAGGATTATCGTGTTGTCCAGTAATTAAGTTGTGGGGGTCTGATAATAGTCACTCCATGTAAGACACGGATATTCAGCCACATCCTATTAGACTAGAAGCCGACCCCAAGTTAGATGGGAAATAAGCTAGGGAGATGAAACCCCTTGAAAAAGTAAATGACGATCGATAAAAATAAAATCAGTTTGAGTAAATAAGTATACATCCGTGTCTGAGTTATGACTCAATAGATCAATTAAACATAGTCTATCCATATATGCCACCTATTCTTAGATAAACTATGCCATACTTACTCTAAAAGGAGTTAAAAATCTAAATTGCTTTTTGCTTTTTTGCTCACATATTAGAAGCAACAAGAAATATTTAACCAAGATTTATGTAACTCATAATAATATGATTTGAAAAGAGTGTCCAAGTAGTTTCTTGCGCGTTCTTCTCCATAGAGATCTACGCTTTGGAACGTGCAATTTAGCTTTACTTTTTGTTTTTGACTGACCAAAATTCTGACAATTTAAAAGTACCTGTAATTGATCTGTTTCAAATAAACGATTCTGATTCCCACTAAAGACCAAGTCTACTTTACCATCTGCAATTACTGCTCTTTTACTTAGTAAAACTGAGTCAGTATTTAACCAGCTCTCGCACACAAACCCATATAGTTAAGAACAAGGAAACATCTCTATTGACTCCTCATGTGCTAGAAACATTCTTATCAGATTGTCACTTGTTTACAAATTAGATACGACTTGCATCACTAGTGCGGTAATGAGAGCGTTTTGATAACAGCTGTGTTTCGCAATCTAGATTGTAAGATGTGTTTGGCGAGAAATTAACGTCCTTTCCTTGGTTCTTATCATAAACTATGATTAGTATCATTGTTATACTTATATAGTTCTACTATCTGCTGTCAAAGGCTTCGTTCGTGTAATAGTAGGAAATTATTCCAAAGCAACATACTCCCAGGATAACTGCTATGTGCTATTCCAGGTTATGGTCTATCTGTACTCCAAGTTTCATTGAAACCCATTCAGCCATTCGAGCGTGAAGAAGTACCAAATGTACCTTTATGTCACAAGAAAATTGAAGACTCCTTCTGTTTGTAATAAATCTTTATCAAATTAAGTAAATTTTCTTAATATTTTGGAAAAAATCGTTATATATAATACGATAAATCACATCCAAATTCATTCGTTTTTCGTGTTTATAATATTATAAGTGTGATAATTTACACAGCAAATCATACCCCTAAAGGACTATTCAAAACCCTTGCTCATTTCATCAGGTCCAAATAATAAGACCCGATCCAATAACTTGATCTTGTTTCATCTTATAAGACCATATTAATTAAATATTACACTTAATAATCAGCATCTGTTGAACAAAATGTATTACTTGGTCACCGAAAAGACACCTGCTGGACTTAAACCTGTCCCAAGGTGTGCTGCAACACCTGGACAACTGATTTCTATATACATACATAATACTGAATAAAATATTTAATAAAATAAATTTTGCTTCAATTGCTATTTCGAGTTAACCTCATCAATCAACTGCTCGTACAAGTTCTCATCATAATTGATATTACAACCGATCGTGTTAAATGCATTTTTAGAAACTAGTAACCTAGTGCTTGACTGCGATCCCAATTTATGGTAAGCATCACTGCTTATGCAATCATTGATGGTGAGGTGCACTAGTTTATTAAGAGTCTATTCACTCTAGCCTTGAAGACACCTAAATTATAATCAGATGGAAAGACAGCAGCAAGCAAATCGTTCCAGACCTTCTTCTTCGTTCGATCTTTACAGTTTGCTTGCATACTTTACATTACATAGTTTTGGTTACTATATTTTCAAAAAAAACTCAATCCGAATATTCTTGCACCACTAATTTCTTGGACTCATTACCATAACTTATGTAAGTATGCACAGCTAAGGAATGGAAGAAGTAGAATTCCTTGCCAAGGTCTATGTTTCGTGATAGCTGCAACCAAGGAATCTTTAAGTCAAGATCGAATAGGTTCTTGCTTCACCGTCGACCATATCGTCGCTTTCCGTCAATATATCATCAATAATAAAAAGAAAGTATAGAACCAAGCTAAACAAGCTGAAATTCAATTAAACTTGATGCACACTATCCTGGAATAGCATAAAGGCTACTTTTAATCTCGGGAGCCTTGGGATAATTTTCTACTATCACGCAGATGAAACAATTGACAGCAGATAGTAGAACCAAGCTAATGCCATTAATTTTTCAAGCTAATACCAACCGCACAACTATATGGTTTAAAACAGGCATACAAACAAACTACAAAGTGAACCAATGTCGTCGACACAGCGATCGCAACTCGTCCATGTAATACGCAACTTATGTTAAGTTCGCTTTGAACTCCGCGACAGGTGCTTTGAATAGCCGTACCAATGCGACGCGTCCTGCATATTAAAGCAGCTGCTATGCTTTAATTCAAATCGGTACATCTGATACATTTGTATATAGGCCTCTAAATGGTCAGAAAGATAGCACGTGAATATAGAGTGCTTCTTGAATAAGCTGAATGTGAAAATACAAGACTATTTTAGTCTATTTCATCAGTATCCTTTTATAGTTTAGAATTGGCTTATAATAGAAGAAAAAAATACAAATTCGAAATTCAAAAGAAATAATAAGACCGATATGTTTTCTGCCTATGTCTGTATTAGACCTTGGAATCCATCCAACTTATGTGCCCCAAACCTCTTTCAAGAAAGGCAAAGATAACCATAAATTCCATATATATTGTACACGGTTATTTTTGCCTTTCTTGAAATTTTCATAAACCATTAAAGCAATGCATTAAAAAAATGCAGAAGATATCCTTTTTCCAACAACCAAATAAAATATAATAATTTTTTTAGACACCAAATGTCCGCTACTTTTATATAATTAATGTAATGACCGCTACAAAAATTGACGACACTGTACTAACTGATCATACCTTACTTAGATGATGGAACACAAGAAAAACTCGACACCGCGCTTTTTTATAACAAAATTAATAACTGAAATGGATACCTCTAATGAAGGTAACATGAGTAGCTTTAAATAAAAAAGTTTACTACAAATCTGGCGCCATACAAAGTTCCAATCATTTAGACCCCTCTCATTCATACGGCTTCGCCATATTGAATGATTTGTACGTCTTCAATCATTCAGCTGTGAATGATTGAATGAAACTAAATTCTTCTTTTGTATTGGGATTATTGATGGGTGTTGTCTTACACCTGTAATTTATGAAATCAAAATACATAAGATACTAAACTCATATGTACAGTAAATGGAAATAAAGATCATTAAAAAAAATTAAAAACATTATCACAGATTTTTGCCGATTTGGGTAAATTTATCACAACCAGGATATAAAAAATCCAAGAATTCCAAATACTTATAAATCCTTGAGCGCTATACATATCTGTGTGGTAGATAGATAGATATAAACCAAATGAAATTCTTTATTACCAAACTCTTACTCGTTGCTCTTTATTTATTTTTTACAGTTTTTTTTTATACCTAGTGGTAACCGTCCCGACTTATGAGTTTGTAAGTTGCGTGTTCAAATCCATTCAAGCGCATTATTTTGTGTAAACGGTGAAGGAAAACATCGTAAACAAATGGGCATATTCTAGAACCAAAATTTCAAAGACGCGCCCATTCTTACTCCTAGAGAGGAGGATGAGTCCCAGCGGTGGGAACATTTAAGTTTAATTGCCAAGTTAATTATCAAAAGAATCTGTTTTTGCAATGAGTACAAAGTACAATATATCAATCAGCAGCACAAAATATATCAATACATTGTACAAATCGCGTGCGAGCGGCCACTGCTGGAAGCGCGGCGGATCACTCGCAATCTTCTCATTTAGACAATCAGCAAGATACGGGACCGAGGGCGCGCCGGAGTGCGGGCTAGTGCAGTTTGTTGTACTTGCACGAGTAGCAACTACTACTCTAAAGTTGAAGAAACTCATGTTCCTGCCTTTGAGATCTAACCGAACAGATATCCTACTGATGTTTTAATCGCCACGCATAGCAAATCCTGAAGTTTTTTTAAAAGTAATGGTGGAACGTACGGTTGCAGCTCCATTTGTCTCAACGAAAGTTTTAATTGAATTAATCAAGCATGGTCAAGATTCCCCAGTGCAAATTGACGTCATCTCCATCTAAATTGAACTGATTGAAAAACGACACTTGATATAAATTGTAGAAGAGTTTCTAAATGAGTAAGCTCAAGTGTGCATACCGCAGTATTTAGGAAAGATTTGAATTGGAAACTTTGTACCTTTAAAGCAAATGGCCCTAAATTTAAATGAAGTAAAGAATTTAATGAAACAGAAAAACTTGTAGACCACACAAAAAGTGACAACCCAAATAATGCACCAAGTCAAGCTGTCATTAAACCAAATAACATAGTCACAGTCAAAGAAAAAGAACAACATACAAAAAGAAACACATTACATATACCAATTGATTCACAAAACAATACAGTTGTACATGCCACATGTGTAGTATCAAATATCGTACGACAAAACAAACTTGCGTAAGACATCATCATGTCTACATCCAAAATGCAAATGGTGGAGAAAGTCAAGCGTAGAGCGTAGGACGCATTTTTATTAGACCGCACAGACGATGAGGTTTTGCGCAGGCGTGAAATTCATGGCATTTTATTGGCTACTGTTGTACTGTCAATCAGAGATGGAAGTCATCGGTGGCATATCGAAGCGGTATATTATTACGAGGTTCTGTGTTGGAGATGATATTATAATATCAATTGATATATTTAAAGGCATTTCATAAATATTTTGGGTGTTATATCATTCTCTAATTGGAATCTATAGTGAAATAGCTGTTATCAAAAAATATAAAAAACATAGCAGTACTAACTAGTCTTTTTACATAGGGTGGGTAGGATGCAAGCAGGACGAAAATACGCATTTTTAAGATGAGAAACAAAGATAGATAGCCACATTATATGAATCTGACAGCTGTCACTTGGACCATCCTATAGCAAATTGTAGTCTAACAAGATTGCAAAAAAAGACGGAAATGTCTATAATTCCTATGTCCTGACTCATTTATGATTCATTTACTATTTATATTGCATTGAGGTAAAAATATTTCAAGATCAGGGATTAAAATATGTGCCCGAATGTCCCAACAGGTATCAATTACAACTTAATAACCCACAAGATATCACATGTACCAATAAAGCCAGAAGTATAAAATAATGTGTAGGAGCTCGTTAATGAGGCTGCGATCGAAATATCAGTCGCAGTTGCGACAAGTCGTGGGTGTGTGGACGACCTTCTGTGGATGAAAGGGCTCTGAGTTGCCCAATAGGGTTTAGGTAAAGGAGCCTTTAGCATAATTGATTAGTACCGAGACCGAACAATACACCGAGACAAAGATTTACATAAACCATTAACTTTTCTCTGTTACATTGCTGCAATACTTAATTAATATAAGATGCTTAGAAGAAACACCTGAAGACGAATATTCCTTACACAGGAAAGATTTTACACACACAAAAATTTAAGAAAAGGTCGCAAAATTCTTATCTTAATTTTTTTGCGTTTCGCAGATTAAGTTATAATCATTAAAATCATCAATACAAACAATACAAATCAACACCTCTCAATCTGTCTAACCCTCGTTAATATATTTCATGAAAAAGTAATTCAATCATTCATTTTCATTTTCAAATATCTTTATTAAACATAAAAGTTAACAAAAATGCACTTACCCTAAGATACATTTACACTTGAGTTTACACACTTTCTCAGGCTAATAAATCGCCTCTCAAAGTTTAGATTTTATAATATCATTTTAGAGCACTTTTAAAAACATAAAATTAGCTAAAAATAACAATATAACATTTATGCAAATTATTTTGTTGATACATAATTTTGCTAACTACTTGTGGGTGGGACAAAAACAATTAGAAAAATATCTGCAGAGATAGCTGATCGCACGGTATACTGACAAACTAGTAGCCGCACGACCAGTCAATAAATCAGCGGCCTGAGCCTCCCTGCCGCCCGCGCTCCGGTGCTACAGCGGCCGGGGCCGGGTCGGCAGCGAGCCTCTCGGGGGTCAAGTCACTGGTCGCTTGCAACTCAGTTGGTGGGAACAAGATGTAGTGATGCGGTAGGCGGTAAGTGCCGTAACTATCGATATATGGTAATTTGCCCATTGTTGATGAACATAGCTTTGAGATTAGGGGGTTAGCATTATTTATTTTATTCTTTTTATAAAATTTTGACGATATTTTAACTATATAATCAAATAGCAAGGGAAGCTTGATTTCTTTATGCAATTTCCTGAGATTTGTTTTAAATTTAGTATTATAAGATATTTTGACAGCCTTATTTTGAATAACTTGCAAAATTTGATGATTTGAGAGACATGTGCTACTCCAAACCGGGCAAGCGTATGTTATACACGGACGGACCAGTGTAGTATAAATTCTAAGTTTAGTACTGTTACTTAATTTGGATTTCCGATTAAGAATTGGGCTTAACGCACCGAGCGCTTGCGCGCCCTTTACGCGTAACTCAGAGATATGCTTAGACCAATTTAATCTACTGTCCATAGTAATTCCAAGGTACCGCACACTATTTTTCCAAGGTACTGAATGACCTGAAATTTTCAAAGTTTTTAGAGGAGGGTGCCTAGAGCGTGAGAAAAATATTGCTTCCGTCTTTTCCTCATTTATTTTTAACTTCCATTTCTTGAAATAGTCAAGAAGTAAGTCGATAGAGTATTGTAGTCGGCCTATGATCAGATCAGTATCATTTGAAGAGGTATATGAAGCAGTATCATCAGCAAAACAAGCTAGATAGGTACGAGGTTGAATAGGGATATCATTTAGAAATAGAATAAATAAAAAGGGTCCAACTATCGAGCCCTGCGGCACGCCAGCTGGGATTATATAGAGTAATGAAGTGGTTCCATCGATATAAACTAAGAATTTACGATCCGTAAGATATGATTGAATGAGTTTGATAAGGGGCAAGGGTACTCCCAGAGTCAGCAACTTGTGTAGCAGGCCTTCATGCCAAACAGTATCGAATGCTTTTTCGATATCTAGCAGGAACATGCCCGTAGATTGTCTGAGGTTTAGGTGATGGGATACATGTTCAGAGACCCTTGCAAGCTGTTGAGTAGTTGAATGTGTGGCACGAAATCCAAATTGTTCATGGATCAGAAACTGCTCAGTGGCCCCCAATAGTCTCGTGTAAATTACCGACTCAAAAAGTTTCCCAGCAGCAGGTAACAAGCTTATCGGGCGGTAATTTACAGGTAAGGTACTGTCTTTCCCGGGTTTTTTAATGGGTATTATTTTAGCATTTTTCCAGACATTTGGGAAATAGCCTAGACCAAGACAACCATTAAAAATTTTAGTCATATAAACTATCGCCTTCTGTGGCAAGTTCTTTAATAGCAAGTTATGGATCCCATCATGGCTAGCAGATTTACGCGATTTGAGTTTTGTCAGTCTTTTACGAATCTCAGAAGGCCTCACAGGCTTTATAAGACCAGGTGAGACTTTAAATTCATTTATTACTGACATGGAGTTTGATACCTCATCTTGAAGTTCCGAGTCACAAGTCCAGTTTGTGGTAAGGCTCATATTCATACTAAATGCATTCGCTAAGGCATTACATTGCTCAGTTGTGCTAGCCGTTAGGGACCCATCCGACACTTTAAGAGGGGGTATGTTAGAAGATCTAGACTTGAGGGATTTAGTTAGACGCCAAATATCCTGACTGGGGTTATCGACTTTTGCTAGTTTGGCATTCCATAAATTATCAAGATAATTTTGGATATTTGAATTTATGTATGATTGTAAGAAATTTATGTTGCTACGATTAAGCCTTCTAATGTAACCATTGGGCAACTTAAGTTCAGTACGACGTAAATAATTTTTATAGCGGATTAAGCCTTTAACAAACCGGGGTAGTTTAGTAGGGGTGTCGCTAAACACAGTAGTCGTAGACGGTATGGAAGAGTTTCTAGCATCAATAATACTTTGTTGAAAATGAACAATAGCGTCATCAACTTCTTTTTTCGTTTTAAATGATTTAGAACTAAGCATAATGTTCTTATTGAGGTGGAGACGATACTGACTCCAATTTGCGCAGTTGTACTGAAAATATCGAATTTTTGCCTTACGGCACAGTGTTCCGCCAATGGTAAAGAATAATGGGTAATGGTTAGACGACAGGGCTATTATCGTTTCCACGTCACTAATGCGGTTCACATTCAAAGACAGTACTAGATCGGGGCTCGTTGGTCTGCGATTGGGGCAATAATTAACTTGAGTAGGTAAGCTAGGAGTGTGTATCACGTAGTCGGACTCGAGCATGTGATTAAAAAGAGTTCTACCTCGCGTGTTCGTGTAACTACTGAGCCAGTGTGCGTGGTTGGCATTAAAGTCTCCCATGATAACTACATGGGAACCCAAGCCAAACAGTAACTCAAGGTCACTACGAAGCATTGGTAGGTTGGGTGACTGGTAAATAGATAAGATAATATGTTGGACTCCTGATATTTTGACAGTTATACCGACAGCTTCAATGTGTATTGTATTAGGAACAGTAAGAACAGAATGATCCAAGTCTTCTCTTACAAGCATAGCAACTCCTTGACCCCGGCCAGAATGATGCTTATCTTGGCGGTGACAGACAAAACCAGGAGCACTTAAGGATAATTTAGAGGTTAGTCTAGTTTCGCTAATACCAATAATATCGATAGACAAAACGCTTACCGCCAAGTCGAGTAGCTCATTTAACTTTGAATGTACTCCATCAGAGTTCCAGGATAGTAGGCGGAGTTCAGCTGAATCAGACATATTTACCGAGATGAGTAAGTACAAGCATGACTTTGTCCAACCAGGACGTACAAGCAATAAATTGGGGTTTTATATTTCTTAATATTAGTAAAATTTCAAACATGTCCTTAGTGGACTCATCATTAAAGTCAGTCGTACTGTGAGCCATCGGAGTTGGATTTAACACCGGTGTTACGTTGCTAGTTCCTACAGAAGGCCAAGTTGAAGGTGGTCGAAACATATTGTTTATCACTGGAGGAGGAGTTGGCTTCAGAGGCAACAATGATGGCACGGGCTTACGCTCTATAGCCTTCTTCTTCTCAATGCCTTCAAGATACGCCATTCGTACAATGCACTTCTTGTAGTTTGCTGGATGAGCTTCATTACAATTACAGCAGTGCGCAGGCTCGGCGCGATCGGTCTTGGTACAGTCCACAGTTGCGTGAGGAGCAACACACTTCACGCAGCGGGGTGGCTTGTTGCAGTTGATGGAAGCATGTCCAAACTCTTGACATCGAAAACATTGAGTACCATGCGAGCGATTTGGCTTGAATTTGCTTATAGTCACCACACAGCTACATAAGTACTTTATTTGCCGAAATTTCAAAATGTCAGCTCCAGCCTGTAGCTGTACCAAAAAGGGAGGACAAGGATTGGTCAAACCATTGCGAGACTTAAGCGGTTTTACTGAAGCTCCAGTGAAGCCAAGTTTTTCCAGCTCCTTTGGTAAGTCTTCTTCAACATAAGCCGGGAGGCCATGAATGACAATTTTAGGTACCTTTTCGTCCTTTCGGGTGAATGTAACAAAGGAAGCATTTTGAAGCCGCAGACCATCTTTAACAGCTTGGTGAGCATCAGGCGTATGGCATAAAATAGCCACCTTACCTCCGTTTCTGTACTGAAGGTGGTAACATTTTGTTAATTTTGAGATTTTCTCTTTTAAAGCTTCGTGTGTCCAGTCGGTCTTCATATCCAGGATGATAGGTGGAATATGACCAGTTCTTTTGACTTTGGCAGTGGCTCTAAGGTAAAATTCATTACCAGAATTTTTTCCAGGACCATCTACTGGAAGATCTTGGAAAGTGTTTTGCGTCGGAATGTCTCTAGTACTATCGAACTTTGCGTGTTTGGCAACTGCTGGCCGCTTTGGTTTACGCCAGTCATCCACATTTTCGGTTGCTGATCTCTTGGAATTGAGACTACCACTTGAGTCCGATCGTTGCAGGTATCTTTCCATTTTTTTACCACGAGGTATCCTTTTCACACATTTTATCGAACGAATTTATATCGACTCTTGGAATCACTAATCCGTGCTAGGTGGGAATAAGATATAGTTAAAGCAAGCGTGCACACGGGACAAGCGCGAGACGCGATGTGCAAAAAGTAATTCAATAAGATTAGCTGAACTGAGAGACTTGTATCAATGATTTAAAATGATTAAAATTCTGTAAATTAATTCGTATTACGGTCGAAAATCATACTTTAATGAACATAGACCTGACACTAATCTACAAAATGCAAAAACCTTAAGAAAATTTCAATTTCATGGACCTAGAAAATTTGAGTGCAAACATTCCATAGGTATACTTTTCTATAGACAAGATTGAGGAAGTCAAGAGTCGATCCATTATTTCTAGATTCATTGATGAACCTAGAAAAAATTATATGATCTACCCGCTGACTTCAAAACCTTGCACAGATCGTGCATTGATTGATCGATTACTTGGCTAATGAATAGTCAATGGAATATTAATATATGCTTATACCTTTATTGACAGGGTTTGCCTGCGGCTCTGACAACAAGCATAATGTTCTAAGTTGAAAAACTATAATGTGACCTTAATATTGAAATTCGTCGATGACTCTCGAATTTGTTTGAGGAGTTTACTAAATTCTAAGTATTTTGCTATACGACGCCAACAATAGAGCTGTACAGTTTGCCAAATATTGGTCAGAAAAAGTATAGTTTGAGAGCATTGTCACGAAAAGAAGATGAATTATTTTGTTTTCAGATGTTTTTTTAACTTGCATTATATAAGTATGTTTGTTACTCCTCCACGTAAAAACTGCCGAACAAAGGCACATGGGTAGATAATAGTACATAGGATAGTATTTATCCTACGAGGATGTTCCCTTGGGCTAATAGCTTACCTTCACATAGGCGAAGCCGCTAGCAGAAACTAGCTACATATCAAAAATTAAAAAGGCCATCCATAATTTCTACCCACCACCATGAGAAAAAGGCGTGAGTTTCTGTTTGTACCTTTTAAAGATCTAACAAACTCTTACAGTGTGAGGTGAGGAGAGGCAGGTCGATAGGTCCTCATAAATAACTGCCTACTTATCTCATGACTTATTAGATGAACCTAAGTGATAAAACATGGAGGCTTAAATATGGATATTAACACGACGGGCCGCGCAAGGCGCTCATTATTAGCTTATCTTAATTTAACATCAACACAGATTCTAGGCTCCCACAAAATAATTAGTGGATTTATCCCACTATTTAGGACGTGGTCCAAGTTTTAGACTAAGAGCGATTTTAGAGAACCCTTGAAAGTACCTATACGTATGCTGAGGAAGTACGAAAAATTTTTCTAAAGAACAATAATATTGTGCTAGAGAATATGACGTCACCTTGCAAACGAAAAACAAATGCTAAAAGCAAACCAGTGACCTAAATGCCAAAATTAGTTGTAAGCTTACCTCTTTTTTGGGAAGGAATCATCAATGTCTTCTCCCGCTCTAGGGTGGAGAAAAACCCACCTATAACTTCTTCATTTACCTTTTGCATTCTAGGGCCATGGTAACTCTAAAATGTTCTCGCAACCCTAGCAAGAGGGTCACCCCTAAGACCTAAGTTCATAATTTAGAAAGAAAAGGAGAATCGTGAAATTTGTACTTTTAGAAAAGTTTTTTTTTTATAATGTATAGGCTCACGTTTGACCACTATCTCACCTGATGGATGAAGTACGCAAGAAACTCGCTCCCTATGAAATCGCTGACCGCTTATCACTCACCCCAGCACCACTATAATGTGTTCACGATAGCTAAGTACGGTAATATATGTTGTACGCACATGACTTGTTTATAACGTAGTAATAAAGCGTCAACTCCTGCGACCACCCGTGTGTGCCCGGCCTAACATCCGAGCTTGTGAGAAACGAACCGACTAGACTACTAGTCGGCACTCAATTGTTTGACTAGTACGCCGACTATAACTGACTGGACGGATCGGCTTTTCCGATTAGTCGGTGACTATTCGTTCCATCCCTATTAAATATTGTTTTAATAATTTTATAGTACATACTTAATTCATCACAGCATTTATTTAAAATAACTGTAATAAGTCATCTAAAGCGACGATTTCTATGGAGAAGAATGCAAAAAAAAAACTCAATGGACCCTAAAATAAAATGGACTTATAAATCATTTTTCATTTAAAGCACTGACCTTGTAATTCAGATTTTCTTCTTTACAAAAAATATATAACAAGAAATAGTAAGTTATTGGTCTTGTGCTTATTATAAAGATATACAATAAAATATAATACTTAGTTCTTTTATTTCCTACTCTTAAACTCTTAAATGGCGACAAATCTGATTAGTCACCGACTATAAATGTGACCGGATAGTCGGCCTTCCCAACTAGTCGGCGACTAGTTCACTGGTCCATCTCTAACTGTAATGCTGCACTCACACGGGGAAATATTCTGTTAGGCTGTTTGTACCCGAAAAGTCCAAACTGTATAAAGTTTCCTGCTGTGAATGAATTATTTCTCTATTGGTAAATTAGCTTTCTATTTCTGAGTATTGTTATTGTTTAGGTGGGTTGTTTTGTTGATATTTCGTAATTGCAGTGCTGTAGATCTTGTGAGATGGTCAACTAAAATGGAATAAGCCAAGAAATAGGGGCCAAGTTTTCGACCCGCACACTCTTTGTTATTTACACCGAGTTGTAAATAATTTTTTTGATTTCGCCTCATCATCATTATGTCAGCCAAAAGGCATCCACTATTGGACATAGGCATCCGCCCATATAGGGGATATATAGGGGAACAATAATTAAGAACAGAAAAATAAAAATAAAACCGAATTCAAACTACGAAATGATAAAATACCTAACGTTAATTTCGGAAGTCGGTTTCAAAAAACGAATACATAAAACCAAAAACACCAATTTGTTTTTTAGTGTTCGATTTTTGAAAAAGTTTTTTTTTTATACTTTTAGCTATTGTCTATCTAACGTCCATAACTTAAATTACTGGGTTGCAATCATTAATTAACGCTTCCAAAAATATAGTTTTAAAAGTGAAGCTCCCAATATCAACATATTAACTTTAACAGTTAATTTAAATGGATTTAACCGCTTACCTTTCACCTTACCATATTTTAACGATGGCAACACGCAACTTAACTCCCTAAATTACCATAAACAACTAATAAATCTTTATTAAGAATCTTATTACTTAAGTTATGTGAGAAACTAAAATTATGCAAATAATTAATTATAAGTAATTATTATTTATGTAGGTATTGGTTACCTGAAGTTTATTTTGTTGAGTATGTCGCAATTTGCGGTGCTAGGCAAAATTATTACAGTAAATGTAATTAAGTGTAAGTTATGTAGGTCGCGTTTGTGAGTATTGTGAAGGCTGTACTCATTTAAAACAATACAATAATAATCAATATTGTCATCTTTCTCTATCACTCAACGGTTTTTTGGAAGAAAATTCAACTTTGACTAATAGAACTTAACTTTTTTTTGCGTGGGCAATCGTCAAACGATTTTTCGCCTCCTCTAGTTAGAACGGGAGGAAGTGTCAGACTTTTAATAACTAAAACCCACTGTTCCTTCATTTTCTCTATTGCGAGGACCATGGTAATTCCTTCAAATCCACAGGCCTGGCTGGTCTAAGAAAGTGAACCCCGAGGCCCTGGACCGAAGTTAAAGAAGGAACAGGAGTTGGTTTTTAGTCAGTAAAAGTCTGACACACCCTCCCACTTCGCCGAAGGGCGTGAGATGTCATTAGATGATTTTCCCACCTAAAAAAAAGGCCTAGCTGGTATCGGCTTTAACTGGCTCAGTCAATCTTGCCAACATCTCTTTGAAGGGTGCTTGGAACACTATTACACAACGCACTGTGAACCCGGGCTTAATCCTTACAGGACAGCCAGATATGTGGTGGAGCGAGAAAAAATGTCAGACTACGTTCTTACTATGTTCTTTCAGTTGCCCTTTGCGTTCCAGGACCGCAGAAACTCTCTCCTGCAGACCCGCAGCCCAGTTCTCACAGATCAGGTACTCAATCCGAATGATGACATTTTCAGAAACTATGCAAACGTCTGCTTAGTAAATGTGGTCAACTATGTATACATTCATTCATAAATGGATAAATCATAAATAAGTAGGTAGTATATACCTATACTAGTTTGTTGTTTGAACAACCAACTAGTGTAGGTAGGTTGTGGTTTAGGTATCTAACGTAAAACAACCTTAGCTATATGTATTTAAAATATATAATTAAAGTATATAATGTCTATTAAAATTACGAGTAAATTGTGTAAATTTATTTATTTATTACTAACTGCTCCCAGCGGTTTAGCCCGCGTGATAGCAGAAAATTATCCCGAGAGAACATACTTCCGGGATAAAAAGTATCCTATGTCCTATTCCAGGATATCGTCTATCCGTGTACCAAGTTTCATCAAAATCGGTTTTGTCATTTAGGCGTGAAGACGTAACAAAGAAACAAACTCACTTTCGCTTTTATAATATTAGTAAGGATATACTTTATTGTACACCATTAGTTTACACACACAAAAAACTAAAACTAAAACAAAATACATACAATGGGTAATGGGTAAATGAAAGTGTTCAAGAATTTCTTGAACATAAACTCTAATGACTATACTTTTGCATGCTTTGATATTAAACAAAGGACTGGACTCAATTTGTCCTTTTAATACCGTGTTTGTGTGTCCATGTCATATTTTACAAAATTATAGATACATTTGATACATGCAAAACCATAATTAGTCTTTCGAAAACTCTCCTTTTCCCTTTCCACTGTATAATTAAACTATATTTATCGGTAGATAAGCAGGAAGGGTGGCAGTTAATTACGCTCGCCGTTAACAGACTCGTCGGCGGTGTATTTCTGTTAAGTTTTAATTAAATCACTCGACACCTGTGCCCCCCACCCCTCCCACCCCTCAGCACGGGTCGGCGCGTGCGCACGTGCCGAGTATACTTCGTTTTAGATCCTTTTTACGGCGCATCGAGTGAATTGTTAAGTGAGCTTTTGTTTCCGGGATCGTAAAGTTTTGGTGGTAGTGAGGTATAAAGGAAATACATCAAAATCAAAGCATTTATTTGTAACTAGCTTATGCCCGCGGTTTCACCCGCATATATAAAGTATAGCCTATGTCACTCAAGAATAAAGCAGTGTTCTATTAGTGAAAAAAATTTAGCAATCGGACCAGTACTTTCAGAAATGACCTCCTACAAAACAAAAAAACAAAATCTCTTTATAATATTAGTGTTTTTAAAACTTTCACGAGTTACTGTCAAAAATATGCATTAATTCATGAATCCCCAAGCGACCACCGGTGGCCGCTATTGTGTCTCTAATTGACGGTATCTGAAGGGTTAAAAGAAAATTATGTGCGAAAAACTGTTCTATGTATAACAATCGTCCATGCATGGCTCATACTTTCTTCACACCATTTCCGACATAATCGAAAGTGCCCAACAACAAAGCACCATAAAAAAGAAAGTGCACCAATCATGCGAACAAACAGTCATATTCATAACAGAGCCAAATAAGACAAAGAGCTCGTTTACCACCGCACCGCTAAGAGGCGCAGGCGCATCGGAAACTAGCGGTCACAGAGAAAGGTGCCAATATAAGTGCAGACAAGGGCAAAACCGACTGGAAAAACTAGTCAAAAACGAATAAGCGAAATCTGAAGAAAATTAAATAGGTGAGAAAGATAAGAATTATTCCAATTAGAGTATGTGACAGTGATGGACTATCAATATAGGTAGGTAGTCTAATTTTTTCCAAAGTATGCTATGGTCGGACAAGAAGAGTCGAAGAGTTATGAGTATATGTGTGGATGGATGTAGACGGAGAGATTAGGTGAGAAGTGATATGAAAGAAAAGGGAGTTAGTGATAGCGTGACGGGTGTCAGGACAAAATGAAAGAAAAAAACGTGTTGCGCCGACCCCAAATAACATAGAAAAAGGGCAGGAAAATGAAGCTGGTGATGCTGTGGTCAGATCAGTTTGACTAGAAGTCGACAGCTGGATACCAGTATTTTAAGTTCCTGACTATATGCCTCCCCCCAGTATCAACACATTGTATGGTCCTGTGCATCAAGCATGCATAGGATTCCCGCAACCCTCTTCAGGTCATCAGCCCACCACGTGGTGATGATGGAAGGCCGATTAAGATTAATCTACACTTCTACACTAATATCATAAAAAGACAAAGTTTGTTTTTTTGTTTATAGGAGGTAAGCTCTGGAAGTATTGGTCCGATTGTTAAAATATTTTCACCTATAGAAAGCTGTTTTATTCCTGAGTGACATAGGCAAAGGCATTTTATGTACGCGGGTGAAACTTCGGGCAAAAGCTAGTTTCTTATAATTTTCTATCTCCGACACATTTGCACAAAACATTCAAAATATTCAAAAAAATGCATGCAGACGAACTATTTTAAAAGACAGACTATACATGATATACATTTATAAGATCACAATTAGCGTTCACGGCCACATGCGCTTGCGCAACGTTAGTGTACTAGCAATAACGTAACCAACTGAAATACACTTTGATTCGGACCGAGGTGAAACAGATGAGTTCATATGTACGGCTCTATTAGTGGCGTTAGCATAGAAAGAGACTGATGTATATAAACAATGCATAGGCATATTCAACCTTATTATATTCCCACTGCTGGGATTCAGGCCTCCTTTCGGGGAGAGGGAATGGGCCGTAAGTCATCCACTACATGGGCTGAAGTTTTCGTTCTAAGATATGCCGGTGTCCCCACAAACACTATGTTTTCCTTCACCGTTTTAAAAATAGTAGTTATGAAATGCTTTTGATTTCCTTTTGTTTTTTTTTTAACTCAGTAATGGTCAACTAATTGCGACGTTTCTTAATTTTTATTATATTGACGGCGATATTATAAAAATGATGCCAATGATCTCTTATCTCAATTTCAGCGGGAAGTGAACAGTGATTGTTCAGGATTAATGAACTGAATATTTTTATAGGCCTGAAGCAATATTTATATAACTATGCCTAATTTCTTCAAGTATTTTTTCAATTGTTGATAGGCTCGCGCTTGACCAGTATCGCACCTGATAGAAAATGACGATATGGTCGACGATGGAAGTTTTAAAACTTCCAGATAACTAAGGGAGAAAGGGAGGAAGAAATCTCTGAAAGTACTGATTTATTTCGAAAACCTCTATAAAGTTAAAAAAGCTACATACCTACATACACTATCCTAAAGGGTCATGTTATCTCAAAATGGTTCCGGGATAAACCAAGCAAGCAAAATCGGATGAAAAAGTTAGGTAATTATTCTAAAGAGGCACAAAGAACAGGAGGATATATTTCATACGTTATTTCAAAAACTAAAAATAAAAATACTATGCATCATAGCATATTTTTTTTCACACAAATTTATACATCGGAATGCTAAACCAAATTCGTATATACATATTAACAAAAAACAAGATATAAATAAGTCAATTAATGCCTTCATGTTAACGTTTTTAAAATAAAAAAAATCCCATAAAATTTACACATATTATTAAAACAATGATTAGTAACAATTAAACAATCCGACATGTTCTAACGTCATAGAACGGTACTTATAGGGTCGGTTCGGTCATAAATCTTGCGGCTATAGCATTACCTGCGCCTGCGCCGATCTGGTTTCACTTCGACAAGCGACGGCCGCGGCAGGGACCACCGGAAGCGTGAGAAGTGGAGTACGGACTGTTTTTTATGCACCTTCTTATTGGAGGAAAAGTTGTGCTAGACTTATAAGGGGAAATAAATAAACTGCCTTGACTATGGCTGTCTATGGTTGATTGGTAAGGCCTAAAACTTACTACAGGGGTTTTTGAAAGAGTTAGCCATAGCACGCACTGGTTACTTTGTAACAGTGATTTTTGACAAAAAAGAAACCGTGCTTATGAACCCAATATGTAGTGCAAGCACTTGAAGTTTATGTATAGGCTCACGTTTGACCACTATCTCACCTGATGGTAAGCGATGATGTGGCCGACGATGGAACACGCTTGCCTAGAAGCAATCTATTCACTCTTGACTTAAAGACCCCTAAGTTGTAGCTATCAGGAAACAGACTCCGGCAGGGAATTCCACTCCTTAGCTGTACGCTAACGTTATTTTAAATATAATATCGTTTTTTTTTATATTTAAATCGTAAACTCGTGCCCCGGTATGAAGGCTAGAAGGAACGGGATAGGGTTTTTAGTCAGTAAGAATCTGACTCTATCTCCCGCTCCACCCAAGAGCGGGTTTTGTCATAAAATGATTTTCCCCATAGACAAAAAAAAATTTTTATCGTGAATTACAAAACATTAATATGTGAAAATAGCAATCATCATCATTTCTGCCGAAAGACGTCCATTGTTGGACATAGGTCTCCCCCAAGTGTCACCACAATGAACGGTCTTATTTTGATTTCCGCAACCCTTACCAGTCTACCTTGTAGGAGGCCTTGCAACACTGCGTCTTCCGGTTCACTTTTAAAAATAGTAATGGGTGTATTTTATCAGAACATTTTTTTTTTTGTTATTGAGCTAAGTTGGGTTCAACAGCTTCAATATACATAGATTACTATAATGTAGCTTCACGGTAAAGCTACGAAGATTGATCACCATGTCACTACAAAGCCAATTTATCTTAATGTCGCCGATAGATTTCTGTACACTCCTGCCACAAAATATATAGGTACAGAAGTCAATCTACATACAAAGCGCGCTCGAGCAACGCACACATAGACACCGCTCACGGACACGATATCTCGGTAGCGTCTCGGCCCATTCGTCGAACAGTTCCGGCTCAAACGCTCATTAGTGTGCGTCCACCGAGCGTAGGTATAAAAAGTGAAGTACATACTTGAGATTCTCTTCTGTACCTATCTATTTTGTGGTCCTGCGCCCGATATTGATCAATTGTTGTGCCTCGATGCAAATTGCGTACGATAGCGCGGGTCACCTTGTGGCAAAGATTGTATTGTTGAACAAACATTTTTAGTCTTATCAAGGAGTCGATAGCCTGAATTAAAAACATGAAAACACTAAATTTTAATTGGAGGTAGGTATTTAACTGAACTACTTTAATTGTAAGTCTCCTGTCTTGTTTTAGCTCTATAGATACGAGAAGAATAAACATTGATAAAATATGTGGAAGTTTTTTTAATCATTTACCTAGCTGTTGAAAGTAGAAAGTGTCCCAAATTAACATATTTAAATAATGCATATACAATATTAGTTTAGTATATGCGAAACCCGAAACGTATCCAGTATTTTTATGTAAAAAATCCATGTACAAAATTTCATAACTGTATCATGAACAATCACAAAGTTATAAGTTTGTTATGTCAGCAAAAATACATAGTCACCGGACCATTCAGGCAACTGAGCACTTACACTTGCATAAAGCTATTTGCTCGCCCCTAATGCCCGCTATGACCTGCCTTAACCTACGTTGTACTTAGTGTCGGTGGTGTCCAACTTGCGACCTTTTAAAACATTTTTGGAAAAAAATATAACATTGTGTAAAAACTTTTGGAATCCATTCAGTTACTGATTCTGTACCAACTATATATATTCAGGTTTCACCTAAACTACAAATAATTGCTCTGGGCTGAAAAAAATTTAATATTGGCAAGGCTTGAAGTCATTTTCAGCAAATGGCAACTAGACAAACAAACAACTCCCTAGCCTTTAGCAACAAAACCATTTTACCATAAATCTGGCACAAATCCTCAAAGCCCATCCTTCACAACATTACCCAGCCGTGACTGCCAAAAATGGATAAATGCTCTTTACGCTTGGTTTCCTCTACAAGGCACGAACAGTAGAAGGTATAATAACTCACTCACAACCTTTTACCTCTTTACTTGATGGGAAAACCACAATATACCAACTGTAATGTTCTGAACAAAGTACTATACTACACTACCAACATATACACAAGCGTAATAGCATAGCTGGCGTACCTATAAATTCATATGCAGTGACTTCCATATTCTGGTTAATTCTATTTAGGAACTGTTGTGACCACATTTACTGTTTTAGGGAAAAAAATAAGTTTAGGACTTGCCTATATTTCAATTAGCTATACATAAAAATCAGACCGAACTGAAAGAATTTATGGACACTGCCAATTTGTACAACAACCTAATAGCATACAGAAAATAACATTTTTGAAAAAAATCTCTTCTTTATGTAAACAAGAACTCGGAATCATCAGTCCCATAACCAAGTTGATAATCTGCAATCGTTAAGGCTAACAGAAAACTTCAAAAGTACGGGAATGACGTCATCTAAACGCTAGTCACGTTGTCAGAACATAAGAATCGTTTCGCTTGCATCGAACGCTTCGATTTGGCCACGCCCCCGATTTTTTTATTCGGACCACGTGACTGAGCGTAGACATGATGAGGCAGGCTACAAGAGCAAAACCTTAGACTAAAACCTAGTATTTTATGTCTAAATATCAGTCTAACATTGACAAAACATGAATAAAGCATTGTTGACAAGTGCCCGCCATATGTCATGCGTAGGCGCACCGAGTCACCGTCGACGTTCCAGGAACACCTCCGTAGGTGAGACATGACTGAACCACAGATTACAAGGTGGGTACTGTACTCCTATCACGAGCACCGAGCTGGATTGTAACTGTTATCGTGTTGCTATCAAGTGGATAGAAGTTGTAATCAGCGAATTGTGAATGGATATAAACTAATACAAGACATAGATCTATATGACGTAGATCCATAATTATGCTCTACATATTGACTGACTGACATATCAACGGACAGTTGAAACTACAGGGCCTAGTAGCGTGAATTTCGCACAAGGTGATCCTTAACCATAAGAGAACAAAAAGCTAAAGATTTTTTTGTGAAATTTGTTAAAAACAAGGTTTTTATTTTTTGTTGGTAAATCAGCAAATATCTTATTCCACTCTAGGTCGAGCGGGACTGTCAGACTTTTACTAGCAAAAACTTGTTCTGTACCATGTTCGTTCATCTGCGACTGCATCTGCATCCATGGCAACTCCTTCGAACGATCCCGAAAGATCCCCAAAGTTAGTGTGCGTTTTCATATTTTTCTACTAGTGTTTTTTTACTAGCCATTACTGTCCCAATGCTGGGCAAAGGCCTCCCCCAAGTCCTTCCAAACTCTCTTCTCCTGCGCCGTCTCTAACCACGACTCGACGCGTTCCTTTTTTCTCTATAAGTAACTCATAAATATTTTGGTTACTTACGTAGGCGTCTTGCAGTCTGTTCTTACAAAGTTTACCATGTTCTTTGAAACAATGAATCACAATGATAGCAACTGCTTGGTGATGCATCATGATTCAGTCAGCTTGATCACGCTTCTGCAGTAACGGCACGTTTCTTAGTTTTATTGTAATCTAGAGATGTGTCAGAATAAACTTGTGAATGAAGTTTAGACGGTGGACTGGTCATAATGATGCATTAAGACTTGAAACAAAAGATAGGTGAGCAGAGCGAGCCTAGACATAGTAACATTCAATCAGCAATAAAGACTGTCAAGAAATGGCTATTCATTGGAAACACCATGTTACGTTTTGGAAGCGGTACACCCAAGCATAGTTAATCAAATTACTTATAATGTTTCCACTTCTGGAATGGGCCGTTCCTAATCTACCACTCAGGTCCCGTGCGGTATGTGCCTTGTCAGTTGTCACTAGGTGAGAATAGGCGATAAAATATCAAAACTAAAACCGATGCCATCTGGCTACAGGAGGTCCAAAAGGGAATCCTGGGGTCCTGGGATACAAAGCAAAGAAGGAACGTAAGTTATTTTAGGCAGTACAAATCTGCCACGCCTTCCCGCTTCTCTCTAAAGCGAGAGAAGACATTACCTAGATGATTTACCAAAAAAATAAAATGGAGAACTTAAATTTTGTGTTTCTGACCAGGTTTGTTCAGTGAACCTTAGATAGCCCGCTACTGTCATGGTTGACTCACAGACTGGTTATTTTATTTTTAAATTTTATTATTCGTGTTGTCTACGAAGTTTTTTGCGCGTTCATTGATAAAAAAGCTTCCACGTTTTAACAAAAAAATAAACGGTTGCGCTGTACCACCTGTCATGAAAACCGTCGCAAACACAAACATATAGCATTTTGTAGAAATAAAGAAAGGACACAAAGTTGAAAACAACCTCAAAAGTGATGATAATCTAAATAGCAGCCGACAAACGGTCATCATCGTCATCACACAGCTAGTTTTGCGAGCTGACCAAATAAAGCGAGCACCGTAGTTGGCGGTGAATGGGCTATGGCGTCACATGATGATACCCACGCGAACGCATGCCATATGGTCGCAGCCTTAATTGTATTTCTATTGCGACCGATCAACATACGGTGTTATGGTACAAAAATTTTAGAATTCTACCAGCAAGGTAAATAATGTAAGAAAATGGTCCTTTGTTTTTACAAGCTTTTATTTAGTTTCACCTGTCCCGATGTTTGTCTGTAATAAAAGTAAATTAAATTTGACCCACTTCCCGGTTACCGATTGAGCTGAAATTTTGCATGCATGTGTAAATCAGATGACAATGCAAAATTATTATGACAAGGAGCTGATCTTATGATAGAACCGGAAGGTGGCTATAGGAACTTAGCAGTTAAACGACACAACCCCATCGAGTTTGGGCTCGTATGATTCGTCTTGACGAATATTAATTATATAGGTATACCGAGCTATATAAAAGTATAGATGTATCTATAGATAGATTATCTGACCTAAAAACTTAGTAATATGTCTTAGATTATCTAAAGAGGTGTCCATATATTTTTACATGAATATTATTTTAACAATTACTATTTTTTACCAAATGCAGTAGACAAAAAAACATCCATTTAACTCTATTAATTATTCTATATACCTACTTAATATCTAATATTAATTCATTCTTATATTAATTGTCCCTACATACGGAAACATTGCGGGAAAGTGGATCGCAATTCCATTTACCTACCTTTAAAAAAAATAAAAATAAAATAAAATAATATTAAAATATTCCTTCCTTTATTACCGAGGAAAATAACAACATACTAAAGAGTGACTTTTAATAGGCCATGGCAATTAATATAAAAAAACAATTGATTTTATAATCATTTACCAGTATAGGTAAAAAATATTCCATTGGATATTGATTTGTCACTGAAAAACCCCAAACCGCTTGCGTGTCCTGGCACAGTTTGAAAACTGACAACCACACACTAGTTATAAATTGACGTAGAACGTTATTTACGTTGTAACGTCAATTTGTGACTTGTCATAAAAAGTATAAATGACTAGTGTGTGCCAGCGGCTTCGCCCGCTTGAAATTAGGTTCCTCCATACAAACTTTGGACCCTCCTTATGAAACGGGGGTCCAAAGTTTTCCAAATTTCCTGGCTGGAATTTCCAAAATTCGCTCCCAAAGGGTATGAACCCTCTTTCCCTCTTTTGGGTAGATTTCGATCTACTGGTTGTCCGAAAAAAAAACTCCGGAGCTCTGGAACGAAAGCAAACATCGACGAAAGGAACAGGAGTGGGTTTTGGTCAGCAAAAGTATGCCACACCCTCTCGCTCCGCCCAAGAGCTCTTTAGGTGGGAATTGATTCAATGAGTACTCCCAACTCATTGGATCAATTCCCACCTAAAGAAAAGATATTAAAATCTTCGTCAATATTTACTCTATTGACCTTGCGTTTACCCACTATCTCACCCGACACACAGTCACGATACATTCCAATACCCTTATCGGACAACATCAGCGCCAGATCATCTCTCATTCACAAACATCTCCGCCGCCAGGCCCCCGCTGCGCCCTGCCTCAAATACCGCTACACATAAACAGTTCCGAACGGGACGATACCCCGAGGAACACGACCCGTCCATCTGGCCATCAATCATCATCCTAGCTTCATCCTGGAGTCAGCTTCCAGTCTAGCGAGATGGAGTAAACCATTAATCTTGTTTATGGACTGACAAAACGCCTTCTGCAAATTAACTATTGTTTCTGAAGCTATTAATGTCTAAACTTATATCGGTTGACAAGCTTGATGATTTTGCCGTCCGGTTGGGAGTCTTTTGTTTTATTCCACAACTTTCACACAACGTCATCTAGTCCCAAACTAAGCAGAGCTTGTGATACTAGACAACTGATAAGTCAAAATTTACAAAATTAATAAATTTAAAATTGGTCCCTTGCTGCGTATATTCATCCGGTGATAGCCAGACGTTTAAAATATTATCAACCAATTTGCCAATATATATACTCGTATATATATATTATATATTACTAGCTTTTACCCACGTCTTCGCCCGCGTTCTTTAATATACTTTAATTCCTCTCCCCTCTTCTACCCGCTTTCTACCCCTTTTCTCACTTTAAAAAAAAACTGCCTATGTCCGTCTCCAGGTTCCCAACTATCTGTGTACCAAAATTCATCAAAATCGGTTTTGCCATTTAGGCGTGAAGACGTAACAAACAAACAAATAAACAAACTCACTTCGGCTTTTATAATATTAGTAAGGATAAGACTACCATCTGTTATATAATGTGTACACTAAAATTGTGTACTTAGGTATTATGCAATAAAGTCTAATTTTTAGATTTATTGACATCCTCAAAAATTTCAGACTGAAACCGCGCCTGTACTAAATTATCTACATTATTAAAGGAAAAACTTACAAGAACAGCCGAACTACTAGGACTAAGAGAGTGAAATTGCACCTAAGCAATTTACAACCGTAGTGGGCGAGCGTGGTGTATAAACTAGTTGCCGTAAAAATGTAATGATTCGTCTTCTAGATTATTCAAAAATAAGGCACACGTATTTTTTTATTTGTAAATCAAACAAAATTGACAAAGATACGTGTAACGTCACGCCGTGCTGCTTTTTTTCTCACGGGGTAAAGTCATACGTAACTTTAATGGGCTATATCTTTGTTATTTTTTGTTTAATCGCAAAAAGAAAAAACTATGTGTCCAATATTTTTTTTATAATCTAAAATACTCTGCAGCCGAAATGCAGGACGCATAGCGCGGCACGCAAATATCAACGACATCATCCGTCGCGCTCTTGTCACCGTCGGCGTTCCGGCCATACTGGAACCTCATGGCCTGGCACGCGACGATGGCAAAAGACCGGACGGTATGTCTCTATTTCCATGGAAGATGGGTAGGCCTTTAGTGTGGGACGCTACTTGTGTCGATACTCTTGCGCCATCCCATCTTCCTAGCTCGTCGTGCTGTGCTGGTGCTGCTGCAGCGGCTGCAGAGAACCTCAAGCGGCGGAAATATAATAACCTTGTTGGTAATTATGTTTTCGAGCCGTTTGGGGTTGAAACTCTTGGATCGTGGGGTCCGAGTGCTCACAAATTATTTAAAGAACTTTCGAAACGCCTCATGGACACTTCGCGTGACCCAAAGGCTGGCTTTTACTTCGGTCAAAGGATAAGCATTGCCATCCAGCGTGGCAATGCCGCCAGCCTTTTGGGTACATTACCAGTCGACAGCGATGCGGAGGAATTTTTCGACGCCTTACATTAAATTGCCATTTTTATTTATTTTTTTATTTTAGTTCTCTAGGGTTTTATTTTAATTTTTTAAGTTAGTTTTAATTAATTTAAGTTTATATCTAGAAATAATTATTTTTTGGTTTGAAATATATAATAAGAGTGACTCTAATCAATAATATAATAGTTCAATACAAAACAACATATTAATATTTTTAGCCTCTTGTATTTTTTACTTACCTGTTGCCTTTAAAATACGAAAAAGTATAATTAAAATACGGACTAAATAGAATGTAATTATTTTGATTCTGGAAACTACCCTATTTCCCTCTCTCAAAGAGGAGGCCCGATTCACAGCTGTAGGAAAATGAATTCTAGTTATGCTCATATAAACAACCCATTAAAATGGTTATATTTACCACAAGTACTATTAAATATAAACAGTACATAATGCTATTAATGTAAATACTTCCCGATAACGCATGTTTATAGATAGATTAGTAATTAGAATTCAATACCCACCGACCCAATTCAATTAAAAGTTCAAAGTGTGGATAGCATTATCTATTGACTTCACTTGTCCTAGTTTACTGTTACATACTAATCACTGTAACTGTCCCTTCGCTTTAATCCCTTTCGTAGTAAGATAGTTTGTATTTGTGTAGTTTTAAATGTTATCATATGACTGGCCTGTTGGTCTAGTGGTTAGTGACCCTGACTGCTATGCCGGAGGTCGTGGGTTCGATTCCTACCCAGGACAAATGTTTGTGTGATGAGCATGATCATTTGTTCTGTGTCTGGGTGTAATTTATCTATAATATGTATGTATTTAGAAATATGTTTATCAGTTGTCTAATACCCATAACACAAGCTCTGCTTAGCTTGGGACTAGACGGCGTTGTGTGATAGAGGTGGAAAAAGAAAATCAGTGGCGTAGCTAGTCCTAATGGGGCCCCATAAAAATACTTTTGAAAGGATCATTCAGAAAGTAACCTACCTACTAAAAATACTACTAAAATATTCTAAAAGGCTAAAAACTCTTTACTTACAGAGTATCATATAGTCATTATTCATTCACTCCTAGCTTTTTATCAATATGAGAATTTAAGATTGTGTATAACATGTTACGAATTTAAAGAAAGAAAGAAAGAAAGAAAAATCATTTATTTTTACCTCACACATACATGTCGGCGTTTAGTAAGAAAAATACGTAGAAAGCTGCACGTGCGCAACGTGACATCATCGTACCACTCTATGAGTCAGGAGAGGTGGGGGCGAGCTATTATAAGGCGGCGCGCTAGCCGGCTCGGTTCACTTTGACCGAAGCAGTCGCAGCGTCAACACCTCTGAATTGTGATGCCGATCACACCTGAGTCATATTTGTGATTTATTTTTAAACTAAATTTATTTATTTAATGAAGTAAATAGTTAAATTAACCAGTTATTATTTGATTGTGATTTCGATACAATAAATCAGTTATCAACTTTATACTGAAGTTTTCGTTACGACATGTCTGAAAACCAGTCAAGAACCGACCTTGAAGACCTCATGGATTGCCGCCCGCCTTCACCAATTCTACAGCAAGTTTCGGTTCCATCCGAAATCAGAAGTGGGATGGACCTTGAAGCTTCTTCAGCTCCATCTGCTCGCATAGAAGAGAGTACCTTTGGTACCAACCAGGCCTTGTCTGCATTGGCCGGTATCATAGAAAATTTAACACGACAGCAGCAAGCAAGTATGCAGGCTAATCGTGAGTTTTTAGCTGGACTGTTAAGTCAGGCCGCGGCGCCAGCAAAACGTCCAAGACTCAGTGAAATTTATATCGCATCCTTTGACCCTGATGGTGAAGTACCAGTACGAGATTGGTGCGAGCACGTGGACAGAGCGAAAAATCACTGGCAAATGACCGATTACGAAGTATGTACAAAAATAGCTGGCTTACTGCTGGGTCGTGCTAAACCTCTTGGAGATACATGGTTAGTGAAGTCGCCAGTATGGTCAGACATGCGAGAAGCGTTAATACAAACTTTTGAACCCGAAGCGCGGTACTCAAACGATATAGTAAAGCTGCGAAGTTTTAAATTTGATATGGCACATCCAGCTGAATCGATCACCAGAGCTTGGAACATCTGGAAACGAGTCATCAGTGGTGACAAGGACAAGGATGCTGTGGAAGCCGTAATTGGCTGCATAGACAATGAGTTCCTTCGATTACGTCTGTTGTCTAGTAAATGTTCCTCAGTTCCTGAATTAATTTCGGTGGCGGCTACAATCAAACAGCGAGAACCTCGTCAGGGTGAACCACCTTCGAAACGACCAAGATTGAGAAATAATAGAGATGATACTATGCTTTGTTTTAAATGTGGGAAACCTGGACATGTACAAGCACATTGTGACAAAGGCAACGAGAAGACACGCTCGGACGTTCTTAAGCCGTTGCTGAGTACAACTAGTTCCAACGAATCCTCGAACCACATAGAACGCCAAAAGCCCAAGTGTAATTACTGTGACAAAATTGGTCATATTGAGTCGTCCTGCTTCAAGAAGATGGCAGATGAAGCTGAGAAAGTTAATTTGGCCGGAGAACAAGAAGAAATATTAACACCAATGGCTGTTAAAATCAACGGTCACAAATTTACAGCATTCTATGACAGTGGTGCAGCACGTTCCTTAGTAAGACGTTCCATTAGTCAAAGTATACCTGGAAAACGTGAAGATTGTTCGTTAATGCTAAAAGGCATTGGTAGTGAAAGTATCCCAATTCTATCCTGCCAAAAAGTCAATGCAACATGTGACATAAATGGCGTTTTTGTAGAAGTTGCCTTTTACATTGTGGAAGACCACGAAACGCCTTGTGGTATTTTGATAGGAGCCGAAATAGTGAAGGGTACAGGTTTGAGTGTACTTATTACCGAAAAGGGCGCTACCGTGATGAGACAGTCGACCATTTTAAATATCGATACATACGACCCCTTCGTCGATTTGGACACTGATTTGACTAATGAAGATGAAATATGTGAGTTGAAGAAAGTATTGCTGAAATACAGTGAGACATTTGCTACGGGCATTCCAAAGAAACGAGTGACTACGGGAAGCTTGGAAATCCAGTTAAAAGATCCTACTAAGATAGTATCTAGAAGACCTTATCGAATGGCTCCAACTGAAAGACAGAAATTAAAAGAAATCATTAATGAGTTAATGGTTAACGGAATCGTCAGAGAAAGTACATCAGAATTTGCCAGCCCTGTGATACTCGTTAAGAAAAAGAATGGGGATGATCGAATGTGCACCGACTATAGAGAGTTGAACAAAAATACTGTCTCCATCAAGTTTCCACTGCCAATAATTTCCGATCAGATCGACCGATTATCCGATGCCACCTATTTCATCAGTTTAGATATGGCGCAAGGTTTTTACCAAATCCCAATTAAAGAAGAATCGGTGCCGAAAACGGCCTTTATTACACCTGATGGCCTCTATGAATACATGAGAATGCCTTTTGGGCTCACGAACGCGCCAGCTGTATTTCAACGAGCAATAATAACTGCACTACGACCTTTATTAGATAATATCTTAGTCTATATGGATGATGTGTTAATAAAGTGTAAAACATTCACTGAAGGATTACAGATGTTGGACAAGGTCTTGGCAGCGTTAACCAAGGCTGGATTTACCGTGAATGCAAGGAAATGCTCTTTCTTCAAGATATCAATTGAGTATCTCGGAAATCTGATCACAAAAGGTACTGTCCGACCAAGCCCAAGGAAGGTTGAGGCTTTAGAAAAGTCTGCTGTACCCACAAACGTAAAACAGGTACGTCAATTTTGTGGCTTGGCCGGATACTTCAGACGCTTTATACCATCCTTCTCTGAACGTTTAATACCACTTTACAATTTAACCAAGAAGGACGCCAAATTTCAATGGACCGCAGAATGTGAAAGTATCAGACTTGATATTATTCGTCGATTGACTTCAACACCAGTTCTAACTATTTTTCAAGAAGGACTTCCTATAGAACTCCATACGGACGCTAGTAGCTCTGGGTTGGGTGCCGTCCTTATTCAAACACAAGAAGGCCGGCAGCACGTGATTGCTTACATGAGTATGAGAACTACAGAACCAGAAAGCCACTACCACTCGTATGAGCTAGAAACGCTTGCCGTAGTAAGGGCGATAAAGCACTTTAGACAATATCTTTACGGTAGATCTTTTACAATCGTTACCGACTGCAACGCCATAAAATCGTCATCAAGCAAACATGAACTCTTACCCAGGATCCACAGATGGTGGTCCTTTCTCCAAAATTACGACTTTAAGATAGAATATCGTCAAGGGAACCGAATGAAACATGCAGATTTCTTCAGCCGAAATCCTATAGCGTGCATTAACTTGGCGCAAAATGTTGACACGTGGCTAAAAATTGAGCAAAGGCGTGATGCAGAATTAGCCCAAATTATTAAGAAGTTGGAACAAAACGAACAAATGAGTGAGTACCGCATGAATAATCTTGTTTTGGAACACTGTTATGACGATAAAGAGCCTGGATGTAAAAAGTGGAAAAAAGTGGTTCCAAAATCGTACCAATGGAGCATTATTAATGCCTATCATACTGCGTTAAAACATTTTGGATGGGAGAAGACTCTTGGTAAGATTCGGGAAAATTACTGGTTTCCCGAAATGTCTACAACTGTAAGAAGGTTCGTAGAAAATTGCGTTATATGCAAAACTAGCAAAGGTGCTTCCGGAGCCAAACAAGTAGAAATGTACCCCATAGAAAAGAAACCCGTTCCCTTCGATACCATCCACATAGATATGACTGGTCATCTTACCAGAAGGAACAACAAGCATGAATATGTTGTCGTTATTATTGATGCTTACACTAAGTTTGTGACCTTAACTTACGCGAATAACAAGACAGCCAACTCAATGCTGCAAGCACTGAAACATGTTGTATCTTTATTTGGAGCACCAAGACAAATCATAAGTGACCAGGATACCGCTTTTAAAGCCGAATTTGAAGAATTTTGTAAATATTACAACATCCACCAGCACTTTATAGCTCCAGGGGTTAGCAGGGCTAACGGACAGGTGGAGCGGATGATGGCAGTTGTTAAAAATGGATTGACAATCATTCGCAATTATGAAACTCAAAACTGGAAGAGAGGATTGGAAGCTCTTCAATTAGCAATCAATTGCACTAAAAATAAAACAACAAATGTTAGTCCGATTAAAGCCCTGACTGGCAGACAATGTGCCGTACCACCGGAATTAGTATCCTTGATTGACGAAGAAGAAGGAACTGTAAGTCGAAATCAACTCGATAGTTATATACAAAAGAAAATTGATACACAAGGAAAGGAAGACAAAGCAAGATTTGATCAGGGTAAAGCCAAAGTAAAAAGGTTTCAAAAGGATGACATAGTTCTATTCAGGACTAACCCTAGGTCTCAAATCGGACTTGACCTAAAATACCCGGATGCTTATGTTATTTGGAAAATATTGCCAAATGATCGTTACCAAGTAAAGAAAATAACAGGACGCGGACGACCAAAAAAAGTAGCTCATGATCAGCTTCGGCTTGCACCGAAACCAAATGGAAGCATAAATCAGGACTCCATGTCGGCGCAAGATGAACTAATAGTAATAACAGAGCCAAATGAGAACCGGCTGAACACTCCTAACGATTCAACTCAACTGCAGGAGGAAAGTCTACAGTAGTAGAGGTAATCATTTTCATTACTCCAGAACCGTATAAAAAGTATTGCATGACCTGTTTATAATATAAGTTGAGGACAGGGGCCTCCTTATTTTTGCAATATGTATCGAACGTAAGTTGAGGACAGGGGCCTCCTTACTTTGTATGATGTGTCAAAAGTAAGTTGAGGACAGGGGCCTCCTTACTTTGCCATATGTATCGAATGTAAGTTGAGGACAGGGGCCTCCTTACATTTGTAACATGTAACGTGAGTTGAGGACAGGGGCCTCCTTACTTTGTAATACGTAATGTAAGTTGAGGACAGGGGCCTCCTTACTCTGGTAAAAAGATATGATTGGACATGAGTTTTACATTGGTTTAGGCAACTAGTCTACTCAAGTACTAGTTGAACTTTGATATACTGCGCATTTTTCTCTTTTTAAGGTCGAGGGCGACCTTTGTGCAGAATGGCCGTGTCGGCGTTTAGTAAGAAAAATACGTAGAAAGCTGCACGTGCGCAACGTGACATCATCGTACCACTCTATGAGTCAGGAGAGGTGGGGGCGAGCTATTATAAGGCGGCGCGCTAGCCGGCTCGGTTCACTTTGACCGAAGCAGTCGCAGCGTCAACACCTCTGAATTGTGATGCCGATCACACCTGAGTCATATTTGTGATTTATTTTTAAACTAAATTTATTTATTTAATGAAGTAAATAGTTAAATTAACCAGTTATTATTTGATTGTGATTTCGATACAATAAATCAGTTATCAACTTTATACTGAAGTTTTCGTTACGACATGTCTGAAAACCAGTCAAGAACCGACCTTGAAGACCTCATGGATTGCCGCCCGCCTTCACCAATTCTACAGCAAGTTTCGGTTCCATCCGAAATACATTTTAACTTAAACAGTTGAGTAGTATTCAGGCATATGTCGGGGGCCCCTGTAGCTCGGGGGCCCCGTATCATTGATACGGCTGATACGGCGGTAACTACGCCCCTGATCTTAATTATACAACGTGTAAGGTTAAATGCGCAAAACTTGAATATAGTTTGAGCAGAATAACGAGCAGAATCAATTAAACCACTTTTTAATATAGGTTAAATTTTTCAAAAAATTCTTCATAAAAAATGTTGCTCTGTCTATTTATTAATAGGTCAAGCTATCACGTACGCAAATCCGCCCATTTAGGTAAACAAACTCAAATGGTTGTAATCCAATCAAATTTACTTATATGCGGGATGACAAAAGTTCTTATTTCGATGCAGATACGAATTTTAAACAAACTAAAACTGCACATAAAACCCTTCCTGTGTTTTTTTAGCTGCCCTTTGCATTTCAGGGCCACAGTAACTCTAAAACATTCGCACAGTCCTGCCCGTATCAACGTGATGTCGTTTTAGCTATAATAAAACTAAATTATACCTCAAAAAGGAATGCGCATTCCGGTCGTATTTGTCCCCTAACTAATTACCAGTTCAGCAAACAATACATTTGCCTAATCACCCCTTTCGCATAATAATAGCATTAAAGCCTACTGATTGCATTTAAATAACAATTACGTTTTAATGTGACGTCGTTTCCGGTCGATGGCGCGGCATCCGGCGCGGGTGCGCACGCGCATACAAAGCCTGCGCTCGGTGCGCGGGCGCCACATCTGGCCAGTCCTCGCCTCCTCGGGTATACGGTGACCATTGTATCCGGTCGCTTGGTTTGGGTAAGGATGTCTAATGGCCAGGGTCGGAAGTTACCTAATTTTTTAAAGGGAGACGATTTCTGACCTACGATTTTCTAATGAACGATAGAGAGTATACATGCGAATGGATGGAGAGGGAGAGGGAGGTCAAAGAAAAGATGCATGCATTTTTTTTTGCCTAATATAAACTTGACTGCGATCCCATCTGATAGTAAGCAGTGATGCAATTGTTGGAGGCGAGGCGCGCTAGTTCATTAAGAACTCTTGAATACAGCTAAATTATAAGCGGATGGGAAGACCGCATCAGGCAAACTGTTCCAGTCATTCGATGTGCGCGGTAAACCCTGTATCCGGACCGTAAAGGTTTCAACAACGGATTATGTGAGAAAGATATATGAAAGAACAGGGAATTGATAACAATATGACTGGTGACAGAACAGAATGGAAGAAAAAAACGTGTTGCGCCGACCACAAATAACACGGGGCAAGAGCAGGAAGAAGATGATGATGATTTTTTAATGGACGAGAAAGGAGTGCTTAAAAACGGTACCGTTATTTATTGACCACTGTCTCCACATATACCCAATGTTATAATTTAAGGCTAGACCACTTAAATCAATACCGTATTTTCAAAAAAACTTAAAATATTTTGACATTTTATAATATTTCGGTTTTGTTTTAAATTGTGTTGCTATTATTAAATCTGCGAACTAATCTTAAACTACCGGTAAACTATAATCGTTATGCGATCGACAGAGCTATTATCAACTAGCTTTAGCCTGCGACTTTGTTCTCATTTATAAAATATAGCCTATGTCACTCAGGAATAAAGCAGCTTTCTATTGGTTTCGGAAAAAAAATTTGCAATAGGTCCAGTACTTTCAGAGCTTATTTCCTACAAACACAAAAAATACACTTTACCTCTATAAAATATAAGATTAGATTAGTTATTTAGCCAAGTGGCAGCCCTATGAATGTGGTCCGTTCATTGAACGTAAGTTTACGATAGTCTACTCGAATGTGAGTAAACTTTCCTTTGCCAGTAAATTACGTTTATCGCTGCTCGGTTGTATTGTTTGATTACGATTTGTTATGAAACACCTATTAAAGTGAATCATTGCGACTTCCTACGACAGGATATGATGTATGAACTTTGAAAATAAGGTTCGGTTTCTGTACCCTTAGCCAAGTTGCTAATCTGCAACAGTTAACGCTAGTAGAAAGCTTCAAATGTACGGGAACGACGTCATTTCAACGCTCAGTCACGTGGTCAGAACAAAAGAATAGCAAGGTCAATTCGAAGCGTTCGACACAAGCGAAACGGTTTTAACTTGGCTAGGGGGGCTGGTCTAACCTAATTCAGTTCGTAATGTAGTTTAAATACTAGTTTTCAGACATTTATGGACCAGTTCTGCTCTAATCTGGCTTTGTTCCAAAAAAACCCGATCTCATGATATCTCGTCTTCTTCTTCGATGAGGTAAAATCTATTGTAAACAAATGAGCTAAACGTCAGAAACAAATGACGATTGTATTCATCATTCTATCGAATAGTGAAACACCTATTAAAGTGAACCATTATTCTTTCCTACAATTGGAAATACGAACTTTGGAAAATAACGTCTAATCTAACCCTAGGTACCTATTCAGTTTTAATAGTAACAAGACTAGTTTTCAGATAGGTATTTAGGCATCTGACTATCCGTTACAGTGCTCAAAGATCTACAAATGACAACTGGGAACTATGACCACGATCAACGCTGCGTCAGGAGATGACTTCTTAAAGTCATAGTCATACAACAGTCAGCTGATAAGTCCCTGGTTTTTTTTTTTTAATAAACTTGAAAGACGTCAATCGGACAATAAAATCTTAGTATCTATACTGGCAAAAATCCAAAAATATGCGGTCAATTTGATATCTCGTCTTCTTCGATAAGGTAAAAGCTATTATAAACAAATGAGCTAAACGACAGAAACAACTGACGATTGCACCCACAAAACACTTCCGGCCACCGTAGACGCGGGCTCGCGGACGGCGAGCCATGGGTAGCTCGCTGTCCGATCGTCCGGCAATGGACCGAGTTCAAGACGTCGACGGCACGCACTGTTCCCGCGCGCCTCAAGGAGTTGTCAGCAGCAGGAGGGGCCCAGCTGGGTCGAAGCCTACTGGGGACAGGGTTGTCCGAAAGGGAGCTCGTGCCCCGATATGAAGGCTAGAAGGAACGGGATAAGGTTTTTAGTCAGTAAGAGTCTGACACTATCTCCCACTCCACCCAAGAGCGGGTTTTGTCATACGATGATTTTCCCCATCGCAAAAAAAAACCCACAGAACACAGGAATCATACAGTAGTAATTGCACCCATTCATCATTCCATCGAATCCTAGGTTAACCGTAAATAGTAAACGTGCTCTCGCCCACTGGCCCGCGCACACTCATTCACACAATCACGCAAACATGACGCCGTGACGTCCACCTTGACTCATGCCGTGATGACATAACGCCAGCTTGTCATAAAATATCGCTGATTCGCTGCCCGTTGCTAATCTTTATTTAAAGAAACTGTTGTGATATTACGAGAGAGAATGGGCAATAAACTAGTGCTTGACTGCGATCCCACCTGATGGTAAGCAGTGATGCAATCGTTGATGGTGAAGCGCACAGCCTATTCGCTTTAGCAGTGAAGACAGTTATAATGTATTGTGGAATATTAACTTATTAACCGACTATTATATCTTTTATAGATAGGCTCGAGTTCAAAGTATGTTTCGCCGAAATAAGAGCAGCCTTCTTGATTTTTTTTTTTTTGAGGTGGTAATTCGATAAAAAACTTTTTCCGCTCTTGGTGGAGCAAGAGGAGGTGTCAGAAGTTTACTGACTAAAACCTGTGTTCCTTCAGTTGCTCTTTGCTTTTCAGGATTACGGTGACACTTTCAAACATTATAGCAGCCCTAGACGATAGAGCACCGTTGTACTTTAATTTTGACTTTAAGGTCATCATGAAACACATATTTCGCCAGGAAATTCCACTCTTTAGCTATAACCAAACTCAGAAATAATAACATAAATATTTCCGTAACTAAAAACATATTCGGCACTATTTATATGTAATTCCAAAATTAACTCCACGTGTCCCAACTGGGCGCCATTACACTTCAGTCCAAATAAATCGACCACATAAAATATCAATAACCATAACAAAGGTTTGTGCCCACCGCAAGTACCGTTTCCGCAACCTTTAACATCAGTAGGTGTTCCGCCGTGGCACCATATATGAGTATGTGTGTGCACACATGAATAACTAATTTGATGACCCTTCCATATGACTAATCGAACAGTAATACAGTATACATTACAGCAATATTCTTGTGCTTACGCAGAAATACTTGACTAGTCAAGGGACAGCTATTCGAAGACATTTGCAATATTGTTTCCTAGAACTTCATTTTTAAAAGGAAATTAACACATCCATTTCTTTACTCACACTTCGATTACGGCTAATGGGATCAAATAAATAATGTTGACAAAGATTTGCGTTAAAAATGCAGAAATTCTAAGGCCCTTATTTTTACAACGCGATTCAATTTTGTTTAGAAAGAAAGATTTTTGGCGCACAAACAAAGACACACATAGTGTAGAAAAATCATGTTGAAACTTAAGGCAACTTAAACTGTATCACAAACATTCGAACACTCCTCACTCTATCCAAAGAAGGAGGAGTAATTTTATAGTTTCTCACCTAAAAATGGTATTCAAACATGAAAGTTTAATCTCGGATAAAATATTTTAACAGACAAAGGGCGCAACCATAACAGGTGAAAGTTGAAAAAAATCAGAGCACTATTTCACCACTTTTAATCAGCTCATTGATTATACTCATGCCATATCGGTAGTGAGAGGCGGCAGGTCTACTGACATTTAACACAAACTGATAAAAGTAATTAATAATTACAAGCCATGCTCTTATTTGAGACAAGGCGATTATTAAAACGATATTGGCGCATTATCGCATGTATAAAAACGACAGTTTTACGGAGGGTAGTAATTATTTTGTCCGGTAAGCTTTTACAAGATAAATTGGTGGTGATGTGATTGCACCTGCAGTAAAATTATACTCTTACTTTTTAATACATTAACTCTTATCAATGTTTCTTGAGAAATAAAAAAAAACTTAATTTTTATTAAAACTCATTATTCATTAATCACAGTCATATTTTACATGATTTTTCCTTTTGGAAATATTAATAGACATTAAAAACAATAATAATAACTTTATTACTTTGACCTAGTTCAATTGGGTGGCATAAATCCACAAAAACTTTAATCTAGTACATATATCTTTAAATTTTTCTCACTTCACCTGTGCCTCACCTACACTAGACATGACCGCTTTTGAGAGTCATAGTCAAAATGCAGGGACGCCCTGATGTTTCTAGAATATAATAAAAAATAGGACAGTTGTTGATGTACATATGGAACGAATTATCTCTTCTTAAGACTCAATACTTTACACTTGATAAAGATCCCAAAATAAACCAAATACATAACCACCTATTAAATAAGCCGATCCCACACAGCAGATCACCTTGTATCGAAAGCAATACACTCGCGGTGCGCCTGCGCCGTTCTGTGTCAAGGAGAGCGATACATTTACTTGGAATTCAGTCATCATCACATGTTTAAGGGAAAAACATTGTTTTGATTGCAACATTGACCTCTTTGACGTCACGTAGGTGGACTTGAAAAAAAAGGGGGACTTACCTATTACAGGTTTTTTAGAGATATTTAAAAAAAATATGCTAATAACTGTTGGTAAATAAACAGCGAACTAGTGTGTAATTTCCTACTCGATAAACAAAAATGCTAAAACATCATCATTACTTATCATTACACTAAAAACACCAAAAACAAATCGTCAATTACAACTTCCTTTTACTCTAGATACGGATAACGTCGCACGCGCCATAGTGATCATCAAGTTCAATGGCAGTCCTATTCATTTAGCAAACTGGCAATTAGCTTTTAAGTGATAATTTGCACTCGGACTACTGGAACTGCAAATAATAAATTAGTTAGTGTGATATTATTACAACCTAACTTTTTTATTTAAAAAAAATTGCAACCTCAAAAAGAATTTGGTACTATTAAAAGGACACCGAACTGTAAAAGTAAATGCGAAATTAAATAGAAAACAAGATTCTCTAGTTTATCTGTGTCAGAAGACATGAATAAATATGTATACCAGATTCATTCTCAAATGATAAACACCTAAATATAGGCCTTCTATTTTCGTACAGTTGGCAAGCGCGAATACGCTATTTTTACGTCATCAGAACACACTAAGTATCTAGCTGAAAAACATGAGAGGAAGTCTTGTCTTTTTCTACGTGGCGGCTATATTAAGATGTAAAGATTGGTTTTGTTTATTTATCTTAACGCCAACTCCCTTTTGGTGCGGGCAAAAATATCGGGTGTCCTTTTTTTAGGCAGTTGGGAGATTGTTTTGGCCCGAAGTGTAAATATTGCTGGTTGGTTCTGGAGTTTTGGATTTAAATAGCTACTATCTATAATAAAATGATTTCAAATGGACAATAATAATGTAAAATAGAGTATTGTAATCTGTCTTAAAACACAATTTATTTGTTCAGCTTAACTTATTGAAGCTATTTATAAGAAGCAATCGCATAGTGAATCTAGCTACCAATATAAACAAGATTCTACCTAGTCAGGGATAATACACCTAATACAAATAATATCACGCTTTTATTCCCCCGAAAGGGTTGGATAGTAGTGTACTGTACACCCTCATTTCTAAAATTTGAATACCAATATGGTGTTGATATTTTGATATGATGATAATTATATTGAAGGGGCGATGACAATATTTTGTGTGTGGTGATGTACTTCAAATTATAAGTACTTTTATTAATTTGTAAACATAGGTAACATGAAGGTTACAACTTACAAGTTTTGAAGCTATGTTAGCTAATGAGAGCAAACATTTATAACATACTTAGATAACATTTATTATTACAACATTTAAATTAGTGCATATCAGTTATCATAGAATTTCACAGCCAATAGGCACTACGGATTTTATTTTAATCAAAATACTAACGGTTCTAGTGAACGTTGCCTGCTCGAATACTTTTGATCAGAAAAAAAATTGAGACACCAATGGCAGCTCCACCTACCGGTTGCAATCGTATTAGATCCACTCAAATAAAGTTTTATTCTAATCGGTCAAGCCGTTTAGAAGGAGTTAAGTGACAAACATACGTTCAGAAAAATGATACATATAGATGAGTTAAATCGTACAAAGCCGCAAGTTTCTTCAGACATTTTTTAACTGATATCTTTACAAAAGCCGATCATGTTCGGATGGTTAGAACATTTGTGGCTCAAAGTAAACTCCGACGCAGTGAGGTCGTCTGCGGGCGCCATATTTGTAATGAGGTCACGGAGACTGCGCCGGCGCACGATGAGCGAACATCTTCTTTTGAGAAATGTATCGACTGCATTTGTTTAGATTTTTTTTTTAGAATGAATTATTTTTAGCTTCTTGTTTGTGAATTAATAGAGTGCACGGTAGAACTTTTTAGTTTCTTGAACGCCTATTTTAATTGGCCATATCCTTTATTTGATAGAAATTTTTTCATCCATTTTCTTCAATTTGAATAAGAAGATAAATAGAGAATATCTACATAAAAATAGTCAAGAAAGTCATTGAACTCACAATTTGCATATTTGCATTATTTGCTAAAACCATTCTAATGAAACATTTAAATATTTAAATACTCGTATATACGTATACTCGTTTAAACAAAACCATGTCACCAGTCCTCATCAAACAATGAAATCCACATTTTTCTGGTTTTTAATTTATTTGTTATTGTAAAAAATTACCTGTAACAAACGTGATGTATAATAATAACGAGAATCGCATGACGAATACCTGATGACCTTACTTTTAACTTAGTTAGGTACTTACGTAAGTGTCTGTTGTCATTTATTGCAAGAAAATAACCTAAGACAGTTGCAGAAACGCAGTTAGTATTTGTCATAATGTTATCATCATATTTAAAGCAGAAAGAAAGAAATATGAACAAAAGCGCAGTACTTTGTACCTATAATTTACCTATATCATCACCGCTGCTCTCCAAACAGTGAAAAAATCCCATCATGGTTAAACCGCCATGTCCTAGAACCAAAAATTCGAAGACATGTGACATCCATCAATCTGCACTGGGCCCGCGTTGTGAATATTGTCACTCACGGTGGTGAATCTCAACAGTGGGAACATTATGAGGCTGATTATGCTATGCTATGATCATCCTGTTCTACACCTATGATCAAGGTTAGGTTCTGGAGCCAGGGTTATCCCAAAGGAAACTCGAGCCCCGGTATGAACAGGCTAGAAGGAACGGGGTGGGTTTTTAGTCAGTAAGAGCCTGACACTATCTCTCGCTCCATCCAAGAGTGGGGGTTGTCATAAGATGATTTTTGCCCAACGTAAAAAAAAAAAAAAAATCAAGGTTAGGTCGAAGTATCTAATTAGCATCTGCTAGGGCTACAACCGAGCTACCAACGAGGTACTTAGACACAATATATTAGTCATCACTCATCAATGGAAATTGTTACAATCTACGTGGTTTTTAAAACAATATATTTACCTATTAATAAACAAACATATCTAATATCTGGAGAGAAACCATCAAATAAATTCTCCCACTATAGGTGGAGCGAGAGGGAGTTTTAGATTGACTAAACTCCGAGCGACTCTTTCGAACAATTCTGCAGGCCAATCTTTGAAGAGAATTTATTAGACGCAATAAAGCCCTTTTTTATTATCTGGAATAATTTGCCTGCTGCGGTCTTCCCGTCCGATTATAATTTGGGTGTCTTCAAGGCTAGAGTGAATAGGCACATAATAAACGAGTGCGCCTCACCATCAACGATTGCATCACTTCTTATCAGCAGGTGGGATCGCAGTCAAGCACTAGTTTAATTGAGATTTTTTTTTTAAATCTATTGCTACTATCACTATTTCACCTGACGGCAAGCGATAATGTGGTCAGCAATGGAGCACGCTTACCTAGAAGTAACCTATTCACTCTTGTGTTAAAGAGCCGAGGTTGGACTTATCTTTATTGCTAAATTGAGCTCATAATGAGCTGCATCTTACCTCTTTTTACAAAGTATTGTAGCTAGTTGTGTTATCTTATTTAGACAATAACTTCATTCTGCAGTCTTTCAATGTAGTAACCTTGTATAGCGATGAGCATATTTTGACATCAGCTCATGATGTTAGAGTTCATATTCATTACACCAAATTACCAGCCGTTTTTCGCAAAGGCGCAGAAAAGGTACCTATCTAAATTTATCAAGGAGGATAGACTCAATAATTACATTTTCAAGAACATACATAGTGTGAGGGGGGTACAATATGAAATAAGTGTTGGTAGGATCCGTATCTATGAAGATTTTACTGCATCTTTTCCTATCAAATCCTATTCTAGACATATTCCTTTTAAAGTTTAATAGTCACTAGGAACATTTCACATGCGATCCTCCTTCAATATCACAGTCATAGACGTATATAGAGTGATGCTGAGTGGGCCGTTCTCACCTCAACATGTTCTAGTAGCACGCACCCTAGAATATTGGGCTACCGATTTATAGTTCTTTGACGCCAAAATTCTGGTGGATAACTTCATGAAAAAATCAGGTATGAGAAACAAACCTAGATACTCCAATGAACATAGTATCTTCCGTAAAACTTATCAATGGTGAAGAAGACAGTCATCATGGCATTATTTATTGCAAGACGTATAACAGATAATTACAGCGGAAACTACCTATACTTCAATTTTCACACATACAATAAGAAGTAATAATACCAATAACTCACAGCAAACAATTCACATGCAATGAAATGCATCTAAAAATAACAGTTTTAAGAGATGAGTCGCCGGTGCCAAGATAAGGGAGCGTGAGGTCCGGAGGTTATCGCACACAAACGAACATGCACAAGCACCGAACACTGGAAACTATCGCATCCACACTGATAACAGCGACGCTTTTTAACATATTTCTCTGAAAAAGATTCTTTTGTTGCCCCCGGATTTAAATGTTGCCGTTAACAGACAAAAGCATAAATTCTTTAGCTTATGAATATCTCATTTTAAAAACTATTATCTATCGTTATAATGATAGTACAGCTTATACAATACTAGCTTTTGCCAGTGGCTTCGCCCTCGTAAAAAGGTTTCCTCATACAAACTTTAGAACACCTTTCATGCTCTTAGGAGCTAAATTTTATAAAAATCCTTTCTTATTAATAATAATATTCCACAATTAACACTCAACGCCGTCTATTCCCAAGCTAAGCAGAGCTTGTGTGTGCTATGAGTACCTACTCGATAACTGAAACACATACTTATATATTTCTGTCCCTATATCCCTAAAAACTACGCAACGGATTTTGATGCAGTTTTTTTAATAGATAGAGTGAGACTAGTTATAGATAAATTACAAACATATATTACCCAGACATAGAACAAATGGCCTCACCACACAAACAATTGTCCTGGGTAGGAATTGATCCTATGACCTCCGGCATAGCAGTCAGGGCCACTCACAACCACTAGACCAACAGGCTAGTCAAAATTTTAAGTGCTTGCCTACGTCATAAAAGGAAGCCTTGAAAATTTCACATCCCTACTCTATTCCAGTAGTTTCGGCTGTGCGTTGATATGTCAGTCAGTCAATTTCTCCTCTTACATACCCTAGTTATCTACCTATCTATCGTCAAAGTGATAGCACAGCTTATACAATATGACAGCGATAGTCATTCTAATGACGTCAGAGTACAAGTAAGTTATCGGATGAGTTAGAATGTAGCCACCGCTCGTAAACCAACGGATAAGACGTTGAATGACGACCGAAGGTTGAGAGTTCAAATCTTACACTAACAAAAAAACGAACTGTAAGAAGATGAAAATCTATGGTGTCCATACTTTAGGCTCAAACAAGCGTCTTAAAAACTGCTAAAAGGAATAAATAATACGAGCCAATATAACAAAAAAAGCTTTAGTAATTAATAGTCAAACGAAAGAGATGGCCGCAAACTTGGACGGACATTCACACGTTCCAGTGGCAACCAGAAGAAACGCTCCAGGTGGTGAGTCGCAGGGTGATCCTCAGCTACCCTAGGTTGGCTTGTGGACGATGAGCAATATGTAGCTCGCCGTCCGGCCACCCGGTAAGGACCGAGACCGAGTCAACAGTGCGTAATCTTCAAGCACCTCAAAGATATGTCAGCAAAACAGTAGGGGCGCTGAAGAGCCGATGTATAATGGGCTACGAGAACGTTTAATAGAGACTAAAGCACAGGTGGGTTTTAGTCAGAAAAAGTCAGATACGCTCGCTCGCTCCACCTTAGAACGAGAGAAGTCATTTGATAATGTCCCAACTCAACAAAAAAAGTCATTAGTATTAGCAAGATTTATACCAGTCATCTCGCTCAACACCCTTCGTATTGAAAAAAAACCTTTTTCTTTACACTTACCATTTCAAAGTTATAAAACGTTGATAAATGACAAAACCACATCCCAAACGCCTGCGCCGACGACAGAAACCCCATTAAACATCGATCAGAGATCAATAAAAGAGTTCTGGGCACAGCTGCGCGAGCGCAACCAACTCATTACTTATCTCAAAGCATTAGTTGGATAAAGAACTGTTGTGACTCTCTGACGGAGTTAATGACTTGCGAGTACTAAAAGGAGTGTAAGAGGATTCGGAAGAGGGTTCCGTGTTTTGTTTATTTGTGAGAATCTACCGACTGAGTCACTGGGTTAAAAGAAAACGGTAGCTGTTTGAGAGAAGTGTTATCGTTTCTAAACAGTACAGAAAAGACCGTGAGTCAAGAAAATTTCAAAACTGTAAAGCCGTGCGAACAAAGTTGTTTTGCATGCAGGGCCCGATCCTAGGAGGGGCAAGCCAGGCATTTGCCCAGAGCGGCAAAAAATGAGGGGCGGAAAAATTAACTTATTCCTACCTGTCTTTATTGTACTTAGGTACAGCCAATTAGTGGAATCCCCTGCCGGAGTCTGTGTTTCCTGATAGCTACAACTTGGGGGTCTTTAAGTCAGGAGTGAATAGGTTACTTCTAGGCAAGCGTGCTCCATTGTCGACCACATCATCGCTTACCATCAGGTGAGATGGTGGTCAAACGCAAGCCTATCAATACTTAATTAATTATCTTCCAATCTAGCCATTAGCGATCTACACCCAAGTTGGCAGGTTGAGAATTTTATGTGCCACCTTCCAACCTACTTCAGTTTGGATAGTGGAAATATTTAAGACTTAAAACTCATGACTTATGTGGTTTTGTGTACCTATGTAAAGAGCGAAAATTTTCTTTGCCCGGAGTGCCGGAGCTAGATCGGGCCCTGGTTGCATGATACGCAACCACCAGGTTCGCATGTGCGTACCACTAAAGAACATCGAACACTCTGTCTGTCAAACATGTTTACGGCGATTCCATTAATAGATATTTTCTTTATTGACGATGTTCTTCGTAAATCAGTGTGAACATCAAAAAACTTTCCGCTACTTCACAATAAAACATGCCATGGCTATTGAGATAATGTTCACGACTATTGAGCGCGAACTCGATTCGAACTATGTTCGTGTTATGCCGTCCATACAAACGAACCAAATGTTCAAGTTTGTGTTAGTTTTCGTACATGCGTACACGGCTTAAAACAGCACACGCAAAATGTCATAAAAAAAGAGCAAGAAGAATGTCAATCTGCAACATGTCGTTCTCACATGTTGCTACCACTTGTCCATGCACTTGCTCCAAAAAAAATATAACAATACCGCGCGGCGCAAGGTCCTTGCCCAAAAAGCAGAGACAAATTGAACTCCACAGATTTTTTGCCTCCAAAACCAAAGCAGCATTATTTGTAAACGCATGTTACTATAAATCAAACGGGAAGCATCACCCTCGACAAACATAAATAGCATTCACAACTAAATTAAGCTTGAAAAAAAGTTAAAAAGGGCGCGCGTTGCGCCCGCGCATGTGCAGCGCATGTGATGTATTTCCGGTTAAAATTTGCGCTGCATTGTCTATGGGGTGGTGATGAACGAAAAAGGTTAGTGTCACTTATGATTTGATGGCCACGCAAAACGGTTTGATGACTCGATGAAGCATTAGCACTTAGGTGACATTTTTTGATGGCATGGTTGGCGCAATGATTGAGCGATTGGCTGCTGCGCTGCGTTTCGCGGGTTCAAATCTCACACGAAACAAGTATTTGTATAGCCTACCTACAGATAGATATTACGGGTGTGCGTGTCTTGTGTATGCAGAGGTGTGTGGAACAGAATGTAAAGTCCCGCAAAACTCCGTTGAAAAGGATCCTTCGACCAGAACAACGTTTTGTCTAATCTGGGCAACTGCCCTGACCAGATTTAACACCCGTCTGGTCTGGTGGTGGACATGAGTTTACCCACAATACAGGAGTAATTCCCAGTGTTGGGAAAACAATTACAAAAATGATGTCGTGACGTGGATAAGTAATGCGTGGATCAAGATCTTAGGTAATATTAACGACTATAAAATCGAAAGTACTCTATAGGCAGACATAAAAGAGAAAATATAAATAAATGAACTTGTCCAAATGACTTATCAGCAGCACAATTTAAGCAATGCGTTTAAACTGCTTTAAAATAAAGTCACTTGCACCGAACCTCATTAATTAGAGTGTACCCGCCTAATTGAACACTCATTCACTTTTTACATACGTAATGAGAAATTGGCAAAGTATTAAGTAATTAGTTGAACATAATATTAAGCAATTACTTGCCTCATATCTCCGAGTAAGTCATTAATTTAATTACTTGGAATTAATTCGGTATACCATTAGGGAAAAAAAATATTTGGTAGATAGTTGAAATGAGTGATGACAAGGTGTGGTCTTATACGTCAGCAGCACTCATGATCATCAGATGATGATGATTATGATTTTAACCGAAAGACGTGCTCTGTTGGACATATGCCTCCCTTTTTTTTTTCTTTTCGTGTCGATGCTCTCAAACTATACTTTTTATGACCAATATTTGACAACCTGTACAGCTCTATTGTTGTTGTCTATTGTTGTTATTTCTCCCGTGTGTTTCGAACGTATCGTAGTCCCGAGACCCTCACCAGGTCATCAGTCCAGCTCGTGGGAGACCTGCCAAAGCTGCGTCTTTCGGTATACGATTACCATTCCAGAATCTCTCGGCCTCATCGACCATCTGTTTTACGAGCAATGTACCCTGCCCATTACCACTTTAACAACAGCACAAATGTTATAATAACGAGCCTTTTTAGGAAGAACGTCGTAAGCGACAGTAAGCGTTTTTGCAGGACTAGATTTTCTCTTCCATAATAAAAATGTATTCAATCATGATAATAAAATTTTATAAAAAAAAAATATAACTTCATATAATTACCGATCTAATAAACTGTTGCTAGTTATTAACATAATTTATATACTTTTTAATTAAGGAAGTAGAGAAAACTCATTCCCGCAAAAAATTCAAATTGTCGCTTACGATATTTTTCCTGAAAAGACTCGATATGCACTGTTTTTATTTTACCTATCTAATATAGTTCGGCTAGTTAGTTTCAAATTTACCCGCTACCATAAGTTAATTGATATGATAATTAATATGTCCTTGGCAGTATTCAGTAGTTTATCAATGTACAACTGTACGCCCGAAAAAACTACAGATAGATTTGGTACGTGTGAAATACAGTGCGGCTCATTCTTATGGTTTTCTGATAATGATGATAAGAGCCTGTTTCACCACCCATGATTAAGTTTCTGTTAACTTACTTGGCAGATTTTATGGAAATTCTGTTCAATTTTTTAATTTATTCAGGAAGTAGTGGGCATTGTGAAACAGGGCGTCATAAAACTTATGTAATTAAATGTACCAGCCTTATTAAACACATTGATATTTTGGATCAATATATTTTTGAGTGTAGTAAATCATCAAATAACTTCTTCCGCTCTAGTTAGAGCGAAAGGAAGTGTCAGACGTTTACTGATTAAAACCCTCTCGTTTTCTAAGATCTACGCTTACTGCTGCATTTTGTTTGCCTTGTTATTTTCCTACTAACCAGTTCTGGAAAAAAAATACAATCAGAAGAACAGTTTATGGAAAGAACAGAATTATTGGATCTAACCGCCAAATGAATGTGTATCTAACCAATCTAAACGCCAAATTTATGTGTTTAAACAAAGATCGTGCATATTTTGGACCATTTGAGACAGTGAACTCAGTTGAAATGACTTCAGAAACAATTTCCAAAGTCCTTTTCAATTGCCCTCCTCATCTCTAGCACTTAATAAGTTGAATGGCACTTGGCGAGTCGACGCCAACGCTCCACAATCATGGCCCATGGGCGGCCAATAAGCGCAATCGTTTGCTAAAATTCGCGCCCGTCAGCTGCGCTTGCGCCCGCGAGCTGCCTGCTCAGTGATGTCATCGAGCAATATACGTGATCTTGAGCTGCTTACCTTGTGTTGTGGCCGTTAAGAGCTAGGCTTTGAATTATGTGAAGGTACAAAGTTGAAGTTGAAATACTGATAAATAACAGCTGAGTTTGTTGTTCTTGTTTGGGGCATATGGAGATTTTATTTTAGGTAGGAAATAATCTAATAACATTTCTTGCCCTTGGCGGAGCGAAAGGGCGTGTCAGAAGTTTACTGACTAAAACCCACAAGTTTGTTCCTTCTTTGCTTTGCGTTTCGGGGCCCTAGGTTTCATTTTCACTGAACCCATGGGGAGTGTTTGGGACATATGGAATTAAGAGTGGAGTGAAACATGTTTGCAGTGTTGAATTATATCCAGAACTATAAGAATATCCCAAAGGGAGAAACGCGTGAGAAATCAATGTCTTTGATTTTAGTACAACGGTTTCAAGAAGAATCTCCCGAACGAAAGAGAGATTTACCATCTAAACCGATGCTGTATCATACACAAATGACGGAAGCCACGACCGAATATTTATATCTTCATGCACACAACAGAGTCTTCAAAGGAATTATAACAAACAACATTGTACTAAGCTCACGACTTTATTGCTGAACGCTAACCTAGATTCCCGAGAAATTCACGGTACAACCTCTCGATACTTAGGTACATGTAGATCCACCATCAGTACATGCTCCTCGTGACCACGAGAAAATAAACTACAAGTAACCCGAGATGTTACTTTATAAATCTCAGATAAATGACCTTCCGAAATCTTTGTTTATTATTTTTCTTAACGCTCAAACAAAATCAAGGAAATATGGAAACTGGTTTCGCCGGATTGAGAAGAATTATTTTGTCTTTATAAATAGATCTTGTCATCTTTGGACATGTTTAAATCGGATTTAGATTATATCTTTTAAAGATGTAGTAGCGTGACAAAATGTAAAATCATTTTTATTTGAACCAGTTCTGAAAAACTGACATGAATCAGATTTTCAGTAGCAAAAATTGATCAGTTCTCCAACTCCAGCTGTAAACTGATAGTATTAAATTCAAGTGTGAATAATAAGACTACACAAAACTCTAGACCTAGTTTCAGGCCCGTCAAACAGTCGTAATTTATAATTTGGCAAACACTTGTCTAAACAAATGTTTCATTCATACGCTTGCGCTGTTTCAGCAGCCCGCGAACATGTAGAATTTGCCAAGTTTTATGTAAACACTCACTATGACTAACAACGCTATATGCATTAGCGCCGGCTATAAAAATATTTGATTTCATCGTCACCATAAAATCACAAGTATTTTACTCTTTATCACAGTCAAGATTGAACAGAATAATTGCGCGCGAAAGCCATTATAGTCATGGTAATTCTAAGAAACTGTAAGAAAATCAGTACTTACATTTTTCTATCGCCATCAACATGAGCCTGGACCGAAAATCCAAACATGGAGTTCGGGTTACCCCTGTAAACCACCCTCGATGGTATGTCCACATTAAACCCTAAGGCACAGGCGCACGCGCTCAAAAATACACACCACGCAAACGCCATTGTAAAGTACACAATTTTTCACTAACACAGAAAATAAAAATACAGAATAAATATAGCACTATTTGTATGAATTTACATAATTCGTCCTCATGTCGTTCGAGTAACTTTTTACGATGTTCGTGTCGTCACGGTGAGACGCGGCACGTGCGTCCCTCGCGACGGTCGGTAGGGTACTGAAGCGGCCGGCCACACACACAAGGCCGCGGTGAGGTAATGCCGTGGAAATAAGTCGGGAACGGAGATGAGTTTTCGCGCGTTTTCCCAGTAATATGAGTGTTACGTTGACTATGTGTTCGTATTTTTGTTTGCGCGTAAAAGTTAATTCGGTCAGGGACTCTTTGGAATAGAGGGAATAATGATTGATACTATTCAATGGAAACCTTGACTGCTGTTTGTAGGACTAAAGCGAACATATTTTTCCTTATTTACATACTTGTACTTTTCCAGTCCAGAAAAAACGAAAAAAAAAAATAATAAAAAAACAAAGTAAATAAAACCCTCCAATACATATTTACAACATTTATTAACAATTACATTTGATACGGATCTGGTACTGTACTACACATTGGTGAATATAAAATGAATTGAGTACATTTACAATTTAAGCTTACATCACTAAATTACATATAAATACTGAATGCAGTACCTTCACAGCGATTTGTGCTTACTTAAACAGCCTTATTTATAAAAAAAAAAACTTTATAAATAGTTTAATTACTGATAAAAAAAATTACAGAAAATTAAAACAAATCTTCCTTTTTTGTCTATAGACTCAATTTTTTGTTACCAATTTGACAACCTCTATAGTTCTGTTATTGATCTCATATTTAAATTCCTCCAATCATTTTTATTTTTATAAATAAGACCCAAAATAATTATCTGATTTATTAACAAAAACACCAACGTAAGTTAACAATAATTATGACACCATCATTTTGACAGGTGATTCAAATAACATTAAGAATTCCTTACATATTTACTTCGTATTTGCTTTGAAATAGCACCTCACAATAATTGAGTGGAATATTACCAATAAACGCATCGCCTACTAAAATAAATTAGTGCTTCAAATGAGTATATTACTGTGCTTTTAACTAATAATTATCCAATTTAATAATACCTTATAATATCTTTTACATTTCCTTAATTCATAACCCTTAACCCCCCTCCCTTCCTTCCCTTTAAGGGTTAACCCTTCAGATACCGTCAATTAGAGACACAATAGTAAGACAATAGATGCGCGGCCACCGGTGGTCGCTTGGGGATTCATGAATTAAATGTCTTTTTTCAACACTTACTTAAATAAAAATTGCATGTTTTCGTAAAAATAAATAACTATAATCTTAGACCAAAGAATATGATTAAAACGAACTCCAAGGTGATGATGACGGATGACGAAGTGACGTCATCCATGTTTGCGCATAAAATTAGCGTAATCTCAACAAGAAATCAATTCATTTACATAACATTTTAGCAATTTAAATAAGATGTCTGTCTTTTTATACTCATATTAGTTTATACTACCTTTTCTGTGGGACAGACAGAGCCACAGAATGTTATTGTGCCACGATTCTTGCATACTCTTTTGCTTCATCCACGTTCATGCATCCATCCTATAGTACACGCACCGTTTTTAATATTACACAACAATGGCCTGAAGTCACAAAAAAGATGACACTAGATAATATTACAAAGGGGAAAGTTTGTGTGTGTATGTTTGTTACTCCTTCACGCCCAAACTGCTTGACGAATTTGAGTATATTGTATATACCCAGTTCCATAAGCTAGTCCAGGTTGTAAGTTATTTAGCTTATATCCTAGACTAGCTTCTGTTGGCCAGCGTTATAGGAGAACAATATAATATCCCAAAGGAACACCCCCGTTATCCTATATGCTATTTCAGGATACGGTCAACTGATATACAAAATTTTCTTTAAATCCAATCAGCCGTTTGAGCGTGAAGACGATATAAATTCGCACACATACAAAAAAAAAATCGCCTTTAAAATATTAGTGTGGCAACTGGAGGAACACAGATGAGTTTTTGTTAGTAAAAGTCGGACACTCTCACACGCCCCGCCCATAACCGATAGAATCATTCGATGATTTTCCACATAAAATAAGGAACGTAATGATGACAGAAAATAATTAGACTGAAGCCAATAAAAACTGTTTACCATCAAGTGGGATTACAGTCAAGCACTAGTATAGTACAAAAATCACCAAAACTCTAAGCAAAACAACACCTAAAGCATCACATTTGTACTATTTTGTATACCATAAAGACACTTCCGCCTGACCATCGCTAAGTCCATTTTTGCTTGCACTCGAAACGAAAACTCAAAGGGTTTGGTTTGGCGCGGCGCCGCTGGATTCATGCGAATTTTTTTTTTTAAGTGATCAGGCGGAAATTACTGCGATGGTACATAAATTTTTAAATAACCAAATATCATTTAAAAAATTATGAGGTTGTCAGACTGTTTACCTGCTGTCCAAACTGACTTGACTGGCCTGTTGGTCTAGTGGTTAGTGGCCCTGACTGCTATGCCGGAGGTCGTGGGTTCGATTCCCACCCAGGACAAATGTTTATGTGATGAGCATGATCATTTGTTCTGTGTCTGGGTGTAATTTATCTATAAAATGTATGTATTTACAAATATATAAGTATGTTTATCAGTTGTCTAGTACCCGTAACACAAGCTCTGCTTAGCATGGGACTAGATGGCGTTGTGTGATAGTTGTGGAAAAAAAAAAAAAAAAAAAAAAAAAAAAAAAAAAAAAAAAAACTCAAGAGCGGTTTAGAAAACGAAACTATTGTATTTGCCTATTCACCATTAATTACAAAGACAGTAGCCAAAGCCGTAGGTATAAAGAACCAATGACTCATTAATTAATTATAATTAGTAGATAACCCAGTTAATTCGATGTCTTCGGGGAAGCTACTTATGCAAATGACAGAGGTCGTTTAAGAGCTCCATACATACTGTAGCCCTAGCACGAACAACTTGCGAAAAAGTATTCGTATCGTTAACGTGAGCATTTTATATGGAAACATGAACAGCGCCTCTGGTGTGCGTAATTTGAACTAATTTTGGGAGCATGAACCTATGTCAAGTGGTTTCGTATCGAATTCGTAACGTAAGTTGAGCCATTTGTATGGAGATAGCTAGCACGAAGGCAAAAAATGACGTATAGTATCGTCATTGTCGAAGGCTGGCTTGCGAGTTTCTCGAAAGTTTATTCACTATAAATTTGACAGTGAGAAAACTTTCGTCGGAGTTTAGTGGAAGCACAAAATATTATTTTACGTGATTGTGTTTATACATTTTGTTAAAAAATGCTTAGATTAACAAGAAATACCCCTCGACGTAGTACATTGTACTATTATCTTGCGGCGCGATTGATTGTTAGAAGTAGAAATGTACCAAGAGAAACAGATTTCGTCTAAGCAAGGAAGCATTTTTATATTAATGTCGCGAATTAAAAGATAATCCAGTCTAAGATCAAGTAAAATAATAATAATAATAATATTCCACAACTATCACATAACGCTGTCTAGTCCCAAGCTAAGCAGAGCTTGTGTTATGGGTACTAGACAACTGATAAACATAATTATATATTTCTAAATACATACATATATAGATAAATTACACCCAGACACAGAACAAATGATCATGCTCATCACATAAACATTTGTCCTGGGTGGGAATCGAACCCACGACCTCTGGCTTAGCAGTCAGGGCCACTAACCACTAGACCAACAGGGCCAGTCAAAGGATCAGCCTGGAACATAAAGTAAGTGTTGTAAGTACCTATTTAATTACTTAAGTACAATAAAAAAAAATAACAAAAATATTTTTATGTAAGTACTATACTTATAATGGTTAACCTTTAACCTTTGTATTTGGTTACATACATTACAGTAAAATTAATAATTTATTATTTGTATTTGTAGGTGCTGTGTGCGTTATCATTTTATGCGACAGGCTCCTACCAAAGAATAGCTACCATGACGCTTTTATTTGGGAAAATAGTCACGCCAGTAGGTATATCCAGGAATTAAACCAAAATAATGAACAAGTGTGGTTTTTAGGTTAAGAATTTATTATCGAATTTTAAAAAAACATGTTGAAAAAAATACCTAGGACAGCAAGCAAGTTCCAGTGCTGCCTGAGATTTTTATTAATATTTAAGTACTTTTTTACTTTAAAATGAAAAAAGTAATACTTTTGAAAAAGATTTATTAACACGTCTAAAAATATTTGCAGGTCATTCTGGATATCCAGAGGCCTTGGTTGATGACACCAATCACGGATGCTGCTGAAGGTACTCCAGGGGCAAAATATTACCATCCATGGGAAAGCTAGAGTTACAATCGAAAATACTTTTGGGAGACTGAAAAATAGGTGGAGATGCCTTTGTAAGGATCGCACATTACTCTATACCCCTGAGAGATGTGCAACTATTATAATGGCATGTAGCGTTTTACACAACCTAGCATTAGATTTTATGGTGCCTGATCCTGAAGAAGATGTGATAGATTCTTCAGGATTAGATGTATCAACATTTTCTTCTACAGAAGAAGCTTTTCGTGAACATGGTTCTAGGGATGACTTGATTCGCGGTAGAGCACTAAGAGACATGTTAGTAGATAGGATTAATAGACTTCACACAGAATGAATGAGAACTTTTTAATATAGGTAGCATTAGAGAATAAAAACTGTAATTAAAAGATTTGAATTAAAACATTATTATGTACTTTTTACATAAAACTTTCTTGAATATATATAGTTTGAGCAAAATAAATTTTATTCTAACATATATACAATTTTAATTTTATTTTTAAGAAAAAGAAGTGAATAGTGTAAGTAGTCTGTTAATAAACCTCAATAAATAAAACAAAAACTGACTGACACTATTTCGTTTCTTTTCCCCAAATATTTAACCAATACTTATAAAGCTTCTCTCATAAATTGCAACCATTGAGATTGTAAATGCAGCTCTATGTCACGCTGTCTAATCCTCTCCCTTTCCAATTCTTCTGATATTCGATCACACTCTCTTTCATACTCCCTAGCAGTCCCCTCACACTCTTTAAATATTTTTAAAATCGTGTCTTCGTATTTTTTCTTTTTTTTCGGCGGTTTCCAATTGGAGTCCATTGGAGCTGCTGTAGGTGCTTGTGGCTGCGCGGGAGGAGGAGATGGAACGACTGTAGGTTGGCTACTCGTTCCTGGAGTATTCCACGTATCTAGAAAAAATATGGTTACATAATTTTTTAAGTATATATTTTTATTTCAAACTAAAGAAACTTAAATACTAACTATAACACATACTGTGTACCTAAAGTAAATGAAAGATAAATTAAAAATATACCAACCTTCAAGAATTGGTATACATGAATCTCGTCGACATCTACAGTTTCTGTGGTTGGTACTTGTAAATGAACACCTGGCAAGTTATCTTCCACCCCAGCAACAACCTGTATTAATTAAAAAAGTAATTTAGCATTAGTGCTTACTTACAATTTGTGATTTAAAGCCGTGTCTACTGTTTTTATATGGTTTTTTTTTTTCTTACCATAAAACTGCTCAAGAATAAGCATTATAGAGAAGTTTTTTAGATAACAGTAAACTTCGGAGACATTGTATATTAAACAAGAATCATAATTGAAAAACATTATGTGCCAACATTATCAATAATAGGCTAAAAATAAAAAGCATGAAATGAACTCAAACACCATCCACTAAAGAATTTTAAGTGTCACAATACTAACAAACAAGCGCTTAAGTGGTGACCCTTTTTTTAACTTCAGGGATTATTAGTAAGTAGGTTAGTTGTAGACAAAGGAAACTTTTGACCATATTCTGTCCTACTAAGGAATTAAATATTCAGATAATTTTAAAATGATTACTAAGCTCTTCATTATATTTCTCTGAAAATATACTGATTACTGTTAAAATAAACTTTAAAAAAATATAATAAATAAAATGACACCAAGCAAAATACATTATCACACCTGTACGAATCCAGCTCCTTGTATGGGCATTCCCGTAGCAGCCTGCACCACAATTATATTCATGACCCTGTTTTCTAGGTCTGTTAATGTTAATTGAAGCGCTGGCCCACCGCCTGTACCCTGAGCTGCCCTATTTATTTTGGCCCACTTTTTCTTCACATTATTTTTGAAATCACTCCAAACCTTAAACATAAGCAAACACCACACCAATAAAAAGAGAAGGATGCCCAGCACCAACATAAAATGCATGCATGTCATTTCTACTTGTGTGAAGTGGAAGCCTATTTCCTGAAACGTGTCTGAAGATTTAATAGACATACCTTTCGTCACTTTTCCTTTGTTCGAGAGTCCCCTGTGCCATCACTATTGAGCATATCCGTCAACTCCTTTCATTTTTGCTGCACATAATGTCTACCACGAGGGCCCCCGCTGGGTTTGGACAAGTCTCCATGCCTGTAATAATTTTAACATTTAAAGGACTGTGTATTCCAATATCGATTCTAATAATGTGTTGCCTTCCAATTATAGACCTACATAATTATCAATAAATATGAAGTACTCTCATCAAAGTTTATTTCAATTTAATACAAATTTGTTTATAAATTAAGAAGCTTATAGTCTACTATTTTTGAATGAGTCTAGTATACAAATAAACTGTAGTTTTTTTTATTCTTAACAAAAAAAGAATCGAAATATCCCATTAAAACACAAACAATAACAGATATGTTTACAATAAAAGCTTCAATGAAATTTACTTACTTTTCCATAAATTCTACCATGAGGGTGTATTGCGTGTGGCTGGTTCTCATTTTGGAAACGTTTTATTGCTGCGAGAGTTAAATTTTAGAGCTTTTAGATGTTAAGAAATACAAGTTCACTTCAAAACAAAGTTGACCTTGAATGAGTCGCGTCAAAAAATGTCAAGTGTTACGCGTCGTTCGTTTAGGAACACAGTCTCACTAAACACAAAGTTTTAATAATAAATTAAATAGTTATACCATTTATTTTAACTGCATATTAACTTTTACTGCATTTTAATCGTATTATATCAACATTTGAATAGTTTTAAAGTTTTAAAGACCTTGAAATCACTAAGAACTAAATACGTATATAGTTTTTGAACGAAACGTTCAATCAATTTTAAGATCATTCGTTCTATTTTGTACATCCTTACTTACATTAGCATGACGTCACTAACGTAATCGTATCGAGGTCTCGATACTTAACAAAAGAGCTTTGTGCTTCCGACTTTGGTTTCGTATAGTAAACGTATCGACAACTCGATACGTTTCCGATACGAAACCTAGAAATATTCGTGCTAGGGCTACCGGTCATAAATTATCAGGTATTCGTATAGCTGGTGATTTATGACCAGTACAAAATATTAGCCTAAAATACCTGTCTAGTATTTTTATGTAAATAATCTATGTACAAAATTTCATAACTGTACCATGAGAAAGTTATAAGCTTGTTATGTCAACAAAAATACATAGTCACCGGGCCATCCAGGCGACTGAGGGGTTGTATTTGAACGGGGAGTGAATTTCGAACTTGCTTCGCTCTTTTTTATTTAGGTGGGAAATCACACCTATGTTCCTTCAGTTGCCCTCTGCGTTATTACCTTTCCATAACTCCAAGTAGGTATCGGCCATGCAGGCGCACTAGACGCCGTCGACGGTTACCGGACGGCCGGACGAGGAACTACCTATTGCTCGTCGTTACGAAACCTGTCTTTTCAAACCGCTGTAAATTCCCTACGTAGTATCTTAACACATTATTAACTTCCGCGAACAGTAATAGCGCCAACTCTAATAAAATAATTATTAACTTGTAGATATTTGAACGAACGAGCTAAGGCAGAAATACTGCATCTTTACTTGCGCTGCACAGCTCTTTAGATTCAATTTGAATTTTTAGGTGATTGGTCTACAAAGGTTAAAAACATCTACACTGTTAGCAATCTTATTACTTAGTTTTACACTATAATTGGTGGTAATGGCCCCGAATTACGAGTTCTACATCTCACATGTACTTTTAATTTATTTCATCATCACTACTCAAAAAACGGTGAAGGAACGCATCGGCAATAAGCGGCATTTCCTAGAACAGAAAATATTTTATCTGAAGATATGCGACATCCACCAACAGACACTGGGCCCCGTGATGGAGTATTGCTGATCTCAGAAGAGGCCCGATTCCCAGCAGTAGGAATATTATTAAAATGATTATGCTAATATTTATTTTTATACACTACAAGTGAGGTACTTTAAGGCAAAAACTCCTATAAAATATGCTTGTGCAGACACGGCAGTGCACAAATGCATAAAAACTATAGGTTGAGCACCCCTGAAATAAAACAACGAGTTAAACCGATGCCCGCATGCGTACGACCATCCGTTCTTATCAATAATCTCTCTCATTATAAAACCTCATACATTTCGCACTCCATTCATTGGCAGTTGCAGCTTGAAGCAACAAAATAAATTAATAATACCAATAATATTAAACTTTGTTCGACAAACGAAATTGCATCATATTGCTCAACGTTTACAGTTGAAAATATATAAGCAGATCATACATATTAATAAAGATCACAACAGTCTTACTTTTGGCAAAGTTTTCTTTCTCTCTCGCACCTACGTGGATCTAGGATGGAGTGATTGAGACTTCACTCTAAATTAAACAGATTATTAGAGGAAGTATTGAGAAGTGCATTTTACTGCTAATTAGTGCATCACATTACGCTTTTTGGCCCTCAAAAATACTTTTAACACTAGTCATTTCAAATTTTCGTTTTTTTTTTTCATCATTTTGAGTAACTACAAAGGTAAAAGTCACATTGGCAAGTCGGAACTTCGTAAACCCTAAAGACTGGTAAAGTTTAACAGATTACAACCAGATTTATCCAAATTCAGATCCATAATGGCTCCGGGCCGTGGCTTAATTCAGTTTCTATCTTTTAATTTTATTTTTATTTTATTATCTACATTGTGCTCACATAATAGAAGCAACAAGAAATATGTAACGAAACATTATATGTAACACATAATATGATTTAAAAGAGTGTCCATGGAGTTTCTTGCACGTTCTTCTCCATACATATGCGCTTAGGAACGTGCAATTTAGCTTCACTTTTCTTGGACTGACTGACATTTGACTATTCAAAAGTGCATTTGGTCTATTTGAAATAAATGATTTTGAATTTGATTAAAACAGTTCTATGAAGACAGTGAAAAATCTAACAGTGTGTTCTGTTCTTATATAAGTATTATAGTATATATTCCTATACATTTAGACAACCATACATTCAAAAAGCCTTAAGATAGCGTATACATAAATAACAATACTAGCCTCTTAACTACAGAATGTCTTAAAACGTTCCATACAGTCTAACGCTGGCTGCACTTGGCGTGTTTGGTCAAATATTCACATTATTCGGGTAATGTAAATCATACCCTATAACTATTAAGATAAAGTTCAAATTGTAAATAACATCGGTAGCTCGTGGCTAAGTAAGTTAAGCAATGCTTGCTGATGTCGGTCTGTGAATAAAACCATCTTAACATACTGAGATTTCACAGTGCCTGAAGCACGTTAAGCCATTGGTCCCAGCTGTCATGTGTAGATCTTTGACAGTCGTTACCGATAGTCAGAAGCCACGAAATCTGACACCTGTCTTGGTAAGGGATATCGTGTTGTGGAGGTCTGATAGGCAGCCTCTCCATGTAAAATACCAGCATCCAGTCACACCCAGAGACAACGTTATATCAAAAAACATAACTAATAAACGTTTGTATTCTCCAAATGATTTTTTTAGGTGACAAATTATCCAGTGTTTTCTTCCGTTCTAGGATGTTGGATAGAGAAGTTATTCGACGATTTCCCACTAAAAAAGGCCTGCTACTGAGAAGTTCCAGATAGAAATACTCAATAGGTACCACTTTTCCTGATCCGGTAATGAAACTAAGGACCTCAAGCTCAGCAATGCCTCTTGTAAACACTACTTCAATATTTTAGTATCAAAATATAGCGCGAATATTATCACAAGCACGCCAGGTGTGGTACCAGTCTTAGGTTTGGTTTGCATTTAAATGCTTCGCTATAAATATAATTTATAGCGTCTATTTACGCTATGATTTGGAGAACTTAAATACACTCGGTGTGCTTTTCTTTTGCGGCTTGCTTTCGGCGACCTGGAAGAAAGAGTCTTGAGTAAAATCACACAAGGCGCTACTTAGATTCACTATCGACCTCGACCAGAAACTATTTTAAAGTTTATTAAATAAAAACATTTTGGGAGCACATTTATTGAGCGTACAGCTAAGGAGTGGAATTCTCTGCCGGAGTTTGTTTCCTGATAGCTACAACATGGTGGTCTTTAAGTCAAGGGTTTATAGTTTACTTCTAGGTAAGCATGCTCCATCGTGAACCACATCACCGCTTACCATCAGGTGAGATAGTGGTCAAACGCGAACCTATCAAAAAAAAAAAAAAAAACTGTCATTTCCCCCAAGTGCCGCCACAATGAACGGTCCTGTGCGTCTCGCAAACCTTACCAGGTCATCGGCACACCTTGTAGAAGGCTATGTCTTCCGGTACGTGGTCACCATTCCAGAGCAGTCCCTACAATGTTTTAATTATTACGAGCCCGTTATGTGCCACTGCAGGGCAAAGGCTTCCCTTACATTCTTCCACTCCTCTGCCCTAAGTTCCCTCTGACCAATTTTTTAGGTAAGAGTCCAACTCGTCACGCCATAATCAAGGTTCTGGAATGTTTTTAACTTACAGTTCTTTCGCCCAGCAGTAACCTGGCTTTGTCTTCTTCGTGCGGTTCGGGCGCCGCGGCCGCGCGTCTATGCAGCTGCAGCTTCTGGCGGATAGCTTGCGATAATATCACCCTGGGTAAGAAAAATATTATTAAGACCATAATCACACTAATATTGTAAAAAAAGTTAGTGTTTCGATTGTTTCCATCATAGGACCACCAGATGTATGGTTATGTGCCATCGGTACATGGCGGAAATCCCTCCCAGATGCATAAACGTTTTGGGAACACTGTAAATTAATATAGAGTCTTATTTAAAAACTTCATACTACATCAAAATTATTACTAAAATTAAAATGAATGATGAGATCAATCGATTATTTCTGAAACTCAGTAAAAAAAATTGTGTGAGCGAATTTCGTCTAACACATATAATATTAAGGATTTTGATGACAGCATTTTCTATACTTTTGGTATAATGTAGTGAAAAACAGTGTAATACTGTTTTTAACAGTATAGTTGGCAACCCTAGATAGAGCCGCATTTTCTTTTGTACTAACAAATAGGGATGTATTTAGCTGCCAATGAGCAAAATATAGTACGCTAGAATATAGAAATCTACAACACAGTATATGAAGGTGGAGACACTCATAAATCAATAAACAGCCAAATCGTCTCATTCGGTCTCATGAATCAGACGACCAAATCCGTCGATTTCAAATGCATACAGTCAGAGACTACATTAGCGGTGTTGACAAACAAGCGACAAGACTTGTACCACGTGGAAAAGATATAATGAATCATTTTTAGAAGCTATGACGTCAAGTCAATCAATTCTAAGAAAATTGTAATATTACTAGCGGATATCCAGCGTGTGCTAAAAGAACAAATATATTAAATTGTTTATCTGTTTTTTGTGTGATAAACTAGTGCTTGATTGCGATCCCACTTGATGGTAAGCAGTGATGCAATCGTTGATGGTGAAGCGCACTAGTTTATTAAGAACTTATTCACTTTAGCCTTGAAGTCAACTAAATTTTTATAGGACGGACAGATTTGCCTGCCGCAAAAGCAAATTGTTCTAGTCCTTCGATTTACAAGGCACTTCGTTTATACGACAAGACGGACTGTAGAGGTGGTTATTTGTTGAAAAGAAAGAGAAATTGCGTTTATTTTTTGCATTGTTTAATTGCCTACACCGTCATTGCATTAATATTGCCTCTAAAGTGAAACTAGCGACCCGCCCCGGCTTCGCTCGGGTAACAGTATTTCTCCACTATTTAATGGATGTTATTATACATATATAAACCTTCCTCTTGAATCACTCTATCTATTAAAAAAAAACCGCATCAAAATCCATATATATAAAAATACATAGGGATGTAGGGGCAGAAAAAGCGACTTTGTTTTATAATATGTAGTGATGATTTGGGGTAAATCAGTTACTTGATTTCAACGCCTATACTATAACGGACCGCAGAATAGAGATGTCAGAGTTTTACTGACTAAAACCCACTCAACATTCCTTCTTTGCCTTACGTTCCAGGACCCCGGGTTTTCTTTTCAGAAGCGAACCCATGGCCTCAGCATGGCTTCAACCCTGCTGAACCCCCTACGGTTTTGCTGACATTTTCTTGTGGCGCGCATGGAACACTACGCGACGTCTATCTCGATTAATGACAACCGCATGTGAATCCATTTCGTTGTTTTTGAGTTTACCGCGAGCATACAGACAGACGCGGTGTAACAGTAGTACTGTTTTATAATATTCTGAATACAGTGAAAATTTTGAATCATAATAATTCTTAAACACAGTCAATGTAGACTTTAGGCAATTCGCAATCTCTATTTTTAAACTTTGACAACAGAATCGTTCAAGCGATAAAGACTTTACAAAAACATACAAAGGAGTCGGCAGAACGTGGAAACTGCCAGATTGAAAGTATTAACTACTTGTTTAGTTTAAAAAGATAAACTGTTCAGAAAATATAAACAAATGCAATCAGTCAGTTCAGAGATTATCGAGCAAGACTTATTCTAGAACCAAAAAACAAGTCTAAGTTTGATAAAAGAGTGTCTTGATACATCAATTTTACGCAAAAATATTATAAAGAAATAACATGATTAAAGAGTGTCCATGGAGTTTCTTGCGCGTTCTTCTTCATAGAGCTACGCTTTGGAACGTGCAATTTAGCTTCACTTTCTTGGACTGACCGACTTTTGAATATTCAAAAGTGCCTTTAATTGGTCTATTTAAAATAAACGTTTCTGATTTCATGAAATGTTACAAAGATAAATTCTGTTGTAGCTTTATAAGACGAAATACTATGTTACGTAACTGAAACTCTGATCGTTTTTTTTTTAAGTTGAAAATTCATCTAAGTGACATCTCCCGCCCTTGGACGTGTCAGACTTTTACTGACTAAAAACCCGCTCCTGTTCCTTCTTTGCCATTGTTCCAGGGCCCGGGGATCTCTTTCGCATCACCCATGGTCCCAGTAAGCTTCGATCCTGCTGGGAAACTTTTCCGTTTAGATTTGGACCTCATTTGTATGTACCAGCAAAAAGGCAAATAGTAGGCGCCAAATAAACGTGGAATAACGGTCATTGACCCTCCTACATTTATTGACATTCTTAATTTAAAAAACGAAATTAAAGACATAAAGCTGTCTTGAATTAACATCTATCGTGATCCTTTACCTTTTCTGAATAACAGTTCATTGATGGTTTTCGTTTAAGTGGGACCTTGTATAGTGCAAAACGGCTGTTGGCGGCCCGTTGAACGAGTGTGCTCGGATGACTGCCAGCAGGCAAAAGTGGCGGAAAGTTGTGCGTCGAACCCTGACGGCTTCCGGAGAGCTACCTTCGTGATAACCACGACCACTCTGGCAAGAGTGAAACGACCAAGAAGGGAGGAGATAGTGCAAATAGTATTATAGAACCAACTTACCTTCTGGTATCACTCTTGGTGGCGAGCAGCAAGTCGAGCCAGGTCCACGTAACGTTGTGGTACTCCAGCGTGGGCAGCACTAACGGCAAGTCCCTCACGTCTTCCAGGTTCTTCTCCTTGCTGCCCTTGTACGACACTCTCACTGGAACCTCTGGTATCTTGATGTAGATGAACAGTTTGTTCTTTTCGGCTCGCTCCTGCATAAAATATAAGAGTTAATTATAACGGTTAGACGAACAGTTGGTATAGATACCGCCACGGATCTTGAGCGCTGGCTTTAAGTTGCGCAGAAGTAAAATATACGGCCTCTTTAGCGGTACGAAGTGAGGCGCGGGGGCTGGGAGCATCAGTGGCTCGCCGCGCCATCGCGTCATAGACGTCACTCATGATTCGTTCCCTGCGTTTGCTGCATGTATCTAGCAACGACGACGATTGGCTCGCCAATGTATGGAATGCGCAAAGCGATCCCCACTCTGACACCGAGCGCTCAAGATCCGTGCTTATTACGCTTTGGAACGTGAATCTTAGCTTCACTTTTTTTAGACTGACCGACATTGAGACAATTAAAAAGTGCCTGTTATTGGTCTATTTTACATAAAGTTTCTGATTTTTGATTTGAGTTAGTAACTAAACCAAAACAATTACAATTATAAACAACATGTACATCAATCACTCTCATAGTACTTCTGACATGCCAATAAAATCATCTACCATTCATCCGCAAACAGATCATTTGTTGGATAAGAATCAAAGCGATCATTTAGTGCAGCCAAACTGCAAGGTATTATAGACAGAAGCTCAACTAACTTCCTGTACTTTTTGCCGCAACAGTAATCGTCCAGGACTAAGAAATGTGTCAGCACAGCAAGCAGTTCAGGCGTGTGTGCCACGGAACATCTTGCAGGCTATGGTGAGCTGATCTCTTCATGTTAAATTCAGATCTTCCTAATGTGGGGTTTTATAGCGGTAAAAATCGTGCGGCTTTAGTCACTCGTGTAAACCCCACATAATGGGCCAAAACATTGATACGGGTACAAAAATCATTTTTTTTTAATACCCTATACTTCTTCTTAGCGTATCGATGGCAAAACCAGTCAAATTCCTTGCCCAGTCCAGAAATCGGCCACGGCAATGCCGTCCGCTGATGCTGTCATTAGGTCCTTACGTAAGCAGGTAACCGGGCACGTGGTGCAGGACGGAAGGTGAGACATTGTCTGCGGAGTGACGCCGCACAGACACTGAAGATCGGAACCATCCGATAACCCCCACCTGTGGAGATTCTCTTTGCTGCTACCAACCTGGGTGCGGAGTCTGTTTAGAGTTTTCCAGGTTGGCCATGGCAACTCGTGTCCAGGAGAGAGGCTCTCCGATGGCTCGATAAAATCTTCAGGAGGTCTTAACTTATACTGTCTCGCTGCTGAGCAAATGCATCCCCTAACTTCTTCCAGTTATTCTTTTCTTAAGCCACCTCTAACCTGGTTATATTTTTTTAATTATTTTTATAGTCAACACAAAAAAATTACGATAGGGTTTCCTATCGAAAAATACGAGCAATGAGCATCTTTATGGAGAGTAATGTCGTTCAAGGCAAAGCTAACATTGCAACTGACGTTGATAGATCCGTCATAAATATTTTAGACACTGCATTCATCAAAATCTTACAGCTCATTTGTTTACATGCAACTCATTCGAAAATGCATCACTCCACCACAGACAAACATAGAAGTCATCTCTAATAACCGCAACCACATGATTGTGAAACCTGTTTTCAAACGTTTGTAGTTTAAACAAGCTTATAATGAATATCATTTTTTATAGCAGACTTTTATAGTTCGGTATACCTATATAATTGATACTCATCAAGACGAATCATACGAGCCCAAACACGATGGGGTTGTGTCGTTTAACTACCAATTTCCTATAGCCACCTTAATAGAGTTTAACAGAGTTGTAATACACAAATATAGGTAATACAGCGTTACTGTTTTCTTAACTTCAACTGGCCTGTTGGTCTAGTGGTTAGTGGCCCTGACTGCAATGCCGGAGGTCGTAGTTTCGATTCCCACACAGAACAAATGTTTGTGATGAGCACGGCCATTTGTTCTGTGTCTGGGTGTAATTAATATATAATATGTATGTATTTAGAAATATATAAGTATGTTTATCAGTTGTCTAGTACTCATAACACAAGCTTTGCTTAGCTTGAGACTAGATGACGTTGTGTGATGATAGTTGTGGAGTATTATTATTATTATTATACGGTTTTCTTAAAATCAGTAAAAGACACACATACCTTCATCTTCTCAACATCATCTTTATCCTTCTTGTCCCTCTTCACGTAGAAATTAGAGTTAGAGTCCTTGCTCTTCTTCTTGATCTTCTTGGAGCCAGTAGATACGAGGCTGGAGGACGAGGCTCCGGCTTTTAGCGTGCCTTCAGTCTCTTCCTCTCCGTCTTCTATGGAGTCAGGGTCGCGTTCAGGGAAGCAGAACTTTAGCATCGTGTTGAAAAACTTCTTTGTTAGACCTGGGAGAGTCAGAGAGGAAATGCGTTAGAAAATAAAGATATAAGAAAAAAAGTTTATTTGCGGCGCACACACGGAGCATTATAATCGCCATTTTAATTACAACCACGCCAAACTAATCTTAAAACGGTAAAGGAAATAATCATGTTATCATCGGGTAATCGTGAGGAAATCGGCATGTCCTAGAACCAAAAATTCGAAGACATGTGACATTCACCAACCCGCACTGTGCCCGCGTGGTGGATTACGGCCCATTCCCTCTCCCAGGGGGAAGCTTGAGTCCCAGCAGTGGGAACATTACAAGGCTGATAATGCTAAAATGTACTTTTTTTGTCGTTATTTTTTCTTTCAATTTTTAAGATATTATTTCTGAAAAAAGCGCTCCATGAACCATATTAATTTTGAGTGTAAATAATACTACTATTAATAAACTTTTACGTAAGTACTATTTAATTTTTCACTGTGCGCTTATCGTTGAGGAAGGAAGTAATAATAACTGGGTGTGATATCACTAAATAAGGAAATTGTAGTTTTTTCATTAGATACTGTCGTCATAGGTGACACATAGGATTACAAATGTTTGTCATAACATATGTGGTTTTAATAATTATTGCTGACGCGTTCAAAGTGATGTTCCGAACACGTTAGCTTTGTTAATACCGCCATTGTATGTACAGGTGATTCTATAGCGGAATGAAACGCAATTAAGTTTTACAGTTACGAAATGTCAGTCTATATAACTTTTCTCGATAAATGGGCTATCCAACTCGAAAAGACTTTTTCAATTCGAACCAGTAGTTTCTTAGATTAGACATAGACAAGTTCAAACAAACAAAACAACAAACTGTTTAGTTTTATAATATTAGTATAGACTAGATGCTGCCAGCGGTTTCACCCGTGTCGTAGTTTTTAGGTTTTAAAAAAAACATTAGGCTATGTCCGTCTACAGGGTCCCAACTATCTCTGTACTAAAATTCATCAAAATCGGTTTTGCTATTTAGGCGTGAAGACGGAACAAACTAAATAAACAAACAAACTCACTTTCGCTTTTATAATATTAGTAAGGATAATAGGATAATAACTAGCTTTTTTTACTCTTTTTATTTTTATTATGAATATCCGAAAACATCTTAAATTCCAATCAAATCAAATTCTTAAATAACTCCAGAATTCACTCACCTATCCTTATCGGAACTATGTTAACTTCGAAGTGTTCCTTGACAGCGATGCCCCCGACGGGCGGCCGGTCGCGGCAGAACACGCGCAGCGCCGCGCGGCGGGCCAGGGGCGCGCGCCCCGACGGCTCTTGGGGGACCAATACCTGGGTGAGACGACGACTATTATAAAGAATACACCTACACCTATATATAATAATAATAGTTTATTGATAATCAAGTACATTATACATGGCTGTTATAAGATGTATATATATATATAAATATCCATTCTGTATGGATCAGAATGTTGGGCTGTGACAAAGATGGAAGAAAAAAAATAGCATGATGCAGTGATGAGAATGTTGAAATGGATGTGTGGGACGAGAAAGGATAAAGTGAGTAATTAGTATATTAAAGGATATTTAAAAGTGGCACCAGTGACTTAAAAGTAAGAAAAATACTCTACTTGAATCAGATATCCGGAGACAGTAGCCAAATCAAAAGTTGAAATTAAAATCACTTTTGGCATTCACATGACCGGTTACCATTTATCACGTGACTCTTATCAAAATTTCAAATAAAACCAACAAAACAATTTTTCCTTATCACACATTATGCAATAAAACAAAAAAAGGTACAAGTTAAACTGACACAAAACCATTCGTTTGAATCTCTTAGCGTATGTAAATGATATCGATCTTACTTCTGGGAAGGGCTCGTTGGGCAGCAGGTTCTTGACGCGAACGTATCCGACCTCCAACTGATGTTCCACCGAGTCGTCTGACCGCGATGTTTTTGTGTACCTGCATACAAAATAAACATGGTAGACGGTAGTATACACGGTGTCATCGACGCACAAACTAATACCATGGATCCAGAGGTGCTATTCTGTAAGAAAACAGCCTTGAGTGCAGCGCTGGCCGCAGCGATGAATCGAGAGCGCAGTACAATAGGCCTTTGCCCAGCAGTGGGCCGTTTCTTTACAGGTACTGTTATCCACATTTTTCTCTTTCTTTATCCACAGATCAACATTATCATCATATCAGCCGAAAGACGTCCACTGCTGGACATAGGCCTCCCCCAAGCGTTGCCACAACAATCGGTCCTGTGCGTCACGCATCCATCGGATATTAAAAGATTATCCATCCACAGATACTCACAAGAAATTGGTGAGCAGCAGATCAGCAATGCCCAGCTGTCCGTCGGCGTCGGTGAGCCTCCAGCGCGCGCTCTTGAAGCAGATCTCGTTGTAGCGGTGCGGCGCCGCGTGTGCGCTGCGCACGGCGGCCGGCGCCGACGCGCGCCCCGCCTCGCGCCACGCGCGCACCATCGCGTCCAGCTCCTCGCCGAGGGACCACACTGATTCCTTGCACTCGTTTACCTAACTCACGAAAATTGGGTTTACAAACATTTTTGCGTAATCCACTAAGACCGTACTAAAGTCTAGGATAAACTTCTTTTTTTGTGTGTCCAAAAAGCGAGAAGAGATTTATTTTATTAAGGGCAGAATTGCTCTAAACACTTTTCCTGCTCTGAGTGGACCGAGAGAAAATGTCAGACTTTTACTGGCTAGAACGCCCCCGTATTACTTCAATTGCCTTTTGCCTTCCAGAACCGCGGCGGTTTTTTTTCAAACAATCCCGCAGATGATAAACGTCTAGATTCCAACTTAGACCAACAATAGCAGTCATTGAACTCCCTTACATGTATTTAAAAAAGGAAGTTAAGTCGTTAACGACCAGAGTACAAGTGCCTAATGCGAGTTTGTTTTACATTAACACGATTGACACGTTTATGACATTCGACGCTCTCATTGGCCGGCTACAAGCTCTTAAAGCTCTTATAACCAATCAAAAAACCAAACGTTTTAATCGTGTTAACGGGAAAACCACTCAGCGCACTGGATTGACATTTATCGTGACTTTTAAATATAAACATTTGTTTTTTTTTGTGTGCTGATTGATAAGAATAAGTCAATAACCATTATTACAGTATTTAAAATAAAATATAGAAAATCTCATATATCTGTAGAATAAGTTACAATCATAAAAAAAAAAATGGTACGGTCTTCAGTTAAATAATGGATAACGTTCAGACCAAATGTAACGAGTTACCTGGTCATCTAAATTCTTCAGCTCATCCATGGCGACGGGATCGTTGCCGGTCATTGACCTGTTCTTGAGGTAGTACTCCTTCTCTAGCCTTCGAAGCCTTGCCAGGGACTCTCTGACCTGTCATTACAAATAAGAAGTTCTTTTTATATTAACGATGGTTTCAAATTATCTAGAAATATTTTTACAGTGATGTTCCAACTACGTATTGTATTATTCTGAAAGTGAAAAGGATTCAGTTTAATTCATTAAACCCCAAGCGAAAGCCGGCGTTCGCTCTGTCATTTTCTTTCTGTTGTTTCTCTAATTGACGGTATTTGGAAGTAAATTGTTACATAATTCAATAAATAGTTCATACATTCTATTTAAATAAATATAAAATTATAAATATTGGATGCCATCTTAATGAATTCGCTTTAAAACAACAAATACACTTAAACTTAATATAATAAAGAGGTAAAGTTTTTTTTTTTTTGTTTTTTGGTAGTACGTTCTGGAAGTACTGGTCCGATTGCTAAAATTTTTTCACCGATACAAAGCTGCTTTATTCCTGAGTGACACAGACTACATTTTATGTACGCGGGCGCAGACGCTGGCAAAAGCTAGTATCAAATAAAGTGAATTCACTTATTACCTATCTATAAATAGAATATCTAAAAAATACCAAATTCTATGATAAAACTTTCTATACAGAATTAAAATTGATTCCTATTATAAGAATGACTCACTGGCATAATAGCCAAATTGATACCGTTACAAAATAATCAACGTTATTCATGCGTAAAATTATCTATGACTCATTTGCTGCCAAGTCATTCTCGCAATCAGAGCCGATATTTCGACGTGTCACTCACATCTTCGGTAGTATAGTGGTAAGTATCCCCGCCTGTCACGCGGGAGACCGGGGTTCGATTCCCCGCCGGAGAGAATCTTTTTGCATTTTTATTTTCGATGTTCTTGTAACTTTATACATTTCCGTAGTTATTTCTTTATCATTATTGAGACAGTAGTATTTTTTTTTTATTATTTTTAAATATTTTGCGTGTGAAGAAGTTTCCCATTTTATTTCGAATGTTTATCGTCGAAAATATTAGTACCAAGTATCCAATATACCAATAACACACATCACGCCTATACTGCTCGACGGGGTTAATTCATGAATCCCCAAGCGACACCCGGTGGCCGCGCACCTATTGTCTTACTATTGTGTCTCTAATTGACGGTATCTGAAGGGTTAAGGTGGTGCATCACGACTCACATTTTCACTGTTTTTCATACAACCGCTCATCACTGATTATGACGTTATGACACACTTCATTAGATATTTTGGACACACAGTATCTCGTGGATATTATCTAGGTTTCTAAAGAAACCAATTTCTAAATTTGTGTAAAACTAAACCAGTAAAAACCTCTGAAAATGTCCTATTTTGTATGAACTTTGACACTTCATAATTAGCCAAAAAATTAAAAAAGTCAAAAAAGTAGTTCTCTAGAGACCTTGCAAATTTTATTAAGATTCTAAATGATAACAACTTTTTCCAAAAACTTTTAAGGGTTTAAAAAAAACAGCTATTTCCTGGAGCAAGTTTTGTTAAATTTTCGAGTAAATCTCGGAATTACCGAATACTAACAGAGTTTCCAGGCGTTATCTCTCTTTTTTTACGTTGCCTTTCATCAAACATCGCGTTGGATTGCATTAAATGAAGTAACAAGCTTTTAAACCATTTTCGATGTTTACGATAAGCGAGTGGAGAAGGACCCTCTTAAACAGAATCTATAGAACATTCATATTTCGGTGCTCAGTAGGAAGTAAAAAGCAGGCATGTATACAACAAATAACCGATGCTCTTAAAAATATTCCAGAAATGTTAAGAATATCACTCCCAAAGAAAAGATGGATGGATGGTGTGAGAAGTGATATGAAAGAAAAGGGAGTTAGTGATAGCGTGACGAGTGACAGGACAGAATGGAAGAAAAAAACGTGTTGCGCCGACCCCAAATAAAACGGGACAAGGGCAAGAAGAAGATGATGAGATGATGATGTTAAGAATAACACTAGATTATACCCGTGGCAGAGTCCCAACATTGGGAACATTAAAAAGGCTGATGATGGATGGGTGGATGGGTGGTGCTCGCGGCTTCGCTTGTAAAACACCATTTCACCCCTTCATGGATTGAATTCCGAGAAATTCGAATTTTTCCAAATTCAACCAGACATGGACATATACCATCACGGTCATTTCTGCCTGATCACTTAAAAAAAAATTTCGCTTGAGTCCTGCGGCGCGGCGCCAAACCAAACCATTTGAAGTTTTCGTTTCGAGTGCAAACAAAAATGAACTTGGCGATGGTCAGGCGGAAGTGTCTTAGATAGTACGTCTTAAAAATCAAACCTGTGAAAAAAACAGCTTTCTAAGTTCAAGTGTTTGATGCCTGGATGTTGATGTATCAGGGATCCTGATCATCTATCCATACTAATATAATAAATGGGAAAGTGTGTATGTCTGTTTGTCCGTCTTTCACGGCAAAACGGAGTGACGAATGGGCTAGTTGCCTAAAAAATGTAATTAGTCCGTCTTTTAGATTATTCAAAAATAAGGGACACGTATTTTTTATTTATAAATTAAATCAAAAATGACAAAGATACAGCCCATTAAAGTTACGTGTAACGTCACGCCGTGCTACATTTTTTCGCACGGGGTGACGTCACACGTGACTTTAATGAGCTGTATCTTTGTTATTTTTTGTTTAATTCAAAAAAGAAAAAATACGTGACCAATATTTTTTTATGATCTAAAACACGGACTAAATAAAATGTAGTTATTTTGACCCTGGAAACTACCCTATAGACGTGATTTTTTAAGTGGAGACAGTTGAAGAGATAGGAGTAACATAGGCTACTTTTTATCTCTTTCTAACCCCCCACTTCGCAGGGGAACTGTGTAACCCCGAATTAAACGCGAGTGAAGCCGCGGGCAAAAGCTAGTTTTTATTTATATATGTAGGTGTATAGATAAATATACCTGTGTCTGCAGCTTGTGTATCAGCTGCCTTGGATCCTGGTCTTGATGGAGCTGCAGTTGGAACCGCATACGAGCTCGCCTTTCCAGCGTGCGCCGCCGCTCTGGTTCCACGTGAAGAACTACGTTGTTCACTACGTCTAGCAGCATTGCGTACTGGAGGCAACACAATTGGCATTTTAATCTATTTATTTCAAGGGTTTAGAGTATGGAGCCGAGAGCTGCAGTGACAAATTTGCACGTGTGTCAAACGACTTTTATCAATACACTCACTGTAATGAATAAATGGGGGTTGGGCGGCGCCTCCCGGGACACGCCGCGCCTGACGCGGGACATGGAATCCAATAATGGCGGAGGAGAGCTCGCGCGTTTTTTGCAATAGTGCGGGAAATAGCCTATTGCGTGCCTGTAATCGGTGCGATAAGAGCGGATTTTCGAGTGAGTGTATTGAAAATAATACTTTTGCATAACACGCCCGTTTATGTGCCCGAGTGAAATTGAGCCACGGGGGCTTGATTTCAGCGGTCCACGCGCTAAAGGCGAGTCACCTATATGCCACTGCTTTGATTTAATCTAAGACTATATGTGTCAAATTTCGATAAGAAAACAGAGAACCAGGACAAAGAGAGAGGCGCGAGAGAGGCGACTGCCTGCCATTCCTCGTTGCTCCAGACCATGGCCTGTACTAGGGCCTGACAGAATGATTTTTAATAATTGTTATTATAATGTAGTGTAATTTACCTGCAGCGAATTGGTGCAGACGTTGAGGTCGTGGTGCATGAGCGTGAAGGAGTCGTAGGGCTGCTGCTGCGCCCAGCCCGTGCCCTGGCTGCTGACGGGCTCGGCCTCCTCGTGCGACACGTAGTAGAACTCGCACGCGCAGCGGGATACTATGCGTTGGAGCTGAAAAGATATGTACATTTTGGAAAAAAGAGCGTCAGTGGAAAAACGGGACCCTATTAAAAAAAACTCCACTGTATGTCTGTCTGTCGCCAGGCTATATCTCATGAATATGATTTAAAATCATATTAATATGATTTAAAAGAGTGTCCATGGAGTTTCTTGAACGTCCTTCTCCATAGAGATCTACGATTTGGAACGTGCAATTTAGCTTCACTTTTCTTGGACTGACCGACATTACAAAAAAGAAAAGAAAAAAGAAAAGAAAGTGCAGTACATGTGGTCTATTTGAAATAAATGATTTTGAATTTGAATTTGAACCGTGAGAGCTAGACAGTGGACATTTTCAAGAAGATGTATTTCTATTGCTTCTATATCATCAAATACTAACTAAAAACCGAATAAAATTATTTTTGTTAAAAATATTGTATGTTGTTGTTGTATGGTCCAACTAACTGCAATTGGTCGGTTTTCTTACTGTCGTAGCAGTTATAAGTTTAAGCAATGACCTGCGCCAGTCCAGTGTCGGCGCTGGGCCCGACGGTGCGTCCGATGACGCCGCCGGCCGAGTGTCCGCTGCCGACCAGGCGCGGCACGTCCGGCAGCGTGCTGATCTCCGTGCTCTGCCAGCGCTCTTCTATCTCCTCTACTGACACCCATTGAATGTTCTCTGAGGAGAAAAGAAGATTTATTTAAAATTAATTAAAGCATTAAGGTCTCGGTTCCCGTATGGGGGTAAAACTGGTATTCTGAAGGGATACTGAACTGGTAAATTGTAATCAAATGACAAGTAGAAGCCTCGCTTCTGTTATAGCGCGCGAAAATTGTGGGCCAAAAAAGTGCGGTACAGCGGAAGCGGTCCCCACACCACCGCAATAATTTTGCCTTTCTATTTTGCCAGACTTAATATTTTCCGAACATCTATGGTGAGTGGCAGACGCCAAGGCTTCTCTGGATCAATTTCTTCACCAGGTCATCGTAACTTACCCAACAGCTGATCCCTATCGGCGGCGCTGACAGTGGCGTAGTACTGCATGGCGGACAGGGCGCCACTCCACGCGGCGGCGGCGGGCTGTCTCCTCACTCGCTGCCGCACTTCAGCTCGAGCCGCGCACAGGATCACGTAGCCGCGCGTCTCGCAGCCTTTTAACACTACTTGGGAGTTCACCAGCTCGACTGTGGAAAGAAAAGATTTCAAGGTTAGTTAAAAAAGAAAACATTAAAAAAGGTAAAGCTTGACACTTTAAAGCTGAAATCGTATTATTGACAAAGACATTTTTACGCACATATGGCAAAAATTTACCATCGACAAGCGTTATTCAGAGTGACGCTTGATATGTAGACTGGGTGCTAACTTTTTTATTATTGATAGCCTCGCGCTTGACTACTATCTCATCTGATGGTTAATAACAACGACCTGATGGTAGGTGGTCGACGACGGTGCACGTTTGCCTAAAAGTAAGCTATTCATTCTTGACTTAAAGATCCCCAGGTTGTATATATCAGGAACACACAAACTGCGGTAGGAAATTCCGGAAATTCCACACGCAAGATGAAAGTGTTCTTCGAACGTTTTGTGCGTATGTGTGGGATGTCGACCATGATACCCTGATCAAATGCGCTGGTGGACGCGACTATGTGGCCGCAAGAGGGAGTTGTCGTAGCGCGACTAATAGACTAGTTTTTTCAAAGTTTTACAGTGGAGGGTTCAGAAAATGGTATAAAATGCAGTAGACTCACTAAGACAGGCGGTATGCGCGTTGTCATCGTCGAGCACGTGCTTGGTGTGCGGCGTGTGGCTGGGCGGCGCGTCCTCGGCGCCGCTGAGCTCGTCGCTGAACACCACGGGCGCCGAGCCGCCCGCCTCCGCCACCAGCGCCGCCAGCATGCCGCCGCCGCAGCCCGTCGACCCGCCGCTTACCTGTACGACCACACTTACGTTATCCAGTGAACAACTTTAAGGAAGTCTACATTGATCTATCTATATGCTAAAAAGACTTAATGCTACGATATAAATTGCAGAATATATTTAAACTGTAAAGAATGAAAACTATATTAAAGAAAAGGGATTTAGTGATAGCGTGACAGTTGACAGGACAGAATGGAAGAAAAACACGTGTTGTGCCGAACCCACATAATATGGTATAAGGGCAGGAAAACGATGATGTATAGTACTGGTACATTGGCAGACTTATTGTAACTAAGGTAGGATGTACACTTATCTTGCTAACAAGTAGTACTGAAGCGCAAGACAACAGTTTTTAGATGACCAACAGTACAACAATAAATTCAATGGTGCATAAAGGTGAGACACGTGACCTGTTACTTTATCACTACATAGTATAAAACAAAGTCGCTTTTTCTGTCCCTATATCCCTATGTACGCTTAAATCTTTAAAACTACGCAATGGATTTTGATGCGGTTTTTTTTAATAGATAGAGTGATTCAAGAGGAAGGTTTATATGTATAATATTGCACCCGAGCGAAGCCGGGGCGGGTCGCTAGTACTAAATAATTTTAACATTCTTTCTATCGATTAAAATGAAAAAGGCTTTTTTCTAATATTGTGAGAATTCTTTTCAATACATATAAGTGCTGTGTCTGTTCTGTACCGAATAAAAGTATTTCTATTCTATTCTATTCTATTCTATTCTATTCTAAGACAATAAAACAGGAGTAATGACAAAAAAATTAAACTCACTTGTGTAGTGACCGGTGGAGGTGGCGAGATGACGTCAGCTTCTCGCTGGTGTTTAGGAGATGTGTTCGGCTGTTCTTCTTCTTTTAGAGCCTTCGTGGACAGGTTCTTCTTCAATTGCTGGAAATGGAAATACTTTGATGTTAGCCGCCCGATTAAAACATAGCTAGCGGGGCATTTCAAATTATTATTTGTACCTGAGGAAAACCGATTTCAAGAGGTCTGTTTTTTTTTAAAGGTAGTTTTCTTGACGAATCTTATGATGTTCATCCAGAAAATTACCATACCACATAATGTACCCTTTCTTTGCTGAGATTATTAATACACTTTTAAAGTTATATTCAAAATACATTACTTCATTTAGAGTCTGCCACAGTCGGGTGAAAAGAAAGAGAATATTTTATTTCAATTACTGCGCTTACTTAAATCTTTTTATAACTGTCAATGAGCGCGAACCGGTAAATTCTTATTAAAATTGGTCCACGCCGTCTTTTGATCGTGAACTACCAGTTTTATGTGTGGATGTATCTGCGCTCTCTCCTATACGACACGCGGCGCACGGACAGGCAGTAGCACGTCTCCATGAGGTACAGTAACTTACCTGGGTCTTGATGTAAGTATCGATGAGGGCGAAGGCCAGGTCCCTGTTGAGCTTGGTCCAGGCACCCCTGAGGTCATGAACAGCCAGGCGATGCGTGGGCGGCGCGCCGGCACTCACTCCCGCCTCCCGGCCATACGATACCCGGCGCACGGAGAGACAGTAGCACTTCTCCATCACGCGGGGATTCAGGGCTGAATACTGAAATGTTCAAAAGATAGTGTAACACGATTATCATTTAGAAAAACAAACATACACTGAACTGCTCTGACTTATAATTTCATCATCATCATATCAGCCGAAAGCCGTCCGCTGTTGGACATAGGCCTCCCCCAAGCGTCGCCACATCGTCCGGTCCTGTGCATCACGCATCCATCGGATTCCCGCGACCCTGACCAGGACCCTTCATCAGTCCAACTTGTTGGAGGCCTTCCAACGCTGCGTCTTCCGGCACGTGGTCGCCACTCCAGAACCTTTCGTCCCCATCGACCATCTGTTCTGCGTGCAATATGCCCTGCCCATTGCCACTTAAGTTTGGAGATTCTTCGAGCTATGTCGGTAATCTTGGTTCTTGAACTTATAATTTATTTTACCAAATTCGAAAATTTAGTCTTGACAGTATATTATCGGATGAAAGGCCAATTAAATGTTGAAAACTAAGATTACAATGTCAATTTTAACCAACAAAGTAGGTGACACCCAACGTACTACCTTAATTTCTTTAAAGATTACTACCATTTAGACACGATTCGTATTAAAGCCATAGTCCAGCCCCCAAACATTTTCCAAAACCTACCTCTTCACCGTCTCTCTCATCAACCGCCAGGGCCTTCAGCCAGATCTCTGCGTCATTCAAGTCACAGTTCATATACACGGTGGTCCAGTTGGCCCTGGGTCTTCGGACCAATCCATCATTGGTGGCTACCAATGAGAGGCGGTGCTTGGAGCCGCAGGTGACCCGCACACCGAGTATCTCGATGCCGCGTTGGAGAGATGATGATGACCAGTAGAATACCTAGGAAAAGTAAGAAGTGGTTGAAAATATAATCTTTAGTTCTCAAAAATATGTATGCATGTAAATAGAAATAGGCTAAATGATGATGATAGTGATATTTATTTTGCAACCTATTATAGGTAGTAAAAAAACACTTTTAGACGTCTTTTTTTGTCAGTTTACACTAGACTAGCGACCCGCCCCGGCTTCGCTCGGGTATTTCTCCACTATTTAAAGGATGTTATTATACATATAAACCTTCCTCTTGAATCATTCTATCTATTAAAAAAAAAACCGCATCAAAATCCGTTGCGTAGTTTTAAAGATTTAGATTTAAGCGTACATAGGGATATAGGGACAGAAAAAACGACTTTGTTTTAAACTATGTAGGGATGAGGCCGATGCTTCCTAGCTACCTAGCACCCTGAGAAGAAACACCGAAACAAACTCAGGGGTCAAACCCTCGTTTAAAGTTCCATACAGTAAACATTCATCCAATTACACACAGTAACTTAAAGTTCAGTACAATAAACAAAGCTGCAATATTACATAACTGGTCAAACAAAAATTGAGCTAGCAATCGATCGACATGAAAGAAAACTCTTAAAGGTATTATAATAAAATACAAAGATTTATTGTTGCCAAGAATCAAGATACGAAGCTAGATAAAGGGGGATGTTACGAGTAACAAAATCATTATTCGAATCATCATCAGCCTTTTTAATGTTCCCACTGTTGGGACTCAGGCCTCCTCTGTAGGAGAAGAAATGGGCCGTAATCAACCACGCGAGCCCAGTGCAGGTTGGTGAATGTCACATCTCTTCTAATTTTTGGTTCTAGGACATGCCGGTTTCCTCACGATGTTTTCCTTTACCGTTTTGAGAGCAGTGGTAGTGAAATAATTACACAAAGTATCTCTCTCAATTGTATTCGAATCCTGAATTAAAAATAAAACTGATAGAAACAAAGTTACCTGTAAATTATGTAGTGTAACAGACACGCTAACGTTGCGATAGTGTCGGGACAGCTGCGGCTTGCGCGGGCGCACATTCTTGAAGATGCGGCCGCGGCGCGTGGGCCGCGTTATACCTGATAGAATTAGTTTTAGGCTCTCGAACCACCTGGGAAGGGATACAAAGACAAATTCATTAACCTTTTGAACGCCAATCACTTGTAAACAAGTTCGAAATTTTCGTGCCCTCAGCGCCACTAATTGATTAGAATTAATAATAGTATAAAATAAATGTACAACTTTTACAAGACCTTTTATTTTGTTTTATGGAAAATTGCCCTGTTATCCCTACTAATCCCTACCAATATTATAAATGCGAAAGTAACTCTGTCTGTCTGTCTGTCTGTTACGCTTTCACGCAAAAACTACTGAACGGATTTAGATCAAATTTGGTAGGTAGGTAGAAGAGACACTGGAATAACACATAGGCTACCTATAATTCCACTGCTGAGCACGGGTCTCTGCCCGCGCGATATAAACTGTAGTCCACGCGGGCGAAGCCGCGGGCGGAAAGCTGGTAAGCCATATTTTTAACTTTTTCACACATAATAAGTTCTTGTTTGTATTATATTCAATAGAAACATTTGTTAGTTAGTTTAACATATAAACAATTTGTTGCGTGGCGCTGGAGGACACATCGCGTTTTACATAGATGGTCGTCGAAAAGGTTAAATAAAGTAAAACAACAAGTCAAGTGCGAGTCGGATTGGCGCACCGAGAGTTCCGTACAAACCAAATTAACTTTAGTTCTAGGGCAAAAGAGAGTAAGAAATTAACTGATAAAGTAAGTGACTACTGTATATTACCTGAGTGTACTTCCATACAATAGTAACACGGGACCGTTTCCTTCCTTGTCAACCGGCTTGGTCTCCATGCTCAGGTGTAAATCAAGTCCTTGCGATCGGAATGCTCTGTATGAGTCGTGTTCCTGCAAGCGAAAATGTCCTTTATTTTGAACCAAGAAAAGATTTCTTTAAAAATTCTTACTAATATTATAAAAGCGAAAGTGATTTTGAGTTTGTTTGTTACGTTATCACGCCTAAATGGCAAAACCGATTTTGATGAATTTTGGTACAGAGATAGTTGGGACTCTGGAGACGGACATAGGCTAATTTTGTTTTTAATAAACGCGAGCGAAACCGCGTTTAAAAGCTAGTTAATAATAATTGGTTGATTTTTATACAACACTAGCTTCTGCCAGTGGCTTCACCCTTGTGATATATGTATTTCCCATCTTTATAAATGATAACCTGTGTTGTAATCCTGGATATAAGCTATGGGACCCATTCAATTTCGTCCAGCATGAAGAAGTTACAAACATACTCACACGCAGACATAGGAGTATGACTTAAAGATCATCAATCCTTTTTGTTTCATAGTTTTATTTTGGTTTATATTTATTTTCTCACGAACATAGTTTTGGAGTAGTGAATAAATTATAATTATTAAAATGACATTTGCGTCACTTTAGCTCTTTTGACCTCAGAGCCAAAGTGGCTTGTGGACGAGTAATTTTTTTGATACCTGGCAGTTTTTTTTTTAGTTCTGGCTCTCATGGCCACAATTGTGTAAATAAATTCATGTCACTACTGCAGATATTTTTTTCCTTACTATCTGATAGTGAACTACAAATTGCTAATACGTACCATCAAAGACACTTCCGCCTGACCACCGCTAAGTTCATTTTGCTTACACTCGAAACGAAAACTTCTAAGGGTTTGGTTTAGCGCCGCGCCGCAGGGTTTAACCGATTTTTTTTTTAAGTGGTCACGCAGGACGGGCTTCCCAGAAGCATTCAGCTTCAGTGCTTACCTGATTACTAGAATACTCAGGCAGCCTGGTGGGCGCGCACGGGGCCACGGCGTGGTGGTCCCTGGGGTCGGCCACGCACTGCCAGCCCAGCTTCACGGACAGGCGCAGCGCCGGCACGCGCAGCACGCGGCAGTCGTCGTACTTGCTGGCCGTGCGCACGTACACGTCCAGCGTGCCGAGGAAACCCAGTCTACCTAAACAAACAAGAAAGAAAGATATTTGAGTCTCGCACAGGACAAACAACAATAAAATTTAAATACGGGCCAAGCGAGAGTCGGTATTGTCAAAAATGTCCAAGTAAATTCTATAGATACTGTCAATCACGAGCAAGCGTTTCGCACAGTGCTAAATAGTTGGTTAGTTGTAGTTACATAAGCGTACAGCGCCTAAATATTTCTTTAGATTTAATATTTCTTTTATTATATGAAAAAAAAAGTTTATCCACACTAGTCATTATCTATCTCTATATCTCTTGTATCGTAAGTATGTTGATAAACATGTAAAGTAACATTCACAAGACTCCCAGAGTCGGAAGAACTATCTGCAGACACGTAACTTGTCACAGTTCAGCGTCAGCCGGCCGTGCATGAGCACTTTATATCAAGAAGATGAGGAAAAAACCTCTTACCATTAGTCCAATCCAGCACCAAATCAGTCCAGGTGACCTCCATCTCCTCGGTAGTGTTGTAAGGGTCGAGCGACACGTGCAGTAGACACGTGAACTTGGCGCAGTTCACCGTCAGCCGGCCGTGCATGAGGAGACGCACTTTGTCCCAGAAGGAGAGGGGCGCTGATGGGTCCAGAGAGGGACGGGAGACTTGGTCGAATGCTGAAAGAGTATAATTGTAAAATAAAGCGTGATTTCGCAATCATCACTGGAAATAGACAAAGTTTAGTAGTGTAGCTTCATACCAGTGGCATATTAGCCGGGCAAAACTTCTTCATTTTCTTTAGGAAATAACTTTGCCTAAGGCTGGGAGTGAAACTAAACATAGAATACAAACTACTAACTACAAAACTAAGGACGAAATAAATATAGCGTATTCGCGTTAAGCAAATAGTGACTCATCGTTATTACTCAAATTAGCTACGCTCCGACCTTAACTTACGACCAACTAATGATAAAGCCACACGAGACAAAGTCACATTATTTCTCCTATCTTTGTTGAATTATTTTCTATCAGGGCAGGCCAAGCTGCGCTCGTGTATGTCAAGAAATCATAAAATTTGATTTAGTGATTGAATAGTTGAAAAAAATTACTTCTACATCGTAGGTGCATTCACAAACTTGTAAACTCCCATACACAAAACACCCGAACCAATCATACAAAAAACAATCAGTTAGCCATACAAATATTTCTTTGTAGGCTGACCCTGGTAGACAGTCAGCCTAAGCCAAGAACACATCCATACATTTACAGTACCCCCAACTTCAACAGAAGTAGTGATAAAATAATAACAAAACTACTCACACAGATTACAATGCGCAATAACAGGCTCCCAGCAGGGTCCAAAAGCGTAGCTGTACTCGGACATCTCGCAGCACAGGTCGTAGTACCACTTGAGCGGCATCATGCTGCGCTCCAACTCCTGCGCACCCCACGGCGCGCCTTGATCTATAGTCACTGTGCGGACAGCTGTCGGAGAAATATCATATTTTTTATTAATACTATTTAATAATAATAACATAATTTGACTCGTGAGACTGACTCAGCGATCATTATAACGATCAGTCTTGGCAGCCAATGGTTCAATAACGAAATGCCGCGACCAACATCTCAGGAGGCTCGTTAGGCGACTACGATTCAGAAAGCGGTTGTCCTGGGCACAGCTCTTATATGTAATAAGGAGGTTGCCTTCTCTGGAGCCCTGATCGCTGCTAGCTCACCATGAATTATACCATGCAAACTAGAATATACGTACATCATTAATAATTAACAATAAGACCATAAAACACTTCAATAATAACATAATATTCTAAAGATATTTTTAATTCATCAACAAAATATAGATTTGTATGCACTATGTAATGATAAAGAAGATTAATGTCTATTGTCTATCCTTGTTATAAATGTTAATGCTAGATGTGACCGTGGTCTTAGCACGCAAAGAACAACTGAAGAACACAGATGGGTTTTAGTCAGTATAAGTAGAGAGCCTCTCGCTCTGCCTTAGAGCGGGAGAAGTCATTGGATGATGTCCCACCTCAGCAAAAAACAAAAAACGATCTGACAACATTACTAACTTTACTTACATTAACTATTTCAGGTTTTTTCCAAACTTTTACTGACTGATACCCACTCCTGTGTACCTTTTTTGTCTTGCATCCCAGGACCCCGGGGACCCCTTTCTGACCACCCATGGCCTCAGTAGGCTTCGGCGGCTGCGGCCCCAAAGGTTTTGCTGACAGGTTTTTGAAGCGCGTGCAAACACTACGAGCTGTCGACTAATTTCAGGGTTGGTCTCTTGAGTTCATAATGATGTGTAGGTAAGACTCCTATTCAGATTTACAGTTATGTCAATTGAACCTTCAAAATATACCTACAAAAACTGGCAACATTAAATTGACGGTATTCGGAAACGGAAAGTTATGACAGGAACCTAGGCATTATAGTAAAATCTAGGTATTACTGATTTCTATTAGCCCTGAAAATAAGCAACCAATAAAAATTGATTTTTAAACCAATATAATGTAATTTATATAACGTAAAATTATAGTAATAATAATTAACACAAATACGTCTTGACCTTGACTTCCGGCTCGCATTTACTACGTCTAGTTATTACAAGATATACGAAATATCCGCCAATGCGTAACATATCGTGCATAATTTTCCGCTCGATATAATTTTTAGGGAAATCAATACTACCGGCGCCATTTTTAAAACTGTATATAAGACTTGAAAATTTGGTAGTATGTATCAGTTTGTGAGTAGCTACAGTGTCAAACTACAATATTCCAATATGTTTAAGGTACTGAAATTGTGTTATTTAATTGTTTCTTATTCTCTCAGGTACCAGTGTACCGAATACGGTACACCTCATACCAACTAACTTAAACTTTATTACGTAAATATAAGGTTTAAGTCAGCTGGTACCAAGGGATACCGAATTCGGTACACTAGTGCCCGAGACGTTAAACTTTCTTTTGACAATTTAGATTTTTTTAGTTCATCACCATTATCATCAATTCAGCTCAAAGACGTCCGCTTTTGGACATAGGTCTCTCTAAGTGTCGCCGCAATGAACAGTTCTATGCGTCTCGCAACAATAGAATTCCTGAAACCCTCACCAGGTCATCGATCCACCTTGTGGCAGTCCTTCCAACGCTGCCTCTTCTAGTACGCAATCGCTACTCTAGAACCTTTCGGCCCCACCGACCATCCATCATGAAACTAGGTACCTTGATTAAAAATGTTCCCTAGATTTAATTTTGAACTATCACGAGGGCGAATTTTAAACTATTACCGATGACTTGTTAAGAGTCGAGGGAATGCAATGGATGTGAGACGCACAGGCCCATGCGTAGTGGAGACCCTTAGGGAGAAGCCTATGATAGGCCTTCTCCAAAGTGGGGAAAGGGTGTCCAGCATTGGTCATCCTTCGTTTGAAATGATGACGGTGAATGATGACCAAGTTTCATCGAAATCCGTTCGGTCGATCAAGAGTAAAGAAGTAACAGGCAAAAACATCCATAAATTTTCACCTTCATTGTGTAAGTGTGATATTTCCAGGTACTTTGCGTGTTAATTGTGGCAGTCGCCGCAGTCACCGGCCACGGCTACTCCTCGCAGTACGTCCACCGCCACGAGGGCCACCACGCGCCCGTACATCATGGCCACCATGACTACTATGTAAGTTTAAGCTTTTGCAGTGACCTATATGAATGTGAATCCTAGGTGTTCACTGCTGCACAGCTGGCCTGCAGCGGACTCAAGTGGCCCCCAGTCGTCAAAATAAAGTAGTGGACCACTGTCGTTAGGCACAAGCGCCCGAAAAATGCCATAAAACAGTGACTTTCTGAAGCCTACTCCTCGGTAACGGACAGGCCGACAGGTTTGAAAAAAATATAGGGTTTATTATAGATTCGTGAACAATATTATCAACATTTGATTTTTTCGTGCGATTAATAACTAAGTCTAAAAAAAAATTTTAACAATTTCGCAACTTTTCCCTCTACTCCTTCGAAACGGCTTGGATCTTTATAAACATTTTTACACATAAAAATTTGTGGTTAAATATTCTTCAAAGTGAACATAGAATATGTAAATCAATCAATATTTTGCAAAGAAAATGGATTTAAAGGTCAGCCGCGCACTATCCGGACGTAATAGCCGCAATTAAATGCACAGATACGCGTACTCAAAGTCAAAGTCAAAATATTTTATTTCACATAGGCCTACATGGGCACTTATAAAACGTCAGAAGCTAGTGCACGTCGTTTCCTATGGAGAAGAACCGGCAAGAAACTCCATGGTTACTCTTTAAAAAAAGTGTTTATTACAATACTGATAGATTTGTATAAGATCAGTGTAGACCAGTCAACATTGTACACAAAAGCACAAAATTAATCATAATAAAAAAAAAGTAAGTCATAATAGAAAGTAATCTAAGAGTTTGTGGATTATACAGTGTTCTCACATTCACAATACAAAAAAGCTGCCGCATAGGGTAGTAGGGTACGAGAGTTGTGTCCATTTCATTTCGGCCAGAAGGTTCAAGGGACTTTATGCCTTAAACTTTTCCAGGCGTACCCTAAATACGAGTTCGGCTATGAAGTAAACGACGCTCACACGGGCGACCACAAGTCGCAGTACGAGCACCGCGTCGGCGACTTTGTGAAAGGGCACTACTCGCTGCAGGAGCCTGATGGTGGTTACAGACATGTGGACTACCACGGAGATGATCACACCGGGTAAGCTGTTTGAGAAATAACTAACAGTGAAAATGGGACTCATACAGAGACTTGCTTAGTGGGAGGTTGGATAAGTGGTCTGCAAATGATTTTTCGACACACGTATTAAAAAACTGGGCTCAACACTTTTAGGCACGCAATGAAGTGTATTTCGTACTAGTGCGGAAAAATGCTGCGGTGATTCAATTTCTTATACATATTATTATAACGTCAGGTACCAACCTCTAGAGCAGTCTTCAGATTGGTCGGTCGCTGGGCAGCCCCACAAAAATTGACTTTGTCGCTTTGATTCTTATCCGCTAACAATTTCTCACAATAATTTATTACTAAACTAGCTATTGCCCTCGTCTTCACCCGCGTACATAATCCCAGGATAAAAAGTATCCTATGTGTTATTCTGGGATATGGTCTACTCGTGTACCAAGTTCATCGAGATCCGTTCAGTAGTTTTTGCGTGAAAGAGTAACAAACATCCATACATCCATCCATACATACAAACTTTCGCATTTATAATATTAGTAGGATATACACGTTTAGATGACGCTTTTTAAGATCAGTTTAAATTCGGCCTCATCTAGCTTAAAAAACCTATTTGCAAAATAATTATCATTTATCAAACCAGAATTTATAGGAGATTTAATTAGTTTACTTTCATTGCAAGGGTGAAAAAAATACATTCAGCCGAACATAGAACCTCCTCCTTTTTGATGTCGGTTAAAAAAGTTGTTTTAGATAACAATTATATCTTATCTAGAAGGTATGGAGAGAGTGGTCTTTGCTCTGCAGCTGTTAAGCAGCGAAGGTTGATAATATCATTGCCATATCTGTGTAATCACTACATAGTATAAAACAAAGTCGCTTTTTCTGTCCCTATATCCCTATGTGCGCTTAAATCTTTAAAACTTCGCAACGGATTTTGATGCGGTTTTTTTTAATAGATAGAGTGATTCAAGAAGAAGGTTTATATGTGTACAGTTGTGTGTGTAGTGTATTTAATACCAGCATTGCACCCGAGCGAAGCCGGGACGGGTCGCTAGTAGTGATACAAAAGACAGTTCCTATTCAATTGATTAACGACATTCTATTTCTGTTACAGATTCCACGCTACAGTGAAGCACAGCACCCACCACACTGCGCCTCATCACCATGGCCATCATTACTGAAGCTGACCTTCTTAAATAACTGATCCTGTTATTTAAATGACTGTTACTATTTTTTTTTCTATTTAATGTGATATTTTTTTATAAATTGTAATTATATGCATATAAAACTTAAATTGCTTTTAATAATTATTTAACTTCCCTGTCGATATTTTACACTAACGAAAACTTAGTTTTTACAGCAGAATTATTACTATCTTAGCATAACTATCTTCGCTATATATAACAAACAACTATCTACACTTCTATCTAGTTTTTTTTTTGTTTGTTTGTTGGAGGTAATATCTGAAAATACTGAGCCGATTGCTAAATTTTTTTCAACCGATAGAAAGTTGCTTTATTCCTGAGTGACATAGACTATATTTTATGTACGCGGGCGATGTCGCGGGTAAAGCTAGTAATTAATAAAATCACTGGCTTGGTTTAACCTTCCGAATGCCGTAATAAGAGACACAATAGACACTGAGAGCGAACGCTGTCTTTGCTTGGGGTTTAAATAGAAAACATATTTGATAGCAGCATGATACTTTACAAAAACAATTTCTATCAAACGGACAATACGACATTGACAGCAGTTTGTGTTGATGACGTTTTAAAATATAAGGTAACCTCATGGCGGAACCTGCTCCGCAACAGCCAGCAGGATACCTCACATCCTCAGCTCGCTCATGGTCAGCAACGACTCCTTGGCTATACAGTTATCTAGCACAGCTCGTGCTATGTCATGTCATGTTGCGCCATATTATGAAGGGTTACCTCTCGGCGGGGCCTGTTCTTCAGCAGCCAGCAGGGTACCCCACATCCTCAGCTCACTCATGCTCAGCAGCGGCTGCGGGAAGTCCCTCAGTAGCAGCTGCCACTGCGCACAGCTCATGTTGATGCTGCGACACCAGAGGGTTGTGAACTCGATGCCATCTTCAGGCCATGGACTGAAAAAGAAAATTTTTGTTACGATGGAAATAGGATAAAATCATTGTGATTTTCAAGTAGTACCTAGTCTATGTTTTTATTAACTACAGAGTAGGAAGTACTCATGTAACACGGGTGCGTTCACAAATACCTATATGAAATATTTCTTACGCAAGAAAAACGAACCCGCGACACTGAACGCAGCACCTATTCGCTCAACACTGCACCAACTGTCTCGTCTCTGGCTAAAAACCCGTCATTCGTCGCCGTTTGTTATAGCAAACGGCAATTGGCGGTCAATGGACTGCCACATCAGTTGTCTAAGAAGTCAATAGACACATACACGTACCTACGTATGATATACCTAATACCTATTTCACTAGCTCTCAAGTTCATAAACACCATTCCTAAACTCGATGCGGGCAGATTTTCCTATCGTTTATTTTGATAAATGAAATGATACATACATGTTGATGGATGGAGGGGGAGAGGGAGGCCAAAGAAAAGATAGATGGATTGTGTGAGAAGTGATATGAAAGAAAAAGAAGTTAGTGATAGCAAGACGAGTGACAGGACAGAATGGAAGAAAAAAACGTGTTGCGCCGACAGCAAATAAAACGGGACAAGGACAAGAAGATGATGATGATGATGACATAAATATAATAACACTTTTGTACGTACAGTTCTTTTTTTATGACACAAACTCACCTATCATAGTCCATATCCCTTAGTTTAGCCGTCGCGTTCTGCGTGCCGTGTATGGTGGTGTCGGCGAGCGCGATGAGCTCGAAGCGCGTGAGGCAGCACGCCACCAGGCGCGTGCGCGGCGGCGGCGCGGCGCGGCACCGCTGCACGTAGATCTGCGCGTCCTTCTGCCGCAGCGCCGCGTACAACTCCTCCACTTTCCCAGCTGGCAGGAACAGGTGCGGCTTGCATAGCTCTTGGACCTTTTAGAATATTTCATTTTATAAGGTACCGTTAAACGGGATGAATAGAACCTCAAGGATGAATAAAAACAGATATCAGAAACGTTTATTCCCAATACTTACAGGTGTTTTTGATTTGTCTAAATATCGCTAAATTGCACGTTCTATAGCGAAGAACATGCGAGAAACTCCATCGACACTCTTTTTTAAATCATATTATTATTTACATAAATCTTGTAATGTTCCAACAGCTGGTACTCAGGCCTCCTATATAGGAAAGAGAATGGGCCGTAATACAGCACGCGAGCCCAGTACGGGTTGGTGGATGTCACATGTCTCCGAATTTTTGGTATTAGGACATGCCGGTTTCTTCACGATATTTTCCTTCACCGTTTTGAGAGCAGTCGTGATGAAATAAATTACAAAAAGTATTCCACCTGGCTGGGTTTGAAACCAAACCGGTTTATCAATGGAAAAATGGTTTATACATGTCCATAATTAAATCCAACATCCACACTCTAACTAAAAGGTTACCATTTCTTTAAAAAAAAATAAAACTGTTAAAATCCTCACTCCGTCTTTGATAAAACTTACCGCCTTCAACATTATTTCTTCCAGCTATATGAAATCATCCCATTCAGGCCATACAATCGTTTCATAAAACACACTATCCCAACAATAGTATTTTTTGTAAACCACCGGCACTCAAATCAAACTGACACTAGTCCAATCCAATGTCAATGTTATCCGAAGATCAGTGCACTGAGATAAACCTTGATTGAGACCTTCCTTATTTTTTAATAGCCCGTATTTATTGATCTACACTAAGGCTAAGAACTCACGGAGCGATTTTCGCCCGCAACCGCCGCGGTCGTGGATCTGCGGTTTTATTTCAAAACTCACGAGATCATTCGCGCGGTTAGGCTAAGAACTCACGGAGCGATTTTCGCCCGCGTCCGCTGCGGTTGCGGGCCCGCAGCTTCTGTAGAATGCAAATATTTATATAAAAAATTAAAGCACATTTCACGACGCGTTTTACGCCCGCGGTGTACGCGGTTGCATGCGGCTCCCGCTGTACCGGCGCGGGCGGGCAACTAGTAGAATCGCGCGGGCCGCGGCTACCCGCAGCCTCGGCGGGTGGCGCCCGCGCGCTTTGCGATCGGTTGGCGGGCGACCGCGGGGGCCGGCGGGCTTTTGGGCCTTCTTTTTTTAATTCTTCTGTGAAGTAAGTATAACGCAACGGCTCGTTTCTGGTGTGTGTCCATGGCGGTCTGGACCTCAACTGATCGTTAACCGCCCGTCTTGCAATCTTGCGATCATCGCCCGCCACGTTTGCGGGCGATGATCGCAACCGCGGCGGCCGCGTAACCGCGCGAATAACCGGTCTCGTGAGTTTTGAAATAAAACCGCAGATCCACGACCGCGGCGGTTGCGGGCGAAAATCGCTCCGTGAGTTCTTAGCCTTACGCGGCCGCCGCGGTTGTGATCATCGCCCGCAAACGTGGCGCGCGGGCGCCACCCGCCGAGGCTGCGGGTAACCGCGGCCCGAGCGATTCTACCAACCGCGTACACCGCGGGCGTAAAATGCGTCATGAAATGTGCTTTAATTTTTTATATAAATATTTGCATTCTACAGAAGCTGCGGGCCCGCAACCGCAGCGGACGCGGGCGAAAATCGCTCCGTGAGTTCTTAGCCTAAGAGGTAATGTTTGTTTTTTTTGTTTGTAGGATAATCTCTGGAAGTACAGCGGTGCTATTTATAAAAACAGCCTTGTGCGCAGCGCTGGCCGCAGCGACGAGTCGAGAGCGCAGTACATTAAATTAACCATCCAATGGACCTATGTCCATTGGATTGTAAATTTTACACGTTAAAAATATATTGTCTGTGTTGTGATGTTTCCTTTCTTTTTTTTTTAGCTTGTGCATGACTGCGATCTCGCCTGATGTTACGCAGTGATGCAATCGTTGATGGTGTCGCGCACTAGTTTATAAAAAGCCTATTCACTCTAGCCTTGAATACACCTAAATTATTATCGGACGGGAAGACCGCTGCAGGCAAATTGTTTTAGTCCTTCGATGTACGTGTTATAAACGACGAAGCGAAACGCTTAGTCCGAACCGTAGTGGTATTTTTTAATACATTACCTTAGCATCCAACATGGTGCGTCGTTTCTGACTCTCCTTGTATTCGTCCTCTAGAAGCTCGTAGTTGTCCCGTAGCTTCACTTCGAAGGGATCGTCACTCATCTCTATCAGCAGTTCCTCGATCTAGACAATATCGAAATTGTTTATTCACTATATAAGGTTTAATAATTCGAAAGCGACGTGATAAGTAACTACATACTCGGTAGTCACAAAAGCTATTAAATTGCCTAGGTTTAGAGTTTGTAAACAGCTAACCAAAAACCGGTAGTGCCAAATAAATAGACAGTCAAACAAAAAGAAAATGGATGAGATTAAAATATATTATTAAAATATATATATCAACTCAAAGATTTTTGACATTTTGAAAGATGTCTTAAAAATTTTAATGTAAAATTTTTAATAATCGTTCAATATTACTTTTACAAATTTTTTAAAGAACGACCATTGGCCATCAGAGCCCTAAAAATCACTTCAATATGCAGATCTTTAAGAACATTTTTAAAATACGAGGATTGTCTTTTAAGTCGTTTAAAACATTTAGCAAAAGCTCTCCAAATATCACCTTAATATGCAGATCACTAGGCAGAGGACTCTCGGCAGTGAAGGGTTTCTTCTTGATGCCGTGCACCAGTTTGATCCACTTGAACAGAGACACGAAGTCACCCTGCACCGCCTCCGCGAACCGATGCTTGTAAGGGAACACCATGCGGATGGAGTCCACTCGAACTGACCTGGGACAGAAAAATGGCCGCCAATCATATTTTTGTCAACATACAACTTTGCACTGACCTAGGCTGTTAAATATAAAAATTTACGAAAATTTGGATTTGGCTGACTACATTGAAAAAAGTGATTTATAACCCTATAACCTACCTACCAAACCTATAACAACCTGCGCACAGTCCGTTCTGTATAAATCCATTTGGATATACGGAGTGGCAGTCCCGCATATTAGGCTGTTTACATGCATTTCCCAAGCTGTGAAAAGTCATGTTGCAAGAGACGTTTACTACTGGACGATAGGCCTAAGGTCATCAATTCATCTTGTGGGAGGTCTTTGAATGTTGTACGTTTTCTGGTACGTGATTTCAAGAATCTTTCGGTCCATGTACAATCTATACATACCTACTTATAATAAATTTTCAGATATTTTTAGTTGTTCGCGCATCACGTAAAATGAACAAAATCGATGTAGAAAACTTTACACATTGAAATTGTGTGTAACTTGATATACTCGTATTACTTAGACTTTGTTTCATAGCAATCGGTTGACTTTATCGAACGATATACTACATTCATTAAACGTACGAAGTACAATTTGGCGGTAAGAAGTTCGCCGGTTCAGCTAGTAAAGTATATTTTTTTCTAAATTCGTTCTAAAATGACTTACCAAACCTTATTCCACGTAAGCGCAAACCCTTCATTTGCCTTCCTCTCGACCCTGACCTCGTGGTCATCAGCTACACGTTCTTGGCAGTAGCCCTCCACCATAATGACCTCGTCTCCGTTCAGGATCATGTTCAACTTGCTCCATACTATTGAAAGGCCTATCTCGTGGTCGTAGGCTATTGTCATGTCATCTACAATAGAAGGAAGAAATAAAACAACCTAATTGTAACGATATGTGTGTGAGCATCTTAAATACGGTCTGAATGTTTCGGATGAATGTTTTTGAGTATATGTTTGTTACTTCTTCTAGCTCGAACGGCTGAATGGATTTCGATAAAAGTATAATAGGTACAATGGTAAAGCAGTTCTAGAATGGAACATAGAATATTTCTTATTCCGGGAGTATGTTCCCTTGGGTAATTTTCTAATATCATGCGGACAAGGGCTGGTAAGCAGTGATGCAAACGTTGATGGTAAACCACACTAGTTAATTAAGATTTAATTTCACTTTATAAAACATTTATCTTGACAATAAAAGCCAAGAAAACCAAGATTCATTTAAAAATACAAATTATCATTAAAACTCATAATTAGAACTATGAGGTAAGTGCTTCTACAGCAGTTTCAACCACATAAAAAGATATAACTCACCAGTAGCAAACAGCATATTATTCTCCTTCGACAGTATCAGCCCCAAATTCGTTTCCCCCTTAAACGAGACCTTCCAATCCAGCGCGCTTCCCTTCTTCTTCACCACCACATTCCTTCTCACTCTCATCTCCTGTCTAAACTCTACCACAGCTCTCACGAAGGTCACAACTTTGAGGTGCAAGTTCGCACTCCACTCGAGGTCTACATTCTCTATGAATTGGACGTCCAATAGAGCGGAATATTTCTGTTTGGATAGCACATACTCTATTCTTGCTAGTTTTACGTGAAAGAATGTGGTTGGAATCTCGTCTGAGCGTTGGCAGTGGATGTTTCCTAAAAGTATTGGATTTGGTTTAAGTTGGTAAATTAAAAATAATAGACAATTATTTCGTAAAGGGACATTCAAATTTTCTATCGACAATTGATTTCATATAAAAAAAAAATAGTAATAACATGTATTTTACTAATAACTTTCAAAATATCTCCCTCACAAAAATGCTGTTTTCTATAGCGCGATGGATTGTGACGTCATAGTACATGTCGGACATTCTCTATCTAATTTATTATCAGCTTTGAAGTTTTACAATTTCGTAGTTGATGAAGATATTTTTTTAATCTTTCATATTTGTTTATCACTGATAACAAGTAATTTTACCACAAAAAAATTACGTGCATATTTCCTAATATCATTGATCTAAAGTAAGTTTCAAAAATAAACTCACCTTTATAAGGCACCATGTCCACAACCTTCAACCCAGAGATGACCGCACCAGATTTACTGAGATTCTTCTCCAAGGTCACGGCATCTATCCTGGTCATCAGGCACATATCTTCGTTCACGATCAGGAACAGATTGATATGAGATAGGGCCACGTTCACTGATATGTTAGGTGGGGGTTCCTGAGATTCCTCCAATTGGTGGAAGTGCGGGGATGAAGACTTGTACTGGTTTATGCAATCTGTTAGGGATATGATTGTTTGTGCGATGGTTGGGCTCCATTCTAGGCGGAGGCAGTCTACCATGGCTTCTACCTATGGTGATAAAAAAACAAAAGAGTGTTAACACAGTGAATGCCAAGAATTTCAAGGAGTCAAATTCAGTTCCCATCATACATAGTCATCATACATAGTGCGTCTTTGTTAGACAATTGTGTACACAGTGCACTAGCTTCTGACGTTTTATAAGTGCCCATGTAGGTCTATGTGAAATAAAAACTTTTAACTTTTGAATTCAACTAATAGTGCCCATAGAAGAGATAAATCGTATACCAGCAATATTAAAACTTTAATTAGAGGCTATTTCTACAGCCATAGAGGTCCTACGATATTATTTTGTAAGTGATATCTGAGAAAAAAAAAATGAGATATCTCGTAACTGGTATTCAATGTGTTTAATCATTACTTCTAATAATTTCCGAAAGGTTTCCAAGAGAAATCACGCTCTGGGGCTGTTTTATAAAGAGGTAAAACCATTTAGGGACTTTTTAAATGTCTATATTTTTTAAATTTTCGAGCTGTGATAACATAATAAGTAAAAATAACTAACTTCACAATTAAAGACCTAATAAATGGTAATTTCTAGCTCAACTCTAGTCATTACCTTTGAATCAGTAGGTCCATGTGACGCCCACTTGACGAGCGCGACTGCGAGCAGCGCCTCTCCCCACGCATGGTTCCTCCGCGGCGGCGGCGCCCGGAGCCCCAGGGCTGCGGGCCCGCACGCCGCCCAGCCGCCGTCGACCAAGAGCTCCGCCCCCCATTGACGACCCCCTACTGCTTGTCGGGCTACCGCGCAACGGTACCATTCTTCTGAAAGTGATGGGATAGTACAACTTGGTCTCAAGTTTGGTACGTGGGCCAAAGAGAAAAATGCAATAACCTAATTTATGAAAGTCCTTCATGTAAATCCATATCCTTTTTTAATTCTACTTTGTATCATACTACCAGGCGAAGGCCTTCCCCATTATTAATTATGAATACTTCTCTACTGTAACTAATTAATTTACATGTATTTACATTTTTTATCGATTTTTTTTATCTGTGTGTGGAACTGTGAATGCTTGTAATTAGGTAACACTCTTTATATCATCGGTTTCTTAGTCTAAAACCTTCAGTAAAATAAAATAAATTTATATATTTCTGTACATATAATTCTTCTGTATGTGTGTTTGTCACCTATCTCCTCCCAAACGGCTTAACCGATATAATATAATATAATATATAATAATATTCCACAACTATCACACAACGCCATCTAGTCCCATGCTAAGCAGAGCTTGTGTTACGGGTACTAGATAACTGATAAACATACTTATATATTTCTAAATACATACATTTTATAGATAAATTACACCCAGACACAGAACAAATGATAATGCTCATCACATAAACATTTGTCCTGGGTGGGAATCGAACCCACGACCTCCGGCATAGCAGTCAGGGCCACTAACCACTAGACCAACAGGCCAGTAAAATGATATGGGTGAAACTTTGTGTGTATATTTCTGTACTGCAATCAAGTTCTCAATTTTTTTTTCTTTCGCAAAGGACAGCGTCCATCGGGACCGCTATTATAATATAAATCTTGTTCAATCATCGCTACACGTCATACATTGTCTGAATTCATATAACTAGTTTCTTCTTCCAGAAGTAACAAACCTCTGGTCTCCAGCAGCTGGTCCAGCTTGACTTTAACGCCGCTACATCCCAAGCCGAGCGCGTTCTCATCAATCAGCCGCGCATGCACTGTAACCGCTCGCAGTTCTGCACAACCTTGCACTACGCACGATGAGAATATCCGGGACAGCCATAATGGAGGGGACGATGCTGTAAGAAATGGAGACTTCTTGAGTTATGGTAAAATAACAGTGACCCTACACAACACAGACACACAAAACAGACACAGAGATATTCAGAGTGTCTAATCCGTGCTTGACCTTTGTACGAAGCGAAGCAAAGGTTGAAGAGCTAAGAAAGTTAGGCCTGCTAAACGGACGCGTGGCTTCCAAGACACATATTAGTCATTATACGACACGACGGCACGACGTTGCCGCTACATCTAGCTGAGGTAAGCTATAAGTAGGCGTAAAACAAGCGGAGAGCGGGGCGGCGAGCGGGGCGGCGAGCGGTGCGGCGGGCGGAGCGGCGAGCGGAGCGGCGAGCGGAGCGGCGAGCGGTGCGGCGAGCGGTAAGCGAGCGCCGGATGCTATGAGCACCGTCTCTTGGCGTGCTTCAAACATTTTCATACTTTTGATTTTACCGCTCGCCGCCCCGCGCTTATCTGTCCCTTACAGCGGCAAGGTCGTGAACAGGCCTTTAGAAAGCGGCCAAACTAAACGCGTTCCAGAGGATCAAAGCCATCTGATTGGGGCAGAATTGACGGGACCCGCTGATAATACTTACAAGGTGATTCTACTTCCATAATTTGTAAGGGTTTAGCCTTTCTTATTTTCTCTTTGACAGATGTGTACCATTTAAATGCTTCTGTATGGCTATAACTTATGTTCAATGTGCTTATAATTAAGTACAAGTTTAGTACTCCTTTCTCCAACTGAAACAAAGTAAAAAAAAAAAACAATGATTATAAAAAGATAATCGAGCGTAGACTGAGAAATTATTGAAAAACGTGAAGATAAGTGCCTAATGGTAAGTGACAATAAGCACGGCACATTGCACGCGAATGGTCGATGGTGACGAAAGGTTCTGGAGTGTCGACGTGTACCGGAAGACATCCCGGAGGAATGCCCCCCACGAGGTGAACCGATGACCTGGTCAGGGTCGTGGGAATCCGATGGATGCGAGGCGCACCGGACCGGTCGTTCTGGCAACACTTGGAGGAAGCCTATGTCCAACAGTGGATTTCTTTTGGCTGAAATGATGATGATGAAGTGTTTCCAGCGGTCATTCCGCAGCGTATTATTTTTCTACACCTCGACGCTGAATAAATATTTATCATTTATTTCATTTGACTATCGTTGTAAAGTAACTCACGGAAAAAATAACTGGCCTTGTGAACTGTGGTCAATTACTGATATGCGGTCAGATAATGTTTTACATCATATCAGCAACATTGATTTGTGGGAAAATATACTGTTGCATTTATTATTCGGAAAGCAGGAAAATCAAATACCCAGGCCCCTGACGGAGACGCACCGGATGTTGGCAGTCGAAAACCAAATCCCGGCCACCAAAAAATTTTTGAGGATTGCGGACGGTGAGCAATGGGCACCTTGCCGTCAGGTAAGAACTAAGGCCAGGTCGAGGGCGCGTTATAAACCACGCTCACTTCAGAGACATTTCAGCAAGATTGATGGAGCCAGTTCGCCTTTAGCTGGCTCTATCAATCTTGCTGAAATGTTGATGGAGCCAGTTAAAGGCGATGCCTGCTAGGGCTGTGGGTTGTTCGAAAGTGTTACCGTAACCCTTGCATAGGTAACTGGAGAAACAGTGTGGATTTTAGTCAATCAAAAAAAGAAAGTTAAATGCTCTTCATTCAGTCATATCGAGAAATATGAGGACAGCAACAAAGGTCAACTTAATGCCTAGGCATTTTCTAACAGTCAACCATAGGAGGTGTGGAAGTGCGTAGACCATGCCCTCTCGCTGCAATCAGAGCGGGAAAAAATATTTCATGATCACCTCAATAAAAAGAATGTTGGGCTGTGGAAAAGATGGATGAAAAAAGATTGCATGTAGCGAAGATGAGTATGTTGTGATGGATGTGTGGTGTAACGAGAATGGATTAAGTGAGTAATGAGTAATATTACAGGAAGTTTGTGCCAGTGACTGGAAAGTTGAAAGGAAATCGTTTGTCTTGGTAGGGTCACGTGAAGAGGAGGGATGAAACGCATGTTACTAAAAGAATTCTGAGTATCCATGTAGTTGGATGGAGAAAGAGAGGGGGAGGCCAAAGAAAAGATGGATGGATTGTGTGAGGAGTGATATGAAAGAAAAGGGAGTTAGTGATAGTGTGACGGGTGACAGGACAGAATGATAGAAAAAAACGTGTTGCGCCGACCCCAAGTAATAAACAAGGACAAGACAAGGACAGTGAAAGTGGTAACAAATTGATAATTCATCCATTTTTGCGGGTTGACATGTTGCTCATCAGCATCCTAAAAAAAGTAGCCACAAAATAGCCGCAATCAAAAAGTCCACTCAAAAACCGATCATAGACATATTAGTGCCCATATCAGAAACCTGCTCATCGTACCTTGGCATCTAGCTTGAGCTTGTTCAGCATTACCAGCTGCTGGCTGACCGCTAGCAGCTGGAACTGCTCCATTTGGAAGGCGACGTACACCTGCGGGAGACCGCTCAGCTCTGAGCCAGTCTCGTCGTATAGTACTGATGCTGCACTGAATCTGGAGTTTACCTGGTGACAGAAATATCCGTTACGAAAAGGCTAGTAATAAGGTCTGAATATTTTGAAGTTCAAAGGAAAACTGCAAACAAAAAAGGTAATTAAAACTAGCTGTTGCACACGGTTTCACCTGCATGTTTGATTATGGCGCCGCTCCTTTTGGTCATAATAAGACGTCATATAGCCTATAGCCTTCCTCAATCAATGGGCTATCCAACACTAAAAGAATTTTTCAACTCAATCCAATAATTCAAATATAAATAAAATTCTTCAGATTTATAATATAATCTTTAATAGTCTACTTCTTTTGTACGTGTGTTTGTCATCAAACTCCTCCTAAACGGCTTGACCGATTTGAATAAAATTTTGTGTGTAGAAGACTAGAAGGCTTGAAAATACAATTGGAGCCGGGAGGTGGCGTTGCAATAGAGGTTATTATTTTGTTTTATAAAGAAAAGTGAGTTTTCGGAGAGGATAACGTCTGTCGGTATCGCTAGTACCTAGTAGTACAATGAGTTCCAAATAAGAATAGTTTCGATTGCCACGTTGTGACGTCACGTCATACTGTCAAATCGATGAAAATGCGGTGCGCAGTATCCTGTTACCTACATAATTAGTTAAATGTTAGTTAAAAGTTAAAATGGTATCATATTATTATAGTACTGTAATAAATATGAATAATTTAATACTTTTAAAATGTTTTTATGTTATTTACTTACTTGTAAACTCTGTAAAGACATTTCGAAGTTTGTATTTACAGTTTTGTCTTTACAACTTATTTTTGTTGAGTCTATCTTCAAACTGAATATCTGTAACAAAATTTAAAAGTTATGTGTATGCCATTCATTGATTGAGAACTGAATGAAAAATTTCGAGCAGTGATGTTCAGATTTACGAGTTATTCGCCACGGGTTCAAACCCGCCAGAACCAGAACCAAAACCCGAACCAGAGATAGATATATATATATAATAGGCTTTGTGTAATTTATTTAATAACCACTGCTCTTAAAACGGTAAAGGAAAACATCGTGAGAAAAAACCGAAGATATGTGACATCCACCAATCCGCACTGGGCCCGCGGTGGCCCATTACCTCGTAGAGACAAGGCCTGATTCTTAGTAGTGGGAACATTATAAAGTTTTTTTTTATGGTGGGAAAAATCATCCAATAACAACCGCCGCTCTTGGGTGGAGCGGGAGATAGTGTCACACTCTTACTGACTAAAAAACCCACCTCGTTCCTACTAGCCTTCATACGGGGCTCGAGCCCCCTTACGGATTACCCTGGCCCCAGGAAACATTAGGAAGCTGATTATGCCTTATTTTATATGCAATGGTTAATTATTTCTTTTGAGCAACACTATAGACAAACTAAGTTTGAACACCTGTTGCTTTACATAATAAGCAACAAGTGTCATAAAAATACTATTTGAATATCTGATGATAATTATGTAAAAACAACAGTTAGAGATTTTATAATAATATTGCTTTACTTCTTGATTTTTTTTTAAACTTTGCCCCACTCTGGGTATTATTCCTGTACAAGACATCTAGACATTGCGTATTTAAGTTATTTTATATTTTCTGCATATGCGTTGGAAGGCGTCCTACAAGGTGGGCCGATGACCTAGTAAGTTCTAAAAAGTATCAAATATAAGTATTTTTTTAAATTATTAAATTCGCCCGCGTGGACTACAGTTTATATCGCGCGGGCAGAAACCCGTGCTCAGCAGTGGAATTATATATATAGCCTATGTGTTATTCCAGTGTCTCTTCTACCTACCTACCAAATTTGATCTAAATCCGTTCAGTAGTTTTTGCGTGAAAGCGTAACAGACAGACAGACAGAGTTATTTTCACATTTATAATATTAGTAGGGATTATACAAACTTCCCAAGTCGATTGACTTTTTAGGCAGACTATAAAACCTAATTTGGCCATCACAAATATAACCCCATTACTTCCTGAACCAATAATTGTAACATGTAAAGTAACAGAACTTACCTTTGGTACAACAGGCGAGAGCCTAGGAATGATAGTGTGGAGGTGATCGTCTTCGTCGATCGACATAACTGGGGTGCATCGGCGCTTCTTGTGACTCTTGAGGAACTGATACAACTCATCTTTAAAAGTCACCGATGTTTTGCTGATTAATGCATGGATTTTCTAAAATATTAAAACTTGGTTTCAATTTTCATTAAACTCCAAGCCCTATCGATCACTTGTGGGGCTATAGCCACACCCAACACGAATTTCGCAAAAAAATAAAATATACTATACTACTGATAATATTCATTTTATAGTTTTTCATCCAATTTTCTCTTAAGACACTTAGGAATAATATAGTAATCTTTTGGCCAAAAGTCAAAACTGTTAATAGTACAAAAGTTAAAACAATTTATATTGTGCGAGTTTTTTATTTAGTCAAGCAATGCTTCAGCTTCAACTTACCTCAACATTCAGCGGCCCATCAGCCTTTACGGTACCCTCAATCACCAAACAACACGCTGCCTCCCCCAAACTCTCGCCCTTCCCCCCGATCCTCACGCTAGCGTCCACAAGCTTCGTGGAAAAGACCAGCGCACGCGCAGGACCTCCCGCGGCGCCATCTGCGTGGACCTCGGCGGCCGTGGCTGTGAGAGACCACGGATTGTCTGTGGTGCCATTGTGAATGGTCACCGAGGCATTGAATATGTGTACTCCCATGAACTGTAGCGAAAATATTAGTTGGTTTACTCCTGAAGTCCAATTCCCATATTTATAAAGGATTAAAATTTACCCACAATCTCATCTCGGCAGCAAATTATGTAAAAAATTTGAAAAAGATTTTTATGTGTTATTTCAAGAGCCAAATTTTATACAAAGCCCTTCCACCGTTTTATCATTACGGAATAATAAATATACACAAATATTCCTGTATAAAATGATTGTGTTTAAGTTATTAAATAAGTTTAGTCAGTGGACAAACTAAAGAATAGGTGACCCCTGTTTCTTCGAAAATAAAAGAAGTAAGTAAATAAGGTCATCTATTCAAATAAATGTGACACCTGAATCACATATGGGTGAAGTGACATGGCCAAGTGCCAAACTTACTAAGACTACGATTTTTAACACAACATATTAATTCATGAATCCCCAAGCGACCACCGGTGGCCGCGCATCTATTGTCTTACTATTGTGTCTCTAATTGACGGTATCTGAAGGGTTAATTCATGAATCCCCAAGCGACCACCGGTGGCCGCGCATCTATTGTCTTACTATTGTGTCTCTAATTGACGGTATCTGAAGGGTTAAATGGACAAAAATGGACAACAAAATATAAAATGTTGGCATGTTACAGAGATACTTTTTTATTCAGAAGAATTTGTGTATCATGTTCGATACCATATACCATATGAAATCATAATAAGTACAATTGCTGAAACAATGCTAATAATATAACTCAATTAAATAGTAGCAGGATAATGATAATTGAATTAGCTTGTTGTGTCATCACTTAAGTAGCACACACTTACACAGTATCTATAATATGTTCTAAATCTAAAAATTCAAGATAATTGTAATATGTAATTTACAAAAAGATTTAAATTGAGCGTCCATAGAGTTTCACATTCTTTTCCATAGAGATCTACTCTATAAAATGTGCATTTTTAAACTGACTTCGTGATAGGTTTTTAACCCTTCAGATACCGTCAATTAGAGACACAATAGTAAGACAATAGATGCGCGGCCACCGGTGGTCGCTTGGGGATTCATGAATTAATAATATTAGGAGCAATAAATAAGGAAATTTTATACATATAACTTGCACCCATGCTAAAATGCATCTTTTATTGCTAAGACATCGGAACAAAAGATGATTAGTGATTGAGTTGGAGGTCACATCATTTCAGTTGTTCACTCTTGATGAAATCTACTTTAAAAAAAACTGGGCTTGTGCGCGGAGGGTTTTGTGCAAACTACTATTCTTCTGTCTTGACAGACAGATAGACAGACGAATGGACAACAAAGTGATCCTATAAAGATTCCGTTTTTTTCTTTTTCGATACCAAACCATATAGGGTAAAGAGGGTACAAGACGTTTACTGTAAATTACTGAATACATATCTCAATAACTCCATTCCATTCTGTATACCTCTTTTTATAGTTTATAGTTTTGCGAAAGTAACAATGCGTTCGATGATGGAGCTACCTAGAAGTAACTTATCCTACTTTTGAAACCATACACTTCTTCCAGGAAAAACCTTTAACCTTTTTTGGAGTAGAAAAATAAACAAATAACTCCTGATTCAGATAGAGTATCAGACATTTACTGACAAAAACCTGCCCATGTTCCTTCAGTTGCGGATAAAGCTAGCCTAGAGATTACCTCTAATAATCTCAGCAGTAGTGTATCTCATATCAGGTTCCTCCAACCTTGATTTGACATCTTTATAATATTTGGTAAAATATAGATAAGCACCAACATACCTGAGCAAACATAATCAAACTATGTGGCAGCTTCTTATCTCTGAAATCCAACAGTTCCTTATTTACTGCTCGGTTGACACTGCTCTCAAGATTCCTGAAGTCTGCCATGTCATTGTAACTCTCGCCTTTTGCTGACGAGTTCTGTTTCGAGAGCAGTGGCTTGAGAATCGTCTCAACAACGACACTCCTTTTTTCCTCTGCATTGTTGGTTACTTCAACTCCTCGGATCACAACTGACACCAGTTTATTGATTTCTGAGTTGAAACAACTGCTTTGAAATGATATTTCATCAATGTGCTGTAAATAAACCTCATTTAAGTTTTGTTTTTCTTTTGTTAGATAGAGTGGAAAGTGGGCACATATTTTATATTGTTTTCACAAACATTTTCACACAACAAATACATGTGTTAACGGTTAATTATAATATTTATTAAACATTTATTTGCTGATACTAAGTAAGATAGTAGAGTTATGAATTTGTTATTCCCTGTACCACTGCCAAGGACAAATAGAGAGCAAGATAAATATTCTTAGGGTCAAATGTAGCTATTCTTTAATTACATTTGTTACTTACAATAGAATACCTATCTTTAGATAGGCTCACATCTTTGAGTATCAACTTTGGCACCGCGATTCTGCCTATTTTCAGCTTTATATGGTACTTTCTCATGAACAGCCATGCTAGTAACGTTGGTAGCAGCCTAAAAATACCCAAAAGTTACCAAAATAGTAAACAAAACACAAAACAATAATAAATTAAGCGGTGTCATCGTACATTAATCACTTACCACGACACACACGAGTAAATAACCACAAATATAAAAAACAATATCAATAGGGCGTTCATTTTGGAACGGTTAAATCATTTCGTTTGAATCATTCGCTAATTAATTGAGTAAATATGTTCATATTAGATCGAGATTCACTTCGTATATAACCTCAAAACTATGTACCAACTTTCATCTGTCAAATTCGATTCGTTCAAAAACAATTTTAGAAAAAGAGAAAGGCCAAAAAAATTATACTGTCAGATATTGACCTCGTTACCTAATTAATGTTTGAAATGATTGAAAATCGTTTAAATGCAATAAATTCACTCTCACTGGTTTTCGTTACGGCATTTTCATTTCCAATCTCAAGACCCACCTCTCTTATGGACACAATTATAGCCTGTACCTACTGTGCACATTTCCCTCTATTATTTCCAGTGTACCTGGTTCTGCGTCACTTCATTCCAATTTGGTTCTAAATAAGATAAGGATGGCATCGCACCTTTTTCATCGTGATCTGCTGTAGCCTCAAAAACAAATCCTGTGTATTAGGGCCCATCCACCATTCATTCATTGGCATGCGCATGCGACAGGGATTACCAGCCCAGCCAGTACCTACAATGCAATGTTTCGAACGCGATCCTCTCTATAGTAGGTTACGTTAACAAAACTTGAATTTAAACTAAAACTACTATATTACTATATTACTATATTAAAAGAAGACCGACATAATTTTAATTGGCTGCGCTTTGGTGATCTCTTTGGAGAAACCGAAGGTTTTATCTTTGCAATTATGGATGAAGTTATGATGACGAATAACTACCGGAAATATATTGTGAAGGACGGTACGGTTGACATCTGTCGGGCATGCCACCGGCCCGGAGAATCAATCCGACACATTATTTCTGGGTGTTCTCAGTTAGCTAACGGAGCCTATTTGCATAGACACAACCTTGTAGCCAGGATTATCTATCAGCAACTTGCTCTGAAGTACTCTCTTGTGGAATCAGAAGTACCGTACTATAGGTATGTACCCGACCCAGTTCTCGAGAATGGCAGTGTCACATTGTATTGGGATCGATCTATCATCACTGACAGGACTATTGTTGCCAATAAGCCTGACATAGTGGTGATAGATCGACTAGAGCGTCGCACAATGATTGTTGATATAGCGGTCCCTCATGACGAGAACCTCGTGAAAGCTGAGAAGGAAAAACAAACTAAGTATCTTGACTTGGCTCGCGAGGTTGTCGACATGTGGGAAGTGGACAGAGCAATCATTGTGCCGATAGTCGTGACGGCCAATGGCTTAATAGCCAAGAGCCTTGACCAACATCTACGAAGGCTCTCGTTAGGCAGTTGGATCAAGGGCTTGATTCAGAAGGCAGTGCTTCTGGACACGGCGCGTATTGTCCGGAGGTTCCTCTCTCAGGAGCCCTGACCACCGGGAGCTTGGACCCTGTTCCCGATGCCGGTGGGCTACTATTTTTTATATTTTTAAATGTTTTTTTTTTACGTTGTCTTTTTAAAAAAATATTTAAAAATGTGATAAATATGTATATAAAATGAATAACTGGAATAATAATATCACGTTCCATTATAGTAACCAAAAGGGCCTCTGCGAGTTGGCTTCGGCCCCTTGTACGCCTCTCAAAGGCCCAGGACCTCAGGGTCCTGAGATTAATAAACAGATGAAAATAATAATAATAATAATAACCCCATCGCCGTATCTCTACGTTGACGTCGTGATGGGGCTTGTGCGCTCCAATAAACCCTAGGTTTGTGTCGGTAGCGCTTGCTTTACCGTAATATGCCCAGGGTGAGGGGCCAGACCAAGAGAGATACAATCCACAGGGCAGTTTTGTGGCGAACTGTTGGGCATTAGCGACCCCACGGACCCGATCTCCCGGGAGAATTCCTGTTCTTCATCTCCGGCTTGCCTTTATTGGCCGGCCGTAGTGAACAATGACGAAGAACAGAGCTTCCACCTCTCTTTTGCCTTTATTGGCTGGTTTGAGTGGAGATTCGCAAGAGCAAACGCGCTCGGGAGAAGGATGTATAATCCAGTAAGGTGCTGGTAGGAATCTTGACCGTACTTTCGGGATTGTCCTGATAGCCGTGGTATACCTCTCCACTCCTCAAGCACATCAGGATATGTTGCCCTCTTGTTGCTACGTCACTCCGTGCTAGCGGCCATTTTGGGGGCCCATTTGCTGAGTATGCAAGTCACCCCCTGCCTTTTTATCGATGGAAATTAAAAACATTGCTCAGGCATGGGCCACAGTATTAACATAATTCCTGGTAACCAGTCCACTTAAGACCCCAAAAACCATAGCCTAAATTAGTTTTTCCACATGTTGCAATAGTTCCCCTTCAACCGGGGGTTGTCCTTGGATGCACTAGCATAGTGCATACAGGGATAATTGCCGGTTGGTACCACAATCCTTCATTAAAAGCGTCTAAAAGGGCCTCTGCGAGTTGGTTTCGGCTCCTCGTACGCCTTTCAAAGGTCCAGGACCTTAGGGTCCTGAGTTAAACAAATATATAATAATAATATTCCACAACTATCACACAACGCCATCTAGTCCCAAGCTAAGCAGAGCTTGTGTTATGGGTACTAGACAACTGATAAACATACTTATATATTTCTAAATACATACATATTATAGACTAGCTTCTGCCAGCGACTTCGTACGCGGATCTTGTCGCTTATGCCAGCGACATTCAGTGTTTTAAACGTAAGAGTAGACAAAAATAAACAGAAAGATCAGAACTGCTAAGCTATCGGGAGTTACACGTGTTATTGTGAGTCAACCATAAAAGATAGACGTATGCTGTCGTGGGATATTTTTTATATAATTTTGAGGAGAACATTTCCGTTATACATGATTTCTGTGTAGCTTTAACCATTAAGGCTGCAAACGCGACGGAAGCTTAAAAAATGGAGTAATTTCTCCCGTTTCCCCAACATTTACCTTCACTGCTCTGCTCCTATTGATTGTAACGTGATGAAAAGTATACTATAACCTGCCCAGGAGTATGAAGAATGATTGTACCAAGTTTCGTTAAAATCCATCGAGTAGTTTTTGTTTCTATAAAGAACATACAGACAGACAGACAGACAGACAGACAGACAGACAAAAATTTTACTGTTTGCATTTTTAGCATCAGTATCGATCACTAATCACCCCCTGATAATTATTTTGGAAATATATTTCATGTACAGAATTGACCTCTCTACAGATCTATACTAATATTATAAAGAGGTAAAATTTGTAAGTTTGTAAGTTTGTAAGTTTGTAAGTTTGTATGTAGGGGGTAATCTCTGGAACTAATAATCCAATTCTAAATTTTTTTTTACTGGCAGAAAGCTACATTATTCCTGAGTGCTATAGGCTATAAATTGTTTCTATAACATGTATATTAACCGAGCTATCATAACTTTTGTCTAGCAAGTCGGAAAAAAATACCTCATAAAATAGAATTATTTGCGTGCGCTGCCTAAACAGTTGCTTAAAATTAAAAACAATGTATGGCTACCTGGTTCGTCTTAATTATTTCTACAAAAAAGTCCGCGGTACCATATCTCTATCTTTTATATTTCATCTTTTATACTTCTTTTATTGCATTAAAAATATTTTTTTTCGGCATACTTACGTTTGGTTGATTATTTGAGCAACAAAATATTAATTCTTATGACAATAAATTATTTTAGTATCACAAGAACATTATACAGATAAGATTTGCTATTTACAGCATAGCAATTGGTCATACAGTTTCGAAGATAATATAAAATTACTAAAACGCAAAATGCCCCTAGCGTAACTTTCATTGTGCAGACGTTTTACCTATTTTTTTTTTTTTATGGCGGGCAAAAATCATCTTATGACAACCCCCGCCCTTGGGTGGAGCGAGAGATAGTGTCAGACTCTTACTGACTAAAAACCCACCCCGTTCCTTCTAGCCTTCAAACCAGGGCACGAGTTCCCTTTCGGATAACCCTGGACCCGGTAGGCTTCGACCCAGCTGGGCCTCTGCTGTTGCTGACAACTTCTTGAGGCGCGCGGGAACAGTGCGCGCCGTCGACGTCTTGGGCTCGGTCCATTACCGGACGATCGGACAGCAAGCTACCAATGGCTCGCCGTCCGCGAGCCCGCGTCTACGGTGGCCGGGAATCGGGATCGGAATCCCGGCGGCGGCGGCGGGGGCGCCGTTGCCTGATGCGGTGTCTGCCTCCGCCTCTGCTAGCATTACTGCTTCGCAGAAGGAGGCGACCGCCTGCCATTCCTCCTCGCTAAGGACCATGGCCTCAACCAGAGCCCGCCGCGAGAGGTGTCCGCCGCCGATCGCCCCCACGAGGGCACGGCGATGCTCTGCCCAGGCAGGGCACACCACGACTGTGTGCTCCACCGTGTCCTCCGGGCGTTCCGCACAGTGACGACACTCTGGCGTCTCTTCCGCTTTAATTCGGTGCAGGAACCTCCCGAACTTGCCATGTTCGGTGAGGACCTGTGTCATGCGGAAGGTAAGGACGCCGTGAGGCCTTTCCAGCCACGCCTCAAAGAGGGGACTTACCGCCATAATTGTGGCGTGCCCAACGTTTCACCTATTTGCCCATAGATGGCGTTCTGCAATTACGTAATTTTTCTGAATCGCGGTGTTAAGACTTTCTGTGGATTGATGACCCTCTCGAATTATTATGCCCACGTTGTCGTTAGTTGGAGTTCTTCTGTCAGTTGCTTATTGGTTTCGGTTGTTTCGTTCGTATGGTTGTTGTTGTTGATAGATACCTCATAATCGAAAATATCGTAATTTCGTTGTACGTTTTTGTATGTTCGTAGTTTCGTACTTCGTTCTATCGTAATAATCGATACGAGTTATTCGATATTACGATTGTTTTGTTTTGTAAAGGCGGACGGCCGACGGTGTTCGAGTCGCTCTCCTTTTGTTCATAATTGTTTTCAAGTCTGTGCGTAGTTTGTTGAGAGCATGTCTAAAAGGAAATCTCAACTGTCCCGGCAGACATCACAGACAAGAGCCGCTCGAGTACGCCGTACGGAAGAATCTGCCCCTGAAAATGAGCAGCGCCTCTCGAGAAATAGAGAATATATATCGCAAGCACGCGCTAGAGAATCTAGCTCCGAGCGCTCACAGCGCCTCGCTAGCCAAAATGTGAGGACATCGCGGGCCCGTGCTCGAGGAACTAGCGCTGAACGTGCGCACCGTCTATCTGAGTTAAGGCAGCATGTCTCTGAGACAAGGGATAGGGAGACTAGCGCTAAACGCTCGCGGCGGCTTGGTAGGCAAAATGTCATAACATCGCAGGCCCGTGCTCGGGAATCTAGCGCTGAATGTGCGCAGCGTCTATCTCATTTAACGCAGCATGTCTCTGAGACAAGGGATAGGGAGACTAGTGCTGAGCGCTCGCAGCGGCTCACTAGGCAAAATGCCATAACATCACAGGCCCGTGCTCAGGAATCTAGCGCTCAACGTGCGCATCGTCTAATCGAGTGTAATCTTATTTTAAAACAAGAAATTTTCCGCGGACGAAGTCGCGGGCAGAAGCTAGTTTATTATAAGTATAGATATAGATAAATTACACCCAGACACAGAACAAATGATTATGCTCATCACACAAACATTTGTCCTGGGTGGGAATCGAACCCACGACCTCCGGCATAGCAGTCAGGGTCACTAACCATTAGACCAACAGGCCAGTCAAATAATAATATATTCAGTAGATCACCGCACACGGGCCACCGACCACAACCACAAAACGCCGCTATTAGCATATTTCCTATAGTTTTCATACAGTATGGATTCGCCGCACGCGGTTGACGCCGATGGCCACCACACTCTACAAATCACCGCTACTCGCTTCTTGTAGCCTGCCTGCACCGGCCACTAAACGCTGATACAAAACGCCGTCATACGCCATTCGCACATATAAACCTTCTTCGTTAGAATCCATTAAAACACTGCTCGCATGGATATAAATTACAACTCGTGGCGGCATCTATGCCTTTAGCAAGTGGCCCCATATGCGGCGATACTTAAACTGTTGTCATGTACTCATGTCGCTTGATAGTGTAAACTGAGTTTACGCTACGCTATGCTAAACCAAAGGTTTACTAAACCTTCTACCTTATCAAGGTTGTTTCGTGCGAATAGAACATTTTATAGATAAAATTAAAAAAAAGAAATGGATTTTAATTACTGAATCTTTTTATTTATCAACTAAAACTATACAACATTTTAAATATAAACCTCCACAGACTTAAGGCCATGATCGCTTCGCAGTGTAGCCTTCGTACTTCTTCCTAGTCTTCAGACCAGACACAATGGTTGAGCTTTTCGGGAATGCAGATACACCGCCAAACATTGTGTCTTTATCTGAAACAGAATATCGTAAAATATAAGTTATAAGCTCAAAAAAATATTTAGGAATAGTTTAACCCTTCAGATACCGTCAATTAGAGACACAATAGTAAGACAATAGATGCGCGGCCACCGATGGTCGCTTGGGGATTCATGAATTAATAAACTTTTATTACCTGGATGAAATCTGACATAGTCCGGTTGCACGTACAAGTTCTTGGGTAGTTCCATTCTCTTCAACGCATCAAATGGTGTGGCAGTATCCACGGGAGTCTTGTAAAACTCTTTCAGATCAGCTGTAACAACAAAAAGAAAACTAATTATTACAAACCCTTCAGATACCGTCAATTAGAAACACAATAGTAAGCCAATAGATGCGCGGCCACCGGTGGTCGCTTGGGGATTCATGAATTAATATTATTGCCAACAAAATATATCTAGCGCCAATAAACATTTTACTTTGAGTTGAATTTCTTAAGATTATAAAGTTTGGATTGTTTTAAATATAATTATCGTTGTTAATATAATAAATAATAATATGATAAACCAAGATAAATAATTAGTAGCCACATAAAAGTTTATTAACAGTAGTATCATTTAGATTCAAAGGTTCATGGAGCACTTGTTCCAGAAATAGTAAATTACAAATTCAAAAAACGTCAAAAATTTACAAAAAAGGCAAAACACTCTCTGTTTGGGCAATAATTACTTTGACTTACTACATATATTTATTTATCACATAATTGTCAGTGAATATAAAAATGTATATCTTTAACTATACAAACACATTTAATTCATTAACCCTTCAGATACCGTCAATTAGAGACACAATAGTAAGACAATAGATGCGCGGCCACCGGTGGTCGCTTGGGGATTCATGAATTAAACCCCAAGCGAACGCCGGCGTTCGCACACCTTTTGTCTTTCGATTGTGTCTCTAATTATCACGATTGAAAGGTTAAAAAATTGATAGAAATTTGAACTTTTTTTGAGTGTGTGATGGGCGAAAAATGTCTCTAATCAACCTTCGTCCTTTATCGACTACCACAGAGAAGTTTACCAAAAAGGCTGACTCGATACATTTGCTGCCGAATACTACAAACATAAGGTGTTATAACTCTGTCTAAAAAGTCAAACGACTTGGGAATCCCTACTATCCCTACTAATATTATAAATGCGAAAGTAACTCTGTCTGTCTGTCTGTCTGTCTGTTACGCTTTCACGCAAAAACTACTGAACGGATTTAGATCAAATTTGGTAGGTAGGTAGAAGAGACACTGGAATAACACATAGGCTACCTATAATTCCACTGCTGAGCACGGGTCTCTGCCCGCGCGATATAAACTGTAGTCACCGCGGGCGAAGCCGCGGGCGGACAGCTAGTTTTATATAATACCTATTTAATAATTTTAAAAATACTTATATTCGATACTTTTTATAAGGTTCTTCTATTAGTAAACAATGATCTGGATCTCTTAATCAACCGTGATTATTGAACCAGTGCTAATTACATCAGATTTCATTTTATCCTAATAATTACCCAAGTCGTTTGAATTTTTAGACAGACTTTACATCCGTATTCTAATATCACTACAAAAGATATTGTCGAAAGCGCTAGAGCATTACGTGAAGTTCAAAAAGTACTAAGTTTTTTTGCATTTTTCAGGTCATAGTAAAGTTATATTTTAATTAAAATAGAATTCGTAGACGTAACACGCATTCTCAAATCGCTTTACCTTACTACTATTCTCAAATTGGATAACTTTTTGTGCGAACCACCATTGAGCAGTCTCCTTTAAAATTTATCATATCAAATATCACTGGGATATGATGGACTGTGGAGTGTGGGCATAGCACTAGGCAATATGGCTATAAGACTATAGCTATTTGTAATGGGTAAATAAAAAAAAGGTTAGATTTATCTTCTTTTTTTGCCGCGCTACGAAGTACGAAATTAAAAACGGATTATGGAGAACGGCAGATAAAAGTGCGATAATTTGGAGATTATGAAAACAAAAGAACGACTGAGATTTGTTCTTGTTGTTACAAATGTTTAGATTCAGATGTGTGAACGTTAGTAATTTTCTGATAAAGATTCTAAAAATCATCAACGAAGTTCATATATTTCGTAATTAATTTTAAAGTAAGTACATTAAAATACCTTTATTATTTCGCAATATAACTTTGAAATTACCTATAATATTTCGCAATGTTTTTATTATATTTTGTTTCAGAACAGGTAACAAAACCTGTGAAGTGCGAGTTTGACTGGTTCTTTTTTTAATGATAATAAATATAATAATGTTTGTTGTTATGGTAAGTATAAGTAGGTAATAATAGAAATACACATTCTTTGAAATTTTCTTTTGTCCACCAGTGGCATAGCTTTGTACAGTATATTTATTATTTACTAGCTTTTGCCCGCGCGGCTTCGCTCTCGCTCTTCCCTACTCCACCCTACTAACACTATACCCTACTCTACCCTACCCTATTTTACACTACTCTAGCCTACACTACCCTAATTTTATTTTTTTCCATAAGAACCTTTTCCTCACAATAACAATCACAACAAAAAAAGACTTAGCAAAAATCGGTCCAGGCGTTATTGAGTTATGCGCTTACCAACACATTTTGCGATTCATTTTTATATTATAGATTACACATATTTTGGTGTAATCTACAGTTCTTAAAAAATCTAGCACAGGTTTCTTTCTGAATCGGAATGTGTTAAAATTAGAATGCCCATGCTTCTAGTGTTAAACTAAATACTTTTAATCATTAGCTCTTATAACCAACTGCAAGGCATAATAAAGCAAAGCTATCTAGGTACTCACTACTAATTATTATGAGTAATGCTACTGCATTGATAACTTTTAATCATTATTTTAAATGAAGAAACATTTGCTTAGGGGGATTCCTTGCATAAACAATTGAGTTGCCATTCTTAAAACCATATTACACCCTGTTGTATTTATTTTGGTGTTGGGAGACAGTTTTGTGATCATAGTTCGAGGTATTCAAGTTTGTTAAACCTCAAAATTTGTTATTCATATAGGACTTTACTTATATAACTTTACGAACTTGGTTCATGTAGGCCCTTTGAGCTTGTGGGACCTGGGGCACTGCCCTGCCTAGCCTTACAGTAGCTAAGCCACTGGTCTACCTTACTTTGGTTCATAAGATTCAGTTTGGTGACAGACAAATGGACAAACAACAGCAGACACTCAGTAATATGATTCTGTTGGTTACCCTTTGGGTATAGAACACTAATAATGTGCTAGTTGTTTATGCATTATTTTACACTGTATTGACTGAGACCAGTACCATTAAAATAAGTACTGAAATCAATTTTATTGCAATAACAATTACTACTTTAGTACTAAGTTGCTTTAGTGTTTTATTATTACTTTAGTGTTCATAGCAGGTAAGAAACCTTGATTCAATTTAACACTTTTTAACCTCTTGAATATCATAATAAGAGACACAATAAAAAGACAATGAGAGAGCAAACACCGGCGGCATTCACTTAGGGTGTTATGAATTAAACTGATTTATCATCACGACCCAAAAAAGGCTTGCTGTTTGCTTCATAACTATGCTGCTCTAAAGTATGCAATTACAGCTGTGAAAAGAAGATAAAACAGTGCCAGACCACATGGATTAGAAAGTCTTTTCAGAAAGGCAAACTTCATCAGTATTTCAGCTGAAAGCCATCCACTGTAGACAGGCCTCCACCAAGTGTCGTCATGTCAACTGGCCGACGAAATGACTGGCCTGTTGGTCTAGTGGTTAGTGATCCTAACTGCTATGCCGGAGGTCGTGGGTTCGATTCCCACCTAGGACAAATGTTTGTGTGATGAGCATAATCATTTGTTCTGTGTCTGGGTGTAATTTATCTATATTATGTATGTATTTAGAAATATATAAGTATGTTTATCAGTTGTCTAGTACTCATAACACAAGCTCTGCTTAGCTTGGGACTAGACGGTGTTGTGTGATAGTTGTGGAATATATATTATTATTATTATTATAACTGCCACAGTGCATGTCACATTCAGTGGAATCCCACGACCCTCACCAGATCATCGGTCCACCTTGCGAGAGGCCTTCCAGCGCTGGGTCTTCTGGTAAGTAGTTACATTCAAGGCAAACATATTGAATCAAGACTGTAATAGAGCTTAAACTATTTCTGGCTATAACCTTAGATTTGTAGTCATAGGGACATTTTAGTAAACCCTATTTAGCACAATGCTTTATCTTTGAAATGTTCCTATCTTTATTTTGCACTAAATTGATAGTTGCACAAAGGTGTACCTATTGCTTAGCCAAAACTCTTGCTGAATAATAATTATCCTGTTTCAGGTTTTCTTGATTAATATCTTCAAAGGACCATCATTTCTAGTGTTAGCACATGCTGTATGCATGGTCTTAAGAAACCCAAGACTAAGGTACTGATTTTCATAATTTGATTTAGAGCTTTCAGCATACATGGCACAGCTAAATGCCATGAATCTACTTATTTGCTATTCAGCTTAAGCTATACTTTTCTCTTAGCTTAGGATAATATTGATTAATATAGAATAGTATGCTTCAACATAAGTATTTACCTAGAAGCAACCTATTCACTTTTGACTTAAAAACCTTATGTTATAGCTATCAAGAAATACAGAGTCCGGCAGGGAATTTTAAATTTTTTGTAGGTTCCATACATTGTATCCAAATAAGTCAATATTCATATAATATATTTTATTATTGATTCTGATGAAGGGCTTTTAGTTAAAGTAATGGGTTTTTTTAATTTGAGATGATATGGACAGTAGATCTTTGCATGTGGTGTCCTGTTGTAATACTGAATGTCTTCATGATGATTCTTTTCACAAAATTACAACTTTATTAATGCCTATAATGTGTAAGATTTATTTTTGCATGCGGTGAAAAGTTAGCATGGAAAATTCACAAGAATTATAGTGTTCCAGAAAAGTTCACCATCTGCAGTGGATGCAATTCTGTTTACCAAGAGTACCTACCAACATTTCCAATGGTATGCAGCAAGGAATTAGGTACATCATATCCGGTCTCCTCAAAACATGCTTTGAGTACTGTAAACTTAGTTTCTAGTGCATCAAACTCTGCATCAGCATTCAGACCATTGGCTGTACATATTTTGGTGATGGTCTCCTCAATGTTTGCTGGTGGGTCCCATGGTTTTGTTGGTCTGAGAAAACTGGAAATAAAAGTATACATTACATGGTTGTTAATATTATAAAAACAATATTCCATAAAATAAAACATCTTGACGGTTAAAGTTTGGTATAATATGTGATTTGAATAAGATACTACTACTTACTACTACTGATCTTAAAAGTGAAGTAAATAGAATGGTATTAATAAAAGTAATTATATTGAAATTGTGTAACATATAATACATTATATATATATATATTTATAGTTATGTATTGTGTTTTATATGCAGTTAATTTGTTAGTAGTACACCACAGACTACCCCTTGTATTATTTTAAGTTCTTGTCCATCCTAAGGTTGTCTGGAAGATATCGCTTTCAGCGATAAGACCGCCATTGTACCCATAAATTTAATTTTATGCATAAGCTGTGTTACTTTTTGGTGTACAATAAAGTTTCATTCTATTCTATTCTATTCTAAAATTTTAATCGGACATACATAATGATAAACAATTTGTACCATACCCTCTAGCAGCTAAGGATTCTGCAGCAGCTTGGAATTTTTTATCTGCTTTAGGATATTTTTTCTGCTTATATCTGACTGCAGTGATCTGTAAATTATATAATTATTTAGAACATAAAAACTACAAGTTTTTAAAGTTTTGAGTAAGGTGATCAGCAAAATAACCTGTAAATTCCTGCGTGGAATTGCAGAAAGCACGTTCCGAAGCATTTTATTTTGTGTAATTTACTACACTTATTTTTAGAAGGTTTCAACGTTTTGTTATTTATTTATTTGCAAAAAAGTAAAATAATAAAGTATTTTTATTGCATGCCCACAATTTGACAACCGTAATAAAACACTTTTCCATTCTACGCAGAATTTATCGGTGTATTATTATTAATGGTTTATTACGTAATCTTTTATTGATCACTAGAAAAAGTTATGTTTTAATATGAATATCATAAATCATTTTTCTATTGGCACTTGATCTAATTAAAAAAAGCATTTGCTAAATTTCAATATTTATCCTGGCCTTTTTCATAGTGTGCTATACTAGTTACGATCAACCTATCTACATTAGTATTTTTTGCTTATTCAATAACACTTTTTACTTTTAAAAATTCAATCATTTCAACAAATAAAAACTCCGGATACTAAAAATGAATCTATATTCTGAAGTCAGCCGTAAGTTAAGAGTAAATCATCGTAGAACGGAACGTACACACATTTCTAGACGAATCCAGTTTCTATCTTTGGCCGCCTATGGCAGCACTGTCGGCTTGGGTTGTTGTTTCCTATCCGCCATTTTCCAGTCGCCATTGAAAGGTGAAAACTTCACTAAATGTCGGTGATGATTTTAAGATTTTGAGTGGTTTCTTTAAGATTGTACCCGTTTTTAGTGTTGTGAAATGAAAATGAAGTGCCCCGGACTACCATGACGCACCAAAATCACCAAACAAACGGTGCAAGTCTCGAGGATTGCCACACAAACTTCTTCGCCTTGGTAAGTCACTTTTACATTGATGAAAGAACTCGTATGTACTTTTCTTTCGAAATCATTACGATTTACGTGATGCTAGTATTGTGCGCTATTGTTCTTAGGTCTCCCGTTGCATGTTTAGGAATTCCTAAATAATGAGTCCACGACGTCTAAGTAGACGATGTGATTATCGTTAGTGGACGCTGATATACAAAATTCACCTTATTGCGCTACGGCTACCGAATCGATCTATTGCGTTAAAGTTTTTGTATGGGACAATTTACGTTTAGGCGGCTAATGACGGCCGGCCGTTAGTCATCCTGGCATCGTTCTCGCCACAACTCGGAGTCATGTCATGTTGCTAACCCACAAAATGTCAACGCATTCGGCGAGCGAGGCCACAAGAAGCCACCGGCCCATAGAGGTCATTTTGAATTCACCTGGCCGTAACGCGGACCGTAATGCGTTCGCAAGACTAGTTTCGCCAGGTTGAGGAAATAACTTTCTTATTACATTTTTCGCTTCGTACCGTTCTATAATGCGACACGATAGCGAGACATGAGGAGTAATGTTTATGTGCGTGTTAAAAAAAACCGTCGGGTCATTCATTATCGCAGTGTTGTAGTGTTGAGTAGCTTTGCGTAATGTTCATAGCTGGCGCGAATTTTATCAGATTGTGTTCGGGTGAGGATTAGCGGGTGAGGGGCGGGCGTGCGGGGCGCCGGGGGCGGTCGGTCGTCCTCGGCGAGAAGCGAGCACAGCACGGGCGCCACTTCCACCTGACGCGTTGCCATATCTCCGCGGCGGCGCGCGCCTGCCTGCACCCGTCTCCCTCTGCGCTCCGCCTATCTCGACGCGATACAAATTACCGATTTCTTGCCCTGCCTGCTTATTGTCTAATTATTTATGCGTCGTTTGCGGACATCGCTGCTTTTGTCGTGTGGAATTTTTCTCGTCCACAACATAGGCGGTGACGCATCGGGGGCTACTAGGTGTCGCGTTTGGGTTCAATACACTTTACTAGGAGCATTGCGCAAAAAATTGCAACGCAATAATTTAAGTGATGCTCGTAAAATTGTAAATGTATCGCTGATTGTCAAGCTGTGAATGTTCACTGGCTTTACCTAGGCTCCTGTTGAGGTATGCGCGGCATCTGCGCGGCGACATCACAGATGTCGCGGGACTCGCGGGGTCGGTGCGCGCGCGCTCGCCGGCTGCGCAGGCGTCTTGCGCTCATTCAACCGTTTATGAATGGTCGTAATGATTGTAACTTTCCCATAAGCGGGCCTCCGCCCAGGCACTAGTTGCGTGCACTCTGATTATCTAGGTAGTTGATTGTTCCTCTTTGTTCTTTACCTGTTTACGCTTTGCCTTATTAATTCTAGTACAGTCAAACGCTGTGGCTGTGTCATAGCTGTGACTTTGTCTTGACCATTGTTTACCCTTGACGTATGAGAATGAACTGATGATAATCATTCAGTCATTCTGTAACATTGTTTTTCATGGGCAATATTTGGAAGCGTGCTAATTTAATAACACAAGCTTTCCGTTAATTTTTCTTTGGTATGCAAACAAAATATCTAGTTTTCCGTATTTTAGTTTCATTTTGTTAAGAATTTTACAAGGTACATAGTTGTTTCTTTTCTATCTCGATTTCTCGTCACAAAGGCGATGTCCATTGAGTGAGGGATACGCCGCTAACTTATTCATGGCATCTGACGAACACACGAGTCTCCGCGACCTCTGCCCCCACACCCCTTATCACCCTCTGTGCATACAGAGCACGACTTCAATTTTGTCCTGAATGTGCTCATTTCCCTACTGTTAGAGCTCCTCCTGCTTCTAGGTCACACTTTTGCAAATTCAACCTAAGACCAGATTTAGTTTCCTGACTAAATCGCGACACTAATTAATACTGGCTAGTCCATTCACTATGTAATTAACTGGTTAACAGTATTAAAACAAGTTGTTAACTACCGTTTTGGTGGCAATAAAGCAACAGATTATTTTTATTATTTACGTTGGTCCAAAGTGGCGATACCACTATAAACTTCCTTAATGTAATCAACCTAATTACAACATTGTGTTATAATAATGAATCTCTAATGCTTTGCTGCTTTTTATAAGCTATAAATTCTTGTATGATGCTTACGATGGTCGTAAATTCTCACGAAGTCTGCTGTTCTTTGTCTTTTGGCATTTCACACATACAATTTTCACTTTCATCTTATTGGAAATGAGATGAAATAAGTCTTTTTGACTGAAGTAGAATATTTATAAATAAATTACAACTCTCGGAACTAACAGAATCGCAAGACCATGGTATCTTGAACCGCTCAAGGTCGTCGCAAAAAAACATCTACCTGAAATCAGTGCTTTACTTGTTGGCGGCACTTCCAAATGAATTTGAACTCTAAGCAAATGAAGTAGAGTTATTTGTAAAATCTCATTGTTGAAATGAAAATAAAGGTGACCTTATAGGTGAGTAAACGCTTGATTTGTGTCTGGCGGGTCACTGAAGTATTTAAAAGCAGTCTGCGCATGCGCACACTGGAGCAAACTGGTGGTTTTAAATCCGGTTTATTGTATCTTAATTATGTATAACTAATTACGTTACCACGTTACGCGTGTTTTGAGCATGTAAATGAGTTCAGACAGATTTTGTTTGTCCTGATTTTCTTTTTTCACAATGTCAGAATACTGAACATTGCATTTTAAACCACGGTTCTGAATACACTAGATAATATTTTTATTATCACTAGATAATATTTTTTATTTTTATTATTTTTATTCTTCTAATTCACATTAAAAGTATTGCAGAACGGAAACTGAAACGTTGTTTATTTTAATAACGAATTATAGGTTTTGTTATGTTGCGTTGGTCGTTATCTATCAGCTGATAACTTATCACACTCACAAGGTATCAAGGTTCCAGCGAGAGCGGTTGGCGCTCCACGCCGCTATCAACAACCACAATAGAGCACGATTAAAAGCTTTTGGAAGACTTTGACGGAAATAAAGATTGTGTGACCAATTGGTAGAGAACAGATGATACAAAAAGAAAGGATTTTTGATAAAAATATCGGTATCTTTATCTTATCTTTAATTCTTTACCAAATAGTATTATAGTCGATTATAAACATTGGCATTACAATTTCCTACATCGCCTTTCACGATGCAAAAGTAATCTTGACGATACAGCACGTACTCGTCAAGAATGCGCAAGCGCAATACAAGAAAGAGCACGTGTGTAAATTAAAAAAGAACACTGTTAAAATAAATATAGTGAACTCTCATCATTTCGATACATAAAGCCCATCGTGCCCGCTTATGGCTGAATTCTCGCATCAAAACCACAAATTGAAAGCTGCTCTGTTTATTTTGTAACCAATCGCTCAGTTGTTTACGGTGCGACCGGCTATATAATGCTACATTATCACACATGATAAGCGAACAGTTGCGGCGGTGGTATCTCACGCTCCTTCAACACTTGAAATTAATATTACGATTGCTGTTATAATGTTTCCTAAACAATAAAAGAAAGTAGTGCAATGATTGACGAGTGTAAGTACATTGACTCGAGTCAGAAGTTGAGTTGCAAACACACGAGGAAAACATTCGACGTTTTCTAGGGAAATAAATAAAACCACGTGACGCGTTTACCTACAGAATGACGCACATTTATCTCGTGTAGCTAGTGACCTCAGACTGAGAAAGCCAGATAATTGAAGTAAGTGTAGCAGTGTGATATGGATAAAGCACACGTATACAGGCAAATATGGCTTAAAAACACTTGTGGGGAAATGTAGTCAAAACACGCATGGAAATGATGACTAACAAGTATTGCTCACAATTTCCTGGGATCTTCTTCGACTAACAGAAATGATATTGCACCAAATATTCCGCCATCATACACTCCAAGGTCATTCATAAAATATGCATCTTGATTCATTATAGCACACAGTCTGACTCAAATACATACTGAACCTTACAACTTGAATGTAAATATAAACAGCTGATACAATTTTAAAGTTGACTATGACATGCCAAGTGATTTTTAATTACTACATGATACGAAATTAGATATCAGCAATAAGTATTGATTGGCTTATCAAAGTTATCAAGCATTTTAGTAACGTATCTAAAAATGTACCTATATTTATATGGAGGTCGGTCCTTGGCGCTTGCGTGTACGTCCTTCGCGCGCAATCCACATTGTCCTTAATCGATGACGTTCTGCAACGAGTGCCTTTAATAACCCACATTTAAGAGAAAGGTCCGTATCACCCAGTCTCGGCAATTAAAACTATTTTCGAGTTAACTCGTAATCGAATTACTCCATTACTTACTTGATGGCCTTGCTTGAAGTTGGGTCGAAATAATTTCAATACTCGAAAATATTTTAATGGCTACTGCATTTTTTAATTGTACAAATACCTAAGAACATTTTAATTTAACTAGCTTTACCTTCTACCATAAAATTTTGTTTTGGAATTAATTCAGCTAAGTCATTATAATATAATAATTTTGATTAATTACAATTATATTTATTGTGAATGTTTTCATTTTAACAATGCTACCTGCCGTAAAAAGGGTTAAATCCTAACGTCCTTCACACTGTCGAAAATAAAAATTCCCCTTCAAGGACTCTCAAATGTTTGTGTAAATAAAATAAAACCAGTCTTAAATGCTCAGACGATATGACATCACTTGATGCGATCCTGACAGCATCTTCGTAACGTCCTTTTCCTCTTGTTGTTACGAGCTACATTCTGGGTCAAGGTTCTGTTTTGATGATACTGTCACGAGGAAAAATGTTCTCTTTCTCATTAGTTTACGATCTCGATTTTTACCATTCGTTCAGCAATATTGGAATCTTTTATTTGATCTCTGTATTTTCTTTTTTCTTTTCTGGAATACGGGTGGGATTTGATTCCGCTATAATTCTTAAGGAAGCTTTACAAACTTTTTCACTTTGTTTTACTTTTCGACTGAGTTTTACATAATCGTTGCGTTCAAGTTTCAGACAATATGTATTGTTTGCTTTGTTTTTGTTTACCTACGTGAAAGCTTAACATAATTTTCCATTTCTGTTGTTGCCCTTTCGAATTTCTCGACGTTTTCCATCAGTAGGCAATTAAGGTGTTCCGCTATAATAGCGGCAGTGGTCCGGCCGCGACCGCGGTCACGATATGTGGGTCAAGATAACAGAAGTGCTCTGTGCCTGTCCCACATTCGATGCTTCGCCAGAGTGCCAGCGCGGCTCCTGTGTCACCGCAGATTGGAAATTATTTATTAGTTTATTGATTTACGAAGAAGAGTTTTTAATTACTGAAACGCGTGTTTAATTCATCTCATTTAAAATGTAACACAAGCTGAGATTGATTTAATTTTATGTTAACCAATTGGATTATGTTCATTAACTACACGGTAATCAATATATTATGATCTATCATCTATATTCAAACGTGCCACATTAACTATTGACTTAATCATCAATACTTAAAATTGGATTCACTTGAATGCGTCTCCGGCGAACGTAAAGTTCATTAGTAAGATTGAAAACACACCGTGTTCAAGTTTCTGCGTTATGTCGATCGATAAAAACAAGTCTTCACTAGCCTTGTGCTCCACTTTCGCTTTTATTGGCTAAATGTTATTTCTACACGAGTAATTTTACTCCGTAATCTGGCTTCACCCCGTCGTACGGGACGGGACGCAAGTGTCTGAAAGCGTGAAAGTAAAGAGTGACCTATATTTTTTATTGTGTAAACAAGACGGTGTTGTGTGTTGACAACACTTGGCACCGTCTGTACGTGCCTGAGGCGCAAGCCGCAGTTTGAAAACTGAAACTTGGTTTTATCTCTGCAATTCTTTATTCGCAAAATGTTTGTGAGATGATATAAGACATTTCGGAGATTAGCTGGAGCATTACAAAATTGTCTGTAGCCGAAAGCGTCTGTCGGCCCTTTGCATGCGAGTTTCGGCCCTCGTCTCACGGAAAACAAGTTTCACTGTACGTTAACTGCGTCGTGTGGTTGAACATGCGTAACACATAGCTTCACGTATTCCGACCTCTCGCCTATTAAGAGCTAACGTATGTAAAACTTGATGTATCACTTCAACTTGGTGAAACTTTCTTGTTGCGATAAAACAGTGAGACTAATTTATTAAAGTGTAGTTTCGAAATAACCTCATAGAATTCTCGAGAGTTTATGTCGATAGGGGTCAAGTGTTTGAAAAATAAATTCCTTTGTACTATGGGTGAATTTTGAAATAAGTTTTGCTTGAATTAATTAAGGGCATGTTTTTCTGTTCCAAATAAAATCATTGAATTGAATATCAATACACATGCAATTTTATTGCATAATAGATCTATGTGATTTTATATATAATATTCGTCTTTAAAATTTAGCTATAGTTGAACATTTCCAACTTCAACATTTAGAAACGCCGACAATTATTATTATGAACATTACATAACGCTTCGCCGATGTATCGGCTTGCAAGTTGACCTCATTTGCAAATGACTAACAAAATTAACTGTCAACAGACAATACGAATCGAGTTATTGCATGGCGGTTGACAAAATTATTAGTTTAATTGACAAATGGATTGTCAGCTCTCGATATCATTATTAGAACATTTGACTGTAAAATAACATGGTCGAATGTCTGAGGGCTCTCTTGGATTAAAATCGAAACGCTTTCACTACAATCCCCTCTTTTCTTTACCGCTCCTCCCCCTTCTGCCGGAACGTGAAGGTGTAAATTCGCCGACAAGAACGTCTATGATTATCATAATAATGTTCCTTATTAAATCAGAACCTAATTTATTTCGATGTAGTCAGAATTGTTTAGGTATGTCCTGTGAATTTTAATTTTAGCGTGACGCATAAGTCGAGGGACATTTGTATTTTTTTGCACTAAGCAGTCTATAGTCGTCATAATCGATTATTTAAAAGTTCAAAGTTCTCAATATTCTGATCAGCATCTAGCATTCTTGCTAATATTTATTGTAATGTGTCATTAATTTGATACACCGCCAAAACATGCAACCGGCTCTCGCTTCCCAAATCAACCGAACGTGTGCACATTATCATAATCTTTCAATTAAAGCAGAGTTGGTAAACGTACAAGTGGCTTTCCAGTATTTGTCGCGGCCCACTTGTTAAATAGTGCACGTAGTATTTACGTGTCACCATAGAGGCTGAGGTTTAACGCGTGAGAAGGTATGTTGTAGAGAGCAAAAGAGACGGAATAATCAAACGATCGAGATCAGTATGTAGGCGATGTTGTTTCTGTACCCACCAAGTTGTTCTGTAATTTTATATCTTCTGGAAGATTCTCGTTGTAAAGCTTTTCCTTCACGTAATTCCATCGCGTCTCCTCAGGTTTCAATAACAGTCGTTACTGCGAATATACTTGCTACTCGCATCTAACTACTTGTCGCACCACAATATCCTAGCGACGTCTTTTGTATGCATAAAAGCTTTGTGGCCTGCGTCGGAATCTGCATTCTGCCGGCTCGTACCAACTATCGTCGAGTTCTCAATCTCGAGATTAAAATGTTTGCCAACATCTTGACATCTATAATTTTGCTACTGAGTTACTACTTTATTTGTTTGTTTTATTCCGATGAACTTTTAAATTAGTTCTTACCGTCGAAAAACTAGGACAAACCTTCAAAATTCTAGACTAGACGTAAGGACTTTGGGTTCGTTGACCGCGGTCGGCGCGCGGTTGTACCGTTACTAGTAGTAGCGTATCGCACCAGTACTGCCTACCTGCGTACCCTTTACCCTTCGGCACTAAGGACGATACCCGGCTTGGGACCTAGATCTGAAGTTTAATTGATCATTTCGTGTGAATGATGTTCTCGGACTAAGAATCCCTAACAAATAATAATGACTCTCCGATGAATGTATAAAATTTACTTGCTCCCAGAGTTTTAAAAGACTTTCATCTGGATATACTGGGCAAGGTTTACAATATATTTTGTTGTCAAATTCTTCTATAGCAAATAAATTCAGATCAGTATCCTATGCACTGTCTGTTTCCGTTACAAACATGAGTTTCCGAGATTATTTTCGACAGTTGACGATCTTGTAACCGTTTCGTGTGTCGACCTCCTTCCTGAGGTTGTCCACTGCGACTATCCGTTTGTCGTCGGCCTCGAGGTACCATGATACCAGCAATATGTCCTGCTGATGTAATACATCTCGAATGGTCGTAACCAAAACTTAATGGCAATTAAAAATACTATGACCGAATAGATAATCGTTTTCTTCGCATGATGACATGATGTCATTTCCACTTTTGACATAACACTTAGAAAGTTTGGTTTAATATCAGAGGTTTTTTTACAATTTTCATTGAATGTCTTATAAAGTTAATAATCATCTTGTGCCTTTGTGAAGTGTGTATGGATTGGTATAATTGTTGATGGATTCAATTTACATAGGTGTTTGGTTGTGCTTGTGCGAATGTAGGCATACATGCGCAAGCGCCAATGTGGCCTCTAAAACGATCCATGGCGCGTGCCTATAGAAGCGTTTGCCGCATAACAATTCCATTTTAATACCTTCGTGCATGCAATATCATTCTTGTTAAGTCGGCGAAATTAACTATCGATACTTTAAAATATATCGTTCACGGTTTTCAACGGTAATGAATTGCTACAAATATTTTGTAAGCTAGTCATTTTAATAGCCTTTGAATTCAGAAAGACTTGGTTTTGTTGTAGTTGTTATCTGTAGGAAAATATTCCTAGTGGTTTATCCGCGTTCGCCGGCTAGCTAATAAATGCGGGATCTATTATCTTTGGTCACGTGGCACTTGTCCTCGCCCTTGGTGACATATAAGTTTAGTAGTACAACGAGAATGTAAATCTCGCTTTTATAAACATGGCTACGTTTGTGTTTTCCTGCTTAATTCCTATAGCAGTTATTCTTTTGAGATTCTGTAAACGAATGAATTAAATGTCAAATTGAATTTGATTCTCATTTACCTAGCTTATTTTGATGAGTCTGTTATTCATTGTTGATACATTTTGATCGCTTTGAAGGGTACTTACGTAGTTTTATTTCTACTCCAGTTATGTTTGTAGATTAACAGTTGATTGGTCAATTACTTAAATTTTCTTTCACTAAAACTTACTCTGGCCTCATTTTCGTTAAATTTCAGCTTTAAATAAGCTTTTGTATGTATTTATTAGGAATGTTTACTTATAATTTTGAATGTATGACCTTCAACGAATAATTTTGTCGCAGTGATACCTGAACAAAATCATAGAGGGACTAGCGTCAACTTTAAATTTGACGCGCATATGATACAAATCTCTTGGGTCAAAGGTAATCATTTTATCATGACAACATTGGTAAAAACTGTGCGGTTAAACGTTCCATCTCTCTCGTTCTACTTTAAGTAGACAGAGTAAGGAATACCAAATGGTAAGTGTTGCCGCTTGCCGCCGCCCACTCGCAAGTAATATGGTAGTGTACTGTCGGCTTATAGTGCATCTGTGTGGGTACGCATGTGAATGTACGCACCAGGTAACTGTTGTCCGCGGCAAATATTGTCTCCATAATAATGGCTTTATTGCGATAATGTGTTTATGTTAGCTATAGTTAACCGCTTCATGAAGGCGTCAAATTGTTAAAGCTATTCATTTAGTAGTAATGGTCTAAATGGACCACCATGCACAGTTTGCTTCATGTTGTTATATTCCAGTCATTAAAAGAGCTCTTTTCCCATTATTCCCATACAACATTTGTTCTTTATCAAATATTGTTGATTCGGATTTTATCTGATAAAACATTTTCATCTTCCTTTTGAGGAACTGTCTACTTATGTTTCATATTTCTGTCTTTATTACATTTCAGAATTGAGATAGTTTCGCCTATAACTGTATTTACGACAGGTAGCGCTTTATCCTCCGCCCTTGACATTGGTTATTATATAGGTGCTTACTAGAAATTCCTTTTAAAATTACTACTCAAAAAAAAGGTAAGGCACTTAGAAACAGCCCTGTGACATAAGTTCAACACGCTCAATCCATAATAATGCTGACGTTCGCGGAAGTGGACAGTGGCCGGCGTACCGCGGACGCTGCGATATCTGTGCCATTATGTGCCGAAATATTGATACTCACCGCTCAGCCGCAACACTCGACACCCATGAAATTTCGCAGACTGTTTACAAACACGCTTATTTTTAGGTAACTATTTCTAGTACTGTTCATGCACTGGGGACTAGGGCGCTTCATTTGAATATAGTCTCTTGACTAGTATGGACAGGTAAACGAAACAGACACCCCCGCTCCGACCAGAAAACAAAACGCATCTAGTGACGTCACGCGTCAAAAATGCAGTAGCGAAGTGCACGGCCGGGGGCGGTCGCACGCGCAGCGCACCGTCACATCATCCTCGATTGTTTACCCCGCTAGTAACGTAACCGCGCGCTGTTGCCGTTCTGCGCCTCGCCTCCTCTCACTTTCGCGATTGTCGTCGTCTTGCTCACGTCTCATACGCCTGTCCCGCTCACTCGACTAGCGGTGCTCGACTTTTTTGGACATGCAGTTTTTTCCGTTCTAGGTTATGATCGCTTTACGGGATCATTGTTTTACAGAAAACTGATTATTAAATAGTTTTTTTTTTTTTTTTATATTACCAACTATCGGCTACACCGTACGACGTACATTATTTTGTACGCTTTAATGTTATAAGTAGGTTATTGTAAGAATATCATGTAAAGGTAGGCAACATCCGCAGTGCATTTATGTGCCAATTAATCATCGAGTCCGTATGTTCAATTATGTGCACCGAGCGATGCAAAAGACTTCAACGGAGGGATACGGCGACGCAACGATTGTATGCGTAGGCGACCCTGATAAAGGGACTAGGTAGGAACAGTTGTGCTATTTGTATAAGTATTATGAGTTTAATCCAATTACATGCAACAATGCAATTGCAAGATCACGAACTTACCATTAGCAAATAATAAAATATTTAAATTTCATGCACAGGAAGAGCTCTTCAAAGTTCAAACTATTTAATTCATGAATCCCCAAGCGACCACCGGTGGCCGCGCATCTATTGTCTTACTATTGTGTCTCTAATTGACGGTATCTGAAGGGTTATGCCGTACTCTCATTTGACTTAAAACTTTTCAAAGGCTTGCGCGGAGTGACGTAACACCGCTTTAGAATCGGTTACAGACAGAATTTACCAGAAAAGGCACGGCTTTCGACCGGCTTCATCCGGGTGTTATCGTCGAGCTCGGCGACCAACCGTCGCTCGTTTCGCATTTTAAATTCAAATAACCGCAGATTTTTCCCGACAAACTTACTCTACACTGTGCAGTGTGCTCTTTGTCGAGGAATATTTTTGCGTAATATCCACCAGGCGATTTTGTCATAGCACCACAAGATACTGCAGCTTTTGAATTTTCATTGTGATCCATTGACCTCAGTGTGGGTGTAGTGGAAATATATTAACGACTCGCTTACACGATGTTTTATTGATGAGTTCCTTTGCTCACTTACTCGTGCATACATTAGGAGTTGCTTACTTGATTAATTTCATTATCGACTGTTCCTTTAACACTCGGAGACTAGATGGCATTCAGAACAGTGATCTTTTCTAGATACCTGTACTCTTTGAATGCTTTAAGTTCCACAGTGCGTCATAAGTGTACTAATTACCGGTGATTAGCATTCAATAGGTTAACAGTGCCAGTATGAGCTTTACGGGTAATTAAATAAATTAGTATAAAATGAAGACAAGTCGTCACGTCGCCGTACAATAGAAAGTGAAGCGGGCTGCGCGGGCGCATCGGGCGCGTTAGAAAGCGGCCACCAGCCGGCCCCGGCGCCGCCCGAACGAACATTCACGACACCGAGCTTGACGCATTCCTCCATATGTACTCAAGAATGCTATCCAACTACTTATTGAATACAGCCTTTCAATCAAGCTTCAGCAATGCCTGGTATTTGATCTTGCACGAATGCTCAATAAAATCAGCCGTAACACAACAACCACCTCGTCCATATTACACTAAAGCTGTAAACGTTTGATAGAGATTAAATCGTCTGTCAACATTTATAGACGCATATTATATTCCAACAAAAACCTAATTAGTATGACCAATAAAACGGTAATAAAACCTCCTCAGCACAGCACACCATAAACAATTGACTTGTATAATAATTTTATATCTAAACATCGTACAACAGTCGCGTTTTAAGCGTCGACCAATAACCCCTCATTTAGAAGTTAACACTAAACTCGTTTGGAGTTACTTATTCCTCCCCTTATCGCGTTAGGTCGATGCGACCCCACGCGTCACGTCTGCCAGGTGCGTTTAGCCCCTTCCGCCGCAGATGCGCGTGTTGTGGAAAAATGTACAATGAACTTTGTGTTACCAAATTAATAGGTTATAAATTTAGTCCAAAGTGCATTCTTGCAAATGAAGACCTACTTGACATTCCCGTATTATGGTGGGTCTAAACGATACCGACTTCAGCACATCTCTATAAATTCTATGCAACATAGCAGTGGAGGCAAATGTTGGTATTGGAAAAGTCGAAGCTATGTAAGACTGTTCAATATCATTTAAGTATCAAGTCACAGGTCAAATATAACTTTAAATAAAACACGAGAGATACACAAGACATATGATAAGTTTAAATTTGCGAAAATCAGCAGATATCTATCGCACTTGTACGACAGTATTTAATAAATGATATTTATCAGTTACGTCATAACTGATATTTACGCTCAACTTACTGTCCATTAAAACGGAACCAAGTTTACTGTGTATCGTTTAATGTTTATTTAAATGACCAGAAGGTACTATCCGTGGATAGAGTGCCGCAGACCGCTTGCGGTAAAGGGTTGAAAGCTTTCGGAAATACTAAATGTATTTTAACAATAAATATGTGTTTTGGCTTATCTATATTGAAGATTCTTGGTTCTGTGACACGGATGAGGTTTACAACGATATATTTTCTTAAAAACTACCTGTAATTAAAGAATGCTGTGTTTTCTGTGAATAAGTAAACCCAAAAGGCAGAACAAAGCCAAAATACACATAAGCATAATTAGCCAACGAAAGTGAAAACTTTAAGAGACTATAGAAAAACATAGCTAAGTGTTACAGACGGGCAGTGTCCAGCGAGGGGCGATGGGTGTTTGACCCGATAAAATATTTGCATACCCAAGGTCGCAACACCACCTGCCGCATGTACTCACACTTTGCCGTGCAATTGCCGCACACTAATGGCACTGTGAATGGGAAACTAATTGGCTGCTTGGTAATTTTCGGGTTATGTGTGAATGAAAAGTTTAACGGTCAATTTGTGGCTTTATGAGCTATACTTCTACCACTTAGGATGAAGTTGTAGCGGAAGCTGTTCAAATCATGCACAGAAATGAACTAGCTCAAATCGTAACTTGCTCCAAGTCTTTCAAACACACCATCTTTCCTTAAGTCTTTTCTGACCAACTACGCGGAAAACTGCACTGTAATTGGCATTCCATGTAAATATTTTTAATTCACGAAAAGCGAAAGTATTCTGTAATGCCCGCCGCAATTGAACGTTTTATTTTTATATTTGCGTCTGTATTTGCTTAAAACCGATCAGCGTGCGGTTTTAATGGTGACGGCATTCAGCTGATCCAATAAATAAAGTTCAAATATTATGAGAACATCATCAACACGAATTGCCGCCCTGAACGGTTATTATACAGTATTTACGAAAGCTTACGCCCGTAATATCACACAGGTGCTCCGGATGTCGCGATCATCGTTTTTAATATAATTGCCTTGATCGTAAAATGTGTTAAATAATGTTTACTGGTTGTCTATAAAATAAACGCCCACTGTTGTACGTTGGGATAACTACTTAATCTATGGAACACGTGTCGAGGCTACAAAAACTGTCTCGGTTAATCTCTTTGCGTTAGAGCATCGTGTCGCCTTATCACAGTTTTACAACCTAACCGGATGTTGCCAGAACATCGCATAATATTTTGAACAAATCCCATACAAAAGCTTCTAGTCTAGAGACATCATTAGTTTACAAGTATATTTCCTCAGTGTGGTGCACAGCGGCTTCCGGGTGCGACGCAGAATACCTCTGATCTTGCACCTCTATCCCCCTGGACTCTTGCCAGAGACAATTTTAGAACAATTTCGAGGTCTCTGTGCATTTTCGTCCTGATTATGCGGACGATTAATTCTGTTCATGTTGGCAGGTTTGGCGTCGTTGCGGACTTCTTATTGTTTTCGCGAAGTTTCATTGTTTGTTTACAAACTCCGTTCTATGTTGTCACGTGGTAGTTTTCGTATTTAGATAATATGCGGCGTAATGTGTACTTACTTGCTCTACTAAAATTCTATTGTTAAAGCAAACACATTGTCTTCGTTTTTGATTCATCAAAAAGTTACCTGTGTTACGCACTTAAGTTACATTCTGTTGTTTTTTCGGCTCTGTTAACAATGTCCTCTGGCTCTGAGCTTCTACATAATTAAAAAATCATTATTCAAGGCATCCGTAAATTTTAAATTCCGTAAACTGTACATAACTGTAAATGTGCTGGATAAGTTTGAAGGCTTTAAGGCAAACATTTAACCCTGACTTTCTTATTCCAGACGGAGCTGTATGGCATAAAATGGCGTAAGCTCGTATGGGGGGAGACGAGCGGTGGCGGCGACGGGGAGGAGGGCGGCGCGCCGCTGGCGGACCCGGTGATCAGCAGCTACGCGCGCTGCCTGGCCGGCGACATCCTGTGCGTGTGGCGGCGCGTGCCGGCACCGCCGCCGCCCGACAACATCTATGAGATGAGCGCACCCGTCCCGCCGCCCCTCTCCCTCCGAGCCGCTAAAGAGTTGTGGATATTCTGGTACGGCGAAGAGCCTGACCTGAATGGTCTCGTCGCACCAGAACTGATTGCCAGCCGTGAGTATTCATTGATTAAGTTTTAGTTATGTAAGAGAAACGTCCGGAGCTTCGTTGTAAACAAGCTATTTTGACCTTTGGCCTTTGACCACGTACTCAAATTACTCCTTCGTTGAAGATCATTATGTCAAGTGCATACTATACCCAGTTGCACATCTGGTGCTGACCTTTATTAACAAAGTATATACACGCCACTATGTAACTGAAATATTTTCCATTTCTTGGAAACCAAAAACAGTTAAGAATCTACATTGAAATATGTATATTATCTATGGAATTAAACACAACCTTGTCTAATAGATAACAGTGCTCTAATAAACTAATAGTTTTTACCACCTAAACCGTACATACACATAGTTTCGTAACAGAAATTCTAATAAAAAAATATAAATTACACAGTGCGACATTACGCAATTTGGGTAGATTATCTTGCAAAGACAGGCGACACAATGGCTCAAGTTAACAGCTCGTTAACCAAACCGAGAGACGTTGTATCGCGACAATTAGCAGAAAGATTAAGATCTCGCGACGCGGCGACGTCATGCCGTCAACAATAGGGAATCCAGGAAGGAACCGGCCCGGGAAGAACGGAGCAAGTAATCAACGTAATGAATGAGTCTTCCAACTATACCCCCAGTGTTTTATACGATGGTCGGGACTACATTTGAATTGGAAAGTACTTTCTTTTCAAATTGTTTCTTGCGAGGTAAAAGAAATTGGAGAAATGATTGAATTTCTATCTAGCCCATGTTTATTTAGGACAGATTTGTTCTCAATCACTGTAGGCGTTGATTCGTTTTCAAGAACGTTAGATCCTAATACTTTAAAAGTTGTAGACCTCAAATTGAATTTAAAATTCCTTCAGCAGCCTTACTTACTCAGTAAAGTCTAGAGTTAATAGCATTTCAAGTCTCAGCATATTTTGTTGATTAAGTTTTAAAGCGTTATGTTCTAAAGTTGCCAGGGCCAAAAATCTGCTGTTTCGGCCATTCTAGAGAAGAGCCAACATAAAATTTCATTACTCTGGCACTGGTAATCCTGGAGGAAATCTTCATTTATATTTGAGCGGTAGGTTTCGTCCATAAGCACGGCCTGTGAGGCCGCCCGCCCAATTTGCGAGGAGACATGACCTCGATTTCGTCAGCCTTTTTAGTGGGCGGTTCTATGGGACACTTGCCCCTTTCATCTTAAGTAAATTCGTGGTGCTTTACTTTTCCTCGTGTATTTTCGCTCTGTTGAATAGAGGAGTTCTCGCAGTCTTATTTCTCATTTCCCAGCATATTAAAAATGGTTTTTCTAACGTTAAAAGATTTTGGAATTTCTTTGGGAGCTCTTTATTATGTTCACCTGTCCCGATGTTTGTCTGTAATCAAATCTTGTAAATAAAATTTGCCCCACTTCCCGATTACCGATTGAGCTGAAATTTTAATTTTGCATGCAAAATTATTATGACATGGAGCTGATCCAATGATGGAACCGATGGCTATAGGAACTTGGTAGTTAAACGACACAACCCCATATAGTTTGGGCTCGTACGATTTGTCTTGAGTCTTGACGAATATTAATTATATAGGTATACCCAGCAATAAAAGCTTGCTATGAAAAAATGAATTTTATTAAAAGCTTGTTATCAAAAAACTTTCCCCTCTGGGTGGAACGAAAGGGCGTGGACACATCTTCCTTAAATTGACCTTTCCGTTCCAGGGTCAAAGTAACAATTTCGAACATTTACAGGAAAACGTGAGGTTTAAGCTTGTAATCCACATTTTGTATAGCATAGCTTAGCATAGTCGGCCTTATACTTAATGTTCCCACTGTTGGAACTCAGGCCTCCTCTCTAGGAGAGCGAATGGGCCTTAATCCATCACGCGGGCCCAGTGCGGGTTGGTGGATGCCACATATTTTCGATTTTTTGGGTCTAGGACATGCTGGTTTCCTCACGATATTTTCTTCACCGTTTTGAGAAACATTTTCATTTTACATTTTGCATGATTATTATCATGAAATCTGGTCATTTTTACTTATTTCCATGCAAATAATCAACTGTTTTTGTTTACCAAACAGTATTCATTGCCATTAGAGGGTTTTCTATTTCTTGGAAATAAAACAGCTAACAACCTTTTTATACCTTTTTTTTTATTTTTTATATAAAGTAGTGCTTGACCGCGATCCCACCTTCCTACTGGGAATTTTTTGGTACTTAGTAAGTACGTAGCTTTGTCACCAATTAACGTCTGTGTGTTAGTTTATTTCAGACCTTTGTACAAAGGAAGGGTAGATTGAAATATACAACCTAATTAGTTTACCAGGTTCACAAAACAATGTTGAATGATGCTGGACTGTAAATTAGATTAACTTTTCGCAGTAGGTGCTTCATCTTTGCAGTGGATGGAACTAAGCCTTTTAGCTTTGTACTTTGAAACTTCATTTGTGATGGATTCATTGTATACAGATAGAGAGATACTGTAAAATCATAAAGTTTTTTTAAACTATTGACCAGAATATTTCATTTTACTTCTATAGCTCTGCTTCGAGTAGCATTCTAGAACTTGTAGAAAAAAAGTGAGAATTTTCGAGGTTAAGCTACGTTTTCCTAGGTCAGTCCTTGGATGGGTGGCCATCCATTGCATTCCGAGTTTCCACCATGAAAGTTTCCACTTCGTAAAGCAATTTAAGCTGTTGATTCCGGCTGTTAATTGAATATCTTTGACAGTCGTTACGCATAAAAAATCTAGAACCAGTTTTACTAAGGAATATGGTCTTACCCAGTTACTGGGATGTGGAAGTCAGATAGGCACTGGTTATACTGCAGGCCGAACCCCCAACACAGTGAAAAAAAGCTGGGTAGTTTAGGCTAAGTACATTGTAGAGTTCTAATTCCATAATTAAGCTAATGATCGACATCTATTTTCCTATAAACACTGGTTAGCTATGACGTCGATATAACAAAATTTTGCTGTGTTTACTACTACACTAGTAACTGTGAAACAGGAAAATGTTATATTTCAATCAGTAGGTAATTAATGTTATGACTTAACTCGGAGTGACAATAAAATTAATATTCACGATCCCGATGTACAAGTCTTAATACACAATGCACATAGACAATAATGTACAGTAAACATATTAAAAGGCAATATATTGAGTTAATAACAACAAACAAGCTGATCTCATTGTGTGAATAAAATTTTAAATCCTCCTCTTTGCTTATACTCCTCAATGCTGAGGATCGTGTCCTCCCTGCCTCATCACTTTCATTCGAACGATATTCCTCCCTCTGTTTCTGTCTCTGGCGGTGTGAAGGGCATTTAGCGTAGAGTCAAGAGAGATGCGGCCACGAGGCCTTCCCCATCCAGTTTACCGGTCATGCTGAGCCTTTCGAGGTTGCCACCATATTTCCTTGCAATGTGACCGAAGTATTGTAGAATCTTGTGTAGACACTCTTAACGACAACCGCGAGCAGATTTTGAGCTTTCGTATACATATTAGAATACGTTTGGTCCAAAATGCTGTCCAAGGTAAACGAAGCATCCTTCTCCAGCCCCACATCTCAAAGGCGTCAATGCGTTTGCAGCTTTGCCTTCAGCAAAAGTTCGAAAACTGCTGCTGCTGCTATTAGTCAATTTTTGAGTTCACTAAAAGCTCAAAAAGCAAGCTCTTAAAAGAGAGCTTTTCATTAACGTATTTTTCTAGGAGAGCTATTGAGAAGCAAACACCTCAAGACATCTATCAAATGTTTTTCTCAAAGCAATTTCATCCAACAGGTGGTTTTGTTTCTTCATCTCGGGGTTCGCTGCGGGTTACGAATGACTTATTGCAGTCGTATAAGGGTAAATTGAAAAGATTCTTTCACGTCCTAACTTCCTAACCTGTTCGATGCAGTTTTCATCTGTTGCTCTTCCACGGAAACAACTAGAATTTGCTATTGGATTTATATTTCCCCGTATGAGTGTGTTACATATTTGTTTTACTCGTAATGAATATATTATTACCATAACGTTGGCGTCTTCATACCTCGGATGGAATACCATGAAACCCAATGACGGTGTCATCCAATTGAAAATAGTCATGAAATTACGTACGCAATGACTAATCTACCATCACCGTTCTTCGAACGTTGGAGTTTTCCTCTTGTACTCTTATTTAAATCGGCCGGCGCGTGCGCAACACTCGTCGCGCCCTCTAGTGGGCAAGTTCACGCGCGACTGGTCGAATACTAAAATAGAACGTGACATAAATCTACATAAACGGTCTTTATTTTGGTCCCCGGCCATTGTTTTGGTTTGTCGCTTATGATTATCCACACACGATGTCAACGTTTCTCCACCGATACTCGGTATAAAATAATGTATGTCCTTTTACTAACTAGTAGGTACCACTTTGTAAACATATCAAATGTTAACAAAGAACCGTGAAAGAAAACTACTGTTAAACCGCTTTGTTTAAAGTTTTTGGCCGTAGCTTATGTCTTTATGAGGCTTTGTTTTGTTTCAATGAAAAATTATTTATTTAGCGTTTTTACGAGTGACACTGTTAGCTTTGTTTCAGTCTTCCTTTGTACTTACTAAGCCACCACGCACATAAAGCTTTAATGAAAAAATAAACAGAAGCATGTTAGTGGTAATAAAAGTTAGACTGACCTCTATTTCTTCTGACAAACAAATCAACATATCGTGAACCCAATGGACCTTGAACTTTTTAAGGTGGGAAGTCATCCAATAACTTCTCTTCTAGGGTGGAGCAGAAGGGCGTGTCAGACTTTTACTGACTAAAACTCACTCCTATGTTTCTTCTTTGCCTTTCGTCCCAGGATTTCAGAGTTCCCTTTGAGACAACCCATGACCTCAGTAGACTCTCACTAAAATAGACGTGATGAAGCCTTTAGCTTTAAAACATTCATCCTTAGTTGAATATGAACAGATATAACTTCATGTAAAATCTTCCAATCCATCCCTGCTACCATCCATCTACTCCCTGTAGATGAACTGATGAGTTCTTCCTGAATACTGGAACAATCATACAAGAAGCAGCTCACAGTTCAAGCAGATCAATACAATTCATAGTGAACACGACGAAGGTCAATTGATGATTGTGTAATAGCTCGTAACATTGACATTGTATTCTTAGCGAATTTTAGAAAACAGATATAGTTCATCCCACCCAGTAGTGCTTAGCCATTACCTATCCCAATATTAACGGATTGTTTAGAAATATACCTTTTAAGATCCAGAATATAGTAAGAAACAGCTATCCCAATTCCATCCTCGATTTCTTCTACCCAGACAATCTTTAATTCCACTCCAAATCTTCATGCTGCCTTGATACACTAAGCACCTACTGTTGGACTTCACCAAGCTTCTAACAAGCACTGTTTAAATACAGTATCCCCACAAAATAATCCTCACATTTCAAGAAATGGCAAATCCAATGACCCTTGGGGCTTGCGGTCTGTCCGCAGTCCTATTACCGACTTCTACGGGCACTAGTGACCGTCGTTGTTTCAATTGTTTCAACCTTGCGATTCTATTAGTCAACATACCACTCAATAGGTTGATAGCACGTTAGATAAACAGCAGATTATTGCACTTTTGTTAATGTTTATGCGTCAATGTCGAGGATTTTTTCCAATTGATCAATGATTAGTTTGACCTGAGTTTGGGTGGTTTGGGTAACCGATCCTTTATGATTATGATTCCCAATCTGAGAATATCGTGTTGTTGCAGTAACTTAACTGGTTAACTTCTTAAACATTGAAGATCATTCACCTAAAACACAATAAAGTCGAAACAGTAACACAATACACTAGTTTCGATCGGATATGCCACAGAGGCGTTAGTCGACAGGAAAAGTTGTGTAATATCGCACCTATGTGCTAAGTAGCAGTAAATGTGTTATCCGCTCGGTTACGACCTACCCGATACAGATGTTAAAAACTCAATGACGCTATTTGCGAGCGTGCCGCCACATCGGAACTCGTTACTTGTTACTACTCACCCTCCGCCAATCAATATCCAATTAAGTTTTCGTAAAGGCGTGGAAATTTTCTTGCTTACTAGGAACATTTTCCTCGTGTAGTTGTTACTTATTTACGTTTACTTCTCGGTTCTCCAAGGCTTTGAACGTCGAATCGCCGACACCCGGATTCGAGGCTTTTTCGTCTCATTTTCCAAGTAAATAGTTTGTATTATTGCGATCTTTTTGCTTGGAACTACAAAAGCAATAAGAATATTGTCCGACGTAATATCGCGGTCCGTGTCTCACAATTGAATCGAGCGTGGGAAGCCCGTATTATCTGCTTCCATTTCTATAGGGTTTAACAACATGCTATATGCTAATATGCCTGAGTAAATGCTGTCCTATCGTCGGTCAAAGTCCTCTCACTCATGTCCTTGACGTTTTAAAGGAAGTGCTTTCAGATCGGCCTCACTGTCATGGCTACAGTACCAGAGTACATCAGCATGGCATGTGGATGTCGCTTGTTGGTACGCTGCCAACTTTGCTAAAGGGCTGGATCTTGGATGTGTTTATCGATAAATTCAAATAATGGTGTCAATATGCATACAAATAGATCGCTTATTCTGGGTAGATACTTCTAAGAAAACTAACTGATTGGCGCATCAATAAATAAATTCGTCGAAGAGCTTTTCTGTTGTGCAATTACTGCAGCTGATAAAATGCCATTGAAGCACCATTAATCAGTTGAGAACCGTATTAACGTGCATTTTACGTCAGACCCAGATATTTGGTTTTCCAGTGTATTCGCACATTGATGTCGAGCTATTTTGGAGTGGAAACACTCGAGGTTTGTGCTAAAAATAAGTCCGTTATTGCTACGATAAATCTCTCCCGGTCACCCAGTTTCCGCTTATATGGTAACGGGTACCGCAAGGACGTCCTGGCGACGTTAGAGTTTATCATTTATGTTTTATTGTGCGCCTGTAATGTAATTCTGATGTATACGAGCCACACAATTGCTGGACATGTCCTTTGACATACAACAGGATTAATTTGATTGTTGCTGAAGTTAATCGTCATGATTAAAACATGTTGACTCTCATTAACAAATGAGCTTCCCAAACCAGAACAGCGTTTCACCGGATTTATTTTTAGCGTACTCATAAACGTAAACTGGTTTCGCTCATTTTAAAACAGGATCAGTGGCATATTTGACAAAGTTGGAGCTTACTTGTGGGAGCGTCTGTTCTCACTGCTTCTCGTTAGTCCACACATTTACGTCGTGCATGCAACTGCACTCGAAGGTCGCAGCACGTTCTGTCGTACGCGCGACTGCGGACCGACGGAAATAGCCGGACGTATGGCAATTTCCCGTTCGTACCGGCCAACGAAATACGTTTGACTTCACAATTGATTACTCTATAGAGCTATGTACTTGATCACTCAAGTTGGTTATTGAGCCTACTGTTACCGGCTTCGCGTTTTCATTGTTTCCGGAGAAGCGGCAATCCCGATTGGTTCAGCGAAATATAAGCTCGCTAAATTGGCTTCGAACCAATCGTAACTACTCATTTCTGAAACGTATATTTCAAACTGTACTTTACTTTTTTTATAGTTTCTCTAATGCAACTCTTCTTAGGAGTTACCGTTAAGTTGTTTGTTTGGCTTTAATACCATCGTAATTTTATATACTGGTCTCCCAAAATGAAGACATGTTGATATCCCTATTAACAATAATAAGTGCGCCGTAACGCGCGGCATACCCTTATAAAAACAGAGATTAACACATCTCGACTGCATATCGGTCGTTGCGATCTCCCTTTAATATTTAACCGTCCGGCGGTGGTTATAATTTTAGCGGGTAGCACAGTTCCACGGTCGTACGTGAGCCTATTTGCGCGGAGATTAACGGCCTGACCCGCCGGCGGACGCGACAGCGGATAATCTGTTTAGGCCAACCCCGCGACGCGCCGGCTCGACGCCGGGGGTTGCAAGGGGGCCGATTTGTGGACGCGGAACTCTGCAGGCAAAGCGCGGATATATTTTTTTTTCGTCGTTTATGTCGTATGTTTTTATTTTTGCGGCAGCGCGGCTTGTCTGAAAAGCGAGAATGATGCTAGAATTTTTAATTTTAAACGGTCCTGTAGCCTGTTATGTAACCTGCACTTTAAATACATTGCTTATGCATGAACTCTTGTCATTATATTAATATACATAATTATGATGTAGGTATATTGTAACTTTGGTGTACAATACAGAATTAAGATTTGTACTAAGGAGTTTACCAAATCAAACACTTCAATATACTATGAGCTATTTAGTAAACATTTCACAACTGACAAGGTTACGCTACCAAGGATCTGGATGTCTTACAAAAAAAGTTACTCATTGTTTACTATGAATATTACTCAGTACCGAAGACGCCCGAAGAGTACTTGGTACATTGTTCGGGTGCGGCACGTGGGTTAGGGGGGAAAGGGCGGCTCGCGGGCACGGGGGTGCAAATGTCACGTTACCCACCCTGTGTGGGCGTGCTTGCGACTCAGATGGAATTTATTTACATTAGCGCAGCTTTATCGCTGCGCTAATGAAATTAATAAAGGTCACGCTAGCCCTAGATTTGCTAATTTATTCAGTTGCTATGCAAGAATATAAGCGAAACCGAGCAATCTGTTGAAGTTCAATTCAACTACTTGTCAACGGTTCTGCGGTCCCACCCACATTGTGCGTACACTGACCGATTATATTATTTTGTTAGCACTAATGGCAGCAATGACTAATAGTATTTTCATTGAGTAAAATATATTCATCATTCAATGTGCCTGCCTAGTAAATCGTAAATACATTATGTTAACCCAACTTAATGAAATATATTTGCGATTCCGAGTAATTTATCGCAGTCATTTCTATGAAATCAAATTGACCGTCCAATTACTGGTATATCTCAACACCTGGCGGGCTGGCGCATGCAAATAGCGGGGCGGTGGGCGACGGTCGGGTTCAAGGGGTGTCAAGGTGCACCCCCGTGAGGCCCGCCCCCGCCTTAATTATTAATACACCAGCGATATACTAGCCACTTTATCGCCCGCCCTGATCATACCGACACGCTTCTGTATCTCGAACATTATTCGGACGAGAATATTGCCATTTTCACGATAATGCCTGTCCAAACTGTCGGTTTTTCGCACCATTTCCCCGCCCAATGACAATGTTTTTCGTAAATAGGAATGTGCCGCCGGTCCTTTATTTGTACGGAAACTTCTTGAATTCAAACTATTGTTGACCAGTAGAGACAAACATTTAGAATAATTGTTTGTTAAGTTGTGTCAGTAACAATATTTTTTATAAAACGCTTTGTTTTTCCAAAAGATTAGAAGCATTACAGTAGCTTACCTCGTGCTTCCACGTAACTGCATCCCGCTCGTTTACCGTGTCGCTGTAGCCTTCCCGAAACCTTCGAACAGTCCGAGAACAAGGGTTGTGTTGCGACGCGGCCGGTATTTCGATCAATCACAGGGTGCTCAAGATCGCGGGCGCGAATGCGAGCGCGGGCGCGGCCTGTTATCGATTTCATCCGCTGTCCGTCCATTGGCCCGTTCTAAACCCCGCGAGCCACACGCCCCCAGTCTAATTTGCGTGACGGTCACGTGTCCAGCGACCTTCACGGAACCGTAGCAACACAAATAGTTGTTACACGCACTTGTGTGAAAATATGAGTGGTGTACCCGCTACCGAAACGGGTACGTGCCGCTGAATATTTTAATATTCGGTATCAGTTTTCCAGCTGACCTATATTAATAGGTCTTTGCTATTGAGCTAGTGCGACTGCCCCACCCTCTCACTCCGGTGTAGTTACATAATTTCATCGATACATTCATCAGAGTGAAAGGCTACGAACACGTAAATGTAAATCTCGTCTGTATTTCTACAATGATACTTTTAGGCTAGCCGTTAAACGAAGATTTGCCCCGCTACATAAACTTGCTTTTACGAAAATGAGGCAGTCCTTGTAACTTTTTTACAAAGTTCACTAACCCTAAATACTACTAAGCCTTTTCACAACAGGTACCTACTTGTACACTATGTACACTATGACTGACTCAGATTAGAATCTTATACTTATTCAATTTATTTTAATAAGATTCTCGATAAAACGGCAAATTCAATTCACTCTCGATTACAGCCATTCAAGTAGACTCCGCTCCTGGAATCTCATAAACTGATACATCATCGCATAAAAATATGTACATAACCGTGTGGCGGGGCATCGTAACAGTGTATACAAACATCGCTTCGATGGCAACACGCGATAAATTAGGTGTGAAGACGGCGATAAGTGCACGTCGCACGTACCGGCGCGCGCTTCCCGCCCGGCCTGCCCGCCCGCCCGGCCGCACGCTGATCGATACCACCCCCGCACACAACACACCGATTTGTGTACAACCCCGCAGCCACACGGTTATTGATATTCATCTTTGGATTACGTCAAACCTTGCCTAGAGAAAAACGATCCAACAAGCTCTTCCTGTAAGGGTCTTACCGAGCGGTTTCGCTGCTTCTGCTTAGATTTCCAGCATCTACTTGGCAGCCTTCAATACAGTACTCTCGTCAAAATTCAGGTTCTCCAAAAGCGTACCAAAGCTCTACTTGAACGTTTCCTGCAACGTTCGTCTTGCTTTAGTCTGCAAGTTCAATAAAATAAAAATATCTCGTCATGCATCTGTCATATTTTGTAGTTACCGAAAATAGCAGAAGATCGACTTGGCCTCGACCCTGTCCTCAATAAAAGCACGAAAGCGTTCAAACAAACACGTTAAACTAACAGCCGAAGCTGCAGCACCGACTCGATCAAACGATAGAGACAGCCTTATAATAAGCGATATATCAATGATTACATAGCTTTTATGGCAGGCCCGTGTCGCACAGACGATCACACGCGCCATCTGCCATCTGCCCCCTCAACCATCATGTTTTCCTGGCCTCAAGCCAAAGTCGAGTAAAATTTCCCAAGTTCATTGAGTAGGCCAATACGAACTCCACTTTTAGTGCTATTCTTTGAAACTTTCTACAGAGCAGTCCGATTCAATACTTCGTATTTATGGTTAGAAATATCTGTTATTGTTTGTGATGCATCTGGACCTGAACTTCGTGAAAAGATTTGCAATAATAAATTTATGTTGTTCAATTTTGATCTACTTCACGAATTTTACTATACGAAGTTCCTAATTACAGTAACAAATGCATTTGTGTATTGTCTTACTGCAACAATTCTTCCAGAAACTCCATTAATCAAGTCCCTCTTCATGCTTGAAGTTGCCAACAAAGCCGGAATACGTCTAGACGCCGTAACACCAGAGTAGCGAGAGACGGCTAATTAGCCGATTAATGCACGCTAGCCTCCCACAGTTTCGCACCACCAGAGGCACGTGCTTTGTCTTAATTCAGCGCTAATTCACGCAGCAGCTACGATGACTCTCCTCTTTGAACACCCAAAGTTCGGACCACACCCGAATGAAAAGAAAAGATGATATGCCAATCAAACATTGCGCAACGTCAGCATTGATATTAATCGTATCTGGTTGTCAGAATGTATCATCACTTGTTTCTCTTATTTAAACGCTTCAGTAATGCGAGCGCAACAGGTTGTTTTGTAGGCTAATTGTGGACGCAATTAAATCGTTTCTTTTCGCCTTCGCCTCGGAGGACGTCTCGTTATCCGTAACGAGCCTCACTCTAAATCTTTTTGTTCATGCAACATTGTTCACTTTAATTCTAATTGTCTCATCGTTGCCGTCCTTCTCTTTTTCGATACTTGCTGTCGATTCTTCTGATCTTTAAATCCTTCGTAATTGGCGTATATTTTTTACGTACATTATCGGTACCATTTGATGTATCGAAATATTTGAGTTTTTACTTTCTCGTGTCGGCAGACGGGTGAGGCGACCGGCTCGTAACCCGTCCGGCAGGGTTTGCCCACGGTCAGTGCGGCTCGACACCTGATCCTTGCTGCACATGTCCTGTACGTGTAACGCGTTATGTAGACAGATGTTCAAGGGCTACTTGGGAGCTGGTTTTAGTGCACCGCTTGACGGCTTTTGTATGTTTAGACAATTTTGCATATCTTTATACGCATTGTCCTCTTTACAACCTGGAGAGCTTTTAGCGAATACATTTAGTTTTCGAGGTCCAATGTAATTGGCCGACAATAAATGTATCGTGCGCGTGCGCCAGCTCGTCGCCCGAATTCCTGACAATGGGCCTGTTGATGGCCGTTTACGTGTTGTCTGCCTGTCACTGAACTCTACTGTTTTAAATTTCAACCGACGTTCTTAAACTGGTTTCGGTTACTTTTTATATTTATAATTTTCTAATTGGAGGACTGGACTACCGAGTTAAGTTTTGTATGGAAAATGTTTTGTCCTCGAAGTAACAAGATCTAAGAATTTGATTATTTCAAACACGATTTCAATATTGTTGATAGGTACGGTCGATCATGTTTGGCCTTTCCGCAATGCCATTATCCATGATCGATTTGTATGGGAATGCATGTAATGTAGTCAGTGTGTGACGGTCACCATATCAGGCCGTGCTCCGATGTTGCCCCGTGCCGTGTCGAATGGACTAGATGAATTATTTCACCTCAAGCGGCGGTGGCCGGGGCGCAGTCGTTGACCCGCGGTACGCCAGTATGATGTTCATGGCAGGCCCTCCACAAATAAGGGTTTCTAACAGATTAATCTTGAACGGAATCGTCTATTTTGTCTAGACTACTTTCTGTCTGCTACAAATCTTTTAGCCTTGTGCGGATTATTTTAGGATTTTTGTTCAAGTTCTCATATATTTGCAACTAATTCAAACTTTTAACTCTGATTTTCATAATAGTAACCTGTAATTATCTGTGATATATTATGTCTTATATTCGATAGTGTTATCTTAAGAAGAACTTATCTCATCATGCATGATCTGTTTGTGGTGAGGTAGTATAGATAAGGAAGGTTTCATCCGTTGGTCGGTGCGTACATAACTTAGTACTGGTATGATACCGGTGCGCTGGTGTAATCATTCCATGTATTCACCTGCACGTAACGCTAAACACAATAAGTACAGAGAAGCTTCGCTTTCGCCCTAAAATTACCATATCGTTCTGCTTGGTCAAATAAATCAGGGAGTGTGGAAACGGCCCGTTAGGTTTATTAATTAGTAGTTAGGGTTGCGTGGGTTGAATGCGCGCGCGCTATTGATGCCGTCGCAGTTATTGTGGGAATCGACTCGAGTACTCAGCATTCGAATGAATCGCACGCACTGCACTTTCTAACACCATAACATTTTGATTGTAATCATGCCAAACGTATGCATGAAGAAGAAAAACTGTTCAAGTCATTATTTAATGTGAAATAATGACTTGTCACAAATGTGAGCAATACTCGCGTAGTACACTTTAAATAAGCAATCGCGACTACTCGTGCTTTACCGTTACTATTTCATCATAACAACCACCGCTACCCGTAATGCATCTCAACCATTGAGTGCTCGCAACGAATCAAATGTTGCCAACTCATAACAATGTCGTCGATGTACGCAAGTTTTGCAATCTGCGTGGGCTTGCTTCGAGGCCGTGGGAATCGCAGCTTCCTTACCGTGTTGAAGATGCAACATTGTCATAGTTGATACATAACGGTGCTACTGTCGCCAGACGAGGGGCTCTACATTCGCTTTAGGTGATCTTCGACGACGCATATGTGCTTTAAACGTTAGAATATGTGACTTTAGCTCGACGTTGAACAATAGTGAATGTGGAGCAGGTCAGATGGTTGTATGTGATGTAACTATGTAAAGAGTGCGCGTAAGAAGCCGCCGGCGCGGGGTTGTTGAACGATCGGCGCGTCCGCGCGTTGTTCGGCGTTTTATTAATAAAATGCTCGTGACGTGTATCGATGGGCGCGCACCGGATCGGGCTATTTATTGATGCGCGTGCGCACCGCCCGCTAGCCGCGTATCGATCGCTGGCTCTCTCTATCGGTCGCATAATTATTTTCCGATTTCAAACACAAATACGGCCAATGTCTAAGTGTACCGCCCTCGCTTCGTACCGTTATTATCGATTCGTCTCACTTAAGTCATGTCTGACACCATAACAGTATTGCGCGTTGTCCATTATAGATTGCGACAAACGCCACTGATGTATTCGTGATTCTATACTATTGTATTTCAAAACATTCAATCGGTTTTTTATTCTTTTTATTGCAGCGCGCGGCTCATTATAAATGCGAAAGTCTGTCTGCATATTTGTTACTCGGATTTCTTCTCACCTGGGCTGTGGGCTACACATGACGATGGAATCGCACCGAGAAGAATATCTTATTAACCGGTTATTACCATCAAGCAAGATTGTTGTCGAAAGCGAGCATAATCAGAACTTTAAAATCCGTCCATAGATTCTTATTGCTCATTCTTTTTCATATCTTACTGCCTTTGTACTGTAATCTAGTCAAATACCACTTAGTTATCAAATGTATCATTAAGTTAATAAATCCAGAACTATTTCTGACCTGTAAATATTGTTTCAAACGATGCCCCCATTCCTCCCCGCATCTGAGTCGCATCGTTACCCGTCCTGACATAACCATTAGCCATCAAGTGGTGTGTCGAGTAGAAACAAAAGCGCGAGGGTGGGCCGTGCAGCTGCGAGTCGCCGGCTCCGCGCAGATGCCGAGATCCGCCCCGCTTCTCCTACGACGGATCTACTGACAACCTTGACGATGTTCACTGCAGCGAACATCTTTATCCAGCTAGCAACAGTATCTAGATGTTAAATTTGTTTCCCATATCTACTGTGTAGTATCCATGTAAGGCGTGGTTCGTTGTTCTCTATCTACTATTTAGAAACTGTACGTGTATTTTCCGTTTACCCGCTTTGATTCTGTCATTATTATTCATAGAAGTGCTTTATCTAATCTCAGATTTAAATGAATAATAGAAGAGTATCGCACGACGACGTCTAAAGTCAACAAACCAATGACCGCATCAATGACAGCTCGATACAATAATTCGGCAGTGCGAAGCTACTCAATCGAGTTTAGGGCTGATAGGGCTCCCGAGTGGATGGGTTGCGTTGCGGGCGGTCCGTGACGTCGGCGGGGCGACGCGCTAGTGACGTCACGCGCGCACGTGGGTGTGAGCGACCGAGACAACAACACGAGCGCCTCACGGGAGGGACCGAGCCCGACCCGCTGCCGCAGAGGGCGCGCGCGAATTGACAGATTTCCACGCGCTCGATACGATCTTGAATTACATTATCAGGCGGCGCCGAACCGGGTTAAATGCCCGTATCCGCCTATTCAATCCACCGACCGCCCGCCCTTTTAACAAGACTTGTAACCTTTCTCGATTGTTTCTTTTGTGAAACTAAGAACTAGGTACTTGGATCTCCTTCGATTAGATGGTGTAACAACCGGTTCGGCGAAGTCAGGCCGCACATATGTAGATGTCGGCGGGTGCGTGGTTGTGGCGCGCGCTCCCATGCTCGGCGGATCGAGGCGAATGTTACCGCAGCGGTTAACCTCGCCCGCCGGTGGTTGTAAACAAAGCGCGCGGATTTGAACGCGACGTTGCCATGTCGCACCGTCCGCCTATGTATGTAGCTGTCACTGATTGTTTACTATTTTTCGCCGCATGGCGCTGCAGTTTTTCGACCATTTTTTTTTTATTTTTATGTCCTGTTTTCACCACGATATTTATCTTTATGAAAAAACAGGTAAATTCGAATAGTAGAAAGATTCGCTATTCCAACTCGTAGCTTAGTTTTACCATTGCATAAAATACAAACAATGAAGCACCTCTACCATAATAACATAAACCAAGAATAGTATTATTTTACACCTGTCAGAGCTGAAGACGTAATAAATAGTCATGCAATACAACTACTCCGTGTTTTACATGCACGAACACGAAGCTCATGTCTTACAAGCTAATCGTACAAGCTGCTTAAGGATATGCACTCGTGTACAGAGTTGTCAAGGTAAAGCTTAAATTGCTTCCATTCTTATCTAGCCGGACTTACGTATCAATATTTGAGTGGGCATAATGTGAAACTTTATACTTCAACTGAATATTATTGTAGTCTACTTAACTACAGATGGCAAAAGCTTCGAAAGGACCAGATAACTAGGTGACTTTACGCAGTGGCGCAAAATTAAAGCAGTCGGTGATGTTGCGAAAGTGTGCTCTCAGTAGAACACAGCGACGCGACACGGAGATTGTTCCAAACATTGCGGTGAGAGGGAGACGCAGCGACTGCACCGCGGAGCGCACTCCGGCCGGCCCACGTGCCGAACGATAATGTTGTTGCGCTGTCACCGACGCAGATAAATCTTCCCGCTCTACTGTCTACTAGCTACCAGCCGATCGTTAAATGCCGTATTTATTGCAACGACACGCTCAATTTACCCTACCTACCCACTATATTATAACACCTCGCACAAACGTTTCGTAAGCACCTACAATGACAAATGCTCCGAAAACCAACGAGCATCGTTTATCAGTTCGCATTCAATGTTAGTCTCGTCTGTTATCAGCGTGTTATCGCCGACATTAACCGCAACGCGACAGCAAACAAATAGTACTTAGGCAACAATAGTGATAATCGTATGGCGATTACTGCGCTCACATTGGTGTGGAGGCGGGTAGCGGGTAGCGCGGCGGCGCGCGTCGTCTGCCCGCTATCGATCCCGGCGCAAGGTAGTGCCAACCACCGCCGTTACACCGCGACAAAATATGCGACCTTGAACCTTAAACTATCTTTGTTATTGCACTCAACAAATGCATTCAAAACAAACAGCAAATAAACAAGACCCTGGACTGCTCTAGGTAAACACTATTAAAATGATCTAAACGAGGTAAACGGTGCTACAAATTAACACAGAAAAAGTTCAGCAACAATACCATTATGTAACTAACTTTTGGAAGGCTTCTGTGTTTATTGAAGAGGTAAAGTTATAAAAAGCCATTGAAATAAAAGCGGTGTTGAAATTTACTGTGAAATCATATTTCACCCGAGGAAACTTGGTTAGTGTCCAATTACGGCAGTTAAAACTTAAAACTCCATCGATCGATGCTGAAATCCTTGGTAGACCTCAATCGCGATGGTACCACGGTGCGGACCGAGTCGTGACTCGCTCCGGTAGTGGAGAATATCGGTATTCGTATACAGTAATCGTACCGTTTGTTGCGTTAACGGCCTTGGGAGATGGAGTCGATGGTGCCGAACCGACCGGCTCAATAATAATTGCAGTACCTGTACGAGTCGCACCAACATACATACTAGCGGTACTTGCTTAATTACCGCACTTATCACTGAATCTATGCCCTACCAGTCCTGTACCAAGTTCTCGAATTAAATTATACACATAACTAAAACTAATGGATTTTGAAGCAAGTTCCCTGGCAGTAACGGACGGAAAATATTTATAAACAACTATAAGCGAGGTAAACCTGAGAAGGCCTCGCCATTCGTGCCGATCTCATTGAAATCTATCGAATCACAGATGACACTTTTATTTGTTACGGCCAGCTTGTTGCCTAGCCTGGGATGGAATGGATGCCTTTAACAGAATAGCCACTTAAGATGATGATGAGAGCTAAAGTGAAACTTGCATGGAATCCTTACTATTTATTTGTGATGCTAATGTATGGTGTGAATGTGCGGTCAATAAAATTTTCGTAGTCCGACGCATTTGAAGTGTGTTCCACATTGTATTGTTAAAACCTAAATACTTTGAAGACCGATAAGCAAGTGTTACTAAGAAATACAAATTAATAGAGCCATTAGTGTCCTAATTGTGGGAAAACTAGTTCAGATGAGACAGGCGCGATGCTACGCGTACACCTGGACCACGAATGTCAAGGCTGAACGCTTGGAAGCGCTCCAGTAAGACGGCAACTAATGCCGAAAAACGTTAGCAAAAACTGTTGAGTTGTACTATCAGTTTATCTCGGCTCCAAGTTATTGCCGGGCGCGTGAACGATAACCCGCAGTAATAACTCATTACCTTTACCGTTTCATGTTCAGCACTCTGTTCATACACTCTGGTATACTGCAAAATGTAAAGAACTAGGATAGTCCATTCGTATCCTTCGTTTTAATATTGTTTTGAATATAAAATTCAATGTCAATTAAATAGTAAGCGGGCGCTAAGCAACGCTCGCATGTGTGTCGTGTGCGGCGCGCGCTACAAACACAAGCACGTGCGCCGAGCGGCCGCTGACGTCACATGGGTCGCCCCCGCCCCGCCTCCTAGCTAGACAAGGACGGCATTATGGCGACGGAACGGCAACGTCGCGCGCGCCGTTTTGTTTTCGCATCTAACGTCGGTGATAGGCCGAGTTTATCTTCCGATTGCGAATGCAACAACAGCTATTTCTAGCTTTACTTACTACATTGCAACAACCCGATTTTATCGCTTCTCAACTCTACGTTCCGCTATTGTGGGCATTTTCATTGTCATTTCGACCTTGAATGTTTATTCAGTTTTTATAAAAATATTTATTCAAATTAAGGAATTCGATATTTTTTTTTAATAAACGTGTCCTGAAACAAAATGCTGGTTGTAGAAAACAGCGCAAGGTTGGACAGAATCTAAGATAGCGAGGTCAAGGTTAATACGTAATCTATTTTTTTCTAGGATATCCTTTATTCATTCATGGAACTTACGACCGTTTTCGTTTATTTTCAGAAGGCGACCAAGGATCCTGGGAGAGTGGACTCTCTTACGAATGCCGTTCGCTGCTGTTCAAGGCGCTTCATAACCTAATTGAAAGGTAAAATATTAAAACACAACATATACTAATGCTCATTAATTAATCAAAACAACGACTATTATACCACGATATGATTGGCCTTTCAATAGTAGGTGTTAAACTTAAGCCAATGTACTTCGTCCGTATTGATTTTACTGTTTTCCAATTGGCTGGTTCAAACGTTAGACGATTAGCATTCTCAACAAAAACGTGATTGAAAAACCCGTACGGTACTAACAAATAACTTGTTAATCATCGGCGATCGAGTACACAATTCGAACTCGATGAAGCGTGTCACACCGTGAGCGTTGCTTGCGCACTTAGTTCCAATGCGTCTCGCGAGCTAATTACTCGTGATTTTATTATGAAATCATTCCTATTGACCGCTCGGCCGCTGTGTGTATGCTCCTAGTACATTCAGTATGACATTTCGTATTCCGAGTCGTGCATACGGTTGGTGTTCCTCAAGGAACAATACTCGGTTCCTTGTTACTTCTATGTATTGGCTAAGCAATCCACACTTGTAAAATAAAAATAAAATGACAGTTTAAATGCTAATTGTCTCCTTAGAAGTTTAAATGCCTTCACGTGTAAATATTTAAGTATATGTAATAGATTAGAATAGACGCTTGATAAACTCGATTACCTATGTTATCTCGAAAATTTAATGCTTATTCTAGTAGTTACATTAATGGCAGTATTAGCAGCAGTATTTATATGCTTCGATAAAAACTATGCCCGTAGTCATAAGTTCGAGCTGAAATGTAATCTCAACTGCTTTATCTAACGGAGATTTTGTTGTGTTATTGTAAATATTCCATCTACGGAAGATTTCCAGACATTCAAAGAGAGAATGAGAATTTCATACGAAAATCAACATGTATGAACTGATTAACATATTATTATATTCTGTTGCTGCTAGTCTCACCTCATTAGTTCTCTAACCAGAAACTTACTAATTAGTGCAATGCAAACACTGCTTAGCTTGATAAATAATACAATTAGACAACGCTAAATCTATTCCGGACACCTCGCAGTGATTAATTGTTTTCGTGGAAACAGAACTAAAGATATTTGCATAAACGTATCCAAATCCACTTGACACTTACAATAGTTGTATAAAGCATACAAATAAAATGAAATTGTTAATTAGCGGTCGTTTACTCAGTTGCAATTTGCGCGCCTTTTGTTGCACCAGGTGCGCAGGCGCATCGGAATCATTCGTAGCCTGTAGCCGTACGAGATGAAGGTCGGGGCGTTCTAATGTCGTTTTTTTGCCGCGTTTTCTTGGACGGCCCGTATAGGATCTAACTTGTTTAAAATTCCCGCCGTTATTGATACTATTGTTTCTTAATTCGATATCGGGCGTGTAATGATGTTAGCCGCTTTAGAAAGACTCACAAGCCGTATTTAAATTCGGTAATTCTGTCCGTATGTTAATCGCTTTTCTCGTGAACGTAACACGTTTTAAATATATCAATCGCCTTTTGTCTTGAAATCGATACAATTTTTTCAAGGCAACATGCCTATAAAGTTAGTTTTGACGTTTATATTGACGACTTCTTAATGGAGCAAGACAGTTCGTCACAGATGATAAAACTATTAAGTTTAATTAGTTATTTATTGTTTTTGAATTGCAACTTGAGTTATTGCTACTATTAATTATGTTGTTAATATTTTAATAACTCATTTAGAATCTAAAATTTTGCTTGTTCACCTGCTGAATCACAGCCTTGAGCCGTTTTTAAGGACAGTCACGAAATATAGTAATTTGTTGAATCTAGGTCTTAGAGTTTTGTGAAGTGAAATATTCGCCCTGCTGCTGCGTTTAAGATTTGACAGATCCTTCCTTCCTTATTTAATTATAAAATGAAGTCACTACCGCATCTGTCTGTTTATCATTCGAGGTAAACTCAAAATGTACCGAACGGATTTTCATGCGGATTTCACCAAAAGACAGAGTGATTCATGAGGAAAGTTTGGGTGTATAATAAATGCATATTGTAGTAGAGAAAAACCGAGAATTTTAAATCCTGTTAAGCTAGGGCGAGTCTCTAGTTTACAATATACTTAAGCTGCACCATGTATTTCACGAGATACTGTTATGTTCTACTCAAGACTACATTCGCAAAATACCTCTCAGAACATTACAGTAAGCGCGTAGCAATAAAAACATAAGACTTACAATAGCTGCAATGCACTTCCGACAGATTTGGTTCAAACTTTGTTTTATCGGCTCCCTGGAACGCATCAGTAACTATTCAAACACTCCATGGAGGACCACATATGACGTAAGTGGCGCATGCATCGCCATCACACGACTCGGGAGCGGTGAGCGAAGGAATCTCGGCGTATGAACGAAATCCAGACGAGTCGTTGACCCCCGTGGCGGCTGGCGGCGCGTCAAAGAAACAATGCGTCGTCGCGACTCGCGCTGAACCGGGGATGCGATCCCGACACTGCGACAATACACACACGCGTTCGGCTACACGATTTTAAGGTAGCAACCGTGAATTGAGGGTCGTTTATAAGTCGTTACTGAAGCTGTTATACGATTAGACCCCGAATACGATACCGAGAGCTTTTATTGTACTTTTTGTGCGCTTTACAAAAGTTGCCGCCGATTGAGCTGTGTAAACCAACATCTTTAAATGGATTTCTGAGCATAGTAGATAACATTGAATGAATCGAATTTGGCAAAAAATAGAGTATAAGAGCGGGAAAACTGAAAATGAAATCATGAATGGAATCGTAATTGGCACTTGTCACAATAAACCAAAATTGAAAAATCACAAGTTAGTATTAATTTAACCTCTGTTTTGCTGTAAGTAGTTACGTTAAGTGAGCAATAAAATACTTCAGGTTTTCACGTTAGGCCTGCAAGACACTGCCGCGATTGAGTTAACGTTTTTATGTGCACTTTACAATCCTCGCTATTGTTCGCAAGCAAGCACCTTCTCGTGTTTCAAATTAACTTTTATAGATTTCAAACTGCACGTAATTAAATTGTTTTAGTGTTTAGCTTCGTTCCTGTTTTACACGTTTATTGATATCTAAATTGGATGCTATTGTATCTTTAAGGCGGTCTCTCGAATACTGCTCGAATTAATCGATCTAATAAAGTTCACGCGTTTGTTACTGATCCTAAATTCTTATTTCCGGATTCCGTGTCGTTTATGTGCTCACAAATAACGTTTGCAGCATTTTTTGCGACGTCTGCGGCGGTATCTCGTTCAAACTGGTTCAAAGACCCCAGAGATACGCTAATGTTCGACATTGAATTGCTTAATTCCACAAGATTAAGTAATATTCCCGCCTAAACGTTTTGAAATGATATTATATTCAGTCGGCAGTAAAATGCATTTAAACTTGAAGCTCACGCCGGAGTGTTGACGTTGTAAAATATAATTTTTACAACTGACTGGTTTGATACTCAATCGCCTCGGTTTTTGTTGCAATGCAATAAACGAGTGGTAAAAACTGAACAATTGGTGCGTAACTCGTCTACTTTATTACACGTTTCGAGCAGTAAGAAAATACGTTTTAATGAGTCTGTTATTTAAGTACTAAATTGTCTCTGATCTTCGGATAGTGTAGAACAAATTCGCACCTGTTTGGATACATATTCAAAGCGTAGTAAAAGTATTTTGTTTGTGTGCTTGTGTAGCGACCGCGACACCTGCGCGCGCGCACCTAAATCTCTCCCGTTACGACGCCGACGCCAGTTTGCACACTTTGCACTGCTACCGTATGACTGCACTGAATGCAATCGCCGCGCTTCAGTGAGCGGTCAACCTCTTTGATTCTCAACTCAACTGTACAGACAATACATAAAACAGGCTCTATAGCAGTGGTTTCCCACCTATGGTCCGCGGAACACTCGTAATCAGCAAGAGCTAAAATATGGTCCGAAGTTCAAAATGTCAAGCTGTTCGATTGAAAAATATAATATTGATGTGAACTGAAGTTTTTTAAGTTTCTACATATCAGAAATGATGTACTAGAAAATTGTCTCAAGGATACTCGTACATAGCCCCCGGATGAAAAGTATCTTATGTAGATACTATTCCAGAACATTGTATATCCCTTTAGCAGTTTCAGCGTGTAGAAGTAATAAACATACATACACAGAAACTTTCGGCTTTTTGATATTAGTGTGAAGTGCTTTTTTTTAGATTTATTTGGTTTTTCAACAACAAAGGACCCAAAGTATTAAATACCCTCAATATTAACTATTTTAACCGTATTGCTATTGCAAAGTTATTGCTAACGCATACAATAATTCCATATTATTATAATGTTACTTCAAATAATAAATATGAATCACGCATTGATAAACAATATGACCAAGTCAATTTGTAATTCAATTCTGTTTGACAATTGAAATCCATTACAAAAGAAAACTTAAATCGACCGAGTATAACGTATATCGTCACACTGTCATGATTTTATTTCGAGGACACGCTAGTACTGCAGTAAACTGCGGTAAATGCAAGTAAATATTGTATCCTGATAGCTACAACCTGGGGTCTTTATGTCAAGAGTTAATAGGCTACTTCTAGGCCAGCGTGCTTCATGCTTGACTACATCATCATCATCAGCCTTTTTTTAATGTTCCCACTGCTGGGACTCGGGCCTCCTCTCTAGGAGAGGGAATGCGGGTTGGTTGGTTGTGTTGGACTACATCATTGCTTACTATTAGGTGAGATAGTGTTCATGCCCGAGTATATCAATAGCTATACGAATACTGACAAATGCTTACACTGACTGGGCAGGTCCACTCAAACCTGTGTGGTTCTTTCCTCAAAAGACCATCTCAGACACATAACTGCATGGTTTTCATACGATTTGACCATTACATGTTTACTGTATGGACTTTAAAAGATATTTTGATTCCTGAGTTGGTTTCGGTGTTTCTTCTCAGGGTAGTCAGCTAGGAAACATCGGCTTCATCTAGTTTAAACTGACGAAAAAATTTACATGTAAAAGTGTTTTTAAAAACTTACTTGCAAAGTAAATATCATTTATCAAAGCTTCAGAAAAAGGGTTGCTCATCCTTCAGAGCTGTAGCACTGTTCAAAACAAAATGCTAAAAAAGAGACACGGGTTTTAGTCAGTAAAAGTCTGACACTCTCGCTTTACCCAGAGTGGGAGTTAATTGTTGATTTCTCTCCAAAACAAAAAAAAAAGCTTTTAAAAAAGACGTCACATTAGAGTCATGAATGACAGAGATGACAATACAAAGTCAGTATTTTTTTCTAATATTTGTGTAAAGTGCGTTACGTCCATCATAAATTAAACGCAAGTCAAGAGTCACACGTTTGACAATCCTACTAATATTATAAATGCGAAAGTTTGTATGTATGGATGGATGTATGGATGTTTGTTACTCTTTCACGCAAAAACTACTGAACGGATCTCGATGAAACTTGGTACACGAGTAGACCATATCCCAGAATAACACATAGGATACTTTTTATCCGGGGATTATGTACGCGGGTGACGCCGCGGGCAAAAGCTAGTTTGTCATATTTTAGCAATAATTTTCGTTTAGAAACTAGTCAAAAGCTCATCTGTGCCATATTTACGGATGGGTACATAATAAAAGACTAGAAAACTTGCAGTGTGAGTCACAAGGAGTAAACAACTAAGCTGTATTAGATTCATTGCAGTACGTACGTTTAAAGGTAGACAGGGGCATCGACGGACCACTACAATATTTGTGCATTCATTTTTATATATCGACTCATTGCACTTGGAAAATTAATATTTTATTTTCAAACTCAACGTAAATCTGTTATACCGAAAATCTCTTTGATATGTTGAAATTCGTTTCAGATTTCAGACAAAAACTCGTAAAGCAATCCCGATATTTTCTGTAACTAAAATGCTTATGTTTCTGAAACTTTAGAAAAAGTTTTTGAATTTAACAAACTAAAATTCTTACTGTCTGTTTATCCGCTAGCTCCTCCAAAACCACCAAACAGATTTTGATGCAGTTTTGACCTATAGAAAGAGCAATAAACGAGGAAGGTTTATGTACAAAATTAGCACTTGTGCAAAACCGAGGTGAATCACTAGTTAGCATATTTTGTTTGTATGAGGTAATCTCTAGAAGTAGGTACTGGTTCGATTGCTAACATTTTTTACCCTTAGAAAGCTACTTTATTCCTGATCGACATAGGCTATATTTTATCTAAAAAAGCTAGTACTTGATAGAAACAGCAATACACACAATCAATACCATTTAGAATTTTAGAAATTCTGACAAAAATTCCAGTCAGCCTAGCTACAATTCATTGAACTAATTAGCGGTAAAGCAGCAGCTATTTAAGAAAATTAATAGCCCTCTTCACACGTACCAGAAAGTGAAATAGTTCTTTAAGTTAACTAACAAGCTGGGACAGTATCCAAGTTACAACTTGCTATGCTACATGATTTATTTACAATAAAACCTCTGCAACGAGAGGGGGCTATACCTACATTGATTGCACTGAGTTTAAATTCGTTTGTCTTTTGATTTACGTTACGTAGTTAACGTGAATATTTTCGTATCGATCTACAAATGTCTCTTTTAAGAGGGCCTTTCCCGAAGCGTCTATCTTCAACCTAAGCATGGTTTAAAAGCTTGTCGGTTCATGTAACGCAATGTTTGATAAAGAGGCAATGCGACAAAAGTGAGATAACGCCTAAACACTATGTTGGCATTCAGTAATTCCATCATTCACTTGAATATTTCTGGAAACTGGTTCTAGGAAAGCAAGTTATTGAAAAAAAGTTTCATCATTCAAGGTTTCTCTAGTTATATGGTCCTCATTTTACATTATGAAGGGTCAAAGTTCACGCAAAATCGCAAGTAGACTACTGGTTTAGTCTTCTCTAAAATGATTAGATTTCAATAGAAACCTAGATAATATCAACAAGATATCTTCGTTTCCAAAAACATCTAGAGAAAGATGTGTAATAAACATCATAATCACGTTAGAGCAGTTGTATGAAAATGTACGCTGGTTCACACGTGTTCTCATAGGGCAACTAATTTTTGTTTTAATTTGTTATTATTTTTTGTTTTTTGAAAATTATTTGTGTGTCTATACGGGCAGAATAAACATGTTTTCTTTCTTTCTTTCTTTACGTCGAGAAGGATGATCTTAATTGAAAACTGCATCTATGTGTCTCGTTATTTATCACAATTACATGATTCACGTTTCAAGTAAACAATGCTTAGTCGTCAGTTTCGCGCGTCGACTGCGCTGCGTTCGTCGGTGACACAATAATATTCGCTATGGTAATATAATCGATAGCCGAGCGAGTTACGACACACCCGCGCTACTATATCGTCTTGTAATTCGTTCAGTTTGGAAACCATGCTATGTTCTATGGTAATGCATTTGATTTTGGCTTTGTTTAAGCTCTGGTGCAGTTACTGGGGCTAGGGTCCAGTTCCGAAAGGAAAGCTCGGCCCTGGCATGTAAGGCAAAAAGGAACGGGGCGGGTTTTTTAGTTAGTAAGAGTCTGACACTATCTCGCGGGATGTAATTTGGATGATTTTTAACCACCAAAAAAAAAAAGGCTCTGGTGCAGTCGCATTTCGGTACGCAAGCTAAATACTCAGGGAAACTTAAATGATTCATCGTCTAGTCGTTTACTCAAGAAAGTTGTAATACAAATCAATTTGCATCGTACAGATTATACCTTTTAACTAAGTCATTTGCGGGTGAGTTACTGCGGCAATGAAACTGCAAAAGGCTACTGCAAGAATCCAGGTGGGTTCTCTTCTCAAACAAGTCAATTTGCAGCTAACAGATAGCTCAACCATATCTAAGTTACTTGCGGAATTGTTGAGTTGATTGAATGAATGAACACAGAGAAGAAACTGACACTCCTCGATCATCAAGTGACTTCTCCTGCTCATTCTCTGCCGGTCGTAACAGAAGTCACTTGATGATTGCCCACTTTAAAATAAAAGCCACGTCTAAGTAATAGCTGGAAGTCTAAAGGGGCGCCTTTACATAGCTATAGGAGGCAGCAGGCTGACATAAGAAACCACTAACATTATTAACCATTATCTAAAAAAGCAGCGCATTCCTATACACTTCAATTTTCCAGTAGTCGATCATCATCTACATGAGCAAACCTAAATCGTTCTAAAACAACTCAATGATGCACCTAACCGACTTTATCTCACAAGACAGGCTTGCGCCTCTCCCCATTTTATCGTTCAAACGGTACGCCAATAAAAGAAACGTGATACAGTCGTAAACTGGCAAATGTCACCAGACCTCATGTTCTAAGTTGCTGAGCTGTGAAATTGTATAGCTTATGTCTGCCCTTACTTCTCAATATTATCGTTCCTCGTTAACTTGGAGGTTCCTTTTTCATTGCTTTTTTAACAAGGTCTTTGGCGGAAAGTGTCTGAAAGTTTTACGTTTACTATCATAGACAATGACAGTTACCGTATTTTTTTTTTTCAGTGGGTAAAAATCATCCAAATTACTTCCCCCGCCCTTGGGCGCAGCGGGAGATAGTGTTAGAGTCTTACTGACTAAAACACCCCATCCCGTTCCTTCTTGCCTTTCGTACCGGGACCGAGCCTCCCTTTCAGAAACAGACTCTATAGCCCCAGACAGTTTACCGTTTGCTGTTTTGTTATAGCACTGGTGGAGCTGTGCTAACGGTCCCGTCTTAAATTTCTGGTCGTGGGTTCTAACTTCTATCCTAACCAGGTGCATTATAGTATAAATTATTTCACCATCACTGCTTCCAAAATGGTGAAAGAAAACATCGTAAGGATACCGATGTGCCCTGAAACAAATAACTTTCGAAGATCAAACGTCATCCACCAACTCGGCCCGCATTGTGGATTACGCCCCAATCCCTCTTCTAGAGAGAAGGCGTGAATCCCAGCAGTGGGAACATTATAGGGTCACGTTTCATGTTAACGTCATCCTTCTGCCCATGTCCCGTGGTATTTGGGGACTGCATAATACGTCTTTTTCTTCCATTTTGTCCTGTTACCCGTCACGCAGTCATTAACTCCTTTCATATCATTCCTCACACAATCCATCCATCTTTTCTGTGGCCTTCCTCTCCCGCTTCATTCATCTACATTTATGAGTACTCATAACTCTTTTAATAACATGCGTTTAATGTCTCTTCACATGACAATACCAAAACAAACGATACCCTTTTAACTTTTCAGCCACTAGCGCTACTTACAAACTTTGTCTAATATACTCATTTCTCACTGAATCCATTCGCGTCTCACCACACATAAACAATGTTTTGCGTTATGTGTTGGTTCAAAATGAGGTAACTAAGAAAAATCTAGTAATTAACCACATCTTTGCAAAAGTTCCCACCATAAATAAAATGATTGACACCTAACATTGACATAATCGACACATACTAATTAAAACTTTTTAATTTACAGATGTCTTCTATCGCGGGACTTCGTGAGGCTTGGCAAATGGTTCGTCCAACCTTACGACGGCGACGAAGAAGAAGTCGGCAAGAGGTAATGAATAACAAACCTTATTGTTTACGCGATAAGAATTAATTTCACTACTAAACAGCCTCTGATAGTGAAAGTCGAAGTTACGATATGACACGCTTGTCTTTTGCGTGTGCGCGTTACATGTTAGCTAATTACTTGATGTTGATTGTATCTGCAAGATTTTAATTGTGCGCTGATTGGATTTTTTTTGGTACAAAGATACAGTAATGGAAACATTCTTGGGAGTACAGTTTATAGAATTTCTTGGGTATAACCCAGCGACTGGTCGCTTCCAATTTATATATCGTTAAAGGCAAATGAAGGAAAACCCTATGGCAATACTTCAATCTTTGATGACGAGCTAGACGTAAGACTTCTTGGGCAAATAAGCCCATTATCTTATCATTGAGAATATAATAGAGAAGAAGAGAGAACATAGACAGATGGATGGATGGTAGAGAATGCTAAGTTTTAATCAACAATAAAGTTTATTGTATACCAAAATAGTAAGAACATAACGAAAGTAACAGAAATTACCAGCTAGTAGATATTGCAATAATAAAACAACTAAAGTACCAATCAATCTAACATCAAACAAAATTGACAACAATCGCATCATTGTACCATTGACGTCACGCAACCCCAAATCGCGCAAGAAAGTCAATCCTAAATAAACAAATCATGTTATTATCCCTATGTTCACAATATTATGCTATAGTAAGCCAAATACACATGACTACTCGACCGTCCCTCTGGTCTAGAGGTCGTAAGCTCGACTGCTAAACATGGGGTCGCTGGTTCGATCCCCAGATCCGAAAAGTACGTGGAAGTTGAATTTGGAAGCAGTTCTCTCAATGGATTGTTTCTGAATGAGCCGTGGCAACGCAGGTCTCACTTCCTAGATCAACAAGAAGATCTCTGTGTTCTGCCCGACGAGACACCAGGGCATAACTTCGTTCACCTTCTAACAATTTTTATGAAAATTAAAACCTTACATCTCGTCGACTCTGAATCTATAGATAACTGTATTTTTATATTATAAAAATTCTTAATAAAAATTGTCTTTACATACCCCCAAGGAGAGTAAGGAGTCTTGCGTGACCCCGATACTCCCCTTGGGGGTATGCCCAAGAGGAGGAAGCTGTGTAAAATATAAAAGTAATACATACTTACAAGCGCAAACCTTATTATAGTTAGCCCATATTGTCTCACTGCTGGGCAAAGGCCTCCCTCCACTCCTTCCAACGATCACGGATCCTCGCTATCTCATTCCAATTTTCAAAACGCAAATCTATCGACAATAAAAAAAATATTCTTTTAGCTCTCGATTTGGGAGTAAGCTAGACTCACTGCTCACTGCCCTTTAGAATTGTCAACCAACTTCATGAATGGATAGAAAGAGAGAAAATATTGTAAATTATATACAACACAATTTAAAAGCCTGCATAAAAAGTAGGGTAGCAACACCGAGTTCTCCGCAGCAATATGTCAATGTATAGCGATCGATTGCAATTTGATTTGAAGCTGCCGGCGCCGCGAGATACGGGCGGCATCGCGGCTATACTATCTTTATAGATTATAGACGCAGCACACCGCGCGGAGTTGCAGTATTCCGGAGCGCCGCACTGCCTTGCACCGCGAAATTTACAAGGATCGGCATTATTATGAAGCTTCTGTTTGGTTTCTTTGTTTGGGCAAATTGATTTTGAAGTAGATAGATTTTTTACTCAAAGCATGACCTTAAACTTCCTGCAACTGACTTCTAGTTTTTTCTTTTGAATGGTCAAGGAGTCGAACTACATGAATACTGAAAAATGCTTGCACTGACTGGACAGATACACTCAAATATGTGTGGTTCTTTTCTCAAAAGACCATTTCAGATAATAATTTGCACGGTTCTCATATGATTTGACCATTACATGTTTGCTGTATGTATAACAATATATGGTTCCTTGAAACCTATACGATATCTAGCATGGGATAGTAGTCGGTAGTGAGTTATCTAGGAACAGCAGGTCTTTGACCAGAATCATCAGATAAACACATAATAAAAATACACTACTATGCTATAATGGTGGGAGTGACTTCCGGTCGCTTAGCTGACCTAATTTCCGCGCATGTTTGTTTGAAGCACAAACAAATGATAACACGTTTATGATATCTGAAGAATTAGTCATAAGCACAACTCTTTTTAGTACCACATAATTTTTTCTTGAAAGTCACTGAGATGACGGCTAATTTATATGTATGAATAAAAAAATATCCTGCATCAAGATGATAAAAATATTAGTTCTTACAACTATGTTACTTTATTTTAGGTTCTGGGTTTGTTTGTTATTGGTAGTAGCAGTTCACAGTCTGGATTTGTGCCCGATTGATGACTTAGGCTCACAGACTTTTGCCTAGTATTAAATATACTTAGTCAAATGTTTTAGGTACACTGAAGGAGGTGTACCTAAAACATTTAACTGTCCTTCGTATATGACGAATGGATGGGGATAGAAAGGAATGGAATAGCTTGTTGTATTGAAGTAGAAGATATAGAGTACCGACCCAAGTAAAGACGGGATTAAGACTGAAGGTTTTTTTTTTATCTAGGTGAAGCGAGAGTGAATCTCAGACTGACTAAACCGTTTCGAGAATTGCCCTCTGTGTTCCAGGACTGCGACTACTCTTTCACCTCTCCCAGCCAATGGGCAAGAGGCTCACGATTTATTCATAAAACTGTGTTATTTGTATTTAACTAAATAATAATAGTCCATTTGTCATGTGTTCCAGTCCGTGGCACCTGTCGTTTTCTTTCGCGTTCTTCCTGCACGGCGAGAGCACGGTATGCGCGTCCGTGGACGTGCGCCAGCACCCGCCCGTGCGCACGCTCACGCCCAAGCGCCGCGCCAAGATCAACTCGCCCGACAACCAGGCTGATGCTAAAGGTATCTACGTCATACCATGCTTTATACTTTTTTGGAGAGTGTGCGTGGGATTTGCATGACTTGATTCCGCCATCTCAGTTTCTACCATCAGACAACCCGACGTAATGCGAGTATCCTCCCTTACGTTGTTGAAACCACGGTCCGGACTAAACGCGCCTCTTCGTTTATACCGCGTACATCGAAAGACTGGAACAATTTGCCTGCTGCGGTCTTGGCTAAGGCTAGAGTGAATAGGCTCATAAAAAACTAGTGCGCCTCACCATCAACGATTGCAACGATTAAATCTCAAAAGAAAGTGCCTATTATTTTTATTATTTGTATTGACATCGCCGAATTGCCCATTGGGACACGCTTTTCCTTTTTTTACGTGGCGATCAAAATATTAGAGAGCTGGCCTGAGCATCAAAAACTGATCAAAAAGCTTGTGATTTGGATGTATCATGTATACAAGAGTATTTTTTAGTGTGAGATAACTTCTAAAGCAATCACAAAAATGTTATCCCCATATTTTGTCCTCAAAAACTTTCCGTCCCCGTTTATTCTCTAGTTCTGTTAAATTCTTATATTGTTATATGGCAATGTTTGTTACAGTGATCCTAGCACCGTTCGGCCTGGAAGGCACGCTGACGGGCCGCGAGTGGAGCGACGCGGATGCCGGCACTGCTCGGCTGCTCGACGCTTGGAGGCAACTCTACCCGCTGGAGCAGGGCTGCGGCGCTGTCGAGGTAATGAACCACGACAAACAACCATTTTTTAAGATACTAAATGTTTTACGTAGTGAGTTGGCCGACAGAAAGAGGTATCAAGAACCCAGTCAGTATATAGGTCACGAGAATTTATTGATTTGGGTGAGGCCTTTGTAAACTAGTGGATATTTAAGTACAATTTAGTGGACTAAAGTTTTAAAGACAGTTCAAAAGATGTTGCATGCACTTACAATTGCTTGTAATTCATCACTCTTTAAAAAGGGTGTGGTCCAACATTACCTCTTAAATAGCCCACGTTTTATTAATTCCTAAAAGCAGAATTTATATACTGCTTCATTTATAATGTATTCGCGTTAAGAAAATAGTGACTCATCATTGTCACTCAGTTTCCAATTACTAATTAGATCATAGTGAATTAGAAAGCCGGGTTCACATTGATCAGTTGATGTGAGCTGGGCTTCAGACAGAATGAAAGCTTTTTTTTAAATAAAAGTGAAAATCTGATTAAGATAGATTTTAAAATAATTACTAAATATTAATGGTTTAATTTTTGTCCCAGTATGAATATGTCGTAAGTGTGCAGTACTGATGAGTCACTATTTTCTTAATGTGAATAAACTATAAGAGTTGTAAGGGCCGGGGCACAAGTTACAGTGCGGCGTCGCAACACATGGTGTGCCCCGGCTCTCATATTCTGATGTCCGTGTATGCAGATAGTAATGCTTGGTTACTGTTCGGATGCAGGTGGTGTGCGGCGGCGCGCGCATGCGCTACCCGGTGCCGTACGTGCTGCTCACGCACATGGAGGCCGGCGCCGCGCCCGCGCACGCGCCGCACATGGCGCACCGTGCCCTCGGCGCGCTCACCACTCCTGCACCACATCAGGTACGCATGCGCTACCCCGTGCCGTACGTGCTGCTCACGCACATGGAGGCCGGCGCCGCGCCCGCGCACGCGCCGCACATGGCGCACCGTGCCCTCGGCGCGCTCACCACTCCTGCACCACATCAGGTACGCATGCGCTACCCCGTGCCGTACGTGCTGCTCACGCACATGGAGGCCGGCGCCGCGCCCGCGCACGCGCCGCACATGGCGCACCGTGCCCTCGGCGCGCTCACCACTCCTGCACCACATCAGGTACGCATGCGCTACCCCGTGCCGTACGTGCTGCTCACGCACATGGAGGCCGGCGCCGCGCCCGCGCACGCGCCGCACATGGCGCACCGTGCCCTCGGCGCGCTCACCACTCCTGCACCACATCAGGTACACTCATTACGATTTTTCAGCGTCTTCACTCGTATATAGTGGCCACATCCAGTTGCCAGAATTAAGTCGTCTTTTGGAACCCCATTTCATCGAAACGAGTGTCCAAAGTTTATATGAAAAACTTTTTACAAAAAAAATATAACCGACTTCAATGATAAAAAACACTGAAAAGTATCAAATAACTTTAATTTTAGAAGTCGGTGTTTCTATAATATTTTAGTCTCTTCGTTATTTAACACCGACTTCTAAAATTAAAGTTATTTGATACTTTTCAGTGTTTTTTATCATTGAAGTCGGTTATATTTTTTT